>OY728140.1:1812180141-1812906052 GCA_963277665.1 Viscum album | reverse complement strand
TGCTGAATTAAAGGGGAAAAGGTTTCTAATGCCTCATTGCCGACATAGAGAAACAGTTCTAGTACCTTAGAAAATGCTCCACCATGTTTTTTTCCACACTTTGAGCATAAAGAGACATTCACCTTCTTTTCACCATTGTTCTGATGTTTTTTTGAACTCCATATTTCATTTTTTGTCAAAACCATGAGATGGATATGTAACACTAACTTCCAGTTCATTCTTGATAGCACAACGCACAATTTCTTCATAGCTACTAAAGTCTCTTATAGATAATTCCCTTTGATGACTTGGTTTTAAGCCACTGAAGAATCGATCAACATTACTATCAGGTTAGATGATAAAGACATATTCATACCTTACAAGCCTTGTATAATTCACCTCATATATACCAAAAGATTCATCATCCTTTTTCTTAAACTCAAGGAACTCCTTTTCCATCTTTGTTTGAAGAATGCGAGTGAAGTACTTATTGAAAAATAAGTTCTTGAACTCGTCCCATTCCATGGATTCAATTTCACCTAGGGGTATTGTATTCTTAATTGGATTCCACCACTAGTCTGCATCAGCTTCTAAACAGAAAAAATCAAGAATGTCTTTTTTATCTTCCGAACATTGAAGTATGGAAAATATATTTTCAATGGTAATGATCCAATGTTCATCAAAAAGTGGATTAGAAAACCCAATAAAATAAGGTGGATGTTTCCTCATGATGGAATCAATAGAATATTGTTCCTTTCTCTGGTCATTCAGAATTTCAGAATGATTCATAGCCTGTGTAAGTATAGAAATAATTTTTATCACTCCATATCCCATAACATTGGTTTGTTCAGGAGGAAAATCAATGCATTTCCCATTACATTGATCATCACGGTTCCTTAAGGTTCCAGCCATCATCTAAAACCCAAAAAGAATAGTGTAAGATGAAATAATCATGCTAGGAAAACAACATAACAAAGGGGGAGTACCTTCAATATATAACATCTTAGAATTAATTATATGATTATTACCATAATTCTAAGACTATAACCTATACTTATACTTAACCTTAGGGACATCCATAGACGTACCTTATAAATATCTCTACGGATCTCATTAATGTTTTCGCATCCTAGATTCCAAAGGATAACTAAATCTATCTCTCATACCAACTGTAGAGAACCAAACATTATGTACAAAGACATTAAATAACTTTTGGTATATTCATAATACAATACAAAAACAGATGCCCAATGATCGTATTATTTTAGTGTCCTTGGAAACTCAGAACATAATCTCCTAATCATGGTGAGAGATCTTCAACATCTCCCATAAAGATCTTCCCCTTTGGTTTTCATACCTAAAACCTTCATTTATATCCTGGGGAAAATAAAACATAAAAAGGGTGAGCTCAAATGCTTAGTAAGGGTAAGCATGGAGAAAATAAAACAACCCACATACATTTGACTTAAAAACATGAACATAATGTTTAAACATCAAAATATTGAGCAACGACATTAGACATGGTAGAACGTAAGACATAGATCATAATGGAACATCAATAATGATAAAATATAATGGGAATAAAACTTGTAATTGTGGAAAACCATTAATCATATGACATGATTTCCATATTATCCAAGGCATTGCTGCCAAGACCATCTTAGTGGACAAAGTCTCTCACTGAATCGAGTTCACTCTTCGTTCCAGTCATGTATCACTGAACCGGATTAACTTACCATTCTAGAACTATCTATATCATGAGATATAAATCTTTACCCAATGCATTGGAGGGAGATATAGGTTCCACCCATCTTATAATGAAATCATTCTTACGTGTGGAACATCATAAACATGAATCATTCATCATAACCCAAAGAATATAATGGGTTTCATAAACATCATCCCATCATAACATAATCCATATAAAACAAATGGATATCATTTAATAATAAGAAAAGTGAAACACTAAAAATAATGAAGACAATATAATTGAAAAATACACATGTCAAATAATGTAATCTTAGATGGAAAATAGTTTTTATAAAACACTTGAAATGAATTCTTGGGGAAAATATCCTTTCTTCTTCAAAATCATTTTCATTTCACAAAATTCCATGCAATTTTAAACGAAAGGGAATTTGTTGAAAATAGTCCTGAAATCATGTAGAGTAAGCTTCATGAAAATTAGGAGTTATGAAATTGTAAAAATCCATTCATGTCGTATAAGTTAAAACAAACATTATTCTTGTACTTTTACCGGAAAAGTCAAAAAGTTCCTCGTACAGTAAACAAAAGAAAGATTCCTTCCATAACACAATGTAAAAGTAAAATAGGGGTAAAATGGCTTTAAAAATAAAATTAATAATATTAAACACTTTATGGAAAACATTTTTTTATGGGCATGGATGAAAAATAATACCCCAGTAAATACTTACGTATAAGCAATCTCGGATAAAAATGAGATTGAAAAATTATCCCTTACCTTATGTCCAATTTCTTCCGTATGTGTCCAAGACTCTTGTATAGTGTTTTAATCATATTATAAACTTGTAACAGAACCATAATAATATTTATGATCTCATATATGGTTCACTTATGTATTAATATTACCCGTTCGTTTGTCAATTTCATGTTAAAGCAACGTTTTGAGTAATATTCTTTTCATTTGTCGTACATAATTGGACTTGTTGTTCTTGATACGATTATTACTTATATCATTATTTACTTAATTTAAAAATGTAAAACATGATTTATATATCATATATATTCAGTATATATATATATATAATAGATAGATAAATGAAATGAAAAACACCGTTCATGGAGACGGTAGGTCGTATGTACGCATGAACACTGTTTTCCTTTATTTATTGACTTTAATGGAAGTAAGTAGATGAAATATATATATATATATATATATATATACATAGATCAGGTAGCATTAATATGTCATATATATCATTATTATTCATTATATATACTTTATAATCATTCATGAATGGTTAATATGGAGAATGAATCTCATCGTGTTGTGGAGACAGTAATCCGTACGTACGCACAAGCGATGATAATGTTCCTTTAATTATTGAAATTGAATTGGAGTGGATGATATAATATATCAAAATCATTATTATGTTATAATAACCATATATAGTTATTATTAAACCCATTATACCCATCCATGTAAGGTGGTGGTGGAAAAACATATTACACCACGGCGTGGAGATGGTATTCCGTACGTACGCACAGGCGGTGATTTTGTTTTTGATAGGATGGATAAAAGGTGAAATGGGGTTGCTTCACATTTATAATAACATATAAGTAAATTACTGATACTGATTTTATTAATTTATAATGAAACAACTAAAGAAGTCGAATTTGAAGAAGAAAGAAACATGAAAGAATCGGTAGAAGAGATTACCTCTTCTTCGGAGCGCCTCCTCATAACCTCCTCTTAGGGCACTAAAGATGGTCTTTGAAGAAGATCAAGACCTCTAGTAGGATTCTATGTAAGTGGAGAAGTAAAATGGGTAGATTTTTTCCGAGCTTGAAGGCTCAAATTTGTGTCTAGAGGAGAGGGAGGAGGTGCCCTTATATAGAAGAGGAGAGGTGCACTTTTGGAAACCTTAAAAATATTAATTAATAATAAAATGATACCCCACTTTAAAACCACAAAAAATGACTCAATTAAAATATGTCATGTTATAGGGTTTTAATCTCATTAACCAATAAAATTTAGACATGTTTTATGTTTATTTTAAACCATATCAACTTGATTTTTCATTATTTAATCTATGTAATTTTATTTGTGGTAATACAAATCTAAATTATTAATTGTTAGAAATACATACTTAAATGTTGTAAATTTCACATAATTGGATACTTTATAAAATTTTAGATCATATAATTTTCAATTTGTCGTTTTTCAATATTTTTTTTATTTTTAAATAATTTAATAATATTCTATTTTTATAAAATATCAATAGTGTGAATTTTGACACTATTCATTATTTGAATTTAAATAAAAACCACACAGAAGATGTGTTCAAAAAAATATAATAGCTTTATAACATGTAATGTTCATTAATAATATTATTGGGGAACATTAATTTGTTCATATATTATTTATTCTATTATTTTTAAACCATTTATTTGGTATATCTATTAATAAAATAATTACAACATCATTTTTGTATAATTATTTAATATACTTATTTATTTCTTAAAAATTAAAATTAAAATACTATGATGAAGATAAATATAATAAATTTAATTATAATATTTTTACTCAAATTTACCATCTTAAAATCACAACATTCAAATTGTTATATGTATTAAATTATGAAGGTGACATCTTTGACATCATATAAAATAAAATAATGTAAATGTCTTAATCGGTTTTATAAGGCTCCAATTGGTCCACAAATAGACCCTTGTATGATTAGGGTATATATATACTCGACCAATAATTTTTGGTCATGTTTCTAGTCCTGTTGATAGGTATTGTTATTTTAATAACAACTACATTATTGATTTTTCACTAAATAAATAATTTCAACATCATTAATGTATAAGATATTAAAATAAATAAATATTTCATAAAAATAACAAATAAATTTCTATGATAAAGAAAAACATTTTATCTTTCAAATGAGTATTTATAATCTGATTTATATTCTGTATATCCTTTTAATAAAAATAATCTAATTATTAAAGTTTGAGTGAGACATATTTCACTTTCCTTTAAATAAAATAAATAAAAGGTCTTAATAAAAAACAAGTGGGTTCCATTTGATTCCATTTCGACCCAAGTATGATTTAGGAAAAAATATAATCATACAATTATTTTATGACATGTGTTAGGGTAATTTTATAATATTATAATTACCCTTAATTACCCAATTTACCTTTAACTATTGTAAATAAAATTTACCGTAGTCACTACTCATAATGCCTAAAAATAAAAAGTATCTTATTAAAATAATTTATACCAACGGATTCCAAATATGGAATCCATTTTTCCAAATTCAAAACACAAAATTTTCGGTATTTATTTTAAAATTAATCCCACTATTGAGAAAACTAGTATTAAAAGTTAAAACGTTGCAAAAGATTGAAATGTTTTTACTTATGAATTCAGTGTCAAATTAATGCTAACTACTTACACTATATTAAATGGAAAAAATATATTCAATTCATACATTAAAACCATTCAATATTATAATTTAACGATATAAATTATCTCGATGAAAAAAAATTTTAATTAAAATTTATCTTATTTTCATTATTCATCAAAATAAGAAAGTTATCAGAAAAATATCAAAAATTTATCCAAAGTAAATTTTTATATCCCGATTAAAAAGAAGAATTTTATTTTGTTAAATTTTACTTATAAACATGTCAGGAACTAAATTTAATTTGGGTGCACCATCAAAAGGTGGAAAAAGTGCATTTTTTTAAAACAATACTTCTTTTTTCAAAAAAATTGATTTTGTTTTCATATCTCATTCTAGAAAATTTCTATGATTACTTATAATGTTATAAAATTAAAAATTCAGTTAATACTATTCATAACGACTAGTTTATAATATTATAATAATATTTCATTGTTTAGTGAAACTTGGTATTGCGTACAACACACGCTATCAAGAAAGGTCGCTCTTGCGTGCAACAGAAGCCAAGAAAAGTGTTTTTGTATACTAGAAGCTAATACAGTGTTGCGTATAGCGTAATCTAATATTGGTGTAGCGTATAACACAAGACATCAAATAAATTAAAAATAATATTTCTCATAAAATCTCAGGGTGTTACCGATATGTAATACATTTTTCAAAATTCTACTCAATGAACTGGAAATGTAATATAACAATCCTATTTAACAAAACAAAACAACCTAGATAGCTATCACAAGGTGTGGTGAAACAATGATAAAAAAAATTAGCCTTGAGTATGATGACATAAGACGTTAAAATACAGTAGAAGATAGTGATACATTTGTACAACCAAAAAAATAAAATACAATCTAATATAAGTTAATCTGGAATGTATTGAATGTCTCCAAATGACCAACAATCATCTCCCTACCACTTCTTAAAGAAGGAAAAGATCAATTCAGAAGCTGACATGGTACATGATTCCATTAAATTTAGCTAATGCATTTAATAAAACATATACATCCACAAAATGAAAATATATAGTTTGAGAAAAAACCTAGTAGGAAACAATAATTGATTAAATTAACATTTTAATTTCATGAATTACACATTTCTAAATTTGAAGAAAAATCATTTTACAATGAATTTTCATTAAACCAAACACATTTTTAAATCGTTTTCCCTTAATAATTATTAGCATACATTTATATTAATAAGATATAAATAATAGAAGTATAAATGATAAACATTAAATTGTATCCCCTCACCATAAGGTATAAATGTAATGAGATATTCATGAAGTTCAATCATGTGATTCCATTTGTTACCATATCATATAAAAACATGTTAGAAAAAATCCATTATTAAAAAATTTCCCTATATGAAATCCATGTATATAAATTCTAATAATATTGGTACCTAGCCTCTAATACAATGAACAATTCATTAATGGTCCTCTGCAAACATAACTTTGGATCGATCCAATATCGAGTCACGGACAAATTCCTTTGATTACCCCATGGTTATCCCCTAATGATACCACACATACAATGTCTACACATTCCTATTTCTAGACACACATAAGGTTATCAACATTCCAATTGTAAAAAATATATTTCAAAAATACCCTCACAGGTTGATAATAAAATCTATTATAATCCAATCCTATTCAGTTTTTGATAATCTATTTTATATTTAAAACCTCATCTCAAGGATACTAAAAATCATGCAGTTAAAAAACTATTAAAAATTAAAAACACTTTAAAAATAATTATAATTAACAAATATATTAAATAAAATCAAAAAACCAAATAATTTTATCAATATTGATATCAAATTCATCAAAATTTCATATTTTACAAAATCACCTACCTCAAAATGGTATAATCCTAGAAAACATCTACAAGGATGAATGGATACCAGGTGTTCATCCATTGAAAAAATTGGAAGGCTAAGAAACAGAAATGGATCGATATAAAATAGTGTCCAATAAATAATCTATAAGATAAACACAACAAACAAAATTCCCATGACCAATCGGTTAATAAATAAGAAGAGATTGTTACTTGTATAGGTGTATCTCAACATCCTTGATGGTAGATCACCAAATGAGGGATCTAGATTAAGTGGAGATCCTCAAAATACCCTAGATTCAGATATGGACCAAGAGTGGAAAAACATCATGTTGAATGAAACATTAACCACCCAAATAGAACCCTTAAAGAAAAATCTATGAGATTTAAACAGTGTGTATTTCGAATATATGGTTAGTAATACAAGAATATAATAATATATGAAAATTTTCATTGAATTAGTATTGAAAATAAAATATGAGACATTTCATGTCATAAATACTTTACACATCATGAAAACCTCATGTTCCCAGAATAATATTCATCTCATCTTCCTGATTACCGTTAAACAGCATGAAAACCCATTAAAAAACATGTACTCTCTCAACATAATACAAAAAACAATTTCAATAGTAACTCAAAACCATTTAAAAAAAATAAAATCATGATAAATTTAGTACTTGAAAAGTGTGACATGGAGTTATAATCACCCCACCAGAAACACTTTTTATCTATATGAAGTCCTCAATATCCTAGATTTTTAAAATGTGGAGGACACTAATGCCTTATAAATAGAATCCTATCGCACTTATTATTGTTTTTTGGTCAATATTACCACAATACCTGAAATAGAAGAATAGTTTTATAGTATAATACATTTTCTCAGTGATCTATAATATGAACTGGATGGTCAATTATAGTGCTTTCAGTCTTAATAGAAACTTATTCCCATATAATAACATTGGGAGGACCATGTAAAAACCTCCTTAGTGGGGAAATTTAATCACATCATTTATTTATTTCAAACTATATGCAATTTCCCATTGAGAGTCCATCATCCAATTTCATCCAAATATATCAGAACGGTCCACATACATCAATGAAGAATTAACTTTCCTACCCAACTAATGATTTCCAAAGTTAAAATAAACAATTATAAAACATCTATAACAAAAATAAAAAGTCATTGTCTGATTAGATTTATACAAAATATATTTCTAATGACATTGTGCCATTATCAATTTTTATATGAGAAATTTTCCCATCTTTACCATCTCTTGAACAAGACACATCCCAAAAAAGTACTGTTATCCCAACTCTACCAAAAAAAGAGTTATCTATATACCCACTCATAAAAAAACATCTAAGAGGGCCATATTAATAAATGATTAATAACTATTGTTAACAAAAATCAAGACCAGTGGAATCGTAATTTCCCATGATCCACCAAAATCAATTACACAGTCAAGAAAAATGTCCTCAAAAACATTGATTGGCCTATATATCTATCCATATATATATTAATGATAATTCATTATATGTTTAATCTAGTAACTCATTTCCCGTATAAATTTTTACATATAATAGAAGTGACCATTGAGTCCATATTAGAAAAAACCATAGAGGGAACCCCATGAAGTCTCAAAATATCTCGTACATAGAAATCCATAATTTGTTCCAACATATTCATCTCTTTGATATGTTTGAAGTTCATTGATTTCAAGATTTGATCCAAAATCATCAAAATAACATATTTTAGAATGGGATTCCATGGAAAATCAACAATAAAAAATGTACATATCATCATTCATCCTTAACGGAATGTTTATGAGCCTCAAGAAACCCATAGGTCTCTGGTGATCAGCCTAAATTATATGGAAAGTATGATGGAGTGTTATAAAATAATTTATTTTATAGCTAATACATTTTAATGAATTATGAAATATTTATCTTTTATATTTTCATGAGTGAGGAACCTGATAGGTGTTGCTTCACGGCCACTGGTTCAGGAAGGTTTAACTCGCAAGGCTTCAGGAGAATCATTCAGTCTAGTAGAATAGTTAAAGTTTGGGCCCCAGCATCCTGGTTTAATGAAATTCCCATTAGAATGAACTTCTTACTCTGGAGAATCAAGAACAGAGCGTTACCTACAGAGGATAATATCCAACATTGGGGCATTTCTTTGGCCTCTAGATTCTTATGTTGCATTAAACACACGTCAGAGTCGGCGAAGAACCTATTCATCCAAAGACATTGGGCCCTCAACCATTGGTCCATGTTCACACATAATCCATGAAAAAATGAAATAGAGTATTCTTTACAGGAATACGTGGAGAACTGGTTTTCTGGCTCGGGATCTTTTGGCTAGGAGCGGACGGTTAGAACGATCATTATTGTGGTTGTTTGTTGGGTGCTTTGGGAGGCCCGCAATCAGGTTTGGATGGGAAACAATCGCTCGTTGTTGTTCCCCCAGGCTAGACTCAAAGCTCTCATTTTCGATCTTGCTTCTCAGATCAAAGGAGGATTGATGTCAACTATGCTTAGTAATCTGATCAACCACCTCTGTATTTCGAGAAAGGGGGCTTTCTAGTGGGTTAAATGGTTCCCGTCGGTTACGGGTTTCAAGATCAACAATGATGGATCCTGCATGGGGGGCATTATGAGTGGGGGAGGAGTGTTGTGCGATTCTTCAGGCTCAGTTGTCATTTCCTTTAGTGCTTATTATGGCATGGGAATCTATCAGAGTGTGGAGGTTCACGCACTTGCTTTGGGTCTGATGGTGTGTAGACGGGGTAAGTTGACAGCATCAGAGATTGAGACAGACTCGGAACTCCTTGCGAAGATCTTGAAAGGGACCAGTGGGGTTCCTTGGGAGCTCACTTACCTCATCAGGAGATGCAAGATCAGAACTTCTCAAGGGAAGCCTATCCACCTTAGTTGGAGGGAGACGAACATTGCGGTGGAATCCCCTTCTCGCTTGGGTAGGTAGGACGAGCCTCTTATCATTTAATATTCCCTTCTTTCCCTTCCTCTGTAATGTGCATCTATAGTGCTGGGGGATGCTCCTGGGGTCCAGCATTTCTGACCCCCCTATGGGGATGTTGCCTTTCCTTGTCCTTTCCTTTTTGAATAAAAATACGCTACTACTAGAACTAGTAGTGGTGGAGTGATATGGGTGTATCTTTTATACATCTTGGTTTCCCCAGGGATTATGGAATAATAATACTGTTAAATTGTTTTTCAACTATGGTGTCATTGAAAATAGAAGAACAAACCTACAACAAAAGCCCAATGCACGACTAGGTGACTCAGAGCACCCACCCAATGACTCCCCACTATAGTGGATTACACCAAATAATTGGATCTAGTTGTATGTCACACACTCAAGCCTAAAATTATCAACAAAAGGTGAGTTGGAATTCATTGATGTCAATAAATCTATCCAATAACAAATTTTACTCCTTTAATCATTATAAAAATTTTACTCATCAGAGAGAAATACTAAACTAATTCCTTCATGGATTAGGTTGGTAATTTTCATCCTAGCATGAAACCAAATTCCCTTATATAGGATTATACAAAAATAAAATATTGATAGTCTGAAAATAATTTTTCCAACATATATTTTCAATTTCATACCCCTCTTAGTAAAAATATATTTCTGGCTTATATGATCAACATACACACTAAACCGCTCTGTATAGTGGTAGTGTTGTGAATGATTTAGTGCATGAATAACTAAAACCAAATAAAGAACATATTTATTTTAATTAATCTCGTTACATTTAATGATAATGATCCATACGACACTACATATTTCTCCTACAGAAATAAATATCTAAAACCCATACCAGATGCATCACAAAAAAACATCATAACCTGATGTTGGTGTCAAATGAATCAAAACTCGTGGTGAAGTCAATCTCACTATATTCTACAAAAAATATCAATGAAAAATGTTGTTCCCTTAAAAAACATTACACCCACGGGGGTAAAAGTATTCATAACATATTAGATCATTGACAAATCATGAACAACCCACCTGTAGTAACCAGTCAATCCCATGAAATATATGATCTCAAACACATTTCTAGGATTCCCGTTAGACATTTATGTCTAAAAACCTCTTTTGATCCACTCTGATTCCACAATTAGATATCACATAACATAGAAATTTCACTTCTAATATCCATGAAACTGACACTTGGGAAGTAGATAATATTGATGATAATTTCATAAGGATTAATAAATGATATCTAAATGGTCTTCGTTATCCCCCTCTAATATATAGTACCCCAAAAATAAAACACATTAAATCATCAAAAATAATTTCCAATAATGGAGGATATATCTTGTTCATCAAATCCATAAACTCCATGAGTGATTAACATGGGTTGAATTGAATAACCCAACCCACAGAATTCCCATACCATCCCCTAAACAGTATATCTGGAACATCCTTTACTAGGACTCTGAATTAGTTATACCCAGACCAATGGTCAATCCTTGAAATCATTCATTCCCCAAAATGTTTGTCAAAATGTTCATCAATCATTAGTAATTGATATTTGTTCTTAAGGGTCGCCCAATTTGACATCCAAATTTCAATAAAATATGTATGTCTCTGATATACCTTATTGGAAATGTGTATTAGTGATTCCCAAGGTGACATGGTAGGATGAATAAATAATTTTCCAAGATGCCCTCAAGATGGATATTATGTTTCACCTGCTCAATAGGTTCAATTTTATAATATGGAATAGAAATGGGAATCTAACATGGGAGTTTGTCAATATAAAACTCAACCACTCTATGTGGTGGTAAACAAGAAAAATATTTGTAAAATACCTCAGGTTATACAAAATCTACTATAAGTTGTCAATAACCTAATCATGGATCCATTACATAATGTAAAATCATAGACAACTATAATGATATTATCCAATCATAGGGAAGAACATGCCCTTCCCTTCTTGATCTAGAGTCCCACTCTCCCTAAAAACATGATTGGTCCCATCGGTAGATAATAACTATACATGTCCATAAGAAAAATCTAATTGGGAGATAGCATTGATCATCTTCTATAACATGATAACCATGACTATCATTTCAAAATCATTAAATAAAAAATCTAATTCAACATCGTTGTCTACTATCATCACAAGACATGTGAGGAAACTAAATATTTCTTTATCCACCTACCCAAAGGAGTCTAATGATAATATAAATACACAATAATCTATAAACAGAATCCAAATATTTCAACTACAATTTATGATATAAAATAATTACAATCACCTAACAAAAACATTTCAAAAACCACTATTTAAATGATGATTGTCCCTATAACCATAGTTAGCCCGACATTAAATTTCCCTAGTGAATACTCTACATCATAATGATGTCTTGTCCTATATTATCTCTAAGATTTCATAACCACACAAACAACACCATTTTTGGAGGATATGACTGAAAACCCTAAGAAGCATCGACCGAATCCTATGAACCCTAGGTGAATGTGGATCCTATATTTATTTTTTTGGATATCAATTCACAAAAAAATTAGATGGCTAGATCATTCCTAATGATGAAACGTCTTGGTATTCACCATGTAGTTAGGATTAGTATGGACTTAGCTTCCACACATGATGTAGACAACCTACTAGTTCCATAAGGAATCGCATGAAACTAGTCTAAATGAACGCTAACCACCCATTCAAATTTTTATATAACTATAAGATACTCCTTGGTTAATACCTAAACCAACTAAACCTCCACCTAATGGAGACCTTTTAACCAGGAATTCCTCATCCAAGGATGAGTGTTCAAATAAATACACTAATGTTGGATGGAACATAAGAATCAACATTGAGAAAATACCACGAATCTTTTACAAGTCAAATATATGACACAATAGGTACACATTATGGAGGAGATCTAATGCTAGATACACTAAATCAAATAAAATGGTCAGATACTAGTGAATGATATGCTCTCTCTCCTAAAATGTTATAACGGTAGGGCCAATCACTTAAAAAGAAATAGATAAAATTTGTATTTAATTATTTTTTTGTACAATGACCAGAAAAGATCTTCATGCAACATAGATTTCATAATTTATTCACTCCTTCTAATTCAATGTACCTCTAGAATATATGGGGAAAACCACACATAGATTCCTCCAAATTCTTCGTGAAGATAAGGATATCCTCAATATTTTCCAGCCAAAAATTAGATTCCTATGATAATATTTCACTATTTTTGATGGGTGGAAACTTCTTTGTAAACTCTGATCCATGATCCACCACAAATATTAGGTTCCCAATACCCACTTTTACATGACTCTAAAGGGTGTGGATTATTTCTTCTACCAATGATGGTACCACTGGAGGATTCTCCTGATGATCCTATATCATAGATACCTCTCTCGGATTTGGAAGATATCTTCCTAGAGTAATATTCTAAAAAACTATAATTCAAATTCCAGTTATGTCACGACCCGTCCTCGGGGCCCATGCCGTGACTACCCCAAGCTCGCCTTCCATAGGCCAGGGGCTGACGACTAGCACCAAGGCATAAATCCTAGAAAAGAGGGAAATAATTTTCTTTTGTAAAGTAAACCACAAACACTATAGAGCAAGCAAGAAGAAGTAAACACTAAGTAAAAACTGAGTACAGTAGTAAGTGCGGAAAAGTAAGTGGGCCAGTATACAAACCCAAACTGAAAGTAAAGTACAACTCGAAAGGGGAAACATCAATTGAAAGTAAAGCCACAGCGTCAATCCATATACTGGAAGTCCCACCTGAAGGGTGAGTACAAATAGCCTCCACAGCTCCTCGGGTCCAGCCGTCCGCTCTGAGTACATCTCGCCCAGTGGTCCACCTCCAGGTATCGTCCTGCTCCGCAAGCCTCCACCCCGATCAGCACTGTCTGTCGTCTGCAACCAACACAACGTAGTGCGGGCATAGCCCATGTAGGGGTGAGTATAAGCTACTCAGTAGGGACCCCGAGACCATCGAAGGTCTCCCAGAATCCACAAAGGATAAACCACAAAGTAAATATTCAATCACGAAGTAACATCCGACACTGCTTAGGTATATGCCCATACATATACCTAAGTCATGAATTACAGTATGCTCCAACATCCGAGCTCAAGTACAACCCAGTCCACACGGGAAAGAAAAATGTAAATCCACACAAGATAGCAGAACAGAATCCACATAGGAAAGAAAACAGGATTCAACTCACACAGGTATACTTCTTCGTAAGACGATAGAGATGACCAGATATTTCCACTGATTCATCTAAGCTGTCGGACCCACAAAAGATCGATAGGTACTAACCCCCTCAATGAACCACAAAGGATCTGACCCACACATGATCGATAGGTAACTAACCCCTGCAATGACCCACAAAGTATCTGACCCACCCAGGATCGATAGGTAACTAACCCCCGCAATGGCCCACAAAGGATCTGACCCACACATGATCAATATATAACTAACCCCCGCAAAAACCCATACAGGATCGGACCCACACAGGATCTATAGGCGCTGGCCCACACAAGACCGTTGAGCACTGACCCACACAGGATCGGACCCACACATGATCTGTAGCACTGATCCACGTAGGATCGCTGAGTGATGTAGTCATCGTCGAATCCACTGATTATCTCTCCACAGTCGTCGTCGTTGCAGTCACAGCCAGCTATAGGGTTCCCGCACACAGCAAGCTCGTTCGGGATGGTCTGCTCCATGAGCAGAGAGGCTGATACATCAATTGACTCATAGTCCAAATTTGATGTATCAAAAAGTTCCGTATCGTCAAAAGGAACTCAACGTCGTAGACGGAGCGTCAATCAGACGCCCGGTATGAGAGTTATTGGCTTTTTCGTCATAGGGGCCCGGTTGCTTTTTAAGGCAAAACCAACTCGACCACACTCCACCTGCATCCAAACCTCGGGCTGAGTAAGCCAAAATATCCGTCTCACTAAGAGGAATCCAACAAAGTCGATGGCACGTCAATCGGACGTCCGGAGTTTAAGATATAAGCGTTTCCGCTCCAAGGGCCCGGTTGGTTTCCTGTACGAACCAACCCGGCCGAACCCAAAGTATTTGAAACCTTGAGTGCGATATAACGAAACAACCATCTTGATCCAAGGATCACATCTCCACTAACGGTGCATCGATCGGAGGCACGTAGCTCATGTTATGAGAAAAATACCGAAAAGGTCCGAAAACGGGGGGTCTCAGCCCGGACCGACACGGCCCAGCCCCCCAGGGTCGGCCCGAACCGGGTAGACCCGACCCGGGTCCGGGTCCGACTCGGATGGCGCAACCCGACCCAGCTGGGCGCGGCCCGGCCCGGTCTGCCCAATCCGGCCCGGCTCGGCTGGGGGTTCGGCCGAACGGCCGAACCGTGCGGGTGGCGCTGCCCCTGCGTGAAGAGTCGCGGCCCCGCATGGGGCCGCCCTTGCCAGCGGATGCAACAGCCGGCCGCGTCCTGCCTCCCTCCGGTCCCACGCGGCCGCGGGACCGTGCTGCGCGCCGCCAGCGGGCTGCTCTGCGGACCACCGGATGAGTTCCGGTGGTCGGAACTTTGCGCTGTCTTCGCCAAAGGTCCTCCCGGGGTCCGTTCTTCACTACGAGGACCTCGCATCGCCCGTGCGGCCGGCTTTGTCGACGTCCTCTATTTCGTACACCAATAATGAAAGGAGCGGTGGGTTCAGACTTGTTCTTTAGTCTGTACCCACCGCGTTAGCAGTTTTAAAATTCTCACAACAATTTTAACAACCGCGGATATAAATCACAATGATTTAAAAGAATCAAACCCCTACCTCGTCGTTGTAGTCGTACATGAGTTCGTCGTGGAATTGACCATCATGGAAGGAGAGGATCATCACGTCGCGGAAGGGGCGTCGCTGTCATCGCGGTACACGGCGTCGCATCGACGGTCTCCGAGGGTCATAAACACACAGATTTTAATTGCACATTTAAACCCAATTTGAGGATCAAATCCACAAAGAATTAGAGAACCGTAATCCCCTACCTCAAGTAGATGATGATCAGAGATTGTTGTTGGGAAGAAATGCCACGGAAGAAGCATCGCGGAAGGAGAATCGTTGGCGTCGCCGAACACGGCATCCCGTCATCGATCACCGAGGGTTCGACATTATTTGAGTTCTTCGCGTTCTTCACGTTCTTCGTGAAGGAGGATAAAGATCTAAAGACTTAGAGTATTCTCCAAATCTTCTCAATGAGAAATCCTCAATAAAGACATGCGTTGGTCTTATTTTATTTACATGCCAACAAATTTGAAAAACAAGTTAAGAAACAAACCATTAATTCGGTGAATTAATGGTAACGTCTTAACTGTCCAATTAATAGGAGTGTTAAGAGTTTTAGAAAATGCACCAGTTGACTTTCATTAATGAAGAGTTTTCGTGGGTGCGTTACTTAGAGGAAAAGAAATGGTGGAGCTCGTGCGGGCCTCACCTCACAAATATCCTTCCAAGAGGGTAGGATATTTTGGGTTCCACCCTATCCGCTTCAACTTAGCATAAGTGGATTTAAGTGGCTTGATGTGAAATAAAATAAAGTTGTCGCAACACTTTATTTTATTTTCTTAACATATCCCCAAAAATTTAAAACCACAACCAAGCAAACGCAACTCCGGAAAAGGCGTTTCTAAGCAAATACTGGTGCTGCGCTTCCATCGGTTCCTTCAGAATTCGATTCCGAGTACATGTTCAGAAGTTAGAAAAACCCGCTCATTCGTTCACTGAACGTACCCGAGCCAAACTTTGGAAAATGATTCTGGGCACACCGGGCCTCGGAATTAGGTGCCGTCAGAAACTGCATTCTTGTTAAATTCTAATGAAAATTAAGAAAAAAACTTCCTTGAATTTTACGGGTTTTTACATCACTCCCACCTCAGGGATTTACGTCCCCGTAAAGATATATCATTAACATGGGAAACAAATGTGGGTACTGAGCACGCATCTGAGCCTCCTGCTCCCATGTGCTCTCCTAGAAGTTCATGTGCTGCCACCGGATGCGCACTAGAGGAATCGACCGTCCACATAGGACCCGCTCCTGTCGATCCTCGATCTCCACCAGGATCTCCGCAAAAGTCACCCCATCATCAACGTCTATCCCCCCATGGTCAAGGATATGTGTCGGGTCGTGCATGTATCTCCTCAAATGAGATAAGTGAAAGATGTCGTGCACCCGGTGCAACTGAGGTCGTAGAGTCAGGCGATAAGCCACCTCGCTAATCCTGCTGAGGACCTGGAATGGTCCGATGAAGCGTGGAGACAACTTGCCGCCTCGGCCAAATCTCCGTAATCCATGTCGAGGTGAGACACGCAAGAAGACGTGGTCTCCATCCTCGAACTCTAGCGGCCTCTGCCTCCTGTCAGAATAGGACTTCTACCAGCTCTGAGCAATCCTCATCCGCTCCTGGATGATCTGGACCATCTCTGTCGTGGCCTGGACTATCTCTGGTCCCAAAAGTGCTGACTCCCTAGGGTTTGTCCAGCATAAAGGACATCTGCAAGGTCGGCCATACAACACCTTGTATTGTTCCATCCCGATGGTGGAGTGGTAACTGTTGTTGTACGTGAATTCTTCCAAGGGTAGGTAGTCCTCCCAGTTGCGACCAAAGTCGAGAACACATGCGCAGAGCATTTCCTCGAGAGTCTGAATGGTCCTCTCCATCTGACCATCCTTCTGAGGGTGAAAGGCGGTGCTCATATGTAGCTGCGTCCCGAACGCCTCCTGAAACTCCTTCCAAATCCGGGAAGTAAAGCGAGCATCTCGATCGGAGATGATAGATGATGGAACACCGTGAATCCGTACGATCTCTTGAACGTAGAGATGCCCCAATCTCTCCACTAAGCCCTGCTCTCTGATGGGAAAGAAGTGAGCCTACTTGGTGAGTCAGTCGACAACCACCCAAATGGAGTCGTGACCTCTGGTAGTGCGTGGAAGTCCAGTCACGAAGTCCATAGATATTCCATCCCACTCTCACTCTGGGACCTCTAAGGGTTGTACCAATCCTGCTGGTACCTGATGCTCTGCCTTAACCTGCTGGCATGTGAGGCATCGAGAAACAAACTCTACCACAACCTTCTTCATGCCCGGCCACGAGTGCTGTTGTCTGAGGTCCTGGTACATATTCGCCACTCTAGGATGTACTTCCAAGGGAGAAGTGTGAAAATCCCTCAGCACCTCCTCCTATAAAGAAACTGGTACCAAGGTACGTCCTCTGAAAAGGACGTCGTTCTCTTCTCCAAAGGATAAACCATCAGGTCCATGTCCTGAGGATAACTGTGCATGCCGCGTCTCACAGTCAACATCCCCATGATGTGCCTCTCTGACCCGCTGCAGTAGTGGAGGGGTGATTATGAGAGAATGAAGGAAGGCTGCTCCATCCCTATCCACGACGGATATATGCAATGAGGCTAGATGCTTCGTTGCCTCCTCAAGAAGCTGAATGCCCGTCCTCCTGCTGAGAGCATCGGATACTACTTTCCCCTTCCCAGGAGTATAGACTATCTCAAAGTCATAGTCCTGGAGGAACTCGAGCCATCTCCATTGTCTCAGGATCAGGTCCTTCTGAGAGAAGATGTACCTGTGACTCTGATGGTCAGTGTTAGACTGTAAAGCACTCGCCCATCAGGTAGTGTCTCCATGTCTTCAGAGCAAAGACCACTGCTGCTAACTCCAGGTCATGGGTAGCATAGTTCTACTCATGCGGCCTCAACTGACGTGATCTATAGGCGATCACCACCCGCTCCTTCATCAGGACACATCCGAGTCCGGTCTCTGATGCATCGCAGTAGACTATGTACCCTACTCCTTCCTCCGGAAACCTCAAGATAGGTGCACTGGTCAATCTCTGTCTCAGGTCCTGGAAGCTCTGCTGACATCTGTCTGACCACACAAAGGGTTTCCCCTTCTTCGTCAAAGATGAGAGTGGTGCCGCAACTCTGGAGAAGTATGGCACAAATATCTAGTAGTATCAAGCTAGTCCCAAGAAACTTCACACCTCCGTCACGCTCCTAGGTGGCTCCCAAGCTAGCACTGCCTCGATCTTTACAAGATCCACCACAACTCCCGCCTCAGAGATGACGTGTCCCAAGAAGTGGACCTCACGTATCCAGAACTAACAATTCAAGAGCTTTCCATAATACTGGTTCTCTCGGAGTGTGTCTAGTACAACACACAAGTGGTAGGCGTGCTCCTCCTCAGTCGTCGAGTATATCAAAATGTCATCGATGAAGACCACCAAAAATCGATCGAGGTATGGCTGAAAGATCCTGTTCATGAGGCCCATGAACACTGCTGGAGCATTGGTTACACTGAATGGCATAACCAAGAACTCATAGTGGCCATACCGACATCTGGAGGACGTCTTCTGCATGTCCTCATCCCGAACTCTGAGCTGATGATAGCCTGACCTGAGGGCTATCTTCAAGAACCACCGTGCTCCCTTGAGCTGATCGAAGAGGTCATCAATCCTCGGTAGAGGATACATGTTCCTCATTGTCACCTGGTTCAGGCGACGATAGTTGACACAAATTTGCAAGCTCCCGTTCACCTTCTTGGCGAACAATATCGGGGAAGCCCAGGGTGAAACAATGGGTCTGATGAAACCCTTGCCCTGTAAGTCCTCCCACTATACCCATAGCTCTCGAAGCTCGGTGGGAGCCATCCGATATGCTGGAGTCGATATCGGGGTTGTCCTGGGGTACAGGTCAATATAAAATTCTACCTCTATTCGAGTAGGTAGTCCTGGAATGTCGTCGGGAAAGACGTCTGCATACTGATCCACCACTACAGGAAAACTAGGACTCCGCACGTCAACTGCTCCTAGGATGAGGCTAGATAAATGATGAGTGATGGGCCGTCCTCTCCACTGCAAGTGTCTATCATGTGCTGCGAAGGATCCCTTCTCGCTGGTGAAGGTGAAACTTCTCCCGTCGGTGCGTACACATCGCACCTTGCGCCTAAAACAATCTATCTGAGCATGGACTGTAGATAACCAATCCATGCCCAAGATGATGTCGTAAGGCCTCGACGCCACTACAAGAAGATCCCAGCCGAAGCTCTCGCCTCCTAGAGTAATCTCACACTGCCGACACCAGTGCATAATCGTTATGTCTTCTCCCGTAGGAGTCTATAGCCATAAGTATCGATCCAACGGCTCTGTCGGAATCTCCGATCTCCGAACAAGGGTAGTGGCTATGAAAGAGTGACTGGCTCCTATGTCTATAAGAACTGCAGCAGTGGTGGAATAGACACAGATAGGACCTAGAATCATCTCGGGTGCTCCGTGGTCGTAGGCCTCCGCTGCCTGGAGCTGTGCCTGTCTCTGCCCGCCAGTTCCCAGTGGTCGGGGTGGACCTCCTGGTGGTGGTGGTGGTACAGCCTCAAAGCGTCGCCCACCACCTGCCGCTCGGCCAGCTCCTCTGCCTCATCCGCCTTCTCCCTATGGACCGCCACGGTTGACCCTCTGCCTCTACCTGGGTGGCCCCTCAACTGTCTACTGCTCCTCAGCACGGTGGGTCGGGCAGTCACGAGCCATGTGGCCCTGCCTGCCGCATGTGTAGCACTGCCTGCCTCTTGAAAGACTGGCTTTGCGCTGAGTGCCCCGCACTGCTGAGCCCGTGTCCTGAGGTCGTCTGCCTGAGGGTCTGGTCTGCCTGGACCCATGAGTCATCCGTTGACTACCTACTGCAGAAGACTCTGCTACATACCACCCTACGGTGGGTCTCGCCGCTGGATAAGGCTCAGCAAGAAAGCTCTCGATCAAAAGGGCTCGCTCCAGTACTCATGCCTGAGTTAGAATGCTGAGGGAGATCAACGATGCCCTGATCTCATGCCTAAATCCCTTCTCAAAGGTTCGGGCTCGGAAGAATGGGTCTGGTACCATGTCTATCGAGTAGCGCGAGAGATAGGTAAATCTCGCCCAGTACTGGGCGACCGTCAAGCTGCCCTGCCGCAGCTGAAGAAGCTCCTGGATGCGCACCGCACAGAGCGTGTCCGGGACAAACTCTGAGTAGAAGAGGCTCTCAAAGTCTTTCCAGAGAAGAGATGCTCATCGTGCACCTGGAGCATTAGGCTCCACCATCGGCCCGCTGCCGCGTTCAGTAGGCTCGCTGCGAGGATCACCATGAGGTCTGCTGGTGTCCTCACTAACCGAAAAACTCGTACCACTGCCTCCAGCCAGTCCTCGGCTGCATGGGTGTCCGTCTCCCCGCGGAACCTGGGCGGTCACTGGCGCTGGAACTCATGCAGTGCACTAAGGCGACGTGCATCATCAGCGGCTGGGGTTGGAAGTATCGATGGATCGGTGGGTAGAGGTACTGCCGGTGCCTCAGCTATCAAATGACCTTGTACCGAGGCCTCGTCGCTCGGCGGGCTGTCGTCACGCTCAACTCTCGGAACCCTAGTTGGCTGCCACCGTGGGGCCATCCTGAAAAGGAAACAGGTGTACCACGGTCAGAACAGTATACCTGGTGAGCTGACACAAAGTAATCACAAATAAAACATGAAACACACATGCAATCAATGTTTTCGTGCATTAAGTCAGAAATCAGAAGTCAGGGTCCTGGTGTACGGATACATCAGCCGCCGCACCAACACTGGACTCCCTGAACTGATAACCACACCCAATAAGCTTAACACTATTGCTTCATATAAAAAAAAGATCAGAGTCCCAACTTCTGTGGTAGAACCGAACTCCTCTGATACCAATTTGTCACGACCCATCCTCGGGGCCCGTTCCATGACTACCCCAAGCCCGCCTTCCATAGGACAGGGGTTGGCGACTAGCACCAAGGCGTAAATCCCAGTAAAAAGGGAAGACATTTCCTTTCTAATGTAAACCTAAAACACCATAGAGCATGCAAGCAGAAGTAACACTATGTAAAAACTGGGTACAACAGTAAGTGCGGAAAAGTAAGTGGGCCAGTATACAAACCCAAACTGAAAGTAAAGTACAACTTGAAAGGGAAAACAACAACTGAAAGTAAAGCCGCAGCGTCGATCCGTCTACTAGAAGTCCCATATGAAGGGTGAGTACAGATAGCCTCCACAACTCCTCGGGTCCAGCCGTCCGCTCCGAGTACGTCTAGCCCAGTGCTCCACATCCAGGTATCGTCCTGCACTGCAAGCCTCCACCCCGATCAGCACTGTCCATCGTCTGCAACCAACACAATGTAGTGCGGGCATAGCCCGTGTAGGGGTGAGTATAAGCTACTCAGTAGGGACCCCGAGACCCCCGAAGGTCTCCCAGAATCCAAAAAGGATAAACCACAAAGGAAAGATACAATCACGAAGTAACATCCAACACTGCTTAGGTATATGCCCATACGTATAACTAAGTCATGAATTCCAGTACCCTCCAACATCCGAGCTCAAGTACAACCCAGTCCACACAGGAAAGCAAAACGTAAATCCACACAGGATAGCACAACACAATCCACATATGAAACCAAATAGGATTCAGCTCACACAGGTATACTTATTCGTAAGACGATAAAGATGATCAGATATTGCCACTGATTCATCTAAGCCGTCGGACCCACAGAGGATCGATAGGTACTAATCCATGCAGCGACCCAAAAAGGATCTGAACCACAGAGGATCGATAGGTAACTAACCCCCGCAATGACCCACAAAGGATCTGACCCACACAAGATCGATAGGTAACTAACCCCCACAATGACCCGCAAAGGATCTGACCCACACAGGATAGATAGGTAACTAACCCCCGCAAAGACCCACACAGGATTGGACCCACACAGGATCTGTAGGTGCTGGCCTACACAGGACCGCTGAGCGCGACCCACATAGGATCTGACCCATACAGGATCTGTAGCACTGATCCACGTAGGATCGCTCAGTGCTATAGTCGTCGTCGAATCCACTGGGGATCTCTGCACAGTCGTCGTCGTCGCAATCGCAGCCAACTCTAGGGTTCCCGCACACAACAAGCTCGTTCGGGAGGGTTCGCTCCACGAGCCGAGAGGCTGATACATCAATTGACTCATAGTCTAGTGTTGATGTATCCAAAAGTTCTGTATCGTCAACGGGAACTCAACGTCGCAGACGGCGCGTCAATCAGACGCCCAGTCTGAGAGTTATTGGCTTTTTCGTCCCAGGGGCCCGGTTGGTTTTTAAGGAAAACCCAACCGAACCACACTCCACCTACGTCCAACCCTCGGGAAGATTAAGGAAAATGATCCTTCTCACTAAGAGGAATCCAACAAAGTCAACGGCACGTCAATCAGACCTCCGAAGTTTAAGATATAAGTGTTTCCGCTCCAAGGGCCCGGTTGGTTTCGTGTACAAACCAACCCGGCCAGACCCAAAGTATTCCAAAACCTTGAGTGCGATATACCAAAACGAACGTCTCTATCCAAGGATCACATCGCCGCTGAAGGTGCATCGATCAGAGGCCCGTAGCTCATGTTATGAGGAAAAGACAGAAAAGGTCCGAAAACGGGTAGTCTGGGCCCGGACCGACCCGGCCCCACCCCCCTGGGTCGGCCCGAACCGGGGCGACCCGACTTGGGTCCGGGTCCGACCCGGATTGCGTGACCCGGCCGGGCTGGGCACGACCCGGACCGGTCTGCCCAAGCCGGATCGGCTCGGCCGGAGGTTCGGCCGAAAGACCAAACCATGCAAGGGGCGCTGCCCCCGCCTGAAGAGTTGCGGCCCCGCGTGGGACCGCCCTTGCTAGCGGACGTGGCAGCCGGCCTCATCCCGTCTCCCTCCGGTCCCGCGTGGCCACATGACCATATTGCTTCCACCATGGCTTCAGCCGCGACGGCTCCTTCCGACGGCGCGCCGGGCGCCGCCGCCACCTGCCGGCGGGCTGCTCCGCGGACCACCGGACGAGTTCCGGTGGTCGGAACATCGCGCCGTCTTCTCTAATGGTCATCCTAGGGTCCTTTCTTCACTGTGAGGACCTCACATCGCCCGTGCGGCCTGATTTTTCAACGTACGCCATTTCGCACACCAAGAACGAAAGGAGCGGTGGGTTCGGACTTGTTCGTTAGTCCGCACCCACCGCGTTAGCGGTTTTAAAAGTCTCACAAAAATTTTAACAACCGCGGATATAAATCACAAAGATTTAAAAGAATCAAACCCCTACCTCATCGTTGTCGTCAGACGTGAGTTCGTCACAGAATTGACCATCGCGGAAGGAGAGGATCGTCGCGTCGCGGAAGGGGCATCGCTATCATCGCGGTACACGGCATCGCGTCGACGATCTCCAAGGGTCATAAACACATAGATATTAATTGCACGTTGAAACCCAAGTTGAGGATAAAATCCACAAAGAATTAGAGAACCGTAATCCCCTACCTCAAGCAGTTGATGATCGGAGATTGTTGCGGGGAAGAAACGTCGTGGAAGAAGCGTCGCAGAAGGATAATCGTCGGTGTCGCGGAACACGACGTCGCATCGTCAATCTCCGAGGGTTCGGCATTCTTCGCGTTCTTCGCATTCATCGCGAAGGAGGATGAAGAGGTCAAGACTTAGAGTCATCTCTAAATCCTCTCAACGAGCAATCCTCCAGAAAGACATGCGTTGGTCTTATTTTATTGACATGCCAACAAATTTGAAAAACAAGTTAAGAAACGAACCATTAATTCAGTGATTTAATGGTAATGTCTTAACCGTACAATTAATATGAGCGTTAAGAGTTTTAGAAAACGCACCAGATGACTTTCATTAAAGAGGAGTTTTCGCAGGTGCGTTACTTAGAGGAAAAGAAACGATGGGGATCGTGTGGGCCCCACCTCACAAATATCCTACCAAGAGGGTAGGATATTTTGGGTTCCACCCTATCTGCTTCAACTTAGCTTAAGTGGCTTTATGTGGCATTAAGTGAAATAAAATAAAGTTTTCGCAACACTGTATTTTATTTTCTTAACTTAACCCCAAAAATTAAAAAACACACCTGAGCAAACGCAACTCCAGAAAAGGCGTTTCTAGGAAAATACCAGCGCTGTGATTCCATCGGTGCCTTTGGAATTCGATTTCAAGTACCGGTTCAGAAGTTTGAAAAACCCGCTCGTTCGTTCACTGAACGTACCCAAGCCAAACTTCAGAAAATGATTCCGGGCACACCGGGCCTCAGAATCAGGTGCCGTCAGAAACTGCATTCTTGTTAAATTCAAAAGCAAATTAAGGAAAAAAATTCCCTGAATTTTATGGGTCATTACATGTTATATAAGATGAACATTGAAAAATCTCAATACTACTTTCCTTATTCAAATTATTGATTTAAAATGATCAATAATTTCTAAAAATAATAATTATTAATATGGAAGAGAGTTACTAAAAATAAATAGGTGAATTTAAAAAACATCACAATTCATTCATTCATATAACCTCAAACTCCATGTCCAAATACAATTAAAAATCTCTTACAACCCATTTTAACTTGTGTATTGTCATTGTGTGTGCTAGACAATACCATTTTCAACACATAATAATTAAATTCTTATAGTCGAAACATCTATCTACCAAATAAAAATAACCCAAAGTAGACTATGTTTACCCACATCTAGATGAGTCATTCCCCCTGATACCAAATTGTAACATACAAACCCTGGTGAACCAGAATATACACTCAAGATGTCTTTCATAAGAAATTGTGATAAAAATATAGATGGAACAAGTCATGAATATAATAAAACAAAACAAAAAAAATAGAGTATAGGTGGAAGATAAATATATAAAACAATCCTTTCATTCCAATATAATACAAAATAATATAATATTTAGGACAAATCTCCACCTAACTAACAGTCAGCATAAAAAAACCCTTATACAATGACAATTATGAAATTGTAAGATGATATATTACCATATTCCCTTCCAATTACAATTATCCTGAAATTAAAAATCTAAAATTTCCCAATGGGAAATGTAGGTGTTGAACTAATTTCTAATAGGATACCATTGGGATGTATACATAATTTCGAATGTCATGAATTTATTTGTTAAATATTTTTATTCAATAAAAATTTTATATTGTATTTTCATAAAACAATAAAATATTTTAAATCAATTTACCATTGGCTTATAGATAATAATATCAAATTATCAATCATGAAATATGATAATTAGAAGATGTAAAATTGAAAATCAAATATAATAATCATATTTAATGTAGGTTAACATATATCCATAAAATCCCTAATTTGATTCCATGTGATATAACCTCAAATTAAAACATTAGACAAACAATTAAGGATAAAAACCCCTAATGCAATAAATAAACCAGAAATGATATGGACCTAATATTGGGTGATAGTATATTTCAATATGTTCTAGAAATTAATGAGTCTAAATATTTATAATGTTATATTCCTACAATATTTTATCCTTCAATAGTCCACATATATCCTAATGGTGACCTTGTTATCGTGTTAGACCCCCTTATGATCTCAATGTCTACTTCCTGAGGCACCCAAGGTTCCTACTGTTAAAATTTTGAATGATCCATTTCAACTCCATGATCAATATTTTATAATTATTTTTATGGCCACAATCATATGAATATGTATTTTAAAACCCATTTCCATTTCAAAACTAACTCACAAGACTCCAAACAAAATGTTCTTTAAAAAACTCGGTTTAAAAAAATACACATTAAAAAATTTTCATACAAAAATTAACTAAATTAAAAGAAAAAATAATTTAATTTATCTATAATTTTATAAAATTCAACTAATTAAACAATTATATAGAAACAACTTTCTCATAATTGAATAATCCAAACTGCCTTCGACAATGGTGATAGGAAGCGAAGAGATTAGACTTAAAAATACAAGGGTCAACATGAAATTTAAATTGATCACAGGAAAACTATATCAAATGATGAATATGATTAAAAAAATAATATAGTGGTAAAAATAATGGATCAAAAATATTGAATGAACTATTTCTAGAAGAGGTGCAACGAGAAAACCATGAAGATGGATTGTCGATCGATATCTAATGAAGAAGTGTTATTTTCAAAAATAAACTAGGAGAGATAATTTTAAAGAGATTGGTATTTGTATGTTGAATGAGGCAATAAAAACTCACAAAACAAACTAAAAACTAGGCATTGATATTTACATGACATGTATTCCCATTTCGCATCATGAAATAAACATACCTCATAAATTCTAAAAAATGTATCTCCTTTTATATTAAAATTGGATTTTAAATAATAAATTTTATTAAAATATTACACATTTTGAATATATATCACAACATGAATTATATTCACAACATCAGACAGAAAACCATTACATGTATTGAAATATCATTACATTGTGTCCAATCTCTTAGTAGACAACAGACAACCTAGTTTTTTTAGTATGCTCAAAAACATGATAAAATAAAAAAAAACAATCATTTTAGTACATTAAATGTGTTAGGATGATTTATAGGAAAAATACAGTTTTAAATAAATATTACAGTCATGATTAGATTTATGATTTTCCTAGATAAAATTTTCAAATGTTTACAATTTTTTTATATTAATATTGAATATGATAATTATTTCAATGACATGAATTTGTTAGTTGTATGAAATATTGATCTAAGATTAAATTAAAACATATTTAAAATAAAATTAATCATTATTGATAATTTTAATGAAAATGATATTTTCAATTAATTTCTAGTATTTTTTAACAATCATAAAAAACTTTAATCTTTGGAAATATCCCAAAATATCACATAAATCTAATTTCAAAATTCATATTTCAATAGTAATTTTTATTTTATCAAATTAAAATGTTTCAAAAATTATTTGTAATATTTTTTCAAAAAATACTTAAATCAAATTATTATTTAGGAAATAATATCTTTGAAACTTATAATGGTAATGATAGAAATTATTTAAATTTTTTAACTATATGATTTCATTATATATAACCAATATAATAGATATTTTAAAAGTACGTATCACTATTGGAAACACTATTTTCAAATGATTGGTTATAAAAATGCCATGTAAATAAATATATCATGGATTTGTTAAAAATCTGTGTTGTATTTAATGTTTGTTAACCCAGTATTGTATATAGTGAATTATTATCTAGTAGATACATGTAATATAATATAATTAGGAAATTTAAATTAAAAACCATAAAATTATTCGGTGTTATGTTCTATAACCCATAATCTGAATACTTCATTCTATGTTTTTCACATTGCTACAAAAAGATGGATATAAATATGCATAATTCCATCCTTAGGTTCCCATGTTGATTCAACAAGTTGGTGGTTTCACCAAAAATTGAAACAAAAATCAATAACCAGATGAGTGGACTAGTTATATATGGCATTATCTATTTGATCATTAATCCATACAGGTTGTCCCTTATGAGAAATAAATTCTCTAATGGTATTTCTTTTATGTTCTGTAATGTGATTGGTCACGTATGTACTTCTTCAAGAGTGATATAGAGAATAGATAGTGATAATGAGGGAGGTTTAGAGGAATTGAATAATTATATGCTACTATCTCGATATGAAGAAAAAAAATCAATAGTTTTAATATTTTTAGGGAATAGTATTGAAATATTTATTAAATGGGTAAATTTATCCAAATAACTTATTACCAATATCCTATTCTGGAAAACATCGACGTTATTCAACATAATCTTTCATAAAAGATTATGTAGTTCATACATTTTGTTGAATAGATCTAAACATTTCTCTTATATCAACATCATACTTAGGTCAAAATAAATTTATTTCTATAAAATAATACTATTACATTGGTTATCTTGACATATTTTTATAAAACAACTTCATTATATCCATTTGACTAATCCTGTGAAAGTAAATGTTAGAAGAATTATAATCTTATTGATTGTTTTGAACCCAACTACCATTCGAACCCAAAGAAAATTGTAAAGACCCGTAAAATTCAAGGGAAATTTTTTCTTAATTTTCTATAGAATTTTACAAGAGCGCGGTTTCAGACGGCACCTGATTCCGAGGCCCGGAGTGCCCGGAATTAATTTCCGAAGTTTGGCTCGGGTACGTTCAGTGAACGAACGAGCGGGAATTCCTAACTTTTGATCCGATGCTCGGAATTGAAATCCGAGGGCACCGATGAACTCGCAGCGCCGATATTCGCTTAAAGAGACCTTTTCGGGAGTTGCGTTTGTTGCGAGTTGAAAATTAGTTTTGGGGTTTTCAGTTGAGTTAAATAAAATTTGTGTAAGACAAATTTTATTTTAACTTATTAAAAACCTACCAAAGGAGGTTGGAAGTGGGACCCACACCAACTTACCCTCCCTTGGGAGGATTAAGTGTGGTGGGGCCCACACGAACCCCCACCTTTTCAACTCCCCTCTCTCCCTCTTAATGGCATGACAAGTTAACTTCTATTTAATTATACAATTCATGTATATTAAATAAGTGAGTTAATTTTGGAGTTATCCATTTTGAATTTCAAACCTTTGAAATTCTAGTGTGTTATGTGATAATAAAATAAGATGTTGTCTTATTTTATTTTTGGTTGAATGGTTTGTCTTCTTGAGAGGTGGAGAGCATCTTTTTCTTCTTCTTCTTCATCTCTGACGAAGATCACGAAGAATGCTCAACTTCAACGAAGAACGCAAAGAACGCCGTTCTTCAACGAAGAACTTCTTCGCCGAAGAACACGGTCTTTCCGCGACGCCATATCCGCGACGTGACGTTCTTCTTCCGCATCATCTTTTCCGCGACGAACGCCATCGACAACGACTCTTCCTCCGACGTCAAAGGAATCGACACCGATATTCCACGACTCCGTCAACGTGCGACTATCGAGGTAAGGGTTCTTTAGTTCGTTGTTTCCTTTTTATTTGACTTTCCTCAAGACTTGACGTAGAACGCTCAAGATCCAACGAAGAACGCCGCTCCACTCTTCTTCGTCTTCGGTGTCAACGAGGGAGAACACCGCACCTTCCTCGGACAACCTTCGTCGGCGTACAAGGATTCGCCAACTACGTGCCTCATCGGACGTATCTCTTCGTCAACGGAATTGACGAACGACTACCGCGACGCCCGATCTCCGCGACGTAGACTTCCGCGGACATAGTCAAATCCTCGAACTTATACCCGAGGTAGGGGATGTTGATTTAATATTTAATTATCTCATTCTTGCTCGTGGTTCGTATGACTAACGTGAGGAAGTTGTTTATTTAAAGTTGCGTTATTAATTTAACGTGAGGGGGGCCGGACCGTACGAACACGGCCGAACCCCCTCCATCGTTCTTGTTTATTTTTGCGGATGGAAACAAGTGGCGTGGTGCCGTCGCACCACGCGGATGATTGTTCGTTTATTTTACGCAACGCCGTCGCGCGCACACCATGGAAGAAACATCAAGAACACGACGCCGTCGCGCCGCGTTGAAAGAACTTAAAGTGCGGCGAAAGGGGCGCGGTGCCGTCGCACCGCGCCGGACGACGAACACCGCGGCCGGTTCTGGGCCGCGGCGGGACGAGGAGACCGCGGCCGGATCCGGGCCGCGGCGGGATGTGAAGACCGGCGGCCGGGCCGCCGGCGTCGGAAGCCGAAGGTTCGAGGACTTGACGGTACCTGGAGGTGGACTATACGACGAGGCGGTACCCGGAGGTGGACCACTGGGCGGGACATACTCGGAGCGGATGGTGGGACCCGAGCAGCAGAGGAGCTATCTGTACCCACCCTTCAGGTGGGATTTCCAGTGGACATCTCAGCGTAGCAGCTTTACTTTTCAGTCGATGTTTTCCCTTTCGAGTTGTACTTTACAGTTGGGCTTGTATTTCCGGCCCCTTTTTACTTTTCAGCTCTTCTTTTTGTACTTAGTGTTTTACTTCCGCTTGCTTACTCTGTGGTGTTTGTTTACTTTACAAAGGCAATGCCTTCCCTTTTTCTGGGATTTACGCCTTGGTGCTAGTCGCCAGCCCCTGGCCTATGGAAGGCGGGCTTGGGGTAGTCACGGCACGGACCCCGAGGGCGGGTCGTGACAAATTGGTATCAGAGGAGTTCGGTTCTACCGCAGAACTTATAACTCTGATGTTTCTTTCTGTGAAGCAATAGTGTTGAGAGTACCGAGTGTGGTTTTCAGTTCAGGGAGTCCAGTGTTGGTGCGGGCGGCCGACGTATCCATACACCAGGACCCTGACAACTGATTTCCAACTTTGTGCACGAAAACACTGATTGCGTGTGTGTTTTCAAAGGTTTTTCCCCTTAAAACAGCTCAAACCAGGTCAGCTCACCAGGTATAATCGTTTGATCATGTTACATTGTTTCTTTCAGGATGTCTTTTCTCAGACGACCAGCTAGAGCCCGGAGGGATGAGCGTGCTGACAGTCTGTCGAGCGACGAGGCTTCGGTACAGGACCCTCTTGCAGTTGAGGCACCAGCGGAGGCACCAGCGGTACTACCATACGTTGGGCCACCGATGCCACCAGCCCCAGCAGTAGGCGATGCACGACGCTTGAGCGCGCTGCACGAGTTCCAGCGCCAGAGGCCACCCAGGTTCCGGGGAGAGACGGACCCGCAGGCGGCTGAGGTTTGGCTGGAGGCTGTGGTGAGAGTCTTCAGGCTAGTGGGGACGCCGGCAGACTTCATGGTGATATTTGCTACCAGCCTCCTTCAGGCAGCAGCAGGTAGGTGGTGGAGCCACTTGTTTCAATTTTGCGATGAGATGAACTTCGCATGGGAAGACTTCGAGACCTTCTTCAGGGTGGAGTTTGTGCCAGTATCTCTACACCCCGAGCGTGTACAGGAGATTCTGCCTTTGCCGCGTGTTTTTCGATCAGAAGCCGAGTCATCTGTGGGTAGTAGACAGATGATGCAGAGGTCCAGGAGGACCAGACCAGCAGTTGGGCGATCTCGGGTTTTAGGACCGGTGGTGCGGGGCACCCGAGGTGGGGTCAGAGCCAGGCGTGCCAGAAACGGACAATGTTACTCCTGTGGCGGAAAGGGTCACCTGGCACATGACTGTCCGACTCCTTGATCCGCAGGCTTGGAGGGAGCCACCGAGGTTGAGGCAGCGACAAATGCTGGAGCTCTGGGAGCAGGTGGATAGGGGAGGAACTAGTGGATACGTCTTTTGTACTTCTAGTTCCATGTTGATGTTGCTTTTGTGTAGCGTCTTGTAATATGAGCTGCAATAATAAAAGACGCATACCTTTGTGATGTTTTCTTTCCTGTCCTCTTTTGTGATGTTACTAAGAGGTTCCAGTTGACTGTTGACTTGACCCTCACTTGTGAGACATCTACTGGAGGAGACCCAGTTACCACACACTGATGCCGACAGTGTGACTCAACCCTTGGAGGCGAGAGTAACGGTTGGATCTCTTAGTAGTAGCGTCGAGGCCTTACGACGTCATCCTTGGTATGGATTAGTATCATCCATGATAGGATTGACTGTTTTAGGCAAAGAATGTGGTTCATCCAGGGGATGAGACCAGGTTTCTCTTATCGGCAAAGAAGAAATCTTGCAGCTCATGTGGGACCAGAGATGGTCCGGGCCACGTCAGAGGAGGTCCATGTCATCCAGGAGCGGATGAGGACAGCACAGAGCCGGCAGAAGTCATACGATGACAGGAGGCGGAGGCCACTAGAGTTCGAGGATGGTGACCACGTCTTCTTGCGGGTCTCACCTCAACGTGGTATTCGGAGATTTGGCCGAGGCGACAAGTTATCTCCACGCTTCATCGGACCCTTCCAGGTCCTCAGCAGGGTTGGTGAGGTGGCTTATCGCCTGGCTCTACCACCTCAGTTGCACCGGGTGCACGACGTCTTCCACGTATCCCAGCTGAGGAGATACGTGCACGACCCGACGCACATCTTTGACCATGGGGAGCTTGACATTGACGATGGGGCGACTTTTACGGAGGTCCCGGTGGAGAAAGAGGATCGACAGGAGCGGGTCCTACATGGGCGATCGATTCCTCTTGTGCGCAACAGATGGCGGCACGGGAATCTCCAGGAGAGCACATGGGAGCGGGAGGCTCAGATGCGTGCTCAGTACCCTCTTTTGTTTCCCTAGTTTTTGGTGTATCTTTACGGGGACGTAAAGCCCTGAGGTGGGAGTAATGTAAAGACCCGTAAAATTCAAGGGAAATTTTTTCTTAATTTTCTTTAGAATTTTACAAGAGCGCGGTTTCAGACGGCACCTGATTCCGAGGCCCGGAGTGCCCGGAATTAATTTCCGAAGTTTGGCTCGGGTACGTTCAGTGAACGAACGAGCGGGAATTCCTAACTTTTGATCCGGTGCTCGGAATTGAAATCCGAGGGCACCGATGAACTCGCAGCGCCGATATTCTCTTAAAGAGACCTTTTCGGGAGTTGCGTTTGTTGCGAGTTGAAAATTAGTTTTGGGGTTTTCAGTTGAGTTAAATAAAATTTGTGTAAGACAAATTTTATTTTAACTTATTAAAAACCTACCAAAGGAACTTGGAAGTGGGACCCACACCAACTTAACCTCCCTTGGGAGGATTAAGTGTGGTGGGGCCCACACGAACCCCCACCTTTTCAACTCCCCTCTCTCCCTCTTAATGGCTTGACAAGTTAACTTCTATTTAATTATACAATTCATGTATATTAAATAGGTGAGTTAATTTTGGAGTTATCCATTTTGAATTTCAAACCTTTGAAATTCTAGTGTGTTATGTGATAATAAAATAAGATGTTGTCTTATTTTATTTTTGGTTGAATGGTTTGTCTTCTTGAGAGGTGGAGAGCATCTTTTTCTTCTTCTTCTTCATCTCTGACGAAGATCACGAAGAACGCTCAACTTCAACGAAGAACGCAAAGAACGCCGTTCTTCAACGAAGAACTTCTTCGCCGAAGAACACGGTCTTTCCGCGACGCCATATCCGCGACGTGACGTTCTTCTTCCGCATCATCTTTTCCGCGACGAACGCCATCGACAACGACTCTTCCTCCGACGTCAAAGGAATAGACACCGATATTCCACGACTCCGTCAACGTGCGACTATCGAGGTAAGGGTTCTTTAGTTCGTTGTTTCCTTTTTATTTGACTTTCCTCAAGACTTGACGTAGAACGCTCAAGATCCAACGAAGAACGCCGCTCCGCTCTTCTTCGTCTTCAGTGTCAACGAGGGAGAACACCGCACCTTCCTCGGACAACCTTCGTCGGCGTACAAGGATTCGCCAACGACGTGCCTCATCGGACGTATCTCTTCGTCAACGGAATTGACGAACGACTACCGCGACGCCCGATCTCCGCGACATCGACTTCCGCGGACATAGTCAAATCCTCAAACTTATACCCGAGGTAGGGGATGTTGATTTAATATTTAATTATCTCATTCTTGCTCGTGGTTCGTATGACTAACGTGAGGAAGTTGTTTATTTAAAGTTGCGTTATTAATTTAACGTGAGGGGGGCCGGACCGTACGAACACGGCCGAACCCCCTCCATCGTTCTTGTTTATTTTTGCGGATGGAAACAAGTGGCGTGGTGCCGTCGCACCACGCGGATGATTGTTCGTTTATTTTACGCAACGCCGTCGCGCGCACACCATGGAAGAAACATCAAGAACGCGACGCCGTCGCGCCGCGTTGAAAGAACTTAAAGTGCGGCGAAAGGGGCGCGGTGCCGTCGCACCGCGCCGGACGACGAACACCGCGGCCGGTTCCGGGCCGCGGCGGGACGAGGAGACCGCGGCCGGATCCGGGCCGCGGCGGGATGTGAAGACCGGCGGCCGGGCCGCCGGCGTCGGAAGCCGAAGGTTCGAGGAATTGACGGTACCTGGAGGTGGACTATACGACGAGGCGGTACCCGGAGGTGGACCACTGGGCGGGACATACTCAGAGCGGATGGCGGGACCCGAGGAGCAGAGGAGCTATCTGTACCCACCCTTCAGGTGGGATTTCCAGTGGACATCTCAGCGTAGCAGCTTTACTTTTCAGTCGCTGTTTTCCCTTTCGAGTTGTACTTTACAGTTGGGCTTGTATTTCCGGCCCCTTTTTACTTTTCAGCTCTTCTTTTTGTACTTAGTGTTTTACTTCCGCTTTCTTACTCTGTGGTGTTTTTTTACTTTACAAAGGCAATGCCTTCCCTTTTTCTGGGATTTACGCCTTGGTGCTAGTCGCCAGCCCCTAGCCTATGGAAGGCGGGCTTGGGGTAGTCACGGCACGGACCCCGAGGGCGGGTCGTGACAAAAATGATCATAGGATATTATATTAGGGTTGAATTGTTTTATAAAAAAGAACATCTATTCAATGATGAAACAAATTGATGAAAATTAACAACATATCAAGGTCATGGTAAATACTTCCCTAAAACATTGAAGTAAAATAAATATTATAATAAAATATATTTCAACGTGATACTAGAGAAATCCATAACACTTTCTTAATGTATATTTTAAAAAAGTAAAAAAAGTTAAATCTTATCTGATAGAAAATATTTTTCATGACCCGTCCCTTGGGGCCCAGGTCGTGACTTCCCCAAACCCGCCTTCTATAGGCCAGGGGTTGGAGAATATCATTGTGAAGGCATATCTCTAAAACAGGGAGGGGTATATATTAAACCTATACAAACACACAGTCCATGAAAACAACAAGATGCAACTAAGAATTAAAACTGTTTTAGTAAATGTTTGTACTGAATGTGTAGGGGCCGGAAAAGAAGCCCAACTGAAAAGATACAATTGCAACAGAAAAAAGAAAACAATTGCTGAGATTTTCCACCAAGTATCCTACCTTAAGTGCAGGTACAACTAGTCTCCACAGCTCTCCATGTCAACCAGTCACATCCATGTACCACCTGGTCCGTTCTCCTATAGTCTCAGTCGAGTGTCTCTTCGTATTCACAAGACCCTACAAGGTGCACGTGAAGCTCGTTTAGGGTTTAGTATAACAAAACCTAGAAGGGTCCCCGAGACCCCCGATGGTCTGTCAGTATCCCACAAAGAAAAACAACAAAGCATGATCTCAATCACAAATCACAAAGAAACAGATTCAGCTCAATCCAGGTATACTAGTTAGAGATTAGGAAAATAGATGATTAGTCTTAAGAAATATCATCTTATTCGATTAGTAAGTCTCACAACTAAAACATGAAGAAGTTGTTCCACTCTCTATTCACATAGGGTCTTATGTCGATGATCCACAATGAGCATCTCTATGGATGGTTCTCCTAGGGTCATGCACTGATGATCCACATAGGGTCACTATAATGCTGATCCACATAGGGTGTCTATGATGCTGATCCATGGAGAGTATATAGGATGCTAATCAACACAGGGTCACTATGATGTTGACCCACATAGGGTTTCTATAATGATGATCCACACAAGGTTGATATAATTTTGATCCACACAGGGTCTATATGATGTTGATCCACATTGGATTGCTATGATAATGATCCTCACTAGGTCTGTATGATGTTGATCCACAGAGGGTTGCTCTTCAATTGATAGCCATCCACGGGATTCACAACAACCGATGCGATTTATATCTATTGAATCCTCTTCTCATTTTATTGGTCATGCCTCAAATTCAAAAACGTCCCACAATGGAGTAATCAAATTTACCTCTATGTCATAAGGTTTCTAACACGATTGATGATGCGTCAATCGAGCACCCTGTCAGTGAGTTATATGCATTTTAGTGCCGAGCGCCCAGTTGGATTCGGGGTCGATCCAACCTATCCATACTCCAGCATTCTCCATAAATATGTTGTAGTATATTAAAAGTATATTCTCATTAAAAGGAATCCATCATCATAGATGGTTCATCAAACAGACGTCTGGTTGTGAGATACGACTTTTTAAGAGTATCTCACCGAACTAGGGTTTGGGTCCGATCCCAACCAGCCGGACCGACCTGACTGGGTCAGACCGACCCGACCCGCTTTGACCTAGGCTGAACCAACCCATTCCAAGTCTAACCCGGCCTAGACTGAACTTGCTAGGAAAACTCGAGTGGGATGGACTGCGGTGGGCATGACCCCTAGGGACACAGACCGTCCTGACACTCCTCTACGATGCGTGGCCCACTGGGCGATCTGGCCCTTTAGCTGGCGTCGCACCCAGATAGGTGACAGTGTGGGTACTTTCCCCCTCTTGAATGGACTGAGGTCTATTAAGTTTCTCTGCAATAGTGGCGCCAGGTGGTGCCTCCTACTTGATAGTAGGCCCCAAGAGATGTGGGTCCCATTATCCTTCGATATGGCTTTGAAGCCATGGCCTCCTCACCGCAGTGTGTGACAGTGTGCCACCTTCTACCAACATGGCTTGCTGAAGGCCAGACGAAACCAACTTTCACAGCAGTCAGGTGTGCTCTAGTTGGCTGTTTTCATATCCGAATGTGCCTATGGGGCTCCATGGATTCTATAGTCACTGCATGGCTCCCAGATTCAAGTTGATGTCAAGTTCAAACATCTTCCATGAAGAACGCGACAAAAATAAAGCAGTGGAGGGACTTTTCTATAATCGTTTGTCTCGTGCCCTCCTCTTTAGCAATATAACAAGTGTGTAGAAACTAATTCAACATAGATAAACTATAATACTTTGGAAATTCATAGAACAATGAGAAGAAACATATTCACATGAAATTAGCCAAATCCCCTACCTCGGAATTGAAGGTGACATCACTATTCTGGAAGAAGAATCCACCCTCAATGAAGCCGCCGATGTTCATCGATCATGAATCAATTTCTACAACGTTGTCATCCAAGCTTATATTCTTCATCTATGGAAGAATCCATGGAACTTCATCATAGGTTTTTCATATTTTATTTAATAACACAAGCCCGAGCCTCAATTAGATAGAGGGAATGGGTGATTAACGCTATGCAAGATTAATGTGGTTCATTTATGAATAAGCCTCTTAATCTCAATGGTGTTGTTACAAAACCAAAGAGTCAAGCCATTAAGTGGCTTAACAACTCAGAAACCCCCCCACTGCCACTCTACTGTTGGTAGAAAAATAAAACAACCATTTTATTTTAATATATTATCCAATAAAAAGTATGCAAAACAAACATTTTTACCTGAACTACTGTGGACGAAGCTATTCTTCCCTTAAGTGAATCTCGGAACATCAAATTCAACGGTGCCCTTTGATTTTTAATCTGAGCACCCGTTCAAAAGAAAGAAATTTCTACCCACACATTTAATGATATTACCTATAAAAATGTTCAAGGTCTTGTTTAGGGCACACCAGGCCTCAGAATCAAGCGCCATTAATTTTTTCAAACATGTAATAATCTCATTGAATAATAAAAATTATATTGAATTTTTGGGTCTTTACATTCTCCCCACCACAGGGCTTTTCGTCCCCAAAAGCTACAACAAATCTAGAGAATCAAATGGGGTTACTAAGAACGTATCTTATCCTCCTACTACTATGTGCTCTAGTGAAGATTCTCATAATGAAAAGGAACTCACATAAGTGGGATTGACCTCCCACAATGGACTTGCTCCTGTTGATCTAGTATTCCACCGGAAACTCCCCAAATGTTTCCCCATCATCAATGTACAGCTCGCCCTAGTCGATAAAGTGTGATAGATCATGCATGTAACTCCTCAACTGTGACACATGGAAAATATTATCTACTCGGTGCATCTGTTGGGGAAGATATAGATGGTATGCCACCTAACCTACTCTGTTAAGGATCTGGAAAGGTCCTATGAACCTTAGAGATAGATTTCTGCCCTGGAAAAACCTTCATAATCCTCGTCGGGGTGAGACCCTTGAGAATACATTATCTCCCCCTCAAAATCTAAGGGTCTCTATCTCTTTTCGGAATAAGGATTCTTCTAGATTTGTGAATTCTTCATCCTCTCCTGGATGATCTTCACCTTCTCCATGGTAGCATGTACAAACTCTGGACCCATAAATGTGGAACCCCAAGATCATTCCAGCATAGTGGTGATCTTCAAGGTTGCTCGTACAATGCCTCAAACAAATCCATTTTGATGGTGGAGTGATAAATTTTTTTGTAAGGGAACATCACCAGTGCAATGTGGTCCTTCCAACTGCGGCCAAGATCATGGACACAAACATGAAGCATATCCTCGAGTGTATGAATGGTCTTCTCCATATAACCCTCAGTAAGATGATGAAAGGAGGTTCTCAAGAAGATTAAATCATGAAATCCAACATTAATACCTTCCACAAGCGAGATGTAAAATGAGTGTTGCAATCTGAGACGATTGTCGATAGAACCCCATGATGTTGTACATTCATTTGTACGTAGAGACTTCCCAAGCTCTATTTTAATCCCTTATCTCATATGGGTAGTAAGAGGTATGACATGGTGAGTTTTCAATGATCACCTAGATGGAATCGTTTCCCTTAGATATACGTGGAAGCCCTGTCACGAATTCCATGGAGATAAAATCCCACATCAACTCTGGTACCTCAATTGGATGAGATAATCTTGTAGGTATATGATGCTCAGACTTCAATTGCTGATAAGTGAGGCATCACGATATGAACTCTACCACTGCTTTCTTTATCCCTGGTCACCAGTGCTGACACTAGAGGTCTTGGTAAATCTTCTCCACTATTGGATGTACTACCAACAGGGATGTATGAAACTCCCTCAACACCTCCTCTGAAAAAATCCCGGGTACCATTGTGTATCCTCTAATGTGGATGATGTGCTCCCCCCCTTTATAAAATCCATTAGGATCATGTTTTTAGGATATCTGAGCACATCGGGCCTCACAGTCTACCTCCCAATGTTGTGCCTTTAAGAATCACTAATGGACTGGGGTAGTAACATTCATAGGCTGGAGGTAAGCAGCTCTATCCCTATCCATGAAGGATAACTACAACTCGGCTAGTTACTAAGTCGACTCACTCAAAAACTATAGACCAGTCATCCTGTTGGGTGAATCTGCTACTACATTTCCCTTCCTAGGATTGTAGACTATCCCAAAGACATTGTCTTGGAAGAACTATAGACATCACTGATGTCTCAGGTTTAGGTCCTTCTATGAGAATATATACATGTTACCCTTGTGATCAGAGTAGGTTATAAAACATTCTCCAATCAAGTAGTTCCACCATATATTCAGTAAAAGACCAATGCTGTTAATGTTAGGTCATGTGTAGCGTAGTTATAATCATATTGTCTCCAATTTCATGAGCATTAGGCGATCACCACACACTCCTGTATCATGAAATAACAAAGTTTGATCTCTGATGTGTCGCATTAGACTATATACCCAATGCCCTCTTTTAATAGCCTCAAAATGGGGGAACTTGTCATTATCTATCGTAGCTCTTGAAAAATATGCTAGCATCTCTCCATCAACATGAAGTGTTGTCCATTCATTGTTGAAGATGAAAATGGTGTCACAACTCTGAAAAATTCAGGTACAAATCATTGATGTTACTCAAACAATCCCAGGAAACTATGCACCTCTGTCACACTCCTAGGTGGCTCCCAATAAATCACTTTCTCAATCTTCATTGTATCCACTACAACTCCAGCCTTCGAGGTAACGTTCCCCTTGAAGTGGAACTCTCGTATCAAATACTATCACTCTGAGAGCCTTCCATAATATTGGTACTATCACAGTGTATCCATAACTATTTTTAGGAGTGTGGTCTGCTCCTCCTCGAACGTTGAGTATATCAAGATGTCATCAATGAAGACTACCAAGAAGCGAGCGAGGTATGGTGGGAAGATCTTGTTTATGATCCCCATGAACACGCCAGAGCATTGGTTATGCCGAAGGGCATCCCCAAGAACTCATATTGTCCACACCAACATCTAAAGGAGGTCTTCGGTACACCCTCATCCCATACCCAGAGTTGATCATAGACTGATATGAGGTCTATCTTCAAAAACCATCGAGCACCCCTCATCTAAAAAAAGATATATTCAATAATCAAGAGTGGATATTTTTTCTTTACAGTCATCTTGTTGAGGCACCACTGGTCCACAGAAAGCCTTAGACTCCCATCTGCCTTCATGGAGAACAAAATCGGGGATGCCCATGGAGAATTACTGGGCCTTATGAACCCCTTCCACTGCAAGTCCTCCAATTATACCCGCAACTCCTAATGCCTCGCATGATCCATCTGATATTTTGGTGTATATATCAGTGCCATCCAGGTGTAATGGTTGATATAGAATTATACCTCTCTATTTGGAGGTAGTCCCATAATATCATCATGAAATACACCAGCATACTGGCCCACCACTACAAGATTACTCGGACTCCTCAGATCAACTGCTCTGAGGGTATGGCTGGCCAACTGATGTGTGATTAGCTGCACCCTCCTCCAAGAAAGTCTATCTTACTTTAAAAAATTTTCCTTCTCACTGTTGAAGGAAAACCTGATCCCATCCTCGCGAACACACCACATATTTCACCTAATATAGTCAATCTATGCATGGACTATAGATAACCTGTCCATATCCAGGGTGAAATCATAATTCCTTAACTCTCCTACTAGGAGATCCCAGCCAAAACTGTCACCACCTAGAGTAATCTCACACAGTAGGAAACAATGTGTAATCTTCAAATCATCTCCTGTACTAGTCTCTAATAATAAGTATTGAGCCAATGGCTCTACTAGAATAACAGAGATCTGAACAAGAGTCATGGAAATGATAGAGTGACTAGAACTTGTGTCTATAAGTACAACAGGTAGAGTGGACAAGACACAGATTGTACCTCGAATCATCTCTCGACCACTGTGGTTGTAGGCCTTAGGAGCCTGAAGATGAGCTTGTCCCCATCCTCCTACTCCTTGAGGATGGGGTGGACCACCTGGAGGTTGTGGTGGTAGAACCTCAAATTTCCACTCCCCTCTTGTGCCACACTAATCATCTACCATGCATGCTGCCTTGTGGATCTCCTTGATTGAATCTTTGCATCTGCCTTGGTGATCTCTTGGCAGTCATTTGATCATCAGTATGGTGGGTTGGGTTGTCGCGAGCCATGTGGACCTACCCGCCGCACGGGAAGCAGAATTTTATCCTCTATTTGTGTGCTCTACCACGTGAGATCCACACCTCTGACCCTACATCCTAGGGTCTTCCTCCAGACGGTCTTCCTGTTTGCACAACTGCATCATCTGCCTCCTGAATGCTATAGGTGACTTGGCTACCTATCATCTGTTGGTGGCTCTCAATATCAGTGTCGGCTCTGCTAAGAAGATATCCACTAATATTTCTCTCTTGATCACTCCATCCTGAATTGGGATATTGATCGATATCATCGAAGCTCTGATCTCTCGCTGAATTCCCTAGTCAATTTTCCATGCCCTGAAGAAAGTTTCTTATTCCATGTCGGAGGAGTAGCATGAGAGGCTAGTGAATCTCATCGAGTACTGGGATAATGTCAGGCTGCCCTACTTTAAGTACAGGAGCACTTGAATATGCATAGAGCATAAAGATAATGAAATAAACTCCTCTCTGAAGAGGTTCTCTATGTCCATCCAGGTGAGGGTCGCTTCATCATGTAACTGGAGCATCACACTCCAACATCTCCCTTCCCAGTCCTGGAAAAGAATAGAAGCTAGGATCACCATCTGTTCAGCAGGTGTCCCAACTGGGAGGAAAACTCAATCCACAGCAACTACACAGTCCTCAACTACATAGAGATCTATCTCACCTTAAATCCTCATAGGCCTATGCCACTGGATATCATGCAATATTCTTAGTCGGTGTGCACTATCTTCCAGTGGGGCTGGTAGAAATTGCTTCCCAATGGGTAGTTGTGCTTCTGGTGCACCACCTGAAGGTGTTATCACTATAAGAGGCACATTAACCAAATCCTCATTGATCAGTGGACTTTCATCATGATCAAACTCTAGAATCCTCGCTAGATGTTGATATGTAGGCATCATGAAAAGACACGGTTGTTCCATGGTAAATAAATTATACCTGGTGTGCTGACTCAAAAGAGATAAGAAGTAAAACATTTCCAAAACACACGCTATTATTTTTTATGTTCACCGAGCCAGAAATTAGAATTTAGGGTCCTAATGTATGGATATGTCAGTCGCTACACCAACACTAGACTCCCGAAATAGAAAACAATACTAAAAACACATAGAACTATTGCTCCATTAGAATGATTTGTGTCTTAGTTTTTTGGTAGAACTAATTTCTATAATACCACTCTACCATGACCCGTCCCCTAGGGCCCGTTTCGTGATTACCCCAAGCCCGCCTTCCAATGGGTAGGGGTTAGAAACTAGAATCGGAAAGGAGTATCACTAAAACGGGAAGGAATTCCCTTTAAACTTGTATAAACACACTATCCATGAACATAAAAAGATGCCACCACGAAGTAAAACACTATTAGTATAAGTGTGTACTGAATGTAAAGGGGCTAGAATACAAGAGTAAATAAAAAGATACCACTCCAATAGAAAATGTAAAAGTGATCCTGATATCATCCACCATTGATCCTCCTGAATATTGGGTAAAGATCATCTCCAATGTTCTCAACATCAACCAGTCACCTCCATGTACTACCTACTCCTAGTTCCTATACACTCAGTCGACCTGCTGGTTATCTACAAAAGACAAAACAAACATTCAGGTGAAGCCCATGCAGGGGTGAGTATAATAATACCTAGAAGGGACACCGAGACACCTGAAGGTCTCTCATAATTTCACAAAGGAAAACCACAAAACATGATCTCAATCACAAATCACAAATAAAAGACACAGCTCAAACCACGTATACAACTCAAAGATCAAGAATAATGATGAATAGTCTTATGCAATATGATTTTATTCAAGTAGTATGTTCCACAACAAAACCAAGAAGAATTTGTTCCTTTTTCAATCTACACAGGGTCATATGTGGTTGGTCCACGACGTTCCACTCTAAGGCTGGTCCTCATTAGGCCATGCACTACTAATCTATATAAGGACACAAGAATTCTGATCCACGCAGTTTTGCTATTATGTTGATCCACACAGAGTCCCATGAATGATGATCCACACAGGGTCGCTATGATGCTGATCCACATAGAGTATCTAGAATGCTGACTCACATAGGGTCACTATGATATTTATACACACAGGGTCCCTATGATTCTAATCTACATAGGTTCTCTATGATGCTGATCAACACTGGTTCAATATGATGTCGATCCACATCGGGTCACTCTTCAATTGACATCCAACCACAGGATTCACTACACCTAGTACACTTGAGTTACTTGGTATCTGATAATAAATATATCCATTGTGCCTCAACTACAGTGATTTCAAACAAATGGGTAACATAAAGGACTTCTATTTCATAATTTTTCTAATGAGACAGACGTCACATCAATCGGTCGATCAGCCTGTGAGTTAGAAGCATTTTAGTGACAATGGCCTAGTTGAATTCGGGTTCCATTCAACCCGTCCATTCATTAAAATTCTCCAAAACCTATTTGAAGTATATAAAATGGACCATCTCATTCCATGGCTTCCAACACCATAGAAGGATCATCAAATAGATGTCTAGTTTGTGAGATACATCCATTTAAAGTGTATCTGGGCCGAAAAGGGTTTGGGTTTGGTCCGCCCTATCAGACCGACCCGATCTGCCCTGACCTCGGTCATCCTGGCCTATTTTTGGATGATATGACCATGCCGATGTTTGACCCAGGACCGACCTGACCCTGTGAAAAAATATGGGCCGACCCGAGTCGGCTGGGCCACAATGGGCTCACCATGATGGGTCGTGGGCTCAGTTCGCTGGGCCACACACTGGCCCGGCCCTCCTTGGCAGGGTAAAACCCACCTGGCGGTCCAACCCATTAGCAGGTGTGGAACCCAGCTAGGTGGCCACATGATTACATTCTCCATCCCAAACGGACCAAGGGTTTGTTCTGTTTTTCATCAGTGGCGTTGCCACGTGGCGTTGATTCTTTATGAGCGAGACACACATGGTGTAAGTCCCCTTCTACTCTGCTGAGGCTTCGAAGCTGCGGACACCTAACCATAGCTCGCGATGATGCACCAACATTTTCCAACATCACTAGAGATGGTCTGGTCATCGCCTTTTGCCATCGTGGCCATCCGATTTTGGCCACCGCCTTCACTCTCCGCTGTCGCCCACCAACGAAACTTCTGGGGGCCATCGTGTGAGCTCTAGTGGCATGTTTTCCCTTTTGAACAGGCCTACCAATTTCTTGGGATACTATCATCATAACATGTCTTCTGGATTCATGTTTCTATCATGTTAATACTTCTCCCATGAAGAATGCCACCAAACGGAAGTGGCGGAGGGTTCGAGCCTAGTTCGTTTGGCATGTGCCCTATGTGTTTGCATCATAACATGTAGGTAGAAATTAATTCAACACAGTTAGACTATAATACTTCCACTCATCATAATTATTTTGAAGAATTAAGTGAAGAAACATAGTCACCTAGTATTAAACAAAACCCCTACCTCGGAATCAGAGGGGACATCACGGTTATGGAAGAAGAATCAATGCTTGATGAAGCCACCAGCGCTCGTCGATCCAGAATCGCTTCCTCCAATGATTCTGTCCAAGTATCCATTCTTCTCCAGTGTATGATGCTGCAACACTTCGAAAAAGGTTCCTCATTTTTTTAAAATAACCCATGTTCAGGAATTAATTAAATAAAAGGGATGAGTGATTAATGTAGCAAGTGATAAATGAGGTCCATTAATGAATGAACATCTAAATCTCAACGGTGCGATTAAAAATCCTAAAAGTAGATCCATTGAATGTATTTATAACTCAGTGGACCCCCCACCACCGCTCAATCATTGGTAGAAAAATACAATATAATTATTATGTTATTTTATTATTCTTTAAAAAGTCCTCAAAATTAACCTTTTCACCCGACCTACTGTTGTCGAAGATCAGCATCTCTAATGTAAATCAAGGCTTTTTGGATTCAACAGTACCCCAAATATTTATTCTGAGCACTAGTTCAAAAGATAGAAAACGTTTCCCAAACATTTACTGAATGTACGATAAAAAAGTTCAAAATTTCGTTTCGGGCACACCTATCCTAGGAATCAAGCACCGTCAATTTTCACAAAATCATAACAATCCCAAATAAAAAATATATATATAATTTTGGGGTATTTATATTATTGGTGCTATCATTTTATGGTGATCCAGTATAATTCATAGTTTTCTCAACATCAAATATAATATAAACCCAATAGTTTTCTAGTACAATTAATCATATATCCACAATGTGTAATGGAATTCCTCTTAATATTATATTATCAATATATATATTAAACCAAATTGGGTAATTGAAAAAAAATTCTATTAAATATATATAATATTCATATTAACCCATAATATAAAACATAAATGGTATTTCATTTAATTTGATCATATGATAAATCGTAAACTCACAATCCCTATCAAGAAATAGCTCGGGTACCCAGAAAACCGGCTAACTAACTCCTACCAAGCATAACTCGAAGGGAATTCCTAATCCTCATGGGTCTATGACTAGAACATAACAACATACATCATTCAACTGGGAAAAAGTTTTTCCACAAATAGTAGAGAAAACAACACAAGAAAGTCAATATGAATTTCAAAGATAATCCAAAATGAGTAACATGTCATAATATAATAGGTCTTAAAAATCTCAAAGTACTACAACCCAATTACCAAACAACTAGAAAGAAATCCCAATTCTCCAAGGAAACAAATCACATTAACAAGGGTTCAGTAGCTGGATCAACCTCCATTAGATCCTTTATCCTTGACCTAACCTAGTGGTCGTACATCTATAAATACATCAAGGAAAATGTTGGCTGTGAGATACAAATACCAGTAGGGTCACACGAAGGATTCCGTAATACATTCCCAAAATAAATTCAACAACAGAAAGCCTTAAATATTGAATAAAATTGGATTTTTATTTAAAAAATATTTTATCAAATCATATTATGTAGTTCATATGAGGGAAAAACAATTTATGAAAAATCATCAAATATGATGGAATAATTCTGATATGATGTATTAAATAAATAATTTATATAAATTAGTTTATTAAAATTAAATAATAATGTAAACCAGTTTAAACCACATTATAATACATTTATATGTCAAATATAAACAACAAACGAGCAACCTGGTCATTTGAAAAAAGGTATGATAGTATTTCCATATATATGACTCCACACTCACTATGTGATCACATAAATATGTTAATACACATGTTCATATGAAACTAGAAAAAGGAGACTCATCGCCATAACATTTGGTGTGTGACCTTCTGCATGTATGTTTTAGAATGTTGTAATATCATATTGTTTGTAAAAATTACACACAAACTACATAAAGCCACTATGTACTCTTACACAATCAAATACGAGAAATTTATTTAATGACTTAATAGAATACAATTAATTCTGATCTTCAATTTCAAATTCCAATTTTCCATTTTGAACCAAAAATTGGTTTAAACCGAAACATTCTACTTTCAATGATAAAACAACTAAGATTATATCAAAACATTTTAAATCATTTTTAACAAGTTTGAAATCCATTCAAAAAAAATTCAAAAAATTTAAATTTTCCTTTAGAAATTTCAATACAAATTTTTAATTAAAATAATTTCCATAAAACACCCCCCAAATTACAGGATGTGTATCCTTATTACATGACATGTAATCTTCTAACTGTATTCAGAAAAAACCAGATTAAGGTGAGAATCCATCAAATATATGACCTCACCATTAAAGGTATCCTCCCAAATCAATATTCACCTATCCCCATCAATTAAATGGAAGATATATGACCAGGTATAATACCTACCTATCAAACTAGTAATTAGATGTTACATCCTCCCAAACATAAAAACATTTTGTCACTAGAAAGCTTATATAGAAGCATTCATTCCAAATAGATGAGGCTACTACTCTATCATTTGTTCCTCGCATTACAATGTATCTTCAATATCAAAACCATGCATCCATAGCACATGAACCAATGATATAATCCTCTCACAATGTAAATTGGTGTTAGAATCAACAATCATGACAGGTCGTTCATCAAAAGATAAATGAGGCTCAATTTCATGATAATTCTACCAGAAAACAAGACATGGATCAGAGAGTTACTTCCTTGGATATGATACATTGTATAAATTATTTATGGACATCATCTATGTGGAATATTTAAATAATATGAAACATTACCCACCTACTCAAACATCTTGAATGGTCCTATGAAACAAGGTGCAAGCCTCTCTTTCCTCCCAAGCCGTCGATGACCGAACTGGGGTGAATCCATAAAGAACACCTAGTCATAAAAAAGTAACTCCACTGTTCTATGTTGATTATCATGATAAGATTTATATTGGATATGTGCTTTATACACCATTGATCAATTGGATTATTCTTTGTTGTCTCATCTTGTGCACCATGCTTGGTACAACCAAGGAACATTCACCAGTCACCAACAAACACAATAGAGATTTAGAATTCTATCCAAACAATGACTCATATGGTACCATTATGATAATGGAGTGGTATTTATTATTATAAAAAAACAAAACCATTACAATTTGGTCATCCTAATCCCCACTAAAGTCGAGAACAAAAGAATGAAACATATCCTCAAGATTCTATATAACACTCTCAGTCTTGCCATCTCACTGCAGATAGAAGGTCATGCTTAAACAAACCAGTGATCCCAATGCCTCTTAAGGACCTATCTAAAAGAGAAATGTTAACCATGCATCCCTATAAGAAACTACAACAAATGTAACTCTATGATGGAAAAAAGTCTCTTTCATGTAGATATTTTCCAACACATCCACATTGGTTTTATCTTAAATAGGTATTAAATTGATAACTTCTCAAGGCTGTCGATCACAACCCAAATACCATTCTTCATTATCTGGGTACAATGTAACCCAACCAAAGAGTACATATAGATTCCCATTAAATTCCATGTAGGGATTAGAAGTGGATGAAGCAAACAAGAAGGTTTCTTTTGCTCCACATTAACCCTTTTTCATGTATAGAAAATGGAAACAAACACCACAATGCACAACCTTATTCCAGGCCACCATAACATCCATCGCATGTCAAAAAAACCTTTTAGTGGTTCCCGGGTGCACAGACCCCTGGGAAATATGGAAATCCTCCATTACAACCTTTATATCCACTAACTGCACAATCAAGCAATTCTGATAGCATAGGAAACCCCCTTTAGAGAAAGACCACTAGGATACGATCTACCCACCATAAAAAATTATCTAATTCTATAAAATTAATCATAATGATCTTGATCCTAAATAATTAACTTGTGAAGAGTGGATTAGAACTGATCATTGGATAATGAAAGTTGATCCTATTTCTCTGTAACTATAATAAGAAGCTCTACAATGATATCCAAAAAATTCCACTATTCTGAATAATCATTCACTTCGTGGGTTTGGATTTTCAATCATAATTCATATGAAACATCTTTAGTTTTCATTGGTGTATAGGCGTTGTCAACGTTTAAAGATTATTGGTACTCCACCGAACACCTCGGCTGACACCTAGGATGAAGATGGTTAAACGGTGCAAGGACTACTCCAATTTACATAAACCTATAGAAACACAATCAGGTAAAAAATCTAATTCATTTGAGAAGGATATGTCTTCGGATCTCAAGGTTATTTTTTAGGAGAATCTTCAAGTTATAGTATAGGAAAATAGAAACAATGATAAATTCACTGGAATGACAAAAGATTCTAAAATACCTAACCTCCACTACAAGGAGGAGATAGTGGAGGAATTTATTTCTGTCAACATACCACAGGAAGAGGCGGAGATGATGGGGAGACCTATTCAAGTGGTAGTCAACATCGAGCAGTTGAATTGGATCGAAAATCAAGATATGATCCAGATGTGGGGCTTCAATGATGGTAAAATCAGCAAAGAAGTGTATGTTCGAACCTGGGATAAAATGGCATGTCGTCTTGAAGATTTTATCAGCAATGACCCGATAGCGAAGGTATGACTTATGAACTGGAATCTTTAAAGAGAGGAAAGCACTAATAGGCTAATGATTTTCTTTGATTGCTTTGATTTATATTATGAGGCTTCACCTCCAGATTAATTGGGACTGGTTTCTCACTTTTCCTAAAATGTGATTTTATAATAAGAAGTTAATTTTCAGCCAATTCTCTAAAAAGGCAGTGCCATCGACTCATAATAATGTTCATCACAACTACATTTTCTAGGTCAATTGTTGGATAATTATAATTCTATTAATTATTTTTATGAGATCTATATGCTATAGCATTATCATGTTTTATAAGAATGCATCCCATGGTTGAACTGATGAACTAAAAAACATGACAATACCCCACCTGAATTGTAGATGTTTTGACAAGGGATAAGTAATAAAAATACATTTAAATTATACAAAAGATATTAACTATATTATTCAATAAAAACCACACCTCCTTCTGAGGAAGATTTGTCATTGGAGAAGGAAACATTGAAATGTCCTTCACAAACCTACAATAATATCTGGAATATCCTATGTTGTTTTGACTCTTAATGTTATTATGTGGAAACTCCAAAGCCATTAAAAAATTTACCCTTATAGGATAAACTGGTATACCATGTTCATAAACCATGTGTCCCTGAAATTTAAAATTTCAAATCCATACATAACTCTTTGAATTATTTGTATATAGTTGGTGAATTTTGAAGAGACTCGTAACTATTCTCAGATATTTCACAAGATCCTCCTTGGATTTAGAGTAAATAAGGTTGTCATCCTCCAATAATACCATAAAAATATCTAGATACTCCTAGAAAACATTGTTTATTAATTCCATGAAGAATATAGGATATATTTTTTTCGACCAAAGTGCATAACTAGGTACTCATTATGGCCATACGTCCCTGAAATGTTGTTTTATGAATGTTAGATTCCTATATCCAAAGATGATTGTGACCAGATTGAAGATCGATAATTGAAAAACACTTTTCACCATTCAAAAGATCAAACATGCCACCCATATGTTGAACAAATACTTATTCATTACCATAACACGATTGAGAATTCAGTAATCGACACATAAGAGAAGAGAACCATCATCCTTTTTAATAATGATAATCAGAACCGACCATGGTCACACACTTATGTGTATAAAGCATTAATCTATATGATCGTCCAACTAGGACATTATGTATTTCTCTTCAGATGGTGTCATGCGATATAAGGGAATCTAAAATGGGTGAGTTATAGAAATTATATCAATAGAAAAATCAACCACCGTTACATGTTGAAAATTAGAAATGATATAAGGAAACACATTAAGAAACATAACAATGACTGGTTAGAGATCACAACTCATAGATTCCCCCTCTACATCAAGATTAAACATTGATATAACTTTTCCCAATTTTATATAATAATTTCTGACTCTCCTCTACATTGGGTCCCAATCAAATTGAATTAAAAGAGACATTCCACCATGTGTATATAATAGACCCATCCAAGAAAAAATCAATCTGAGATGTGATTAAAAAATCCAATCCATCCAAAATTTTCTTTCTAGAGATTTCAGGTCAAGAACCTCAAATCACCAAGCAATCTTGATGTTTGATCTAGAGAAGTCACATGAAAGATTTAATATACCCTTCTATCTCTAAATACAAAGGGGATTAGTAATATCCATTGCAAAATATTACAGATCCATAGGAAGATTTATTTTATTAAAAATATGGGTTATGAAAAATGAATGAGATGTACTAATAATAAAATGAGCAGTCACTAATTATGATGCTATAGTAATGGTATCTCTTAGAGTTGATGTACCTATATCTGATTCTTCTATTTTCACTTCCAATATGTGAAGTACCTTCATTTTTCATGCCTATTGATGCAACCCTTTGATTTTTTAGGTATTTGATATCCATGCAATTTTTAGAGGAGATGATTACCCAATTATACTACATAGAGTATAAAAGTTTTCAAAGTACATCTATATGTGTCATTAATCTCTAAAGGAAGTACAATTATTGGGAACCTCCATGCAAACCCTCTAGAATGTTTTTTCTTACACATTGGTAGTGAATCAATGAAATTGATTCTATAATTGTCTGACTTCAAGAAGGACTCTGCCGCCGAGAACTGATATAAGAATCATCACACATTGGTTTTTCTTTGAATGGACTCATGCTGCAACTAGGAGAATAAGTAACACAAGATAACACTGACTTTCATACTAATTCCTTCTCAACTATAATGTCCCTATCAATAAAATTATCATATGCGGGTATATTTTTCAAGAAAACCAAAAAATGAATATTTTATTGAAGTAAAAACTCAAACTGTTGAGCCATCATCTTCTTGTTAGGTACATTATCATATGCAAACTGTAGGATATCAGTAAATGGATCTTAATACTCATTTATGGTTTTTCTAGCCTTCTCAATCTCTAAAACTCCACATACATATCCTAAACCATTGAATCAGGATAGAATTGATTGGTGAAAATGACATTATTATCATTTCCAGATATGCATTCATGTTTCATACCTTTCACTATCATTTCCCAACATCTCATTCTTGGTCCTTCTAGAATGAACATGGAATACTTCACCTTGATCTCATATGGTGTCTCTTTAAAATCAAGCAGATGTTATATCTTGCCCAACCATTCCTCAACATGCGGGAGATCAGTGGATCGTTTGAGAACTGGTGTCTTATGGAGATGGGACTCTTGTGAGCAGTTTCATAGAACATCATCTATGGGATCCACAGTTAGATCCTGGATGGGGACTGGAGGTGGTGCCTATCTAAGAACCTCGACTATATGAAAGATCAATTCAAATAGATTCAAATCAGTGATAGGATTTGATTATAGAGGTTTAGTAGGATCAGATTCCAATATGCGATTTTCATATATTCTAGGAGGTTTTATGCAACACTATATTACCAAAAAAATGAATACATAAAATTAACACTAAATCATATCGACTGGAAAAAATTCCCAACATATAGAATAGAAAATAGTTGGAATTCACTTGATCCAAATATCAATAAAGAAAAGGATTATATGAATCCACATGAATTTATTTCCTAACCACATGTGGTAAATTAATGTTCATTTTAGTGAGATCATTCTAGGGACTCAATTGAATCTACCAACAATTTTCCATAACGATTTCAGAAAAGATTACAGAAGTCAATAAAAAATCTCAGCTACAACCTCCCTCAGATTCTATATTTTCATGAACCATACTGGGTACCCTGGTAACCCGATAATTGAGCATTCCATTATATAAACCAAAGGTCATTCCCCATCCCCATAGGCTAGAGACTAAATCCGAACATCATTCAACATGTAAGTGAAAATTAATTTTCCACCAAACATAGTAGAATCATGAAAAGAATGTCAATATTCATATAAATGAAACTCCATGGGGAGTAAAGCACCAGAATACAATAATGCATAAAAATACCAATTTACTACAACATTAGTACAAAATGGGAATAAATAGACCAATTCCCTAAGAAAAAATCTTACCCCAACCAAGGTTTAATAGCTAGATCCTCCTCCAAGAGATCATTTACCCTCACTACTGGAAAATAGGTCTATACCCATAGTTTTCCATAACTATGGGTATATGGATAGAACATGAACCTATACCAATGGTTATCCAAAACCATGGGTATAGGCCACATATACCCACGGCTCCTTAAAACCATGGGTGTAGGGTGTTTTCCGAATACCTATACCCACTGTTTTGGATAACTGTGGGTATTGGTTTTTTTTGAAGACCTATACCCACATTCTAGATAACTGTGGGTATAGCATAGTATGGGGAATCAAAATTAGGCGGGTCCCAAAAAAAATTTGTTGGGAAGATATTTTTTCATGGTTTCGTTTAATATATTTATATAAATGTAAATTTATATACTCAGAATTTCGGTAGCTCGGTTATTCAGTAGTGGATGCCCGGCCGTGAGACTCGAGTTCGAATCCCGTGGTCTGTAGTATTTGAACTTAAATAACCGATGCAGATTATATTAATATATATACGTATATTTATATATAAATAAAAATTGAAAATCATAGCTCGGTTGGTCAGTTGTTGGTGCGCGGCTGTGTGTCCCAGCGTAAGACCCGGGTTCAAAACCCCTTCCCACGTTTTCGGATTTTTTAGTACCCCACGTGGATAAAATGAATATTTATACGTTGATTTATGACTATATAACAGAAATAATTTACGTCTCAGTTGGTCCCTTGGTGATGCGCATCTGTGAGGCACAGCGGTAGTGTGGGTTTGAATCCTGGCTGCTACGATTATATTGGTATTTTAATACCCCATGGTTATCAAACTGTGGGTTATGTTGTGTGCCATGATGGAATAGTTGTGGTGCACACATTTACTCCCCTATACCCACGGTTATCCAAAACCGTGGGTATATGTTGAGACCCCTATAATGACGTCGTTCCATCCCACGGTTCCCAAAACCATTGGTATAGCCTATACCCATGGTTTTGGTGGCTATACACACAGTTTTGAACCATGGGTATAGGTAGTTTTTCCAGTAGTGCCTTGATCGAACCTCGAAGGATAAAGTTTACAAACACCTACATGAAAAATTAGTGTGTGGGTTAAAAAAACCAAGTAGGGTCTCAAAAAATATTTCATAATAGATGGAAACATTTTATTAACCAAAAGAAACAATTCAATTTTAAATATAAACATTTTTCATTTAAATAATAATTTAGAAAATAATTTTATACAGTTCAAATGATGTAAAACACATTAAGAAAAAAATTTATTGATGATTGATTTTTTATTAAAAATTGATTAAGTAAAAAAAATATTTAAAAGAGATTATATAAATTCATCATGGATGTAACATAGTTTAAATAACATTGGCACACATTTGTATCTCAAATATAAACAATGAGCAAGCAATGTGGCCATCTTCCAAATGGTATGAAATTATTTCCATCTATTAGACTCTATACTCTATAGGTGATCTCCAAAATATATGTATAAACAAATCACTATGAAACTAGAAAATGGAGACTTGTCACTATCCTAGTAGGGATGTGACCTACTGAATATATGTTTTTGAAATTTTTAGTAGTAAAGACTATGTCCAAATAACTCATCAACTAGCTAAGGCTTGCAAGTGTTCTTACATAGTTAATCATGGTAAATTATTTATTTCGACATAAAATAAAATTAAATCCCATTATTTCATTTCAAATTCAAATATTCCATTTTAAAACAAAAACAGGTTTTATTAAAAAACATGCCTCATTCCAAGATAAAACCACTAGGTTTCTATCAAAAAAATTAATCCATTCCCAAATGTTTGAAACCAATTCAAAAATAATTCCATAAATTTAAAATTTATTTTCCACTATTAAATTCAAAAATATCATTGAAATAATTTCCATAAAACAAATCCAAATTCAATGGAATATGTGGGATTCTTAATTCTAATTCCAAATAAAAACAAATCTCTCACTTCTCTAGCTTTGAGGATTTTCATATCTATTGAAAGAAATATTTAATAGTTGAAATTAGATCATGAATATAAATAAATCATGAAATACTAGGACAATCACATTGGGTAATAAGGGATGCAATCACCAACATTTTCACAAAACTCAAAACATAGAATGGAACCTATTAATGTCAATTATGGTAGATATGACCTCTAAAATATACCTAAAAATGCCCAAAATGACAATAAACATATCCATAAAACTCAATATGATCTATGTAAATTACAAAAGATGAGAAAGTGACATAGAAAAATAATGAGGGAGAATTATTAGCCGAGAATCACACCACCAGTGAAATGACAATCGAATGCAGAAAAAATGGATTTAGATGGTTTGGAAGGATCCATGTTCTCCTTAAAAAATCCATATATAAATTTGGAATAAACCTCATATGATCTAAAATGAAAGACCATCCAAACTTCCTAGTTTGAAAATTTTTTCACGGTATTACACAATGTGTACTCCCAATACATGTTATAAAATGCTTAATTTTCATTACATCAAAAAAATGAGTTGCCTCAACTTAAATCCAAATTATTGAAATTAAAAACTGATACATAAATCCTTTATGGTGTGTAATGACAAATCATGAAGTTTACACAACAGAATATGAAGCTATTAAAAACATGTATGCATCCATTACATGCTGTGTAAGCTTATTACATTACACGTAATCCACCAAAAGCCAGAAAAAACATTGATAGAGGTGAGGATCCAAAAAATATCTGACATCACCATTATATTTATCCTCCCAAATCAATATTGACACGATAACATCAATATAAAATAAGAACATTGAAGAGGGAAAATAATTTCCTATCAAAACAAAACCGGCATGTTACAATCCCCTGAATAAATTCATGACTCATAACATAATAATACATGGAGATTTAAATTCATTAAAATTAAATTCACCAAATATTTCTTAAATATTCCATTATATTAAACAAAAGAATTTATATTGGAATTTTTTCATCCATGTACAGATAGAATATCAAATGTGATTTCATTATTATAGAATTCATAAGGAGGTAGATAGTCACATTCTATTTCACCAGAGGATGAACAATAAGTTTTTAAAGGGATCATTCATACAGAATCACACATAAAATTTAAATATAAGAATGGGAGGAATAATATGAACTAATTATCATTCTTCTCTTATGATTTATAGATTTCATAAGATATACCTTTTTCCATTTTCTTCCTAGAATGTTGAAATTTATCATCATTTTTATCCATTAGATTTGGGCACTTGATGGAATATTTCTAAAACCCTTTTCAACAGAAACACACAAATGTGGGTAGTATATTCTATGGTTCCTTATCATTATTTAAATCATTAGAAAAAATCATCACATCACTTTAGCATTCACCCACCCGATTATATTCTTTTCCACACAAAAAAAACACTTATTAGTCCCCTTAATATGATTTCTGTTATTCGTATTCCCTCACAATGAGAAAAAATGAAAGCATGTCTTATTCTCACAATGGATCTTAAATTTTTAATTTAATTCCATTTTTATCATTACATAACAACCATTATATTGATATGTAACTCTGACATAAATATCTACCTTGATAGAAAATTTAAATATCTCAATAAATCTACGAAACTCCCTTATGGATAATTTAATTCATATATTTAGTTATTATCCACTGAGGAAATGATCAAACATACATTCATGTTGATGATAATAAATGGATAAAACCTCACATGTCATGTTAAATATTCTTCTTGGGAAAAAATATATTCATCATCCTTTTTCATTAACACATTCAATCTTTTCTCTCTGTTTTAATAAAGAATATGATTAAATTAATTATTTAAAAATATGTAACATCCCTGATAAATAAATGATATGATATTTTCAAATTTATTAATATATGTTAAGTAAATATTATTTTTACTTTAAAGGGGATTCTAGATTCGATGGCATACCCAACATGTAATAATGGGTTTCACCGAAATCCAATGTTTCACACAAGGGTGAGTCATAGTGAAAATTAATAATATAATATTATTTTAAATGGTAGTTAAAGCCTAGCTATTTTGTTGGTGGGAATGAACATAACTAACCAAAATATGATTATACTTGTTTGTTAAATTTTTTACATTTATCCTATAAAATTTAGATGCTTAAATGAGAATGAATCCAATTAACAACATAAATACTCTAATATATCTAAAAGGTTGTTTTACCACCTTTTGATGGAGAACCCCATTTAAACATTGTATTTGATGCATTTATATGTTCCATATGAAAAAATAAACTTCTTCTTTCGAAAAGGGACATCAAAATTTACATTGGGTAAATTTTTTGTATTTTTCTGATAATGGTCATTGTTAATGAATATTGAAAAATACTACAATTTATGTAAACAATGTCATTTCATCTGATTTATTTATATAGTTAGATTATCTTTTTAATTGGTTTTAAAGTTTAATTGTATTATTAAGTTGTCATTTAATCCAATTTTTGGCATATGAATCAACTTCATCATGGAATATGACAAAAACATGTGTCAAACTTTTGATAGTTTTTATTTGTTAAGAACACCATTGTTGGTTTTGACAACAGGAATAAATTAAAAATTAATTTATTCATCTTATGTGTTTTTAATTTGGAAGAATTGATTCCATTTTTGAAATCAGGAGGTCCAAATTGTTGAAATTTTTATGATTTATTTTTAGACCTCATGAATAGTAACATCAGTAAATTTTTTATTTACCATGGTTAAAAGGTAAATTTGGTAAAAAATTGTTAAAAATAATATTATAATAAAATTAAATAACCATAACACGAGTCCTAACCCTAATAGATGATAAATTTCCTCCAATGGAAATCCTTGGGTCAGTTTTGGGACCCCATAGAGCCACATTTAAGTGAAAATGACATTTTTTGAAAATTAATTTCATGTTAAGTAAAATGTAACATACAAATATAAATTTTAGTAAACAAATATTTAGATGGTGTTATATAAGTTATATTTTAATCTATAATAGTCCATAGAACTACAAAAATATTTCCTACATCCTGATACTTTATTTATAATTTTTAAACATTAAATAAATAAATTTAATTATGGCACAATGGTGATGAATTAATTGGATTATTAATAAAGGATTCAAATAAATTATATTACAAATATTAAAATAAATATATCTATAATCTTTATTATGTCATCCACGAATTATAAGAATAAAAATTAATTGTTATATTTTAATTAATTATTTGTTTTCTAATGAATCAAGTTGTTATACATTTTTTAAAAGTCTTGATATTAATAGTTTATAGATTGACATAAATGAGTTTCTAAAAAAATTAACATATTATTAAATGATAAAATAATCCTAAACATATATGATTTGGAAAATAGAAATATATGATGTAAAAAATTTCATTAATGATCCATTTTGTGTTGCTTTTAAATTAATCTTAAATACATTATCCATATAGATTGAATATATTAGATGACAGGGTAAAATATAAATTAGTTAACTAATGGTTAAAGCTAAAAATAAGGTGAATTGTATGCCCTAAACTTGTTTAAAACCCATTTTATGATATTATTTCGAACTATAATCACTTTATATTATAATTAAATGAGTTTTTGACCGTTTTAAATTGATATTTAGTTATAATAAAATAATATTTTCAAACATTCCTAAAGAGCTCATCCTCCCTCTTTTAAAAGGACACTATCTCTAACCCATTACTCACACCTCTCAAGCCCCTTGGATCATATAAACTATGTTTCAATAATCTACCAACATCCCACTATTCTGCCTAGAAGCATTACATTTGGATGTTAAAATTTTAATATATCATTTTGGTTCAAAGCAATATGAGTTACCCGATATAAAGGTAACATCTTTTCTCAAGTTCATTTCATTTATTTTCCTTCTCCATACCCTAAACTCTCATTACTACATTATTTTATGACTACAATAGTATCTTCAATATTCTATGATGTTTTTATGATACGTATTTGAACTAAACTTCCACACACCTCCATCTAATGCATACAAACATTCTGTTTCTATTGACGGTGATCTACTACCCCAAGAAACAATGATTGTTCAATTATATCCTACCGCCACTCATAGTGGCCATTATGATGGCACTGTATTTATATGAGATATATTGTATATATATTGTCTCTATTATTCTGTATTTTTCATTTATATCATACCATAATGGTTTCCATAATGGGAAAATATGATAATTTCACATGAGGAAGTGTGGAATACCACCCCCTCAAAGTGATATGAATCGTTCATTCCATACATGGAACATATTAAGGTTGGGGTCATTAATATTTTATAAAATTTTAGATAGCAATTATAATATATCAATGTATCATTTTTTTGACTCAATTAAATATAAAATAGGAATGAAATTAGTGTTCATGCGTACCTAAACCTTACCATCTCCATGAACGGTGCATTTCATTTTTTATCTCCAAATGTTATGTATTATTATAAATACACATATATATATACATGATGTATAGTATATATATGATATCTAAATTATGAATATCCTTCTAGTGATAATGGAATATTGATCGCATGAAAAACTTGTAATTATAAGATGTTCGGTTTTTGACTCAAGTACCAAATATTGACAAAATGATTGTTTTTATCTTAAATGATTATGTAATGTTTATAACATGATAATAAGTCATATAAAAGGAATAATAAACATGAAAAATGTTTTGATGCAAGTATATATTATCTTTAGTTAATTATTCAGGAGATTAAAGAATGAACGAGTCAAATCAGACGAGAGGAAAGGGACATTGTCTCAATCTCTTTCATTGAGGCATATTTTGACTTATAAATGACATGCTTTTATACGGTGTATTTTTAATTTAATTTAATTCAAAGAGAATCATTTTCTACAAATCATTTTACTAAATGAAAAAAGGAATATTTATTATTAACATACATAGTGACAATAACCATTCTGCGGCAACAAGAATTGCTTAATATTAGGATTCGTTAGCAAGAAGAAATGTTTTTAAAAGTCAAATAAATAACATTTACTCATTTTACATATTTTTGTATTGGAAATGGTTTTGAGAAGACGTTGATAATTTCACAATCTGGAAATGATATATTTTTTTTAAAGGATGAAATTTTATCTTTCCTTTATTCTCGTTTTATAAGCTATGAATATGTTATCGTTCATGAGAATTGGTTATGTATATGGGTGGTTCTGTGATAAACTTGAGGTAGGTGAGTCCATGATATCACTCCAATGCATTGTGAAACGTTACATAGGTAACAATTAATTTTTCTTCTAAGAGATTTAGGGAATATACTTTGATGGGTATTTTAAATGTAACTACCAGCATAGTTGTGAAAGCTACAATGTAAGTATGTTATTGATGCCAAAAGTTAAATTTTCAATTTATGAATTTTCTGTGTTATTCATAAATCTTATGATTTCAAGAGGTATGTTAAAGGGCTTATGTTTTTTATGTATTGATGGAATACTGTTTTCTTTCTTTATTATATAACCCTTACTGAGCTTTTTATTCTCATGCCATGTTTTTAAAATTTCTTTCACAGGGTATCAGAACTGTAAGAGAAATGATTAATTTGGGGAGATTTATTTCAAGGAAATTATTATTGTTTTCTTTGAAGAGTATATATTTTATGAAAAAAATGAATATTGAGTATAAGTTTCTACATGTAATATTCAAGATGTTTAGTAATCGTTATAGCCTAATCCTCTAAAACAGTAAACCTGAAAAGACCAGGAATGTTAATTCTTTATTTTAATCAAGATTATATAATTTTTAAGGCTCAGGCCTTATAACTGGAATCAGGGGTCAGTTTAGATAACTTTAGGAGTTAGGATATTGTTAAATTAATATCCATAAATTAATTTAGGGTGAAATTGAAATGATATAGCATTTAAATATTCCCTTGTTTCTTCTTCTAATATATTTCTATGTTTAGAATGGTATTTCATATAGGAAACATGGGAGTTGTTATGGGAAGCAATACAGAGGGAAATAACCTTCCAAATAACCAACCTTAGATGGTTGGAATCGAAACTGAACAGTTTGTTAAAGTGATGACTTTGTTTACTCCATTGTTAAATGGTTTTTATTTTTATATATGATATCTATTATATTCTAAAATTTGATATGAACATGAAAGACACATAAGGATTGTTTTGAAATCCTTAAAAGAAAGAAACCTATATTATAAATTTAGAAAGTGTAAGTTTCCATTTCCAAAAAATTCATTCCTTTGTCACATTAATTAAAAAATGGATAAAATCTTGATCCTACTAAAATAAATGGTGTTGATGAATGGCCAATGCCAACAAATATAACTGAGATTCATAGTTTTCATGGTTTGGATGGTTATAACCATAGGTTTGTTGAACATTTTTCACGGTTATCTAGCCTAGTGACTAAATTAACACGGAAATGTGTAAAGTTAATTTGGTAAAAGAATGTGATTATTGATTTCAATAATTTATTATAAGATTGGTGAATGATCTAGTTTTGGAACTGCCTTCCAGAAATGGCGAGTTTGTTAACTACAACGATGATTTGTTGAAATGACTTGGTTGTGTCCTAATGCATAATGATCATGTAATTTCGAAAGCCTCATGGAAGTTGAAACCTCATAAGTTAAATTACAGTACACATGATTTGGAATTAGCTGATGATGTTTCTTCATTAAAAAATTGGAGGCATCATCTCTATGAAGTAAACTGTGAAATATATAATGACCAAAAACATTTAAAGTACATATTCGCTCAGAAATAATTGAACATATGATAGATAAGATGGCCGAAATTAATCAAGGATTATGATTGCATGATTTATTAATATCCAGAAAAGGAAAATAAAGTGGCTTACACTAGATTCTAAAACATTTTGCTACATTTACCATGCAACATTTGGAACAAGATATGCAAATTAATGATTTTATGAACTATGGAATAGAAGTTGTTGGTGTTGGAAATTTTTTTTTTTGTTTTGGGTGTTAGCGAAATCATCCCTAGCAGAAAGAATAATGAAAACAAAGAAAGATGATAGTGAGTTACAGAAAAAGGTAGAATTGGTTCAGAAGGGCAATTTACCTAAATTTAACATTGATAATGATTGTTTTTTGAGGTTTGGGAAGAGATTTTGTGTAGCTTGTGATTCACATATAAAGAAAGAGTTGTTATGTGAACCCCATATTTCTCTATTTTCAGTTCATCCTATCAGTACTAATATGTACAGAGATCTTCAGGAGTATTATTGGTGGATGGAATGAAAAGAGACATTGTTGACTTTACTGTGATGTGTTTGAAAAGGAAATTGGTAAATGAAGAGTGGGAGTTACTGAAAGGGATTATTTAAACATTAATTGTGCCAAAGGTAAAATGGAAAAATATATCCATGGATTTCATTATGGGATTACCAATGACATCTCAATGTAATAATGTAATCTGGGTTATTGTTTATCGATTGACTAAATATTCTCATTCTCTTCCAATTTGAGATACTCTATCTCTAGATCAAGTATCATGGTTCTATGTTAAATATATAGTCAGGTTGAATGGTGTTAGCCTCTCCATTATATATGATCGTGATCCCATGAGAAATTCTATCTTTTGGAAAATCCGTTAGAAGTCATTGGGTACTGAATACAATTTTAGTACAACTTTTCATCCTCTATTAGATGGGTAGTTTGAACAAACAATTAAGACATTAGAAGATATTATATATGCATTGACAATGGATTCTTAGGGAAATTGGGACCATCATCTTTCATTGGTTGAGTTTTCTTATAATAACATTTTGCATTCCAGTATATTGATGGCTCCCTTTGAGGCCTTATATGGAAAGTGGTATCGAACTCCATATTTTTGGGATGATGTAGATGAAAGGAATTTAATGCGACTAGAATTGGATAAAGACATGGAAGAAAAAGATCAGTTGATTCAGAAGCACATGAGAGCATCTCAGAGCAGGCAGAAAAGTTATATGGATAACGGAAGGAAGATTCATTCATTCGAGGTAGGTGATCATGTCTTTCTAAATGTTTCTACATGGAAAAGTGTGATTTGTTTTGGTATGAAGGGAAAGCTGAATTTGTGGTTCATTGGACCTTAGAAAATCCTTGAGAAAGTTGGATCAGTTGTGTAAATATTTGATTTTCCTCCATGTTCATCCTAGGTAATCAATGTTTTTAATGTTTCAATATTGAAAAAGTATATGCTTGATCCATCTCATGTTTTGAGTACAGATGTAGTTCAATTGGAAGAGAATCATTCATATGAAGGACAACCTGTCCAAATTCTTGACTAAAGATAGAATTTGTTGTGGAATATGGTAAAACATCAAGTAAAAGTTTTGTAGAAAACCCTTATGGTTAAAGAGGCACTGTGAGAATATGAGAATGCTATGAGGGATAAATACCCACACTTATTTGAAAAGTGAATAAAAATTGTGAGAACACAATTTCCAAAAGGGGGAAGGATGTAACATCCCAGATAAATAAAGGAAATGAAATTTTCATATTTATTAATATTTATGAATTAAATATTTAATTTTCTTTAATCGTTATTTTATGTTTGATGGCGTACCAAAAATAAAAAAAGGGTTTCCCAAAAATCTCTTTTTCACACAAGGATGAGTCATACTAAAAAATAATAATATAATATTATTTTAAATTGTAGTTAACTCCTAACCATTGTTTTGGAGGTAATTAACAAGAAAAAATAAAATATGATTATTCATGTCTGTTAAATTATTTTACATTTATTAAATAAAATTTAGAGGCTTAAAAAGATAATGAATCCAGTTATAAGAATAAATACTCTAATATTTTTAAAATGTCGTTTTACAACTTTTTGATGGAGAACCCATTTTAATTATAGTTTTTTACATATATATGTTCCATTTGAATGAATAAACTTCTTTTTTAGAATAGAGACATCTAAATTTACTTAGGGTAAATTTTTGGTAATTTTCTGATAAAGATTATTTTTTAATGAATAGTGAAAAATACTGCAGTTTTAGTCAAATCTATATTTTAATCAGATTTATTAATATAGATAGATTATCCTTTTGATTGTTCTCAGAGTGTAATTGGATTATATTTTTATCATTTAATCCAATTTTGGTCATTAGATTAATTTTCATCTTGTAATTGGTCATATATAATTGTCAAACTTTTGATAGTTATTATTTCATAAAAACACACATTTTGGTTATGACATTGAGATTTAATTTTTAATTAATATCTGAAAATTAAATGGTTTTAATTTGGAAAAAAGGATTCCATATTTTGGAATCATGTGGTAAAAATTTTGTAAATAGGTAACTTTTATTAAACATTATGAATATTAACATCAATAAATATATTATTTATAATAGTTAAAAGGTAAATCTTGTAAATAAGGGTAAACAAATAATAATAAAATTATATAAAATTACCGAAACACATGTCCTAACTCTATTGGATGATATATGTCCGACCATGGGAATCCTTGGATCGATTTTGGGACCCCATGGAGGTACTTTTATGTGAAAATGACAATTTATAAAAATTAAATTAATGTTAAGGAAAATGTAACATAAACCTAGATATTTTAGTAAAAAAATAGATGGGGATATATAAGTTATAGTTTCAACAATAAATTTCCATTATAAATTTAAAAATATTTCTTTCATAATTTTATTTTAATTATATTTTTTATAAATTAAATAAATATATTTAATTATGACACAATGGTGATGCAGTAATTGCTTCATTAAAAAAGGATTCAAATAAATGATATGATAAATAATAAAGTAAATGTATTTTGATATTTTTTATTCCATCCAAAAATTTTATGTATAATAATGACTTGTTATATTTGAATTAATAATGGGTTATTGAAATAATCATTTTCTTATTGATTTTTTAAAAGTCTTGATATGAATAATTTATAAATTGACATAAATGCGTTTTTAATAAAATTAATATTTTATTAAATGATAAAATAATCCTAGTAATCTAAGACATGTCAAAATGACATATATTATGATTAAAAATTTATTAATGGTCCATTTTGTGTCTCTTTGAGTTTTATAGTAAATATATTAACCATATTGTGTTTATATATCAGGGGACATGGTAAAAGATAAATTAGAAAACTAAAAGTTAATGCTAAAATATAAGGTTAATTTTATTCCCTAAACCTATCTAAAACCCATTGGATGAGATGATTTAGAAAAAAAAACTCTCCATATATTTGTATTAAAATAGTTGTTGACCTTTTGGATTCAAAATTATTCTTATTATAAAATAATATTTTCAAACATTAGTAAGGAGCACCTCCTCACTCTTATAATAGGACACAACCTCTAACCCATTACTCACACCTCTGAAATCCCTTGGCACATCCAAACTATTTTCAAATAAGCTCCAAAAATCCATGTATTCCACTTATATGTCGTACGTTAGGATGAAACCATTTCAATAATGCCAGTTGGTTCAGTCCAAAAGAAGTTACCCGGTTAATGTTATTGTCTTCCCGCAAGTTCTTTTACATTATTTTCATTATCCATCCCCCTAAAATCTCTTAATACCATTATTTTATAATAATAACATTGTATTAAATATAATAGAATATTTTTATTATATTTATTCAAAATAAAATTTTACACACCTCCAACTAATGGATTTAAAAATACAGTTTCTATAAACGACGAACAACAGCCTAATGAAATGATAATTGTTCAATTATCTCCGACCTCCTATAATGGTCGCCATTATGATGGAAATATATTTATATGTGATATATTTTATATTTATGTAGTCTATAATATTTTGTATCATTAATTTATAGCTATCCAGAATGGTTTAAATAATTGCTAAATACGATAATTTTATTTGAGAAAGTACAGATTACCACCCCCTCAAAGTGATATGACTTGCTCATGACATACGTGGAACGTACAATGGTTGGTGTTAATAAAATTATATATTATATTATTCTAGAATTATTATATACGTATGTATCAATATGTTTTCATTTAATTAAATATGAAATAGGAATGAAATTAGTGTTCATGCGTACGTACGGCTTACCGTCTCCATGAATGGTTAATTTGACTTTTCATCTCCCAATGTCATGTACTATTATAAATACACACACACATATATATATATATATATATTGGATATATATGACATATATTATTTCTAAATCATGAATATCTTTCAGGTGTTAATTTAATTTTGACCACATGGACAACTTGTAATTATAAGAAGTTCATTTTTGACTCAAGTACCAAATATCGACAAAATGATAATTATTAAATTAAATGATTATGTAATGATTATAACATGGTAATAAGTAATACAAAAGGAATAATAAACATGAAAAAGGTTCTAAAGTAGTTATAAATTAACATTAGTTTATTGTTCAATAGATTAAAAAATGAATGAGTCAAGTCAGACATGAGGTAAGAGACTTCGTCTCAATCTCTTTTGAGTGAGGCATATTTTGATTTATACATGACTTGCTTTTATATGGTGTATAAACAACTTACTTTTAATTTCATTCAAAGGTTATCATTTTCAATAAATCGTTTTACAAAAAGACAAAAATAATGTTTATTTTTAATGTACTTGGTGACAATGACCTTTCTGTCGCCATGACCATTATTTTATATTTGGCTTTCCTAACAAGTCAAAAAGTTTTTAAAAGAAAAATAAATATAATATAATATTTTTACATATTTTGTTATTCAAAATGATTTTGAGAGGAAATTTTTTATTTCAATATCTTGAAATGATATATTGGGATTGAAATGTGGAAATTTTATGGTTCCTTTATCCTTTTTTATTTTTTATGAATACGTTAGGGTTTATAGACACTAGAAACGTATACAGGTGTTTCTGTGATAATCCTTGGGTGGGTGAGCCTGAGATAACAATCCAATGAATTGGGTAATGTGACAGAGGTAAACATTAATTGTTTCTTCAAAAAGATTTAGGTAATATACTTTGATGTGTATTCTAAACGTAACTCCCTAATTAGGTGTGAAAGATACAACGTAAGTATGTTATGGGTGCTACAAGTTACCTTTTTGATTTGTGATTTCTATGTCTTATTAATAAATATTATGAATTAATGAGGTATTTTAAAGAGATTATGTTTTGAATGTATCAATAATCTAATGTTTTCATTCATTATTTTATAACCCTTACTGAGATTTTTATTCTCATCCCATGTTTTTTAAATTGATTTTCATAAAGTATAAGGAAGTGTAACAGAAAGGAATAATTCAAGAATATTTATATCAAGAAAAGAATTATTTTTTTGTTTTTATTGTTTTTATTTTATGAAAAAATGGATACTAAGTATAAGTTTCTGCATGTAATATTCCTGATGATTAGTAATAGTTATGGCCTAATTATATAAAAGATTAAACCTAAAAATAACCATAATGTTAAATCGGTATTTAACTCAAGATTATGTAATGTTTAAGTATTGGTAATTATAGAATAAGATTATTAACTCATCCAAATTGATAAATTTTACTTCATAATGATTCCTCATACTCTTGATGTGAGTACACCATTTATCTACTTAACATTTTGAATGGTAGATAGCCAAAATAACATTCTGATGATACTGACAACTTAGGCTAGATAATATATTTTCATTTGTGTAATTCATTACATAGAAACAAGTGGATCGCAAAATCCACTAAAAAAGTTATATGTTTCCTCGTGAAGGAGTCAACTGATTATTCTGGCCTCATTTTCATGATTAAAAGTAATGAAATATGAAAAGCATTATAATTTTCTATTGAAAAATTTAAAAAATATTCAGTATCACTAGTATAACATTTATTTTATTACAGGTAAAATCATTTCATTTCCTACAAAACATATCATTAACATAGTTACATCGGTATCCACTCATTATCTATAACCAACGTCATAGTGTGAGAAATAGTAATCATAACGGGGATCCAAATAATCATGAAAAATATATTATAAAAATTCTATATATTTACATTCTTTTAATCAATTACACCTTTTTTTCATATTTCTTTCATATTTCTCTTCTATTTAAATCTATCACGATTTTTCATTCTGATTTTATGATTGTATAAAGAATGTACTCATTGAGTTTCAAACTAAGAATGCAACAAGTATCATTGTCATGGACTATGTGATGTCCATGTCTAGCTCCATGCCTCGTTTTAATGTTTATTATCCCTAAATACTTATTTGGGATAGCCACATATACTTATAGAATCCATAGAGTGATGTAATATCTAGCATGTAACTTTTTATATCCACAACAAAATACATGGACATTTTATAATATTTTTACACATACATGGACTTGATCATATATACAACCCTATAAAAATCCCTATATATACCATATGAAGTTTTCTAATGTTTTCTCATCATAGTTTCTAGAGTTTAACTAATCCATTCCTCAATCACAAACTAACGTGACCCAAGATTATCATACATATATATAAAATAATTTTAAGTGAATAAATAATACAATATAGAAATATACACTTAAAGACATTAAATTTTTTTGAAATTGGATTCATGGAAAGTATTCCTTTTAATATTGTGGAAGATCCTAAATTTCTCCCACAATGATCATCCAATTTAGTACACTTCATAAATATACATTACATAAACCAATATTCAGAACATTAGGAAAGGAAACATAAGAATGATAGATATTAGATTCTTATTAAGGGTAAAAAGGAATATATATAAGAATAACATGAGCATAAGGGACTGAGAAAATCAGCATAACATATAAAAACTATACCCATACATTTAATGAGTAGAATCATGATTCGTGACATAATTTTTAATATTTTATATTATAAGAATCTAAAGGTAACAAATGAGTTTAATATTGGGGGAAAAACATTGGCATAATACATATATTTGGGTTATACATGTCATGACCTATCCCCTAGGGCCCGTGCCGTGACTACACCATGCCCGCCTTTTATAGGTCAGGGGTTGGCGATGAGCACTATAATGGAATATCACTGAATGTTGGAAAGCATTATCATTAAACCTGAAATCACATAGACCATGAACATTAAAAGATGCTAAACACGTTGAAAAACTATTTTAGTAAAAGTGTGTACTGAAAGTAAAGGGGTTGGAATAGAAGACCAACTGAAAAGATATGACTAAAAAATAAAATAGCTCCTGAGATCATCCACCAAGGATCCAAACTGAAGGATAGGTATAGCTCATCTCCACAACTCTCTACATTTACCAATCACCTCTATGTACTACCAGGTCCTGGATCCCAAATTCTCAGCTAATCTTCTCGTCGTCTGCACAAGACACAACACGGTGCGGGTGAAGCCCGTGTAGGGGTGAGAATAATAATACCTAGTTGGACCCTGAGATCCCTGAAGGTCTCTCAAAATTACAGAAAGGAGAATCCATAAGAAATGATCTCAATCACCAAGCACAATGAAAATAGACTCAACTCAGTCCAAGTTTACAACTCTGAGATCAGAAATAAAGATGATTAGTCTTATGCTACATCATTTTATTCTATTAGGTAGTTTCCAAAATGTAACCACAATAAATATGTTCCATTTTTGGTCCACATAGGTTTATATGTTATGGATCCATGATGGGCCACTCTAAGGCAAGTCCTCATCGGGTCACACACTGCAGATCCACAAAGGGTTGCTAAAATGCTGATCCACACAAGGTCGCTATGATGGTGATCCACATAGAGACACTATAATGCTAATCCACAAAGGGTCGCTATGATGCAGATCCACACTAGGTCTCTATGATGCTAACCCACACAGGTTCCATATGATGATGATCCACATAGGTTCTTTATGATTTTGATCGACAAATGGTCGCTATGATATTAATCTACACAAGGTCTCTGTGATGTTGATCGACACATGGTATCTATGATGTTGATCCACACCTGGTTGTTATGATGCTGATCCACATAGGTTCACTATGATGTTGATCCACACTGTGTCACTATTATTTTGATCCACATAGGGTCTCTCTTCAAATGAGTTTCAGTAACAGGATTCCCTGTACTCAGTCTACTTGAGTTTAGTAGAATCATCTTCTCAAGATATAGGTTCTTCCACAACATTAACTAAGTTCCACTATGGAATAACCCAAAATAACACCATGTCATAATGGTTCAAACGCGACACACGACACGTCAATAGGATGCACGGTCTATGAGTTATAAGAGTTTTAGTATCGAGGGCCCGATTGGATTTGAGTTCGACCCAACCCAGCCTTACACCAACATTATCCAATACATAGGTCGAGTATCTAAAAAAGGCGGTATCATTCAAAGGATTCTTGTGTCGTAGACGGTTTGTCAAATAGACGTCTCGTTTGTGAGATATGGCCTTTTTAAGTGTATCTGGGCCAAAAAGGTGCTTTGTTCGGTCTGACCCGACCTGGGCCGACCCAGCCCAGCCTGAACCAGATAGGCCTGCCCCATAGTGGACAGGGCCATGGCATGCAAGGATCGCTGGGCCACAGACCGGCCTGACCCACCTTTGCTGAGCGCGACCTGCCAGTCGACCCGGCCTGGTGGTTGGTGTGGTCCGCCATCTGGGTGTCCCAGACCCCCTTCCAGAATGACTAATCCATTCAAGATTCCACAAATGACAGCACCATGAAGTGGCGTGCCCCTATATGTGGGACCCATGGAGTGTAGGTAACCTCTATTGCGGCTCGATTTCGCGGCTTCCCTCTACAGTGCCCCACCCACTACCACTGCGGCCGACTGACACTGGTGGCCCTATCTATCTATTGTGGTGCCTTTGGGTGCTGCCACTCCTCCACGTCCAGAGACAGTTAGTCGTATTCGTCACCCGCCCATCGTTGGCACCGTTGGGGCTTCCAATAGAAACCAGGGGTGCTCTGGTGGTCTGTTTTCCTTTCTGTTTTCACCAACATGCCTTCCAAGATATCACCTTCATTGCATGGCTCCCAGATTCAATATTCCGTCGAGTTGAAAATCCACACCTAAAGAACGCGACAATAACTGAAGTGTTAGAGGTCCTAGGCCGTGTTTTTTTTTGCATGCACCCTCCACGTTAACACCATATCAAGTGGGTAGTAATTAATTCATCAAATTAATAAATATAAATCCCATTCAATATTTTCCTACAACTACCACCTGTAGTTTCATATGAATGGCCGATCAACATGTTTTGGCAGATCCACATTAGTCATGATTTTCATGAATGAATAGAAGAAACAAATTAACATGAATTTAACTTAAACAAACCCTACCTTTGATTTAGAGGAGATGTCACAGTTGTGGAAAAAGAATTTATTTTAGTTTAAACCAATGACATTATTCGTTCCAGGAAAATAGAAAATAGCTCCTCAGAACATCCACCAAGTATCGGACCTGAAGGGTTAGTACAACTCATATCCACAACTCTCCATGTCGACCAGTCAGCTCAGTGTACCATTTGGTCCTTTATCCAAATGTTTGAAAAAAGATTCCTTTTTTCTACACAATACAGAACAAGGTGTCGGTGAAGCACATGCATGGGTAAGTATAAAAATACAGAGTAGGGACCTTGAGACCCCTGATGGTCTCTTTGAATTCCAAAAAGGAAAAACCATAAGACCTGATCTCAATCACAAAGAACAAAGCAAACTACTCATATCAAACAATATAAACAACTCAGAGATCTAGAATAAAGACAATTATTCTTATTCTATATTATTTTATTCCATTAGGAATATTCCACATCTGAACAATGAAGATGTTGTTCTATTTTCGATCCACATATGGTCATATGTCACTGATCCATGACATGTCACTCTATAGATTTTCCATGTCGGGTCGCACACTGCTGATCCACAAAGGGTTTCTAGAATGCTGATCCACACAGGGTCGCTATGATTCATATCCACACAGGGTCACTAGAATGTTGATCAACATAGGGTCTCTATGAATATGTTTTGTATAGGGTCCCTATGATGGTTATTTAAACATGGTTGTTGTCATGGTGATCCAAACAGGGTCGCTATGATGTAGATCCACATAGGGTCTCTATGATGCTGATCTACATAGGATCTCTATGATCCTGATCCACACAGGGTCGCAATGATGCTGATTAACACAGGGTCTCTATTATGCTAATCCACATAGGGTATCTATGTTGCAGATCCACACATGTTCATTATGATGCTAATCCACATAGGGTTTCTATACAAATGGAAACCTGCCACAGGATTCCCCATATTCATTACACATGTGTTTCATAGAATATTCTCCTCGTTATATTGTTCGTGCCTCAACTACAACTATATTCCACAAAGAAGTAACCCAATGGACGACCATGTCGTACGTGTTTCAATGCGACAGACACGCGTCAATCAGACGATCAGTTTGTGAGTTATAAGCATTTTAGTATAGAGTCCCCGGTTGGATTCAAGTTTGATCCAACCCATACATAATCCAACATTCCCCAAAAAGCAATTAGAGTATCTCAAAAGGACGGTCTCGTTCAAATGAATCCATCACCATAGACGGTTTGTGAAACATACATCTGATTTGTGAGATACCGCCTTTTTATGTTTATCTGGGATAAAAAGGGCCCGCGTCCAGTCTGACCCGGTCAGACCGACCTGACCTGCCATGAACTGGGCCGCTCTGACCATGATCGGGTCCAACACATACTGGTATGTACTGGCTAGCCCGACCTCAGAGGGCTAGCCCACGGACCGACATGACCCGTATTTTCCGGGCACAACCCTCTTGTTGACTAGGCCTGCTGGCTAGTGCGGTCCTCCAGCTGGGTGGCATGACCCCCCATCTCGAATAGATAAGCCTTTTGGGATTCAATAAATTCTCTTGAATTTAACATAAAAAACCTGCCTCAGATTCAGAGATGATGTCATGGTTGTGGAATGAGAATCTATGTTCTTTAAAGCCGCCAAAATTCGTCAATCCTGGGTTGATTCCTCCAACGACATCATTCAAGCCTCAATTCTTCATGGGATGGAAGTTTATTCTTTGGTTCTTCATCAAGGATTCTCCCATGATCCACCAATCCTCGTTTTTCCAATGCTTGAATAAATAAAATGATAACTTAATAATTTAACATTCCTTTAAATTAAGGGTTCATTAATTGCTGTATTTAATGAATATTATAAATTATACGAAGGGTGGTTACAAAATCTATGTGTAATCGGGCATTTAATACCCCTCATTAAATGCAAGACCACCTCCATGGTCCCCGACATTGTCTCTCAAGAGGTGGTATTAATATAAAATAACATTTTTATGTTGTTTAATTATTCATCAAAAAGTCCATAAAACTATCTTTTCCCCCCAACCTAATTTGGTCAATGTTATGCTTCCCTTATGAGAATCCCATCATTGCATGTTCAATGGTGCCCTCAGATTTCAATTCTGAGCACTGGTTTAATTGAAATAAATTTCCACTTTCACATTTACTGAATGTACCATAAAAAAGTTCAAAAAATAATTCCATGGCATACTAGGCCTCAGAATCAAGCGCCGTCAGTTTTTTCATACTTGTATTGATCTCAAATAATTTAAAAACTAATTATATGGAATTTATGGGTCATTATAATGCATATAAACCAAGAATAAATTATGTGATGGATACCCACCATGAAATTCATAACATGTTAGGAATGGTCAATCCTCTAGTGTACCTATATCAGGATTGAGATAGACACCCCTATACACTATTTTTGGGATTGGGATAAGAACCCATGTATAATCATTTTTTGTCATGATATAAATACATGTGTACCATTTGATCTCATCGATCATTTATCATTACCAAAAAATTTGTCAAACATATAGGTACCCACTATCACATTGTGAAATTAAAAGGTTATTTCTTTCAAGTGATCATAAAACATTAATTATATGACAAATCATGATATAAATTGGGCTTTGTAAACATATCAACACATCATAAAAAATGATCAAGGGACAAGTTTCTTAATCATTTTACCATTTCATCAAGGCATAATCCATAAAAAATGAGATGGTGGCAAAAAAATTATATAATGGTATATCCTATGGAGGAGAAAAGAGTTTCATAAATATATTTTTAACATGATTATAAACAATTTTATGAAAAAATAACCATGGTATACTTTGATCCTATATCAGTAAGTAACAAGTAACATCAAAAGATTTCATCTTAGAGGAAAAATGATTTTGAAAGATCATTTAATACTATTCATGAGGAAAACATCTTTTCCACTTTGAAAAACTATTATCACTATGACATGTTTTTTTTTTGAAAATCTATATATCTATACAAACATGAAAACCCATAATGGATTCTATAAAAATTCATTAAAAAATTTCATGAAGAAAGGGGTTTTGACCAAAAAGATTATATTTCATAAAAAGTTTACACTATTAACATTTGAGTATATAAAGAGATGAAAATTAATGAAAAATAATTATTCTCATATAATTTTCAATGAAAAATAAAATTTAGGAGTTTCATGAGAGATGGGTCAAAATATTATTTCATCTGAAACATTTTATTAAATAACCCCGACAAACAATGTGATTGAAACATAAATCAGACCAACCATTGAAATATTGAATCATAAGACCCATGATTTGAAAAAAGAAAATGAAACATTAAATATCCCAATGATAAATAAATTAATGATATTACAAGTCACTGGGTCGGTATTTATATATTATGAAACAATACTAGTGTATAACATAATAGACATCTCAAATAATGAAAATTGAGATAAAAATACCAAACATCTTAGATAACTTTTGAACCATAACTCCATGAAAATAAAGGTACTAAAATGTATATGTAAAGCCGCAGTAAATTAAGGATAATATTTATAAAATTAATAAATTAGATTTATGTACACCAAATAAATGAAATAGATGTTGAATTATTCATGTGACTAACATAATATCAATGTTAAATAGAAATCCCTGGCCCCTTTTGTAATATTATGAATCATATGACCCTTAACATAATAACATAAATTTAGAAATTAAATACCATGAAACTATGTACATTAATGATATAATGTAATTACAAATCCTTATTCGTAATACATTATAGTGAATTTTATATTAAAAATAATTTTATTTTGCAAATAATATTTTATGATAAGAGTTTTAGAGAACTATGACATACACTAATATTGAAAAACCATACATTAAAATATGATAATTACATAAAATATCCATTTTTTCAAAAAAAAATAATAAATAAAAAAATAATGTATATTCAAAATAAATTCACACATATTTGATATTGATCTCATTATTGTTCTCACACAACAAAAAATTTTGTAAATAACATATTAAATCATGTGATGAGTTTAACATACAAATCATTTATTAATGGAATTTTAATTCATATAATTATGTATAAAAAACACGAATCACATAGACTACCCAATTAAATAATTATTCCCCTAAATTGAAATTAAAATTGGGGTAATTTATAGAAATTGACGAATGTTTTTTTATGTAATAGTGACCAAAACATTGGAATAATAATATAACCATCACGAATAATAATCATGTACATTATAATAGTAACCTTACCTATGATAATATAAATAATTTTTCAATCATATTCTTGATAATATGATATATTAATATCATGTTATGTATATAATAGTTTTTTAAAAATGATAAATTAAGTGTTGGAATATATGTAAAACATAAATGTTTATTTTGAATTTTATAATTAATATAATAATTTCTAAGAAAATTTAGTTTTTAAGTATAGATTCTTAAAATAATATTATAATGTATTATAATTTTTATAAAATTATTTGATACCTTACTTAATTTTTAAAAGTGTCATAAATTCTATTATAATAATGACTTGAAAATTAAATTTTTAGTTGGAATACTCTTTTTGGGAAAAATTAGAAGACCAAGACAAGACCAAAACAAATGTGTTTACCACAAGATAAACCCAGAAATTTGTAATGTCAAGAACATGAATATTAGAACCAAACACCCTATAACACCAATGAAGCATGGTTAACTGCATTTTCATCACATTCATTAGAATACCCTCAAAATGATCAAACAAATTTCCCCGTGACAGGTTGTATGACACCACATTTATATTTATTTCATTGAAACCTCATGAAAAACCTATTCTTGATTATTTAATCACATACTTTTATCTTCATTGATGTAAACTCTAATTGGGCTCAATCATATTCTATTTTAATACTAATTCTATGAAATGATATTAAAATATTATTATAAAATTTCTTCCATAGATTGGTAAATGTGCTCCAAAAAATCATCATTCACCACATCTACATTATCTGCAGTTCATTTTTAGGCTTTATCTGGCATTAGTTCCCAATTCCACACTGTGAAATCGCCTTCTGGAGCCTCAATTTACTAAATTGGATCTTTCTCCTCCAACATACTAGAGAACTTCATATCACCTACTACATTTGGTGATTCCCCATGTCTTATCTAGGTCCCAATTTTCATGTATTACCTATCTTAATAGTAACATTTTCTTGGAATACATGAGTATTCGTTGAGGTGTCTTGTTCATCTCCCTCCAATTGTGAAATTGGAAATTCCCCGTGACAAAATTTCATAGCTTTCCCTTCCTTGATTTATGAACCACTATCATTCCCCCTTATAATTCCTGCTCATAATTCATCATCGGTTTGTAGAATTCTTATTTATGACTTATTGTAGACTCTTTATAAGATAATGACTTGTCCAAATTTAATTTTCATACTATTTTGTCTTTATTCCATCCTTTGGGATCAACAATCAACTACCCATTTGAACTCGTGGACAATATGCACCTTTTAGTTTAATTGTCCATGGTGGTCATCATTGGTAATGTTTCCATATTATTCATGAGAGATATTCTATAAAACCCAAATAATCATGAAACTCATTATGTAATCATAGGACTATCTATCTATAAATAACACTATGGGACACAAATAGATAAACCTACTCCAAGTGTGCTCCTTATTTCCAAGGACATCACATGGTTTGTTTGTTGCATTCATTATACTCCCATTTCTTTTGGAGTATCCTTCAATGAAGGGTTATGAAAAATATCACAACATCTCCCAATTACTATCTCCATAGCCTCCACCCCACAATCAAGTTTTTTAAATGGTTTCATTGACTTAATATGACCATGAGAATGTGGCATGATGTTTGTGAACGATAAAGAACAAACCCCCATTGCCCCTACTTCATGTATCACCATAACATGCTTTTGATCCATGAGAGGTTTGACAAACACTGTATATGATATTCAATCCAGGATAAAAGCAACCTCATCCCCCAAAGATCCAACTCCGCCTAAAGAGCATGGTTTATTTGAGTTGGGTTCACCCAGATCTAAATTCGCTCATTTGAAAAATGTTGTGATCGTTGGATTAGAATCCATGGATCTTGAATAATTCTGAAATGGTTTGTTCAACATTTTATCACCACTCACCTATCTAGACCATTGAAATATTATTTTATTTCATTTTAGAAAGCCAATTTTGTATCATCGACTTGGGGAACCCCTGATTGTTTATGGCCTTTCTTGTATGCAGTAGTGAGATGGACCATATTCCTATAGGAAAGAGAAATATTTTTCCAGGGTTCGAAGACCAGTACTTGTATGCATATATAATTCTCCTCAATCATGATCCAAACCAACTATATAGGTGTCTTTGAGACATAAAAATCAACACAAATATGAAACAAAATCGTGTGGAAACTAACAGTTGTTCTACTATCCAAACAAAAATTCTAGGCGACCAATTTTCCCATCATTCACATCATAGATGATTTTTAAAAAGGTTATAGGAGTTTAGGGAAATATATCCACATCATTTTAAATGGAGTATCTGATTTCATATAAAATTCCTAGGACCACCAATGTACTTTTATATAGATTCCATTTAATATGTGTAGTTCTATAGACAATACAGAAAAGAAATCCACTAATGAAGAAGAATCTATCATATTATGTTGTCTATTGAGATGATTGTCCATTGTTCCATCTAGTAAAACCCATGATATGAAGAAGAATATATCGAAGGAATCCACATAGTGAAGTTTAGATTGGAATCATGCCACTAGTGTTTGGCCTAAATTCCACACGACTACTAATAATTCAGAGATAGAATGATGGATATGAGTAGAGCCAATGTGAAGATATGAAACACCAAATATAATTGAAATGTTTTGGAAATATAGAAGGAAATATGGGAATGACAACTTAGTGAAAGTGTTATTAATATCCATTGAATAATCGATAGGTAAATCTCACCCACCGCCCCTCAAGAGGGGATGAAGGATGGATCCTCTGACATCCACTACTATTACATCAATAATAACATTAAAATAATTAATCATGAAATAAATTATTATAGTATTTAAAAAATATATTTCACATATATTTAAAATTATTTTCAAGAGTGATTCATGTTTTAAAAACTAAATGTGTAAAAATGATTATGATGGATTTCCTTGATTTTTCTAATGTATTATAATTTTTGTGAATATTTAAATTTGATAATTTATGGTATTTAAAATTTTAAAAAATTTAAATGACTTTATAAGTCAATAACGTGTTTAGAAAATATTAGTTAGAACTCAAAATAACTAGAAATTTCATTTGAATCCACACTATTGATAGAATTTATACAAAATAATAAGCAACAAAATTAAATCATTTAAATTATCACTCTCATTGCCTTATAAATACCACCAATCACCACAGATTTTTCTCACACCATATTTTTCACATATATTTTAAAATTTCTTACAAATTATGTCTTTAATCATCCTCCCCATGTTTAGGATATTATTCTCTTAACACAATTACAAATCCATTTTACATAAGGATGTTCTCAAAGAAACAACACTTATGATGTAAAATCCTTAATCCTTATCATTAAATTTATTTATCTTTCTTAAACTCTCCTTAACACCCTTTATCCAAAGTTACATGATAACTTCAGTGTACCATATATATACCTGAATATTAATTTTTTCTTATATTATCAATAATCAAATCACTTATCTCTTCATTTTTGTTAAAAATAATAATATATTTTTGTAGTTTGTTGATTCACTTCCTTTGTGGATAATGAGTTTTCATTTTCAATTATCACCTTCATGGATGGTCATAAAAATGTTTTATGGTTAAAATTGATTGTAATATGAATATTATATATATTTTTAATGTTTTGGGTGTAATTTATAAAAAAATTATTTAACAAAATGAAATTATTTCATGATTTTATGAAAAACCTCTAAGATAAACTTGAATTTTATGATTATTGTTTAATAAAAAGAATCACCCCAATGCCAAAAAGATCAAATGATATATGGGAACACATAAAACTATATCTGTTCATTGAAAACATATAATCATCTTGGATCGATATATATATGTATATGTATATTAGATGGAACAACACAAGAGGGGGGTGAATTATAGGTTTAAAAACACTGTGTTTAATCACTTAAGAAATTATTTTAAATGATCTTGAACTAATAAAATTCACAAAAAATAAAATTAACCATAATTGTCTTGGATATAAAAGGTATGATACAATGTAATACTATAAGTAATGTAAATCAATTTTATTTAAAATGAATACAATAATCAGAGTAATACAATAGTGAAATATTATACCATATAGCGTATGGAATCTATTAATACCATATGTAATTATATAATAATAATTGGAACAATTAAAATTTAATATTAAATGAAGAAAAAACAATACAATTTATTTTCTAATACAAACAGTAGTGGAAATGTATAAGTATTACAATTATTTTATCCCAAAGAGAAGGGTATCTTTTCACCCAGGATAATAGGTCTGTCTTACCACCACATTGATAAGCCCATGATACGATGATCAGAACATCTGTCTTCCTATCCCTATAATCCCTCGATATGATGATTGGTACATATATCTTGCCACCACATTGGTAATCCCTCGATACTATGATTGGTACGTCTGTCTTGTTATCCCTGCAAGCCCTCGATTTTGTAGGTAATTGTTACCTCAAAATTTCAAACACTTGAAAGCCCTCAATACTAAAATCGGTAGCACCGTCTGCCTATCCTCAGAAGCCCTTGATCATTACCACCTAATCGGTCTAACAAAGCAATGAAATGAACTTATTGAAATAGAAAAACTAATAATTAACCGTTCACATTTTGTAATTTCGTGGATTTCTCACAAAGAATGAGAGAAGCCACAACTTCTCTCTCTAGAACTTGATAGAAGCAAAGAATGATCAAAGTCTCTCATTTGTGTTCTCAACTTCAAATAACCTCCTATTTATAGGCCTCAAGTTTCAATGGTTATATTTCATCCAACGGTCATATTTCTCTGAAGACGTAGAGGGACTCGACAACTAGAATTATAATGGTTATATTGAAACAGTAAACAGAACATCATTTTGATTAGTTTGTAACTAACTCCATTGTATCATTTTGGATAAAACAAAAGATATATGAAAATGATAATCATGAGTATGATTGATGTAAAACATGGGTTTTCATAAAGGATAAAAACATGCATGTGATAGAAGTAAAAAATGAGTACTACTAGTATTACTTATTGCAATGTATTGATATGATGAAAAGTGACTATAACACACAAAAGATAGTATTATTGATAGAGTCAGTACAATTGACAGGGTTAGTAAGATTTATTCAATATGACAAACATAGTCAGTACGATAAACATAGTCAGTACGAGAAACATATTCCAAACGATAAACATAGTCAGCAAGATAAACATAGTCAGTATGATAATCATAGTTAGTACGATAAACAATTATGAATAGATTTGTGATTTCCAAAACACAACATAAATTTCGAAAGAGAACTTTTTATTTAACAATCTCCCCCATTTTGCAAATCCCAAAACATAAAGTAAAACAAAAAAATAAATACTTATCTCCTCATGAGTATTGAAAACTATTTTGAAAAAGATATTGAATACAAGTAACTCTTCCTTAGTTATATACTTTCCTAAGGATTGTATTTTTAGTTTTTCAAATATTTATAAGTATTTGATTAAAACATTCTTACCCTTATAAAAAATTCCCCCCCATTGTGATTTTCTATAAGAACGGGGAAATATTTAGGTTCCAAAAAAGGTTAAAGAGAAACAAACATGCATGGCCATTGGAAAGAGAACATAAACCTCATTGAGATAACAAATTTCTATAGAATTTGAAAAGTAAATAATGAATGAAATATACAAAAAAACATTCATATATTTTCTCTTTTTTTTTATTTCTTGATCACATCATGAAAAAAAAAATTCATCTTCTTGATTTCATTCTTGTCTTCTGAAATAGAATATCCATAGGATTTGATAAGCTCTTGTTGATCATAAAAAATGTGATCCTGATTCTTGATAGTATCTTCTTGAAATCTGATTACTTCTTCATGAGTATCAATTATGTATTGAAACTTATTATTGTCTTGATACAACACATAATTTTTCTTCTTCAACAGAACTATCTCATCTTTATAAGTTGAAACTTTCAAAAACTCTGACTGGAAAGAATTCATTCTCTCTTTCAGTTATTTTATTGAAGGAGTATTGGTTCCATGAGTTTTTGTATGACCATTCAGTCATCTTATTATAGTCCCACTTATAAACAACTTAACATTAAAACACTACTTCTATATCATATTCTATTGACAATAATCTCTTTCTGAGTTCCCTTATAGAACCAAGCTTCTTCCTTTGATTGTTTGTGACGAAATAAATTTTCCCTTCAATTATAGGGAAATAAATAATAGGCATCTCAATTCTCCTCAACACAGGAATAATGTAATCACTTCTCTTGAGTGAAATTGTGTGTTTTGAATCAGTATCCTCATCGTATGAATCCAGTTCATTTGATCGGCTTGAGTCTTCAAATGGATGTTTTCCATTTGATTTCACTTTTTCCTTTCTTTTTTCTTCCACTTTGTCACTGATAAAAATTACTTTTTCGTTATGAGAGGTTTTATCAACTTGCTTTACTTGATAAGGAAATCTATCTGAAATAGTTTCAAGGGATTTATCTGGTGCTTGATCAACATGAGGAACTTGTTGAATACTTTACATTGCTTTTGAAAAGATTCTAGTGTACTGTTTTTGGACTCTAAAGAAATTCCAAAAGAAAATATTCTTCCTCTTCTTCAACATTCTGAACCCCTTTCAATAATTGTTTCCCTTTCTCTTCTTCTTGAAGACTCTGTACAATTAGTTATTATTTCACTTCTTCTGTTAATTGAGCACTTTCCAACTCAACTCCTTTCATGAATTTACTGACATAAATATCTTGAGCTTTCCTTTCCAAGAGAGTCTTTTTTTTTCTTCTCAGGTTGTAGAGTATCTTCTAACCTTATTTTCTAAGTTAAGGCTTCAGCTGGATCATGGTCAAACATAGGATCACCTTATTATCTTTGTTCTCTATCTTTCCTCCACTTGGCCACAACCTCTTTACTGTATTTTGTTTTCTTCTTCGGATTAGTACTAATTTGTAGATCTGACTTTTGAGGAGAACCAACAGTTAAATTTTCTTCAATTGGCATAGGTGCCGATTGATTTGGTGCCGATTCAGCTTGTACATATTTTACAAAGAGATTTGTGTCTTCATCAAAACATACATACAAATTCTTCAACGTATTATTACATATCCAATAAGTTCTTAGTTATTTCAACTTTCCTATTAAAGGAATATTAAAAAACTTCAATCTCTCATGAATGAACTAAGTAAGAATAGAGGGATACATAATCAAATGAGACTTGATCGATCCTAACTTGACATTCTTGATTGTTTCAAAAATGTACCCCAATAGATTTACCATTCTAATGTTTACAAGATAGTCTAGCATAAAGATATCAGAAATATTATGGGTTCCTATATCCATTATCCTTGGGATAAGAAAGCCTTGCATCCAAAAAACCACGAACCTATTATTTGGAGAAAAATGTGCCACATTTCTCTTCTCTTCATTTATAAGAAATTGAAATTTTTCCGCTCTTTCTCTATTAAACGTACCAAATTATTCTTGAAGTTTATGAGATGGACAAAAGGAATCACCTTCCACTGAAACATTAAGAATGTGAGATGCTTGTTTCACAGACATTGAAATTTTTCTACCATACATAGTAATGTTGATCATCATATTTTTGTCAAAAGGCACCGTTTTGTAGAATTGAATAAATTTTTCAACAAGAATTCGGTCTTGAGATATGGGAGTCTTAACATAGATATGTTCCCATCCTTAAAACAAAATAATCATCTTGATTATTGAATCATATATTTTCACGAAGTCCCAAGAAACTATCCTTTCTCTGAAGAAACCTTTCTCTAAAAATTCCTTCCCACACATTTCAGTAGGAGTGTTAAAAGTGGACTGAAACATATATGTGGAACAAAAAGAAGATTGTACGGAGTCTTAAAACAAACAGACAGAGCTTCGCAAAGAAATATGAAAAACTGGTGTCAGTTTGGGGTGGGGGCTTTATTTATAGGCAAAGAAAGATGTTCGTTGATCTTCGACAGTTCATATTGGAAGATATATAAATCAACATATAGGATTTAAAGGGGTAAAAAATGAAAAATAATAAAACCTCAGAATGACAAAACAAAAGAAAGAAAGAATATAACTGTTGGGGATACAAAGTAAATCGTTGGTTTAATATTATTAACATACTATAATACCATAACAAAAAGAAAATACAAACGTAAATGGAATGGAAAAATAATACAATCAGTTGTGATACCGATGGAAAATAAATTCATTACCATTGATTGTCAAGCAGATAGAAAACAAAGTCATTTCCATAGGTTTTCAAGCCAATGGAAAACAATGTCATTATCATGGGTTTTCAATCTGATGGAAAACAAAGTCATTACCATAGGTTGTTAAGCCGATGGAAAACAAATTCTTTACCATATTTTTTCAAGCCATTGGAAAACAAATTATTTTCCACAGGTTGTCAAGATGATGGAAAAAATAGTCATTACCATAGGTTTTCAAGCTGATGGAAAACAAATTCATTACAATAGGTTGTCAAGCTAATGGAAAACAAAGTTGTTTCCATATATTGACATGTCGATGGAAAACAAGGTTGTTACCATATAATGAAGCGTCGATGGAAAAAAAAGTTGTAACCATAGATTGATGTACCGATGGATAGATAATCAATAAGGAAACCATGTAGACATGATGATAAATAAAAAGATAAAATGATAACTGAACTGTCAAGATGAAAATAAAAAAATATAGAATAGAAAATCCACAGATAAATAATGCCATACAAACAATGTTAAGAAATATATCATGTGAAACAAAACAAACTGTCCTCCCCCTTTTCAGAGGAGTTGTCTAATATACGGAGAAATCTAAAACATAAAGTAGATATTAATGATTATCGTAGTGTAATAATTCCTACCTTCTGTTTAATGAACTCAAATCTATCGAAATATAATGGTTATGAAAAAATGTCAGCTAGTTGTTCATGCGTTCTGATGAATTATAAAATAATATCTTCTTTTAGTTTGTGATCCGTAAGAAATTGATGCATAATATCTATGTGTTTTTCATGAGAGTGACGTGCTGGGTTTTTACTAAGGGATATGGCACTAGTATTATCACATAGAATTTGAGTTTTGGAAAAGCTCCATCCATAGTCAGTGTGTGTTGCATCCAAAACACTTGAGCACAACAACTTCCAGCTGCTAAATATTCAGCATCAACAGTGGAAAGTGATACTAGGTGTTGTTTATTGCATGACCAAGAAACTAAGGAATCTCTTAAGAAATGTCATGTTCCCGATGTAATCTTTCTATCCATTCTACAACCACCAAATTCAGAATCTGAAGAACTATTCGAACCAAAATCTTTTTGAGGAGAATAAAAAAGACATATATCCAAACATCATTTTAAATACTGAAAGATCCATTTCACAGCTATTAAATGAGATCTTTTAGATTTTATTGGTATCTGGAACATAAGAGTATGAAAAACATTATGGCTGGTCGACTAGCTATCAAATATAACCAATAACATATCATACCTCTAAAGGTTGTTTGATTTACTAGTTTCCTAGTTTCATCAAGACCATGTTCATTTGAGGTTCCAATTGGAGTGTTAATACTTTTAGTATTTTTGTATCCATAGTTTTTGAGTAAATCATTGATATACTTATGTTTATATATATAGGTTCCTTCTGGTTATTGTGAAATTTGAAAACCTTAAAAGAATGTAAACTCACCCATCATACTCATTTAAAACTCAGAGTTCATTAAATTTGCAAAAGAATCAGTTAGAGATTCCTAAGTTAACCCAAATATGATGCCATCAACATAAATTTGGACAATCAAAACATTTTTTCCATTATTATAAAAAGGATTGGATCCGCTGTACCTTTTTTATAATTGTTTTGTAAAAGAAATATTATAATTCTATCATACCATGATCTAGGGGGTTTTGAAGGCCATATAATGATTTGGTAAGTTTAAAAACATGATTAGGATATTATCAATCAATAAAAATATGTTGTTGTTCAACAAAAACTTATTCTTGAATAAAACCATTTAGAAAAGCATGTTTAACATCCATTTGAAATAATTTAAAATTAAATTATGCTGCAAAGGCTAATAGAATATGAATAGATTAAAATCTTGCTACTGGAGAATATGTTTCATTAAAGTCTATTGCCTCTTGTTGATTATATCCCTTAGCAAAAATTATTGCTTTATTTCTTAAAATGATTCCATTTTCATCATATTTATTTCTGAAGACCCATTTTTCAAAAATTACAGTTGGGTTTTTAAGTCTTTAGACTATGATCCAGACCTGATTCCTATCAAATTCATTTAGTTCATCTGGAATTTCTTTAATCCAATCTTCGTCACCTAAGGCCTCACTCGGACTTTTAGGTTCGAATTGGGAAGGAAATGCAAGGTGGTCTATTTCATTTATCTATGATTTTCTGGTTCGTATAGGTTGATTTACCTCACCAATGATATTATAACTGGGATAATTCTTATAAAACCATTGATTTGGGTTTTTTAAGACTTTTTCATCAACATATGGTAGAAAATCATCTGGGGTAAATGTATCAGAAATACTTTCTTGAACATTTTCATTATTAGAATGATTTTCTATTATGGGTGGATAATCCTTTTTTTAAAACACATCTGAGGATGTAGGTGTAGGTTTTTTAAAAACAAAGGGATTAATTACATCAAATTTAACATGCACTGTTTCATCAACAGTACATGCGTTTTTTTTTGAAACACTATAAGCCTTAGAAGATATAGAATATCCTAGAAATATTCCTTCATCTGTTTTGGGTGCAAATTTATGTAGATTGTCTTTTTCATTCAATATGAATACTTTTCATCCAAAATCATTGAAGTATGAAACTTTAGGTTTTCGGCCAGTCCACAATTCATGAGGTGTTTTATTATGAAAAGGTCTAGTTAAATCATGTTTTATAGTATAACAAGAAGTACTGACAAATTCAGCCTAAAAATGCTTAGCAATTGAGTATTCACTCAACATGGTTCTTGTCATTTCTTGTAGAATACGATTTCTTCCCTCAACAACAACATTTTCCTTTGGAGTTCTTGGAGATGAAAAGTTCTGAGTAATACCTTTCTTACTAATTTTTTTTCAAAATCTGAATTATGAAATTCAACACCATGATCACTATGGATAGTTATCAATGGTAGGTTTTTCTCATTTTTAACTTGGACTCTGAAAATTTTGAAATAGAAAAAGGATTCAGATTTCATTGTTAGAAAATAGACCCATGTAAATCTATTAAATTCATCAACTAAAACAAATACATAATATTTGCCTCCAATGCATCCATTTTGTCAAGAACCAAAAAGATCCATGAGCACTAGCTATAATGCATTGGATGTTGGAACATCATCGACTGAATTAAAGATATTTTTATGTTGCCTTCCAAATTGACAAGGATCACAGACCTTGGAAGAATCTTGTCTATGATCTGGTCGATCCTTTATAAGTCTTTTCATTGAATGTTTACAAAGGTTTATTAGGTTGTAGTGTCCTATTCTTCTATTCCATTTCCATGATTTTTCTTCTATTGCACTTATGAAAGGTAAAGTTTCACTCCAAATGTCTTCTTTATTAATAGTGTATACAATCTTATGTATATGGGAAGATAAAATGAATTCATCCTTTGAATTGTGAACTAAACATTTATCATTTCTAAAATTCACAATGTATCCTTCATCACATAATTGACTTATTCTGATGAAATTGTGCTTAAGACCATTGACAAACAAAACATTTGAAATTTGAACTTTTCCAAGAAAACCAATATTACCTATTCCAAAAATATTTCCTTGATCATTATCTTCGAAGGTAACTTTACCCTCTTTTGTTTCTATAATCTTTTCAATGAATTTTTTGTCTTCGATCATGTGTTGAGAACAAACACTATCCACATACCAAATATTATTGTTGTTGGTACACTTCTTATTTTTCTGAAAAAGAAACAATTAGTGTTTCAGAATCCAAACATGTTTATATCCAGAAGGGTTAGATAAATTAATTTTAGTAATCCACATTTTTTTGCAAAATGAGCTTTATGAAATCCTAAAGACCGACTCCTAAAGACCGACTTCTATTTCCCAGTGTACACCACATTGACACATAGTACAAAATGGGGTACTTTTAGGAACAAAATAGTTATTACTAAAAATCGGTTTAGAATGAGTATAACAAAAACCATAATGATTCCTTTAAGGTATAATTTTAGAATACATTTTATCAATGTTTTCCTTGCCATAGGTAATGTTTGAAAAACACTTCTTCAAGTAAAATATTTTTGACTTTACTTTTAAAACTATGTTTTTATCCTTCATACATTATTTTTGGAACTACACATAGTCTCTAAAATATTTTTCTTATAAATTACATTTTTAAGATCCATAGAAATTTTATCCTTATCAGAATTGACTTTCTCAAGGGTTTCTAAAATACTTTCAAAATCATATGTTTTCATACTAAGATCATTGAAAAGATCTGATACATATTTAGTTAAAATAGAAACTCTAGAATTTTCTTTACCAAGCCTTTTCTTGAGTTTAGAATTTTCATTCTCATGTAGTTTAGCAAACCTAGATAGTTGTTCATAAGAAGGAAATGTATTATCTTCTGATGACATATAATCATCATTTGAAGATTCATAATATTTATTATCAATATAATTTTCATTCAAGGATAAATTTTTAATAGCTTCAGTATTGTGTAACTTATCCATGAAACAATGATCTTCAATTGGTAGTCTAGCTATAAGTCCAATATTCATTTGTCAGGAATATTCATATTCTGAAGAATCATCTGATGAATCACCACCACTTTCACTCCAAGAATAATTTTCCTTCAATACTTTATTTTTCTTTATCTTGTAATAATTTTTCATATATCATTCAGAATGATTCTCCTTTTTATATTTTCATTTCAGAAAAGGACAATCAGGTATTATATGATCCACATTCTTGCATTCATAATAAGTTACATATGAATAATTATTATCCTTCGTATCTTTATTTTTGAATCTGTATTGAAACTCTTTCTTTCTAATAATCTTGTTCATTCTTCGAGCAAGAATGGATAACTCATTATCTGAGTGAACACTATCACTTGATTCGGACATAACAACTTTCATAGCCTTTGATATTGTTACCCTTTTAGTTGTTTTAGCTTTTGATGTATTAGTAACAACTAAACATCCATTTCCATTTTTCTTCTTATTGAAATACGCATCTCTTTTCATTCATGTCTGGTGCTGTAGAAGAGTTACAAAAAGTTCATCATGTGTAACCTGAGAAACTGTTCTGTTTTCATCAATAGCTGCCCTTTTTTTACTCCCATTTATTTGGGATTATAACAATAATCATGTCTAAAAGGGATTTATCATCAATACCTTTTTCTCCAATATATTGAAAAATGTTTACAATTATAATAAATCTTTTTTTCACCTTACATACTATCTCTCCATAAAGAAAAATAAATACATGATAATCTGCTCGAAGCATTACCCTTGTTGCTTCTAAAACAACACAAGTACCAAAATATGTGACATCCAATTTCATCCAAATATATTTGCATTCTTCACAAGATGATATCTGACTATATAAATTCCTAGTCACAGAGCACAATAGAGTAGTGTGTACCTTGTAATTCAATTGATATTCTTGCTTCTCCTTATTGTTGTAAGTACTAACTTCTTTGTTAGGGATTTTGTAACCACCAGTAAGCATAATAAAATTTTCTACACCAGTATTAATAAAGAATTTCTTCATTCTATATCACCAGTACTCATAATCATTCCCATCAATGAGAGGTGGTCTAGTTGGATTTATATTGTTAATTGATCCAATATTCATTATTTCCAATTAATGAAACAAAATCTTTTCTACTCCACATGTTAGTGCTATAAGTAGTTGAAAAAAGAAATTCATAATAAAAACTCAATTATTATTTAATAAATGAAATAGAGAATGTAATAAAAATTATTGGAGACCTCCTTTGATACCAATTGTTGGATCGATATATAAGTGTTTATGTATATTAGTTAGAAATCTACAAGAGGGGGTGAATTGTAGGTTTAAGAACATTGTGTTTAACCACATAAAAAATTAGTTTAAATGATATTAAACTAAAAAAATTTACAAAAAATACAATTAATCGCAGTTGTCTTGGATATAGAAGGTATGATATGATGTAATACTATAAGTACTGTATATTAATTGTATTTAAAATGAGTACAATATTCAGAGTTATACAATAGTGATAGATTCTACCATAAAGCATATATAATCTAGTAATAAAATATGTAACATTTTAATTGTAATTGAAAATATTAAAATTGAATATGAAATGAAGAAAATAAACAATAAAATTTCCTTTCTAATACCAAAAGCTGAGGAACTGTAAAAGTATTAAAATTCTCTTATCTAAACTAGAAGGGTATCGTTTCACCTAGGTTAAGATGTTTGTCTTACCACAACATTGGTATGCTATCAATACGATGATCGGTATGTCTGTCTTGTTATCCCCACATGCCCTCGATATGATGATCAGTATATCTGTCTTGCAATCCCCTGAAGCCCATGATTTTAAAGTTAATCAGTACCTCTGTCTTTCAAACACTTGAAATCCCTCAATATAAATATTGATAGCACTGTTTTCCTATCCTCAGCTTTTCATGATCATTATCACCTGATCGGTAACACTATGAAAAACAAAGCACTTATTGAAATACAAAACTATGAACAATCCATTCACATTTTATAATTTCAAGTATTTCACACGAAGTAAGAGAGAATTCACAATGTCTCGCTTTAGAAATTGCTAGATGAAAAGAATGATCAAATTCTCACAATTTTGTTCTCAGCTTTAGATGTCCTCATATTTAAAGGCCTCAGGTTCCAATGCTCATGTTTCCTCCAATGGTCATATTTCTCTAGAAAACTCAAAGGGACTTGGACACCTAGTATAATAATGGTTGTTTTGAAATAGAAAACATGACATTATTTTGATGAGTTTATAACTAACTCCATGACATTCTTTGGTTAAAACAAAAGATATATGAAAATGCTAATCATGATTATGATTGATATAAAACATGTGTTTTGAAAAAGGATAAAACCAATCATGTGATAGAAGTAAAAAATGTGTACTATTTGTATTACATAGTGAAATGTATTGATATGATGCAAAGTGAGTATGATGAACAAAATATAGTATGATTGATAGGGTTAGTATGAATTTTTCAATATGATAAACATAGTCAATACGATATACCTATTCTGTACAATAAACATAGTTAGTATGATAGACATAATTAGTACAATAAACATAGTAAGTACGATAAACATAGTTAGTGTGATAAACAATTATGAATAGATTTGTGATTTTCCAAAACAAGACAAAAAATTCAAAAAAAGACTTTTGACTTAACAAATCACACATCAGGACAACTATTAACATTTTATTAAAACACACAACCATTATATATGAGTAGACTGACCATGAAACACATAAATGGAATGATAATGAAATCACATAATTTTTCACTATAACTCACAAAAAATGGACGTAACTGAAATTATTAAAATTATATTAAATTTAATAAATTTATATTAGGTTATTTATTTTTTAATTAATTAATCTAATTTATTTATCCAATATATTATATACTTGTTTTCAATGATTACGAACATAATTCATGGGGATTATCAATCACAACATCCATTTGTTGTGTTATTCAAATTTCATCAATGATTTCAGTGTGGATATCAATTTAATATTTCTTACACATAGTATTATTATTCTTAGATTTTCATATCAGGTAATTTTTTTTCAAATAAAACATTATAATAAATACAACACCTTCTCTAAAAACACTTCTTTACAGAACATATATTGAATCATCAAGATGTTTTTTTCTTCTCTCAAAAATGATTATTTTTTCCCCCTATGTTATTATCCAATTTCCAGTTGACCACACCTAGATTATTCATTAAATTGTGACTGATGGTATCCTAATTTAACAGATTTCATTTTATGGGTTACATCATGAAATTTATTTATATTCAATCTATTTAGAATTCATGATTATGTAAATGCTTTGATGTTATGGGTGGGTCCATAATTATATATATCCCATCATTACATAATTTAATGTGATGTATCTCTTGAGATATAGTGTATTATTCATGAACATGAATATATATTTTTCCAGAATCATGATGTTATGATTATGTACATTTTTTATATGTTAACATGATCATAGAATTTTTCACAAATATGTCTAGTATTTGACCATAAAAACATAAAGTTTCAATTTTACTAATGGATACATTTCATGAATTTTTCCAATATATCCCCTATTATTTTTATAATTATCTTATGATAATGCTACAAGGACGATAATTATTCTCACACTTGTTATATTGTTTTGGGTACCTTATTCATTCATATTACTATGTTTTTAGAAAACCCATTTCATTTCAGTATATCCAAATGTGACTACAAGTGTTTTACAAAACAAGCATACATAAAGGATAATGAAAAATATTAATAATATTTTTTTAATTCATTATGCCCAGGTTATATATGTTCCTAATTTTCTAAAGAATCATAATCAGTTGATCCATGTTTTGAATCAATAATATGACTTTTCAATTTAAAATGATGTAATTGACTTTAAAAAAATCTAGGTTTCTCTAGATGGTATCAGAGTTGGATTTACATAAATTTGGTTTTAGTATTAGTGAACTTTATTGAAAACCCTTGGGATTAGTATATGTTCATGTAATAATAAACAACTTTTTTAAAAAAATTATAAACACATGGATTGTAGAAGACATTCTAACAGAGATAATTAGATAAAATAATTAATAATTAATAATTTATTTTTACGTACATTTTTATTAAAAAATGAATATTTTATAAAGTGGTTTGAATAAGAAAAAAAGGACAATAATTCTTGTTAAGGATATGAAATAATTTTCTGAATGACTTCACCAATTAAATTATACATGGAGTAAAAAATTGCATGGTGATACTTATCCAGATGTCTCCAATTATGAATAATAACCTAAGAACATTAGAATTACCCCCTCCACAAAACACGTAGAAACTATTAATATTTCCTTTTATACATCAATGGTCACATTCATTTAGTAGGTATACATGTACTCTTGTTTCAAAAAAGCTGGTTATTTGAATGAAGAACATATTTTTAGTTCTCTACTAATCAATGTAGTTAAAGGTGACACTAGTCATTTATTATATTGATAGAGTGGCCTATAAATGTTGGTAATTGGTAAATAACACCAAAGTGATGGATGAATTATATGATATGGAGTGGGAATACAATAACACATTATATCTGAACAAATATTTAATTCAAAAAAATCATAAAGATATGGGGAGATAATTAAAAGAGATGATAAAAAATAAAGGTGTTTCTATTATGGAATATGATGAAAAACATACAAGGAAATATTTTTATGGGGTTTTTTTTTGATAAAAACTATGATCATAAAATAGAAATATTCTTTATGGCTTAAAAGGACACCTCAAAATGGAAATAACTATTTATGTATTTTAGAGTTTTAAATAACATGTTTAATGTTTTCTTAAATTTGACATTGTTTTTAGAGAATGATCTCTTGGTTATTGAGATATGAAAAGATGTATTTTGTTTCCTGGTGGTTGGTCAAATGACAATAGTGGAAGAGGATAAATCTACCTGTGTATAAAAAATTTAGGGAGAAGCATTATGGTAATTTTCTTATAGGGACCGGTAAATTATTCAAGTGCATGAGAGAATGTAATGAAGCTCATAAATTTCTATGATAAGTAATGAATCTATCCAATGTGATTGAGTAAAGGAGGGAACCACCTAATTTACCACCTACTGATAAATGCTTCAGGTTTATGGAGAAAGAGAAAGAAGTGATCCATTTTACAAATACTTCATCCCTTGAGTGTAATCAACATTAGAAACAACCAAAAAAAACGAGAAAGATAAATCCAATTCAATCCCTATAGAAAAATTTGATAATGGAAATGTAGTCAGAGAAGATAACATTCTGATTCAATTAGTATTTTGGAATACCTTATTTTATTCTTGTTTTACGTGATCTATATGTCATGATGCCTGTCTATAATAATTGAATTAATGATCAGATACCCTGAGGTAGAGATATGAATAAAAACTCATTGTGGTTTAATCATTATTAAATATGTATTGGAATATTCTCTAGTTGGTTTAAATGTGAAGGTTAGTCCATAAAACATCATTATACTTCCCTTTGTGGAATTGTAAACTATATTAGGCATGTATTGGCTCTATTTATATAGAGAAAACATAAACAGTTTGAAAAAGGAAATATATACTTCTATTCTTAACCATATCATTCACCATAAAAATGCAAGAAATATCTTGAATCACTTAAATAAAATCCCTCAATGGTGTCGGTGTCGATACCTTATGAAAACAAATATCTCGTGAAAATTATTTTGACTATGTTATAAATTGAATTGATGAATTTTCCATTTTTATGAAATACCTATATGTATTTCTTGATGACATTCATAATGATCTCCGAAATTTTGAGGTAGAGTTATCAATAGAACAAAAAAATTGATCCACTCATATCTTAAAATTTATATATAAGAAGGACTCTACAGAACTGTATGAGATAAAGAAAAAGAAGCAAAATAATTTGGGCAAAGGGTTCATACTCTCTAGTGTATCCAAATAGATTGCGCTAGTTAAAATGTATGGATCGATGTGGATTTTTATCGATTATAGTTAGGTCAATATGATCACCATAAAGAGAAAGTATAATCATCCCATAATTTATTCCATGTAAAATCAATTTTTTAGATCTCAGTTCATCTCAAAGGAGGATCTTCATTCATTGTATATCTAAATTATGGTGAATAAGGAATATAAACAAAAAAATTACAGATAAGTTATATGCATTGTGAATTTATAGTGATTCCCATAGGACATATATCTACTCCTATAATCATCGTGTATATGAAAAATAGTTTAATTGGAGACTACCTTGGAAATGTTTTGGTACTATTTATCGATGATATTATTATATAATCAAATAGCAGGAGGAACTAGATGAAAATAAAAGGATTGTTCTGGAATGATTAAGGTATGATACATTGTATACCAATATCAATATGTTTCACTTTTGAATGTGGTAAATAACATTAATGGGATATATGATCTAAAGTGGTTGAATTTATTTGATCTCTTAAAATACCCAATTGAGGAATAGACCAGAACCACTAGGGAAATAGAAATATATTTTTTATGAGTTATCTGGGGTATTACTAATGTTTTTTGAGATTGTTCTCATGATTGGGTATCCTAAAATCTATCATAAAATGTAAAGGGGTAATGAATGTCTTGATATATAAATGTGATGAATTATTCATGGGGATCAATAAGAGGATAATCGTTGCACTTGTACTCACATGACCAATATGTGGAGTAGGTGTTGTGATATAGAATGATTCATCATAGAATGGCTTGAATTTTATTCTCATGGAGATTAATAATTTGACAGCCTACATCTCACGATAGATGAATTTCCATGATTGGAACAACCCAATGCATGATCTAGAGCTAGAAGGCATGTTTTTTAGTTGAAAATAAGCAGCCAATACCACTATTATGATTTGTGTGACATGTATAACAATCAACATGAGACTAATCTTTATATTCAAATAGAAGGAGATAAAAATGAATCAAAAGAGATGGTTGTAGATAATAGAGTATAATGATTTCTCTATTCATTTCCATAAAATAAATTTAAACAATGTAGCTGAAAATCATAGTAGAAAAAAATTATACTTGATCCATGATGCAGTTTGAGAGAGACCCCATAATCATGGTTATTAAAAGAATTGATTTGAAAAACATAATTCCAAGGAATAAATACCACCTTTCCCAAATGATTTCCAAATAATCCATCCTATAGATAATCAATGATGCAAAAACGGTTGATCTTGAGTTACAAATGATGTTGAATATGGTAAAGGATATGAAGCTACATTAATTCAATATTTATGATGATGGTGAGATTAAGTTTGTAAAAAGTCATTCTGTAACTTCATTAAATTATTTAATGAAGGAAATGTGAAATAATTCACATAGATAATAATTCTTAATTCGTCCTATATGTACAGAGATTTATCAGCATACTCGAGAGGACTTATAGTGGTACAAAATGGAGAAGAATATTGTATAGTATATTTATGTTGTTAATAATGATAGATTTTTAATGTAGAAAAATTTAAGTATGATGGGACGATAAAAATATTGTATATAACCATGTTAAAATGGGACAAAATCATTATACACATCATAGATGATATCTGGAAGACATACAAATGATGTAATCCAATATGGGTATTTGGTTGATATACTAACCATGACTACCCGTTTCATTTCTATTTACATATATTTATCACTTGAATGGTTTTCCACGATATATGCAATAGAATATGTGAGGCATCATGAGGGTTCTCTTTAGATAATAGCTGATTGGGATCTATGGTTCACATATATTTTTAATGGATTATTGACTATGAATTGAGTAGTAAATTGAATTTAATCATGTTATTTCACACCAAAATAGATATAAATTTGTAAAGGAAAAATCAAAAACTCAAGGACATGTTTAGAAACAACTCATCATAATTCATATAACTGTGTTATTAAAATTAACATTATTTGAGTTCTCACACAACAAAAATTTCAAATCATGTATTTTGATGTCTCCATATGAATCTATGTATGGTAAATGATGTATAACGCCAACTTATTTTGATGAAGATGGAAAACAAAATATACGTTGACTTGATCTTATGAAATAGATTACCGAGATTGATTAAGCCATCCAACAACACATAAAATCTACTCAGAGTTAGAAGAAGTGCTATGGTGACAAACATTGATGTGATTTTGAGTAAAATGTTGGAGAAATTTTTTCCATCAAATATCACAATGGAAGAGAGTCATGTATATTTTAATGAATGAGATGTTTATCACAAGGTAAATTTGAAACTATAAGATTCATGATCACATTAGAGTAGTGTAATATAATCATACACTACCACCAACCTTTTCCCACGTACATGATGTATTCCATATATCTCCAATGAGGAAGTTCATACCTGATACTCACATGTATAAACTTAGAGTTGGTACAATAGGTAAATAATCTCTCTTATGAGGAGGAGTCGATATATATTTTGGAAGGTAGAGACAATGTTATACACAATAAGACCACCCATATGGTTTAGGTAATATAGATAAATCATAAGTATATAGAGGGAAAAAGGAAATCATAGAATGTTATAAAGGATAAGTAACCTCCCATGCATTCACATTTTTGGGTAAAATAAAATTGTGAGGAGAAAATTTAAAATGGGGGGAGGAATGTAACAATCTAGTCCTTTAGGAATTGATATTTCTATAATATAATTATTTTATAAAACACATATATTACCAATATAACCAAATAAAATCATTATTCTCAAAATATTATAATAAAATATTTTATGATTATAAAAATTAAAGAATATATAATGATGAAACAGTAACCATATAATTGGAAAAGTAATATGACCATTAAAAAAAGTAATACGTCCATTAAAACAATAACCTAACATAAAAGAATATAAATAAAATTTAATTATCTAAAAAAGGAAATATAATATATTTATATAATGGTATATATATACATATATACATGTTTTAAACAGATAAATTATATGTTGGTATTTTTGTAGAATATAAATTTTTAACAAAAATTTGACAACTAATAATAATATTTTAAATAAACTTTATTTTTATAAAATATATTATTACCTAAATATAAATTTTTAATATAATTAAAATATAATTTTATGAATCCATAATTAAATTTTTAATGGATCATAAAATTGATTAGATTATTAAATTTTTTTTTTGAATAAATGATGATTTAATTTAAATAATAAATTTATAATTTATAGATAATATTTTTTATAAAAATAAGTGCATTTTTAAAATCAACATGGATATATATGGATAGGGTGAAATGATTTTTTTTAATAAGTACTTTTTTGGATAATAGTGAAATTCGGTAATTTATGATATTCAACATTTTAAACCAAATACATGTAATTTGAGTGATGAATTATGTATGATACCCATATATATAACTAAAAAGACATATTTACTTTAAATAGTCACATAAATTGACAGTATTTATAGTTTGTTTCCAAAATAATAAATAAATTAATAAAATAATTCAAAACACCCTACACATCCTCTTATAAATTCCACCAATCACCACCACTTAATGACACACATTTTAATCATTAGTGATTGTATAAATTCTACTCAATAATATCCCAAACCCTATTCCTCCCATCCAAGAGATATTGGTCTAAAACTGTCAAAACTAGGTTTTCTATGGAGGGTGTCAATAATATAACATTCAAGAGGTAATATCTTCAATCCTTGTCTTTTATTTTTTTTCTCTTTCTTACCCTCTATGGATATTCCCTTGTAGAAATTGGAAGGATAAATTTAATAATATATATATATATATTAATATTATAGTATTCATTTAATGTTCATAATAATTCTCTTATCTCCTCATTAATTTCTATTTAATGAGATCATCATCCTTGATGTATCTATTCCCACCTTCATCAATGATGTGTTTAAAATATTCATTACCAATTCAAGGATGGCCATAATAAAATCTTTATGTTTATGGAACAATTTTTATATTTATATTATATGATTTTATAATGTTTTGTATCTAATTTATTAAAATAAAATTGAAAAAAACAAAAATATATCATGATGGTTAGAAAATAGACAAAAAATAAACTTAAACTTAATATTACTAATCAATCAGATTAATAATCCTCATACCATAAATCAAAATGAAACATTGAAAAATTTAATCATCTATAATTTCATTAATAAAATTTAATTCAACTTCTGGTGAACTGTTCCATTATTATATGAACATCCATCATTATATACAAGTAAACCGACCATGAAACCATGGAAACGAATTCTCTTAAAATGACAAAATTGAACACTATTACTAATACTAATTCCTATAAAAGAACATGATAAAATTATAATAAATCAAAAAAAATGATAATTTTGGTCTTAATTATGTTATTATTTATTTTAAATTTAATATCATATAAATTAAGAGAAATTGAAGAATGTGTTTGGACATATGATTAACGGATTCTCAATCCCATCAACCTTTCTGTGGGTTATTTATGATTCATGATAAATATTATTTAGGATTTCATTCTATTATTCATCAATAAAAATTTAATTTCCCATCACAATTATATTTGGGGATAAATGTGTTTCTAGTCAAATATAATTACAAATCCAATGATTTTTCATAAATAACTTTTTTCTTCAAAAAAATCATCAACATTCTTGAGTTATTTATTCTTCACTCAAAAATGATTATTCAAATACCAAATATGTTGTTTTCAATATTATTTTTTTCAATGAAATGTGTAATCACTAAATTATGATTGATGAAATCCTTCTAAAACCCGTTCCATTACATGGATTAATTCTTTTATTTGATTGATATATGCTATATATAATAACCATGATTATGTAAATTTTTCGATATGACACATGGGCCTAAAATTATAGTGAACTATATTGAAATGGGTAATGTGATGTATCTAATAAGATAATATTTTTTGTCTTTGACCACAATTCTAGAATTGTTCCTAATGATGATTTTATTACTATGAACATATGTTATATATGTACATGATGTGATAATTTTTGATAACTATGTATGGAATTTTACAACTAAGACATGCTTTTTCATTTTTATGCATTTCTACATTCCAAGGTTTTTTCCAATGTTTCCATTATGATGATGATAATGATCACATGATTATTTCATCATGATGAATATTATTATTACTCAGGTTATATTGTATCATGTCACATATTCATTCCTCTAACTAGGAGTTTACCCCATCCATCTCATTTTTTGTACATTCTATGATGAGTACATGTACTATGGAGAATAAGAGCTTTCGTAAGATGATGAATAATATTTTAATCAAATGTTTCTGTTTTATTATGTATATTTAATTTATGTCCCCACATTTCTGTATACAATAAACCATTGAATACTAATTTTTTAAATCAAATTTGTTTTTATCATTACTATGATTCAACAATCATGTTAAAAAATTATAAGATTTCTATAATGAGAAAAACAATCTCAGTAAGGGACATAATGAATGAAAATTTTTATTATAGTGAGAAAATGAAAACACATTAAAAATATTTCTTAAATAATAATTATATAGCATTTAAAAATCATTTATTTTCATTTGGGTGTCATTATCATATAAATTTTACATTCACCCATACGATTGGAATATCCAAATAGTAAACATCCATATTTGGAATACCCAATGCATTTGAGAGATATAATATGGCTCACCAATCATTTAATGAGATATAATGGAACTCAAAACATCATTTCATGAGATATAATTTGCATAAAACATAATATATTGAGAAATAACTTGGTTAACATGTTATAAACAATGTACAAGGACCATATAATGAATAAAATATTGAGAAAGTATTTTAAACATGTATGTAAACCAATTAGGGATATTAAATTACCTTTTTCTTATAGAAATCACATTTGAAATCAATAAACGACCCCATAATAATGATAATTTTTTATTTGAAAAAAAATGTATAAAAATATAATTGAATCATTTAGTAATTAATCTTTTATGATGTCAGAAAAATCGGATCATACCTAATTATCCAAAAAATATATGTTATTGACTTTTGTAAAAGAGTTGAATGATAATCATTAAAATATGGGTTTTAATCGAATGCCACTTACCGTGAGTCCATATCATCATGTACAATCATTATATTTATGAATAATGATACATGATTAATTAATTAGTTATTTAAAATCTCTTTCAACTTTATTACTCATTTTCTGTAACATGATAACATCTTATAACAAAGTCATAATTAATTAAATTCCCAATGGACATTTTGACGTCATTTTTTACATGAGTCCAAAATGATTTTGGTATGATGATTATAGTAAAAGATATAATTACTCAATAATATAATAAATCATTAAATAATGATAATTATTATGTTAAAATTATACTTTTAAATCCAACCACTAAATATGTTTATGAAACCATAACTATTTTAAAATTATGGAGACGGTAGGTCGTACGTACTCATGGTTAACACTTCTTTCCAACATTACTTATGTTAAGACGATAAATATTATTTTTTACATTCGTAATTATAAAAAAATGTTTATAATTATATTAATAGTTTAAATGTATTTATAGATTTCATCTATGTTATGTGTTGACAAAAAATGAATCACATAACATCATGGTGGTGATAATTTACATGTATATAGGATCAATGTTATTATTATCCCATGAGTAGAAAGATAATAATATAAGTAATATATAAATATTTAAAAATGTTAAATATGTCTTAAATATCATATATAATAATTAAATCCATTAGAATAAAATATCTTGAGATATGGTGATGACAAGTTAATTTCATTTGTTCGTGATCCTGTAGTCTGCCAAACAAACAACCAATTAACTATTTCTCACATTTCATGTAATTAGATATATATATTTTTTATGAAATTAACATAGTAACATATTAGTATATCTTGATAAAAGATTTATTCTTTTCTCACGGTTCAATAATATTTAAATATAGTGTAATAAAATTTAAAATAGAAAAACATGATTAAAAAGAATACATTTTATTTAAATCCCCCTTTTCAAAACATGTTAATTAAAATAAATAATGTTTTTTAATAAATTAATTTACCTATAATGTGTGTGTGGATTACAGGGATATATTGGGGCACATATATTCTCATCAAAGTGGATTTTTACATTTTGAATAAAATAGAATAATTGGATACAATTTATAATAGATGGGAGGGACTCTCATGGATCTTCTCAAAACAATAAATTATCATAAATTAATTTTCATTATAAATTGTCTTCCCAATGATTTATTTCTATGAAATTGTTATTCTGGGAGGAGATAAATATATCCAATTAACATTATGTAATTTTTTATAATTTTTATTCATTATCTATTGGTTTTGTCCCTATATTTACCCCTTTAACTTTTATTGTTAAAACGTGGATTTTTACTCTTTGAGGGTGCATAAATTTACAATAAATGTAAAAATTAACCACAAATATATGATGGATATAATTTTCATCCTTTTACCAAAAAATGGTTTTAATATAATATTTTTAGTAATGTTATATTATTTAATAAAATATTATATGTTCCTAATATCCATATTTTTAATTTTTAAAATATTCAATTCATTGACATTACAAAACAATAATAAAACAAGATATCATAAAAACTATATTAATGCATCACAATTATCATTGTGTATTCTATTAAAATCTTATATGACATTTAATATCTACAATAATATTTATTTCCATGGTTTTAATATCATTTCATTTATATTTCCATTAATTAAACAATTACTACATCATCATTTTTCAAGACTAATATGTAATTTAATTATTCCCTAAAAATTAAAAATAATATTTCATCATGATGATAGAAATTTTATATTTAAAATTAATATTTATATCCCAATCACTCTTCTAAATAACCATATATTAAATATGTGATACTTAATGAATACATTTGTATGACATTTATTAGTTTTCTTTTCAATATAATATTATATATGTCTAAAAGTCATCCAATTTCTCCATGTGATCATAAATTTGGCCCATGTATTATTTCATTCAATAATCACTCATATAATAAATTTTTTATATGTGTTGATTTAATTTTCAAATAATAATTATATTATTTTTACCCATAATTAACATATATACTGTTAACTGTGGTAATAAAAATTAATAATTTTACAATTCATATGAATTAATGGGAAATATTTAACAAATTTAAACCATATGTTTAAAAATATGGAATAATTTTTTTTAAAATCAATATTACTAGGTGGATAAAATGAATTTAAAATTATTCCGATAGATGAGGGCAAAAGCTGATTTTTAAAGTGAAAATGTTTAATTTATTGAAATATTTTTATGTCCTAAATAAATTAAAAAAATAAATTTATTAAATTTGATTATTTTATTTATAATTAATCAAATTTTACTTTAAAAATAGGTTAAAATATAATTTTATCACATTAATTATTTCGATGAAAATTGTGCTCACAATTAAAATGTTATATATTTCACCATTAATCAAAAAAATGAAATTAATCAAATAAATACCAAAAAAATCATTAAATATAAATATTGATTCTATAATTTCAAAAATGAATTATATTTTATCAAATAACATTTTAATACGTTCAAAATAAATGTTTAAAACAATTATTCAAATAAAAGGTGGCAACACTACCTTTGTAAAAAAATACATATGTATTGAGTAAAATTGGATTTGATCTTAAATAATGCTAATAAAATATAATGAATGAATGTAATATATATATATATATATATGTTTGTGTGTGTGTGTAAAAATTACAAAAATATTCATATTCATACCGTTCAATATAACTGTTACGCGATGACTTTCATATTAAATAATAACATTTAGTTTTTAGTTTAATCTTGATACGATATATGTAGTACATTATTGAACATAGTGTTTCATTCATAAAATATCAAGTTGTTTTGTTGTCCCATAATTTTAAGAATTTCATCCTTGAAATTTGATCTCATGATCAGTAACCAAGGTATGATAAGGGAGAATACACATATTTAAATCATCAATCACAAAAAAGGATTAACAAAACATCTGCATTAAAAAAAGAAACAGATGTACGATGGGCACTAGAAAAAACACATACAAGGTTTCCATATGTGGAACCCTAGACATTAAAGGGAAAATATAAAACCCAATTTTGTGTAGAGAGTGATAGATAATGTACCCAGGATAATTTGTATCCTTAAGAAACCATAAACACATGATGGGTTAAATGGTCGTTAATTTTATAGTAAGAAAAGTAAATAGATGATGTGTTTTTTTCACAATCCTATTCAAAGAGTTTATTAATACCTTTAATATCTATAAATACATGTAAATATAAATACTCAATATATTTAATTTTTTAAAACAATTTTCATTATAATTTCATTCCTATAAATATGACTTACATTCCAAAACAAATCATTAATAATCAGTAATCATATAAATCATAATGATTGTCAATAAATTAATTTTTTTTCCAAAAGTAAAGGAAAAATTTAAATTAGACCATAAACTTATATTAATATACACAAAAAAGAAATATACATAAAATTTCTTAATCACTATATGTTATCATAACATAAATTAAGTAGTGTCTAAAACATTAAACTTATTTTTAAAAATTGAAAAATTATGATATCCATGTAGCTTCCATAACTTTATGAAATTAATAAACATAAACTAAAGTAGTAGATAATGATTTTCCTACCTCATTTCATTCAGGATCATAATAATTTACTCCATAATTATGTAAATTGGTAAGTTCTTTTTTCAGAATTCATATACTAATTGAATAAAAAATAGTTGATCATCTAATGGATTTATATCATCTCAATTTTGGTTGTTTCATGACCATTCTCTTTAAAATAATGAACTATATAACCATATAAACCAATTTGATAAAACATTATAGATCCTAACATATATTATCCAAAATATATGTTTTCACCCTTGTAACAATTTCTAATCATACCTAATGATTTATTAGTTGGTATCTTCTCTATTTCATGACGCCGTGACCATTTATAGCTGTTTTCATATAGAGTAACATAATTATGGAAAAACTCAATTTCAAATATCTCAGCACAACTATCAATATTCTTATAAAATTTAAATTCTTATTTGGAAAATTACATTCATAATCCTTGAGTAAAATACTTAGTAAAATATGTTAATTTTACTATAAATTTTACAAAAAATCTTGGCATATACCTGGATAATATTTTAATTTTGGATTCATAGGCATCCATGGAATCATTAACATCATGCCTTAATTATAGGAAATTATTCATCACCTTTATCTGAAAAACCCTATGAAAATATTTCTGTTTGAAATTATTTTGAAATATATTCCTTTCAATATCATGGGGAATATATTTTTATATATAATTATTAACCAAATTGCATTATCAATATGTTTTACATCCAAAATGATAGATGTTAGTATTTACCATTTTTTCCTGAATATCCCATGACATAAAATATCTTCTACCGAGAATTGATCACTTTCTCTGAATAACTCAATGTTATATGATCCATTAATTTATGGGAGATGTTGCATAATGAAATTCTCCATAGATTTAATACTGCTACATAGTTGATCCCTCTACTCCATTACTTCGATAACACCACTATTTATAAATTTTTTTAATTGGTCCATCACTGTGACCAACTGTTCTGTTCCAATTCCAAAAATCTCATATTGTCGATTTAGAAGGATTACTTCCCCTTATTTACATCCTAGCATAGACTAAATATTACCAATATAGAAATAAATTATGTAAAGATATCTAATTGATGAAGCTACAATATATTCTTAATATGATACATCATTTCAACAAAAAAATCTTTTATAATAATTCTATTAACACCATCCTATCCTATAATGCTACATAAACTATGATTTGATACCAACTGTTATGACCCATACATAATCATAACATATTCATGTTACTTTTACACTATAAATCAATCTTTTTCAATTTGTCATCCAGATTTATATTTTTATATATTTAGAACATACTTTTAAATAGTAAACCAATACATTACTAGGGGACACTTCAATAAAATATTAATGTGTTCTTAAAACCAAATTATATAAAATAAATCAAATTTTAATTTAAAGTTAAATCTTTAAAAATTTATCTTGTTATATTCCTTGTTTTTCTTATGCAATATACCCTATGAGAGTACTATAAAACATTTGAAGAACAAATAAATAAATGTAAGGGACATAATGAATAATAATCGTTCTTTCATGGACAAAAAAAACCTATTAAAAAACATATCTAAAAAACTCATTATCAAGAATAATAAAATCATATAGATGAATGGGGAATCCATTACCATATAAATAATATGATTACCATTACAAATGGATTAACCAAATGGTAAACATCCATCTTCGAAGTACACAATGCAATTGGGTGATATAATGTGCCTCACCAAACATATCTTAGGCTACAATGGGGCACAACCGATCATTTCATCATTTATAAGGGGCTCAAACATTTATATCTGATCAATAATGGGATTAAACCATAAAAAAACATCCAAATGTATATATCATGTAAATCCAATGAAAACTTTTTTCAACCATTTGTAAAACACTTTTGGGTATTAAATTATCATTTTCTTCAAAAAAAATTTATAAATCTATAAATCCCACATCTAATGTTGGGAAAAAATATTTATAATGAATATAATATTTTTAAATTAAACATTAAATATTTAAATATTAATGACTGAAGTAAAATGATCTCATTCTGAATATGTGTAAAATCCATTTGTTTTTAAAATTGTAAAAGTGATTAAAGAGAATCTTTAAAAGATGGTTTAAAAAATTACCTAACCTTGAGTCTGACTCATCACATAGAATTTCATTATTTCCAAATAATATCTCTGGTTATATTATACCTTATTTATAATAATTTTCAAATTTATTTTTCATTTCATATTTCTTATTATAATTTAATATCATATTCTTCAATATTTATGTTAACATCGGATGTTTTGAAAATATTATGTACTTGAGTAAAAAATTACCATGGTATGATGTAAATTGTCTATGTGGTTATTATTATAATATAAATATATATTATATTAATGAAATAATAATCATTTATATATATATATATTGTTGTATTAAATTAGTCCATTAAATATGGTACTAAATATCTACTATGTTATAGTCTTGGAGGATGTAGGCTATACATACGCATTAGTAATGACATCATTTAAAAAACATTATGGAAAGAAGGTAAGTATTATTTATCATTCACATAATCATCAAAATATAATTAGTATAATATTAATAAAATAAAAAACCTTCTATATATTATCCATGTGATTTGGAGGTGAAAAATGAGTCACATCGCTTTGTGGAGGTGATAATTCACATATGTGCATGAATGACATTATCATTTTTATGTTCATAGAAATATTAAATAAATAAATTATATATTATCCATTAATATTTTTATTTATTTCATTAATATCATACATAATAATATATTCCTTTAGAATAATATTTTTTGAGATACAGTGATAGAAAACAAATTTCATTGGTTGGCAAGGTAGTTTTCACGTATACATATGAATGATTAGTTATATTCCAATTTGATGGAATTATAAATGGATATAAGAAATGATAATAAATTAATAAATTCAAAGTATATGAAATTTACTAGATTTATTATTTTATCATGGTTGAAGAAGATTTGAAATATGTGGTATAAGAAATTAAAAAAATAGTCGGTGATAAAATATACTTTTTAATTAGATAAATAATTAATAACACTTATGGTGGTGTTAATATAGTAGAAATATCTACTAAAAATGTGTCTTCACATGTGATTAAAAAAATAAGAAGTGGTTCTCTTTTATAAGAGAGGTCAGTTTCACTCTAGGAACATATTCAAAAAATAAATTAATATAAATTAATTTTCTATTCTAAACTCTTCTAATCTAATTTATTTATAATATATTATTTTTTATGGGACAAAATAAAACAATAAAACAAAAATTATGTATATTTTTACTATTTTTAAATCATTAACTTTTTTATCCATTATATAACCCCTTAAACTCTTATTGCAACAACATATAATTTTTCACATTAATTGGTAATATATTCCAAATATTATGAAAAATAGTCACAAATAAAAAATGGATGAAATTTTCAATCTTATTTGATTTATTTTTATGAATAAAATATTTTTTTGAATTATAAATCATTTCAAAAAATATTCATTATTTTATGTATCATTAATATCAACTTTTATTGTCACAAATCAAATCTAGTCGCCAACAATACCGACACCAAACCCAGAACATGGCATGGACTAGTGGGAATTCCCAATTCCCATAGGCTGGTACAACTATCTAGATATCATTTATCTTGTTTGGGAACGATTTAGCTGAATATGTATACATAAAACATAAAAAACATATGATAAACCAAATATGAAATATTCATACCAAAAAAGATTATAAAATAACCAGATCTGAATACGTATATTAAAAATAAATAAAAAAGATCCAAATACACAAATAAACAGCTACAAAATAGACCCAAGGACTCCACAATACAAAGGGCCATCACCTACAAGTTGTCTCCACAACTCCACCCCAAGGATTGAACTGATACCCTGAACCGACATCACCCAAAGCCTTTCCTTTACGTGAGTCAAGAAAAATAAAGTGTATATACAAAAAAGGGTGTAATTATGGTGTTATCTTATTACCAATAGGATACCACCCAATGATTCCAATGTGAATGCAATACAGGGTGAAAAAGAAAGCAATTTTAATTTGCAATGAAAAGCAGTGACATATTCCATGAAATGCAACATTCAATTGAAAATGGTTTTCAAGATAAAATATACATAATGGTTACCAATTTAAATGGTCATGTTTTCTACATTAATATACTTCCAAACACACCCAAATAAAAGGGAAAATATCAATAATCCAAATAGAAACATAATTGGGAACACCCCTAGGCACTAGAGAGTCTCGTGCCCCATGTACCTCATACCTCTGTGTAATGCAACAATAGTAAAATATATTCTCATGAATGAGCCAGTAATAGGGAACATAACCATACATATTGGTCTCCAATAATCATCCATATAGTTTAGTAATATTTTTCATTATCCAAATGTTATGTTAATTAGGGGAAAAACCTATCTGGTCCACTATTTGTACTTGTACATATCTTCCCCACCTAGGTACCAGGGCTTCCCCCATTATGCTCAAACAATTTCAGTATGCTACAAAAATATATTTCAAAAATAAAAATCCACTACTAGTTACATAAAATAATTACAGTACCTATACATATTTTAATCCACATTGAATACACAACAAAACACTTTTATTTTTAATGAAATAATTTCTCAACTTCAGGAATTGTTTTTCACCAAAAACTCTATGAAAACCCCACATTTTACACTATCTGCACCCTATTAAGTAACCATAACGGAACATACATCCCATTTAATTACTATGAAACCAAAAAAAAGTTTTTGGGAAACCCCATGTGAACAATGAAATGATAAAATTGTAAAACATCAATTTTCACAAAAACATAGAGCTTAAAGTTCACATATTCTACAAACACCATTAAAACCCATTTTTTCAGAAATAACCATAAATGATAAACATCAAAAACATGATTTAATATCCTATTAACATTAAATAAAATCATTTAAGTATTTATAGGGAATCCTCAAATAAATCAACAAAACATTTCTATGGAAAACCCCCCCAATTTCCCATGAAATTGGCATTTAAAATTCATTTGCAATGCAAATATTAATAAAACTATGTTTTTATGCAATAATAATATGAGATAAAGTGAAAATATGATAAATAACTCATTCTAAGACACAAATATTTCATAAAAATGGAATCACCTACCAAATCATGCAAAACCCTTGAATCTTTGTGCGAAAATCAAATCGCACCACCGCCATACCAAGAGGGACCTAGATCAAACCTAAAACCACAAGAATTGACCATAAAAACCCATGGATAAACCCTAGGATCGAATCCAAACCCTATGGACATTGGGTACCTCATGAAAATGATAATAACAATCATGGAAAGGGTAGAATGGACTATGAATTGAAAGATTTATGAAGGAATGAAGTTACCTCTTCAAATCTAGAAGATTTGGGAAACCCTATGAGGTTCTGCACTAATTAACGATGCTTATGAGATCCAACGATAGGGGAATGATAATTGATGTGTCGCTAGGTTCAGTGGTTTTGGGTGACTCTTTGAAGCAACTAAAATAATAAAAACTGAATAAGTTATTAAATAATTTTTTTTCTAAAAACTGGAAATGAGATTCTAGGCAGGCCTAATTCCATAAAAAACCCAAGTATACCATTATTATGGATTCTTGGAGGGTCCTAAGTGAAATGGAGGTGTTAATAGGTAATGGGAGTCCATTTAGGAATTTCAAATGGTGAAAAAATGTAGAAAAATGAAGGAGTTATAAAGGAAACAAAATTTTTATTTAAATTAGAAAATGATCAAATGGTTTGGCCCAAATTTCAAAAACGTACCACTTCCACAAAAATGAATTTGAAACAAATAAAAGGAATTGAAATTAAATGAAAAATAAATTTAAACTAAGGTATGTATGTAAAAATTCTCTCCACCATGAACACGTTTCATCCCAAAAAGTCACCCCGAGTCTTGATCGTAAAACAGGAATGAGTACTCTTTCTCAACCCATGAATTCTACTCCCATGTATCTTGTGTATCATTCCCATGCCGCCAAAGAACCTAGATCAATGGAAATGACATTACATAAAGAACCATTTCTTAGATGTACACTATTCACACCAGCCGCTCAACAACAGATAAATCATGCTCTATATCCAACTCCACCCAATTCAGTAAATGGGATGGATCCGGGTTGTATTTCTTCAACTGGGAGACATGGGAGACGTCATGTATGGATGTCAACTAAGAAGGCAGGTCCAACCTGTATTCCACCATTCCAATAAGTTAGGTGATCCGAAAATTTTTTACATAACGTGGTGTCATCTTCCCTTTCATTCCTAATCAACGATGGCCCAGACGAGGGGCCACATTTGAGAATACCTTATCTCCCATAAAAAATTGTAGGTCTCGACGCCTTTGGTCAGCATTAGTTTTATGGAAACTCTAATCTATCAATAGAAGTTGCCTAATCAACATGATATTCCTTGATGTCTCCAGCACAAAACTCTACCCCATTAGTGAGGTCTCACCAACCTTATCCAAACACATGGGGGATACAACGCTCCAAATAAAGCACCTCAAAATGAGCCCTTCAAATCAAGGATTGATAACTATTATTATAGACGGACTCAACCAATCGAAATGGCTGTCCTAGGAACCTCCGAATTTTAGGACACATGATGAAAGAATGTCCTCCAAAATCAAATTCACCCACTCTATCTAACCATCTATATGAGGGTGGTATGTCGTTCTCATCTTAATATGAGACTACAAAGACTTCTAAAGGCATTACCAAAAACGAGAAGTGATGCAGGGTTCTCTACTTGAGACAACTACTAATGGAACTCCATAGAGTCTCACCACCACCTAGAGATACAAACGGCCCAACTCATCCATTTTTGTTGTGTCATTTATCATAATGAAGTGGGCAGATTTGGTTAGATGACAAAATACTAGACAAATGGAATTCTTACCCAGAGGAGTACGAGGAAAGCCATCAATCAAGTCTATGGGGACCTCGTCCCACATCCAGGTAGGAATGGGTAATGGTTGGGGAAAACCAAAGGGCCTTTGATGCTATGCTTTCACTGACTAGAATGTGTAGAATCTCGACCTAATGTCAGATATGTCTCATCGGATAACTGAACACCATAACTGTTGACGAACATCATAAAACATATTGGTGGCACTAGGATAGACAGCCCACAGAGACAGCTGGTTTTCCTCCATCACCACCTTCTATAGAGACTACGACACTACTGAACAACCCTTGAAGTAGAGGATGCACTCAAGGGGCAACGAACAATCAGAAGACGTCTCCCTATAATGAATAAACTACTTAGACCACTAATAAAACTCATTACTAGGATTTTCTCACTGAATCAACTCCAATAGAGAAGGTGTCAACTAAACGCTAACCAATAATGCACCCTCATTTTTCTCTTTTGTCTCCACATGCATCTGAGAAAAGAGTCCCATTAAAGCCCAATCATCACTAGACTTACTCAAATCATACACTGAAACTCTTCTACTCAAGGTGTCATCCACCACATTTCCTTTTCCTGGGGTATAGAGAATGTCAAAGTGAAAGCCCTACAAGAACTCAGTCTTGCGATGTTGCCCCATGTTGAGGTCCTTCTGTGAAATGATATATGCTATAGTTTTATGATTAGTGTAGAAAAAACATTTCTCACAATAGAATTAGTGATACCATATCTTCAATTCATGCATAACCAATGCCAACTCCAATTCATGTGTTAGGTAATTATTTTCATGTGGTCAGAGCAGGAAAGATCTATACACCACCATGTGATCATCCTGCATAAGAACACTCCCATGAACCTTACCTGTAGCATCACAAAAGACAACATACCACTTCCTCACCTCAGGAACAATCAACCCAGGGGTGGTAGTCAACCACGACTTCACGTTCTCAAAGGATGAATGAAAATCTGGGCCCCATACAAACTTCACCGCTTTCTGGGTGAGTGCGGTCATTGCTGAATCATGTTGAGAGAAATTGAGAATGAATTTCTTGTAATAACCAGACAGTCCAAGTAAACTCCTGATCTCGAACATATTTTTTTTCTCCCATGAAATGACCACATTGATCTTCTCAGGGCCCACTGAAGCACCCTGCTCGGAGATCACATTGTAACACCTTGAGATTTAATGAGAAGTATTTTTTTAAATTATTTGATTTCTTGTGTTTTATGCTACATGCAGATTATATTGTGCTAAACGTAACACCGTATTAGCTTACAGTATACGCAACACTATTCATGGATCATGTTACACAAAATTTCAAGTTTGTTTGATAGATGTTATTCTATGCAACATTGAGTGTATATATATATATTCAATTTATAAATGAAATATGGTTGGATTCTATTATTCAAAACAATAAAGGAATCTTTCACTATACGCAACCTTGACTTGGCTTGCATTACATGCAATCTCGACCTTCCACGATAGCGTGTGTTATACACAATATCGAGTTTCACTAAACAATGATATGTTATTAAAATATTATATAAACTTGCCATTAGGAATATTAATACCCACATTTTGAAATTTTATAAATTTTATCTTTCAAAATGGACTTAATTGTTGGATTCAGAATATCAAAATAATCCTAGGGTAAAATTTTGGTATTTTCCTGAAAACATTCAATTTTTGATGAATAGAGAAAACATTGAGTTATTGGGTAAAACCGACATTTTATTTAAATAATTTATTTTATTTAAATTTATTTTAGGTCAAAATAGATACGTAATGCTTATATAAGTTCAATGTAATTCATTGGAGTCATTTCATAATAATTTTAGAAATATAAAAATTTTATTGAACTTTTCACCGTCTTTTACCCACCTCCTAGGAGAATTTTTAATTGTGCATAAAACGTAATTTTGCCACTTCTATGAGTTAAATTTCGAAAATCTGAGAGACATGGTTAATATAAAGGAGTAAAATATATTTTAATAAGATAAAAATAATTTTTGGTGAATTGTAATTTTTTACTTTTATTTACCACGATTCAAAGTAAATAGAGTAATTATGGGTAAAAATGTTATTATTATTACCCTAACACAGGTAATAATTCTATCGGATAAGTTTAATTCGACCAAAAACAGCCTTAGGAATAATATATTACCCTTTAGGTCCACTTTGATTAGATTAGGACATTTATTATTATTTTATTTAAAGAAGAGTTAAAATATTTAAAATCAAAGGTTAATAAATAAAAAAAATTTAATATTCGGATATTCATAAGATAAATTAGACTATAAATATTAATTAGAAAGATAAAAATATTTCCTACATAATGGTATTTTAATTATTATTTTTAGACATTAAATAATTTAATTTATTTATGACACAATGATGATGCATTAATTACCTTATTAATGAAATATTAACATTATCGATGTTATAAATACCCAAATAAATGTAATTTGAGACTTTTTATAAATTCCAATAATTTTTTAGGTTAATATGACATGGTATTATTGATTCAATTATCTTTTTTAGAACTAATAATGTTGTCATTATTTTCACAAAAATCAATTACCAAATAGTGTCAAAATTGACAAAAAATAGTTTTTTTAAAAAATATTATATTATTAATTGTTATTCTAATCCTAAAAATCTAAGGATCGGCCAAATGACTTAAATATGGTTATATATATTAATAATTAACCACTTGGGTTTCTTTTGGCTTGTTATAGTATGTTTACTAACCATATAGTGTAAGAAAACATGAAGACACGGTAAAAGTTAAATTATTTAACTTAGAGTTAAATATAAATGATAAGGTTAAAATAGTAATCTAAACTTGTCTAAAACATATTGGTTGATAGGATTTTGACCCATACCCTCTTTTTATTCTAAATAAATCAATTTTGAGTTATTTTAAACAGAATATTACTTTATTATAAAAAAATATTTTATGTTATTCCTAAGGTGCCCCACTCCTCCCTTATGAAAAGGGAACCTCCTCCATCTTCTATTTACACAATCTTGAGCATTAATTCTTGGAAAAACCCTTCCCATTTCCCTTAGAAACTTCCCTATAAACATTATAGAGGTTCTGGTCTCCTCAAAAGACAAACACTAGTACCGTAAGAGGATGCTTAAAAGAGGTTCATCGAAGAAGAGGTAATCTCTTCTACCGATTCTTTCAAGTTCCATTCTTCTTCAAATTCTTCTACTTTAGTTTTTTCATTATAAATTAATAACATAATTATAAATAATATACTAATATTTTATGATATATATGAAACAACCTCATTTCACCTTCTATCCATCCTATGGAAAATAAAATCACCGCGCCTGCGTATCTACGGAATACCGTCTACACGCCGTGGTGTAATCTGTTTTACCACCACCACCTTACTTGGATGGGTATATTGGTGTAAAGAATAACTATATACAGTTATTATAACATCATAATGATTCTGAGATATTATATCATCCACTATAATTAAATTCAACAATTATGGGAATGATATCATCGCTCGTGCGTACGTACGGATTACCGTCTCCACGACGCGATGAGATTCATTCTCCATATTAACCATTCAAGAATGAGTATAAAGTATATATAATGAATAATAATGAAATATATGACATTATAAAGCCACTATATTTATGTATATATATATATATATGACATCTACTTACTTTCATTCAAGTCAACAAGGAAAGGAAAACAATGTTAATGCGTACGTACGACCTTCCATCTCCATGAACAGTGTATTTCATTTCATTTATCTATCTATTATATATATACTGAATATATATGATATATAAATCATGATTTAAATTTTCTAAGTAAGTAAATCATGATATAAGTAATAATAATATCACGAACAACAAGTCCAAACACATGTGATAAATAAAACAAATTTACCCAAAACGCCGCTTTAACATGGAATTTACAAAAGAACGGGTAATATAAAGTCATAAGTGAACCATATATGATATCATAACAATGAATATGATTGTGTAATAAGTCAATTAAATTATTTAAATCATTATATAGGAGGTTCAGATACGTACTAAGCATATCGGATATAAGGTAATGGATAATTTTGCAATCTCATTTTTATCCGATATTATTTATACGTAAGTATTTACTGGGGTTAAATTTTTCATCCCTCTCCATAAAAATGTTTTCCATAAATTGTATAATATTCTTACATGTATTTTTAATGTTATGTTTACCCCACCTTGACTTTTAATTTTTGTTATGTAAGAATTATTTCTTTTGTTTAACATACGTGGTACTTTTTGACTTTTCCGACAAAAGTACGGGGAGAATGTTTTTTTTAACTTATACAGCATGAATGAATTTTTACAGTTTTATAACGCCTTATTTTCCTCAAGATATCTCTACAAGATTTCATGACTATTTTCAAAAAAATACTTTTTCTTTTAAAATTGCAGGGCGTTTTGTGAAAAGAAAATGATTTTGAAGCAGAAAGGATATTTTGCTCAAGAATTCATTTCAATTATTTTATCAAAACCATTTTCCATCTAAGATGACATTATAGCATATGTGCATGTTCCATGTATAATGTCTCTCTGATTTAAATGGTTTCACTTTTCATATGATTAAATTATATACATTTGTTTTATATGGATTATTTTACGATGGGATGATGTTTATGAAACCCATTTTACTCATTGGGTTATGATGAATGATTTATGTTTATTTTGTGGCACAAGTAAGAATGATTTCATTATGAGATGGGTGCGACCTATACCTCCCTCCAATGCATTGGGTAAATATTTATATCTCATGAGATAGACATGTCTGGAATGGTAAGTCAATTCAATTCAATGATACAGGACTGGAACGAGGAGTGAACTTGATTCAGAAAGGGACTTTGTCCACTAAGATGGTCTTGGCAGCTATTCCTTGGTTACTATGGAAATCATATCATGTGCATAATGGTTTCCCACAATTACATATTTTATTCCCATGCTAGTTTATCCGGATTGATGTTCCATTATGATCTATGCATTATGTACTTCCATGTATTATGTCATTGATCAAGATTTTTATGTTTAAACATTATGTTCATGTTTTTTAAGTTCAAATATATATGGTTATTTTTATTCTCCCTACGCTTACCCTTACTAGGAATTTGAGCTCACCCTTTATATGTTTTCTTTTCCCCCGGATATAAAGAAATTTTTTAGTTAAGAAAACAAAAGGGGAAGATATTTATGGGAGATGTTGAAGATCTTTCACCCAGATTAGAAGATTATGTTTCGTGTTTCCAAAGACACTAAACTAATACGATCCTTGAGTGTTGGATTTTGTTATGTATTAAGTATTCCGTAAAAGTAATGTAATGTCCATGTATGCCAAGATTTTTGTCTCTATAGTTGGTATCAAAGGAAAGGTTTAGTTAACCTTTGGAAACTAGGATGCGAAAAATTTAGTGAAATCCCTATAGATATTTCTAAGGTATACCTAGGGATGTCCCTAAGGATAAGTATACGAATAGGTTATAGTCCAAGAATTATGGTAACGATCATAGAATTAAACCTAATATGTTATATATTGAATGTAATCCCCATATATTATGTTTTTTCGTAGCATGTTTATTGCCTCTCACACTATTATTTTTGGTTTTAGAAAATGGCTGGAAATAGGAAGATTCACGATGGAAAATGGAATTATATTCTTCATGAGTAACCAAATGAAATAGGATTTGGAAGTCCAAACATCATTATTATGCATAATAAGAAATCTCATAATATGACCAATAATCTCAATTTTTTTATGTTTCCTGAATCAGCTAATAAGAGAAAGATGGAGTTTCATGATGATCATAGAGGAAATAAAGTTCAATTTCCATCATGTAAATCATGTGGTAAGAGGCATCAGAGAGAATTTTTCAAATGAACTGGAAGATGCTTTGGGTGTGGAAAATAAGGACACAAAGCCAGTAATTGCAAAGGAAAAGGTTTAACTAACACCATGGACAAGGATAATGGTATTTCTAAGACATCAGCAATGGTTAAATGTTTTAAATTTGGAACATACAGGCATTATGCAAACCAGTGACCTAAGGTAAAATCTCATGAAGAGAATCAGCATGGTCTTTTGTGTAGTATTTATGTTGATGATGATGAAGAGACTACAAATGATATATGAGATGAAATAAGTGTTGATGAATAAAATGAGGAAGCACGGTCAATGGTTTAAGAAGGTAGTGGAATTATTGTATGTTTATCATGAGTTAGGTGGTATAGGTAATTTAATGGTACAATGGAATAAAGAAACATCTAAGGATTGTTACACTATTGTTTCTCCTAAAGTATTTGAAAGTATATGTTGAGTGGTACTGGTAACCATGAAAGGTAATTCAGATATTTTTGGAAAGAAGATGATATGTGCATAATGAAGGGATAAAGAGATAAGGAAATTCTTGATAGTATTAATGAGCTTATGACTGATATAAGGACAAAGTGATATCATGGTTTGAGTATATAGAAATTTTGTGATTTTGGTATGTGTAAATAGTTAACTTTTGACAGCATTCATGTTTTCACTAAGGTTCATTTCTCCAGAGAATACATGATTAAGGTACTCACATGATTGGAATGCGAACAACAAGATATATCTTAAGATATATGGGGGATAAAAGATGGTATTCATGTGCTTGTTATGTGACCTTTCATGTAATCATTTTCTTTATACTATGGGATTGGACAAATGTATTTTGGATAAGTTTAAAGATTGGAATTGATTATTTTGGACCTCAGATAGTATTGTTTAAGGCTAAAACATTTTTTTGATATTATTTATATAATGTTATAATGGTGTAGTTTTAGAAAAAGGACAACTCCTAGGACCGGTGACAACCCGTCTCTTAGGACAAGGTTGTGGGAATCAAACAAACAACCAAAGTGCGACATGACTTTTTCGCCTACCACTGTACTACATGAAGTCCTTGGATAGTAGAAACTACTTTTATTTTATTATGTGGTATGATAGATGAAGTATAAGTCCATTTTAGGAACCATATATGATTAATCTCACCATAGATGGACATATGTATATAACTTTTGCTAACCTTATGTTTGAGACAGATAGAATGACCTATCATTCTATCGCATGATCTGCTAGCACTTCACAGATGAAAAATTCAACTTCATTTCTTTAAGATATGAAGTGGAAATTGTTCAGGGCCTGAGCAACGTTATAATTGTACCAAAATAATGTAAGTATTTATTTTAATAAAAAAGTTCTTCAACATTAGGGAAATGATCTTGAAAACCAAAAATTTTATCCTAGTACTCTCATTTCCGATTAATCAGATGTTACCTTAGATCATCACAAGTTTATGGCTTTGTGATTGTTGTCTTCTTCATAGCCGTGTTCTCTACCACTCTCCCTCAGAACATGATGGTTAGATTTCTCATTCATATCCATATTTTCACCTATATTCATTTATGTGGAAACTCAGTGTTGAGTTACTTTGGGTATCCGTTATGTTTCTAACGTACCTTTTTAAAATGATGATTTAGTATTCCTTTTTACGATGTGGGTTTCTATGAAAGAATCTTTCAAGTAGAAAACCATTTATAAACCCGACAAATTTCGAGGGAGAAATTAATTTTAAGTGGGGTAGAATGTAACACCCAGAGATTTTATGAGAAGTATTATTTTTAAATTATTTTATTTCTTGTGTTGTATGATACAGTAAGATTATCTTGCGCTATACGCAACACCATATTAGCTTGTAGTATACACAACACTATTCTTGGACCGTGTTACACACAATTTCAAGTTTGTTTGATAGATGTCATTCTACGCAACATTGAGTGTGTGTGAGTATATATATATATATTGAATGTATAAATAAAATATGTTTGGATTCTATTATATGAAACAAAAAAGGAATCTTTCACTACAAGAAACCCTGACATGGCTTGCATTACATGCAATCACGACCTTCCATGATAGCGTGTGTTGTACGAAATACCGAGTTTCACTAAACAATGATATGTTATCAAAATATTATATAAACTAGTAGTTGTGAATAGTAATACCCATATTTTGAAATTTTATAAATTTTAGCCTTCAAAAATGGACTTCATTTTTGGATTCCGAATATCTAAAATATCCTAGTGTAAAACTTTTGTATATTTCTGAAAACTTTCAATTTTTGATGAATTGTGAAAACATTAAGTTATTGGTTAAAACCAACTTTTTATTTAAATAATCATTTATTTTATTTAAATTTATTTTATGTAAAAATTGATAAACAATACTTATATAAGTTCAATGTAATTCATTGGAGTCATTTTATAATAATTTTAGATATATAAATATTTTATTGAACTTTTCACCGTCTTTTAACCACCTCCTAAGAGCATTTGCAACTGTACATAAAACATAATTTTACCACTTCTATGAGTTGTATTTTGAAAATCTGAGAGACACGGATAATATAAGGGAGTATAATGTGGTTCAATAAGATAAAAATATTTGTTGGTGAATAGTAACATTTTACTTTTACTTACCATGGTTAAAAGTAAATATGGTAATTAAAGGTAAAAATGATATTATTATTACCCTAACAAATGTCTAAATTATATAGGATAAGTTTAATTCGACTAAAAACAAGATTAGGAATAAAATATTACCCTTTAGGTCCACTTCGATTAGATTATTACATTTATTATTATTTTATTTAAAGAAGTGTTAAAATAGTTAAAATCAAAGATTAATAACTAAACCATTTTTAATATAGGGTTTTACAGAAGATAAATTTGACTATAAATATTCATTAGAAAGATAAAAATATTTCATACATAATTGTATTTCATTTATTATTTTTAGACATTAAATATTTTAACTCATTTATGATACAATGATGATGTAGTAATTACCTAATTAATGAAATATTAACATTATTGATGTTATAAATTACCAAATAAATGAAATTTGAGAATTTTTATAAATTCCACTATTTTTTAGGTTAATATGACATGTCAGTATTGATTCAATTATCGTTTATCAAACTAATCGTGTTTTTATGATTTTCCCAAAAATCCATTACCAAATAGTGTCAAAATTGACCTAAATTTGTTTTTAAAACAAATATTATATTATTAATTGTTATTCTATTCCTAAAAATATATGGTTCGGAAAAATGACTTAGATAAGGTTATATATATTAATAAATAACCATTTGGGGTTCGATTTTCTTGTTATAGTAAGTTTATTTACCATATAGTGTCAGAAATCAAGAAGACATGGTAAATGTTAAATTATTTAACTTAGAGTTAAATCTAAATGATACGGTTCAAAATAGTAACTTAAACTTGTCTAAAACCTATTGGTTGAGAGGCTTTCTACCCATACACACTTTATCATATAAATAATTCAATTTGGAGCAATTATTAACCGAATATGACTTTATTATAAAATAATATTTTATATTTTTCTTAAGGTGCCCCTCTCCTCCCTTTTAAAAAGGCACCTCCTCCCTCTTATCTTTTAACAATTTTGAACTTTAAATATCATCAAAAACCTGCCCATTTCCCATATAAACATCCCTAGAAACTATATTGAGGTTACGGTCTCCTCAAAATACAAAATCTAGTGCCTGAAGAAGAATATTTAAAGAGGTGTGTCGAAGAAGAGGTAATCTCTTGTACTGATTCTTTCAAGTTTCTTTATTCTTCAACATCTTCTTATTTAGTTTTTTCAATATAAATTAATAACATCAGTATCAATAATAAACTGATATTTTATTATAAATATGATACAATCCCATTTCACCTTCTATCCATTCTATGGAAAAGGAAATCACCGTGCGTGCATACGTACGGAATACCCTCTCTATGTTGTGGTGTAATCTTTTTTTCCACCACCACCTTACCTGGATGGGTATAATGGTGTAAAGAATAAATATATATAGTTATATTAACATCATACTGATTATGAGATATTATATCATCCACTCCAATTCAATTCAATAATTATGGGAACGATATCATCACTTGTGCATACGTACGACTTACCGTCTCCACGACACGATGAGATTCATTCTCCATGTTAACTATTCAAGAATGATTATAAAGTATATATAATGAATAATAACGAAATATATGACATGATAAATCTAATGGATTTATTTATTTATATATATATACATATATATGAATTCTACATACCTTCATTCACGTAATCAAGGAAAGGAAAATAGCGTTCATGCGTACGTACGGACTACCGTCTCCATGATCGGTGTAGTTCATTTCATTTTTCTAAATTTTATATAAATATATACTTAATATATATGATATATAAATAATTATTTACATTTTTTAAGTAATTAAATGATGATATAAGTAATAATAATATCAAGAACATCAAGTCAAAACATGTACGATAAATAAAACGAGTTTACCCAAAACACTACTTTAACATGGAATTTACAAAAGAACGGTTAATAAAAATTCATAAGTGAAACATATATGATATCATAACAATGATTAGGATTATGTAATAATTAAATTACATTATTTAAATCATTATACATGAGGTTAGGATACGTACGAATTATATCGGACCTAAGGTAAGGGATAATTTTGCAATCTCATTTTTTATCAGAGATTGCTTATATGTAAGTATTTACTGGGGTTAAATTTTACATCCATGTCCATAAAAATGTTTTCTACAATTTTTTTAATATTCTTAAAGGTGTTTTTAAAGTTATGTTTACCCCCCTTTGACTTTGACTTTGATTTTGTGTTACGGAAGTAATCTTTCTTTTGTTTACCATACGTGGTACTTTTTGGACTTTTCTGACAAAAGTACGAGGAGAATGTTTTTTTCACTTATACGGTATGAACGAATTTTTACTATTTTATAATGCCTTATTTTCATGAAGCTATCTCTATATGATTTCATAATCAAAAAAATCTCTTTCTTTTAAAATTGCATGGAATTTTGTGAAAAGAAAATGATTTTGAAGAAGAAAGGATATTTTCTTAAAGAATTCATTTCAATTGATTTATGAAAACCATTTTCCATCTAAGATGACATTATTTCATATGTGTATGTTTCAAGTATAATGTCTCTATAATTTACATGGTTTCACATTTTATATGATGAAATGATATCCATTTTTTTATTGATTATGTTATGATGGGATGATGTTTATGAAACCCATTTTACTCTTTGGGTTATGATGAATGATTTTTGTTTATTTTGTGGAAAAAGTAATAATGATTTCATTATGAGATGGGATGGACCTATATCCCCCTTAAATTCATTGGGTAAAGATTTATATATCATGGATACACATGGATGGAATGGTAAGTTAATCTGATTTAGTGATACAGGACTGGAATGAGGAGTGAACTGGATTTAGAAAGGGACTTTGTCCACTAATATGGTCCTGGCAGCAATGCCTGGGATACTATGGAAATAATATCATGTGTATGATGGTTTTCCATAATTACATGTTTTATACCTATGCTATTTTATCATTATTTATGTTCCATTATGATCTTTGCCTTATGTACTTCCATGTTTTATGTCACTGCTCAAGATTTTGATGTTTAAACATTATGTTAATGTTTTTTAAGTTCAAATGTATATGGTTTGTTTTATTCTCTCCATGCTTACCCATACTGAGCATTTGAGCTCACCCATTATATGTTTTATTTTCCCTAGGATACAAATAATGGTTTTAGGTAAGAAAACAAAAGTGGAATATCTTTATGGGAGATGTTGAAGATCATTCACCGTGATTAGAAGATTATGTTCCGAGTTTCAAATGCCACTAAACAATTATGATCCTTGAGTGTTAGTTTTTTTTATGTATTAATTATTCCAAAAAAGTAATGTAATGTCCATTTAATCCAAGATTTGGGTATCTACACACATGCCCCAAAAATTTCACTTTCCCGATCCAGAATGTGCACATTAACAATTTTTCATAGAGGCAGTGGTCCTGAAAAGTGCCCAAAAAGTTCCTCATGAGATGCTCGGGTTCCTCCTCAGAGCCAGAGTATAATAGAATTTCATTAATGAACACCAAAATTAAGGAATCGAGATAATGATAGATTTACCTATTCCTGAGTTCCATAAATACCGCCAGAGCATTGTTCAATCTGAAGGGCATGACAAAAAACTCAAAGTGGTCGTACCTAATTCGGAAGGCTGTCTCTGGAATAACTGACTCCATAAACCAGAGTTGATGGTATCTTGAACTCTATTCTATTTTAGAGAACCACATTTACCCCTTTAAATAATCAAAAAATCATCTATTCTGGGTAAAAGATATTAGTTCTCAATTTTACATGATTCAGCTTCGGGTATAAAATGCACAACTGGAGGGATATGATAGCCATTTTCATGAACAACAGAGGAGCATCCCAAGGAGAGATTCTCTAGTTAAGGAATCCTTTGGATTTTAAGACATATAGTTGTATATTTATATCCTTCAACTTGGTGGGGGCCTGCGATAAGAGGGAAGGGATATCGACTATGTTCCCGACACCAGTGCAATCGAGAACTCTACATCCCACTGGAGGGGAAAAGTTGAAAATTCATTTGTTAATACCACTGGAAACTCATTAACTATATGACGTAGTGCACTTTTAGGGGAAATACCATCATCCTATAATGCGATCAATGATAACTAAAATACAAAACTTCCCAACTCTGGGATTGGAGGTCCTGTGCAACCCGACTGAGGATCCCATTCTCCACAAAAAACCAGATGACTCCATCAAGAGTGGTGAAACTCACATGCCGCCTGTAGTAATCAATGTGTTATTAGAAGTTAACTATTAAATCATTCACAAGTATGACATCAATAAAATCAATATCTATGACCAAAAGGACCCACTCCTTCTCGACCCTGGACACAGAAAGCACACAGGACAGGGACTTGAGACCCTTCTCTTTCGTCTTTCCCAGTGGTGTCACCTCCTCCATCATAAAAGACAACAACTCAGTAGGAAAATTCAGTGTGTCCAAAAAAATGGGAAGAAATGAATGAAACAGAGGTATCAGTATAAAAAATAGAGACTCATTCAGAAGATGCAATCAAAATGGTACCTTGAACTATTGACGGTCTAACCTCTAATCCAACCGGTGCCTGATCCACTATATGGAGATGTACAGTCTCTACATGGGGATGACCGCAGGTCTATGGTTGTGCCCTAAAATTTCTCTTCCTAGAATATTTCATGGACCTACAACCACGGCCACCAAATCAAGATCCTCTCGTCCTCGATATCTCAGATTTTTCTTGTACTCTTTTTGAATCCATTAACTTTGCCTCACTTGAAAGTTGATGTACCACCCCACAGAAATGTTAAAAATGATCCATAGCTCCACATTGGTAAAATGGATTTGGAGGATGTAGGTATTCTATTTGTATGTGCCCTAGTTTTCCACATTGGTGGCACAAGGATGATTATGCTTCAGAAGCCCTAGAAGAAAACTGGGTAGAAGAGTGGGCTGAACTTCCACCTCCCTTCTTCCTCAGTTCCACCCACTTCCTTTTCTTCTCTGAGGAGCAACCACTACCCACTCCTAATATTATCCCAGAAAAACCATCGCTTCCTTTACAATCAATCTCTACTATACATTCCCAGTCGAAGACCTTAGCATAGGTCTTCATCTTGAACAATAAAACATGAGATTATATCTTTGGTTGGAAGCATTTCTCGAACCATTGGGCCTTCAATTGTTCATTAGAGATGATTTTAGTATAATACCGACGAAACTCAGTGAAATGGTTGGCATACTCCATCATAGAAAGATTCCCATGAATAGGGTCCATGAACTCTCTAGACTAGGTATATGCCAATACATTAGGGAAGTACTTTTCTTTGAAGTCAGACTTGAAATATCTCAAGCACATCTAGTTAATATTATTATCCTGAAGCATGAACTCCCACCACTTACAGTTGGGACCCTCCAACAAAAATGAGTCCCACTTCACCCTGATCTCATCTGGTATTTCCAAGAACTCAAACATACCCTCGATCTTCTCGATCCATTCCTCTACTTCTTGGGGTTCTGAGCTACCTCACAATAAAGGATTTTTGTTTTTAAGAAACTGATATTATTTATCTATTCTAGTACCCATCTCTTCTACCCTATCAAGAACAGTAGTAGGAGTTATTCCTTTTCCAAAATCATAGAGAGCACGGACGACAACCTTGACTAGTCTCTAATCAATTGGTGTGGGAGAACACTCTTCGGCTTCCTCTCGTGGGCTCATGGGAGCTTTCTGGGGAGACATGTGGCTACAAAATGCAACATTCACAAAACAATAATAAATACCAAAAATCAGAAAATATGAATCAAATAAATCATATATAAATAATATAAACACATTTCAGTAATAAAAGTAACATCTACTCCACCCCCACCTGATGTCCTCATGTAGTCTCTAGCCCACACATCTCACCTAGAAGTGAAGTCAATTAGATAATTCCAACATCCCTTAGTGACTCATGGTCTACCATGGGTGGTATGGGCCAGGAAACCTACACCCTATCGAAACATTAATCCTCGACCATCTAATCTCATGTCTATCCTAACTCATCCAAAAATAGTAATATAACCAAAAAACATGGCCCCCCTAAAATACCATTTTTTTCACGAACCGAATCTGGCTCCCACCAATACTGGCGCCAAACCTAGCTCCTGGGAGGGCCCAAATTGAGATCCCTATCCCCATGGGCTCGAAAAACGTCTTGGTTATAATTTATAATGGTTTGGGAAGGATTTACCAGAATATATATCCTTAAAACATCAAAATATTTGATAAAATGTAATTGAAAAAATCATACCAAACAAGGTTTATAAAAAAATTCATGCACTGAATACGTATGTTGAAAAGAAATAAAAAAGGTCCAAGCATAAAAAATATTAGCAACAAAAAAGACCTAACGAATCCACAAGAAAATGGTTCATCACCCACAAGCCATCTCCACAACACTGCTCCAAGGATGAGAACTAACACCCCGAACCAGCATCACCCAAATAATTTCCTTTACCCGAGTTAAGAAAAATAATGTCTACTTACAAAAAATGGTGGTAAGTAGGGTTTGAACCTATTGCGAATGGTATACCACCCATTGATTCCAATGTTCATACAATACAACCTGATAAAGAAAGAAGTTTTAATAATCAATGAAAATCGGTGACAAATTCTATGAAATGAAGCATTCAATTGAAAATGGTTTTCATGATAAAACATTAATAATTTTCACACGTTAAATGTTCATGTTATATAAATTAATATACATCCAAACACACACAAATAATTGTTAAAATACCACCAATCCAATTAGCAACAAAATCAGGAACACCCCTAGGCACAAGAATGTCTCAGGCCCCATATACCTCACACCTCGGTGTAAAGTAACCATAGTGAAATCCATTCATGTGAACGAGCCACTAGTAAAGAAAATAACCATAACATAGTGGTACCTAGTAATCATCCATATAGTTTATTGTTATTTTTTATTATCCAAATTCTAAGTGAAATAGTTACAAAACACATCTGGTCCACTAGTTGTACTAGTACATATCTGCCCCACCGAGGTACCTGGGCTTCCCCCATTGTGATCAAACAATTTCAGCATGCTAAATAAATTCATTTTTAATATAAAATCCATGTAATGTTCACATACAATAATTATAGTATCTATTCACATTTTAAACCACTTAAACACACACAACAAAACAGTTTGATTTTTAATGAAACAATTTCTCAAAATCACTCATTGTTTTGCACCCAAAACTCCTTAAAAATACCACATTGAACACTATATACACACTGGTAAGTTACCAAAATAGAAATAGAAGCCTAATACCTTTCAATTAAACCAAAAAATAAATTTTAGGGTAGCCCCTTTTACACCAATAAATGATAACTTTGTAAAACCTCAACTTTCAGAAAAACATGGCACTTAATGTTCAATTGTTCCACAAACACCATCAGAACCCATTTTCACAGCAACAACCAAATATGATAAACATTAAAAACAATATTTTATGCCATATTGATGCTAAATAATGTAAATTAAGTATTTATAGGGAATCCACAAATAAATAAATTAAACATTTCTTTGAAAAAACTCCAATTACACATGAAATTGGTATTTAAAATTCATTTTCAAGGGAAACACCACTAAAAATAATATTTGTAGTAATTATAAAATGAGATAATCATAAAAATATGATAAATATATCTTTCTAAGTCACAAATATATCATAAACATTGAATTACCTACCAAATTTAGGAGAATCCTTGAATCTTTGTTCGAAAATCAAATCACACCACTATCACTCCTAAAGGGACCTAGATCAAACCTAAAACCAAAAGAATTTTCCAAGAAAACCCAAAGTTAAACCATAACATAGAAACCCTCACCTCAAGACATTTGGTAACTCATGAAAATGAGAAGAAAATTCACTGAAAATGGAGAAAACAATCATAATTGAAATAGATATGAAGGAAATAAGATACCTCGTCAAATCTGGATGATTTGAGAAACCGTGTAAATTTCTACCCTAATTCGCGATGCATATGTGCTCCAGAGAGTGGGAAAATATAACGGGAATGTGTTTGGGTTCATTTAGATTAGGTGACACTTGGAATATTGAAAGATAATGAAAATTGAATATGTTATTTAATAAACTATTTTTATAATTGGAAACAGGCTTTCGGGCTGGCGTAATTCCTTAAATAAAACCCCAAATATACCATTATTGTAGATGTGTAAAGGGTACAAATTGAAATGGTGGAGTTAATAGGTCAGGGTTTGCCATTAAAAAATTTAAATAGATGAAGAATTTTGAAAATTTAAGGAGTTATAAATGAAACAAAATTTATATTTAAATATTGAAATGAACTCACGGTTTGGCCTAAAATTTGAAAACGCACCACTTCAACAAAAATAAATGTGAAACGCCCAAAAAATAAAAATATAAAATAAATGAAAAATACCAATAATATAATTAATCTATGTGACATTTAGACTATTCATTACTATTACTTTTACAAAAACAAATAGAATGTGTTAATCTAAACAACAATTTTAAAGGATGTAGAATATTTCATTCTCATATTAAAAATTATTTTATGAAATTAATTATCTAAAATTATATTTATTTTAATATTTTAATTATCATTAATCTGGTATATCCGATAACTAAATAATTCCTACATCATCATTGTATAGGAGTTGAAGGTAATTGCTTCGTCCCAGAAAAATAAAAATAAAATTTCATAATAAATATAAATATTTGTAATTTAAAATAAAAATTTGCAGTCTAATGTATATTCTTAATATATTTATATTAAAAAGTTATATGTTATTAAAAACCTATGTTTGAAATATATAACATTTTAATTACATTAACTAAAATAATGGGACAACAGTATTCAAGTTCTCTCTATGATAATGTAAATTCGTCCCATTGATGATTTATATCTATCCATACTTGTGAGATAATATTATGACAGGGTAGATGGTAATTTTGAAATACTTATAATATTATATTTAAAATAATTTTCCTACTTAACCCTTAACCATGAAAACAACAATTACTATACTAACTATTCGTATTGTCTTTAAGGATCTATTAACATAAAATGAACAGTTTCATTCCATATATGGAATAAATTAATAAAATATTAAAAAAAATGGTTATAATTGTTTTAAAATTTATTTAATATATAGTGTATCAAAGTGGGATTTTAAAGTGAAAATGTTAAAAAGATTAAAAATAATTTATTTCTAAATTTAATTTGAATGATATTCCAATGACCTAAATTTTTTAATAGATGTATAATGTTTTCAATGTAACATTAAAACAAATCTAAAATATTATTTTTCATTATAAATTATTTATATTGAAATCAAATTTTAAATAAAAATGCCATATATTTCACTATTACTTAAAAAATAAATTTGATCAATGAAATGACTAAAATTCATTAAAATTTAATTTTAATAACAATTTATTAAATAAAAACTTTTATTTTTGAAAATAAAATATTTAAAATTTTAGTTTTTTTTAAACTATTCATCTATTTAGTGAAAGAAAAACTATGGTTTTTGGAAAATACATTTGATATGGGTAATATTTTATTTTTTTAATCTTATTCCAATTACATCTAGTAAATTAATGTAGAATCATTATATAAAGAATTGTAAATATTATATGTTTTTTTTCTATTCGTAATATCTAATAAAATTGAAAACCAATAACTACGATATTAAATAAAAATATTTAGTTTTCATTAAAGTTTGTTGTAGCATGTAATTTATGTTATTGAACAGGGTGTTTCCATCTTAAAATCACATTATATTACATTCCCCTCCGTAATAAATTAAAACCACATAATTGGAAATCGAGCCTTATTACCATAGTCAAAGTATTACAAATACATTTAATGAAATCCCATGTAAGAATATAGATTAATAATACATCCAATTAATGAGAAATAAAGGGATGTATAATGGTTATCTTAGACAACAAACAGACATTTTCATATATGAAAACCTTTATATGGAATAGGAAAAACACACCCACGTACAACCATTATCTTTGTTGTAATGAGTTAAATGTACTATCATATGATATTATAGACAAATAAATATTATTAAAAGAAGATCTCAAGAATTCTTTTTTCCAAACTGACACATTATTGAAACAATATTTTTATTCCTTAATATTTATATAAATAATGAATCACCATTTCATTAAATATATTTTAATTTTTACCTAATTTCATTGAATACAAAATAATTATGAAACTATATTTTTTATGTAGGATCGAAATGATACTGAATATAGTTTCTAATGATGTAGATGCTAAATATACAATAGGGGGGCTAATTGTATTCTTTAAAAATTCTTTTGGAACATATAATGATGGTAATGTTTAACAAGGTTAAAAAATGTAAATTCACAAAAACCTCTTAGTTATACTAACTTGCTTGATTCTGAAAATGTGATTCTGAGAATTTAATTCCATAAATGTGGTTCCAGAAATGAAACTCAACAAAAGTTTACAAAGATAAATATTATCCCATAAATGGTATATAATTTTACTAAATCAGAGTGTACAAGTATAAGGAAGTATAAGACAGTTATACTTTTCTCAACAATCAAAATGATGTGGAAAACATGAAACAATCCAAGTAATAAGTAGTAAATATTTTAACATAAAAAGAAGGGTATCTAACAACCTTGGATAATGGTACCTATATTTATAAAATCAAGAACGTTTGTCTTACCCACACTAGGGTAATCCCCTGATACCAATATCACAATTTTCCTTTCAATCCCCACAAGACCTCGAACTTCAAGGTAGTCGGCACCTCTGTCTTCTTATCCACGGAAGCCCTCGAACATCAAGGTTGTTGGAACCTCTAACATCCTATCCCCAGAAGCCCCCCTCAAATGTACTCTGCAACATTCAGAGTTTCATGAAGCAATTCTGAACAAGATGTTCAATACGCACAAAGAAATAAAGTCTATCACTCTAGAAATCACATCAACAACACATAATCTCTATATTGATCAACTTTTAGTGTGATCGTTCAAATGAGATCATATTTATAGGCACATATTAAATGGTTAACTCCCTCCTCCAATGGTCATATTTTTCCTTGAATTTCAGAGGGACCTGTACACGTGTCACTCAATCAATGGTTATTTAGTAACTGAATGCACAACATCCTTTTATAACCATAACAATAGTATAAAAAACATGGTTTCTCAACCAAACCTATTTTTCAGAGTCTAAAGAAATAAAACATTGGAGTCTAACCAAAAAACCATTAGGTGATTATAATACGTAAATATTCGGATTCTATTTTCCAAAGAATTAGTATCATAAATTCTATAGAATTTCAGAGGTTAAATTTCAAGATAATATGGAGACTGAATTCAATAGAATTCGGAGTCTGAACATACAATTTTTGGTGTCTGAATTCATAATAATTCGGACTCTGATCATAAAATTTTTGCAGTCTAAATTCATTAGAATTGAAATTCTAAACATACAAACATCGGAGTATGAACTCATTAGAATTCGAAGTCTGAATTTGTATGAGTTCGGAGTCTGAATTCATAATAATTTGTTGTCTTAACTTAGAAAGTTAATAACCTAAATTCATAGAATTCATAGTCTGAACCCGTAAGAGTTCGGAGTCTGAATTAATAAGATTTTGGAGTCATCACATAGAATGTTTGGAACCTAAATTCAAGGAATTCAGAACCTAAATTTAGATCCTAAAAACTGAATTCTTTATATCTAATCATATATATGATTCTGAGGTTTTAGATCTGAAAATAAATTTTTTACTTAGGCATAAAATGAACAAGATTAAAATATAAACAATGAAAAACATGGTAAGGATAAATTTCCTTGGGGAAGGAAAATTTTCCTCATCAAGATGAAACTTAGGGAAAATAAAATTTTCCTCAAGATAAGGAGTTTGGGATTTTCAAAACAAGAATGAATGGAAAAGTTATAAGGAAAAATTATTTACTCAACATTTTATTCTCATCATATTGAACAAGATTATCATATCATTCTAATTGATTATAATGTAACATCATCCTATATTATAGATTCATTATGCAGTTTTTTGTATTAAATTTTCTATCTTAAAATTAGATTCTATTATTTATGTAACATTCTAAATCTGTTTATATTAATTGATACACATATATTGTATCATCATCCTTCATAATCAGTTCCATTAATTGAGTTTTTATTCTTTTTTAAATAACATAATAAGGATATTTTTGAATAAAAACTTTCATAAAATTAGCCCATATAGAGGAACCTATATATTCACTTTATATGATATTATTAATCATTTTCCTCCTCATATTATCATCCCAGAAAAAAGGATAAGAATAAATTGATAACAGTGGATAACATAAAAAATGTATGACATAAAATAGGTTATCAAATTATTTATCCAATACATTTGTTATCATAGGGATCGATGATCCACTAAATACATTATGGTTTTGCTACATAAAATCACTTACAATGGACTTGTTTCACTAGTGTTCTCATAGTTTCTATTTTGAATCGATACATCCAAAATTTATTCTTAACATCAATTAATCTCTCATAGAGTAAAACTATATCTTCAAATTACAATAAATTGATGTTGTTGATTTAGAAGGGTGTAATCATATTACTGCCCTGCTTATTTTCTTCATTATTTTCTCTATGGAAAACCATTCTAGAAAAACATATTGGTGAAGAATGAACGTGGTGATATTAAAATTATATATCAAAATTAAAAATAATTTTAATATCTTTTGGGTACATACGTACATTACCATAACCTCTATAATTTTCTCAACCCATACCTAATTTTAAGCATATTTATATGATCCTTATTCAGCAAATAATAATATTTTTTAAATCAAGAATTCAATTTCATTCATTCACGATGACCATTAATAATTTATTTTTTTCGAGAATTATTTGAAAAATCATGAATAACTAACCAATACATTATAATGTGTAAAAATACACTTTGAATCAATTTCTCAAAACTGAATACCTTTTAGATAAAACTAGTTTTATATTAATGAAAATTCATTAAAATAGTCTTATTGACATTTAAATTTACCATAATAATCAAAAAACCCTATCTAAAAAATTTGAGTTTGTATATGATTAAAATAAATATAACTAAGGTAGAAAAAAATTTAATACAATAAATAATTATTCCATTTCACAATAATGAGATCATATAATATATTTTACCATTTTCATAATAAACTATGTTCTAAAAAAAATTTAGTTATATAATATAAATGAATGAATTTGAAATTTTTTCAATAAATAAATATAATAAATAATAAGTGATAAATAATTGTCACGGTTTTTTCATATAATAACTAAGAAATTTTACTATTATTTATTGTCATGAACATTTACTTTTAAACTAAAAGAAATAAATGGTTATTTAATCAAAAAATCATAAGTATAACATATGATATAAAAACATTTCATTAAAATTTCATTATAAATAGCTAAAAATACATTTACAATGAATTGGATGTTTTATTCACGGATCTATTACATAAACCATTAAAAACACATACAATTTGAATAATATTCATGGTTAATTGAAAAACTGTTTTTTTGGAGAAGTTAATCATTTCCAAAGACACTAGAGAGATTTACTAGTTTTCTCATCATCATAATGAATGTAAAAAAACAAGTAAATACACTAAAAACATTAAATCATGGATTCCCATTATCCTAATAATGAAAATATTAATTTGAACACCAATTTTATGAATTTTCTGATTTTGATCAGTCCATTTCAATTAAAATAACTTTTTAATGATGAAATACCATAAAAAATTGGAAGAGGCATTATTATCTGATAAATATATAAATTTTTATTAAAGATATATAGATATCATATAATAGTTTCAGTATCTTGGGAATCCATTAAAATCATACACATTAAAATAGAACATTCCTTTTTCCATTTTGTAAAAGGAGGTCAAAAAAATAAATATAAAACATGTGAGAAATGTTCATTCTACAAAAAATTGAATAAATTAAAAAATTGATATAAAATTTATTTATAAAATTTATATAATGAGATATATATACTTTTAAACTAATGTTAATGACATGAAAATTTATGAATAATATTTTCAGAAACTCATTTAAATATTAAAAACTATTATATATAGAAAAATATCCATTACAATGAGTTTGAAATTTCATGTTTTCTCATTATTTTCTTGAAAAATAAAATAATTTTTCATTATTAAATTATTAAAAACCATTATATATATTTTTATTTCAGTTATTTACTTCAATTAAGTTTTAAATTCAATTAGATAATCATTTAATTTAATGTCATTTTATATGATAAGATTAGTCATACAAATCAGAAATGGATTAGATTGTATGATAATGGACAAATATAATGTAATTATTTTATTTCATCAAACATAATAATTATATAGAAATTATAATTATACATTATATAATCTCTTTTTATCAACCATATACTATGTCAATGTGAAATAAATATTATTCCAACATATATATGGTAGATTTGACGTATAGATTAGATACTTTTCCATTATTCAATGAACATTACAGAAAAAAGATAATAATTAATTTATATTAATAGAATAATAATTATATCAAAAATACAACATTCCTTCTTTAATTAATCAGACATATACAATCTGTGTTATTAGGTTATGATAAATATGATACATCACTTCATGAGACAATATTCTAGACATACACATAAGTAATGTAATATATTTATCATTAGATATAAATGAATGATTTAAAATATTTATTTAGAATTATATTGTGAATATTAAATAATATATATCATATTAAATATTTATTTTTGATAATTGTTTCCATAAATAATATCATCTATAAACAAACAAAATATATCCCCTTGAGATGTTGTTGTTTTCACTTACTCGCACAAAACATTTTATTAAATTCTATTAGATAGATATTCTAATAATAATTGTTATTAACATAATAATATTAACATTTATTTTTAAATAATAATTAATATATTTCATTATAATTATTAAAATTGTTTTGAAGGATATAAATGGGGGCATAAAATGAAAACACTCAGTTAATAACTTTGTCCTCTCTTCCAGAATCCTACTTATGTATGCATGAAAATAACTTCAAGAAGATTATTTTGATCTGTCATAGAAATAATAGATGTGGGAAGGTATTTTAGGAATAGAACAGGGGTTGGATTTTATATGATACGGTGTTCTTAAGCTGTATAAGAGATATGATAGGGGTGTTTTCATTTATTATTTTAGGAGATGACACATTTTTAATTTTTCAAATGATTATATTATAATAAAATTTTAATCATGTAATATGGATCTAAAATCACTCAACATCAAATATTATATGAGATGTTATCACAATTCATCCAAATAATTGGATATAGATATTTTATCATCACATTTTATCAATAATAAATTTATAATTAACACTTTTAGAGCATTCTACACTTAAACATGGGAACATAATTTTTAGGAATCATACAATTCATATTTAGAATAATTGATATATAAATAATTACCTAATTTGGTCATAATTATTCAAAATATCGAGAACGTTTGATCAGTTAAAATTTCCTTATTTATAAGAAATGGTGTGTTAAATTGGAACATGCAAGATGATGAAGAAAAGAATTCATTAAAAATAAATTTTTACCTTTTAAAATGATTTTATAGAAAAATGTAGACTATTTTTATTAAAATTGAATGGACTTATTTATATTTTATAAGAATATTCTAATTAATTTATAAATAAAATCCAAAAAAATATACTATGTAAATACATAAAAATAAATGATAATTTTATTATAAATCATTATCTTCAACTATTCAATATAAATAATCATTTTTATAAAATCCCTAAAACAATCAAGTATAATTATGAGATGATGATATAAAAAATAATCATTATTTTTTATATTATAATAAAAATATTGGTAAAATAAACTTATATAAATCTATATAATATGTTCATATGAAAGTAGTATAAATATAACTATTTACATTTCCATTTGAAAAAAATTAATTAATATTATTGTTTTTAATATAACACTTTTAAATAAAATACATGAATATATATATTGAATGGTCATGATATTTTATAACAGTTACATGGAATATTGCATAAAATTTTATAATATATTTGTATAATTTGAGAAAACAACATTACACATAATGGAAATATTTTAAAATAATTCTATTAGAAAAATCCAATATATCTTATGAAATCATGGATTCCTACATAATATCATATATGTATTATCTATAGAACAAATCATTTTAAAACATCATTTAATATTCCAATAATTAGTGAAATTATAAAATATATATTTTATAATTCTACTTTACTGATAGAACATTTCAGATAATAAGAACACATTCACAGAAATTGATACTCTTATGAACTAACACCTCTACACTTGTACCATACAGAAGTTACAGTTTAATAATATGGTTTCATCATAGTAAATAACACTCATAAAATGTTTGTATGATATTACATTAAGAAATTATATTAATCTTATTTTTCTCCACATCCCATGGATCTCTATATAATGGAATAGTAAAATTCATGTGTGATGTTTAACGAATGGTTCTTATTGACATCAAGTTGTATCATCAATGATTATAACCATTTGAAAATAATCACTTTAAAATGATATGTTATTTTTAATATTCATTATCTATAAACGTTGGATAAAAAAATAAACATCATTAATATTATTATTATATTATGATTATGTACACAAAGACCACTATAATATGTAAAGGCTATGTAAATATTTCTTCACAAGTTGTTTTGGAAGAAATTTTGACTTCTTAATTATATCTTCTCCATGTATATGTTATCCACATCAATTTTCAACTCATTATCAATAGTAAAATATTAAAATATTTTCAATAACCTGGATGCCTGTAGAGACCCGAAGCCTGATGTACATGGACATTACATTACTTTTGCGGAATACTTAGTACATAACAAAAACACACACACAAGGACCGTAATAGTTTAGTGTCTTTGGAAACTTGGAATATAATTTTCTAATCGTGGTGAAAGATCTTCAACATCTCCCATAAAGATCTTCTTTCTTTTTAACCTAAATCCTTTCTTTATGTCTTGGGGAAAAGAAAACATAAAAGGGTGAGCTCAAATGCTTGGTAAGGGTAAACAAAAGAAATATCGATCACATCATATTCATAAGAACACAACATTTTGGAAATCATAACCTTCAAAAGAGAGCATAATTTCATAACATGGGATAAATCATAGTAGTGAAATGAAATCCCAATAATCATAACTTAAAACACAAAACTTTGTGGCATACACACATAATCATAGAGAATCATATCCTATTAGTCAAGACTCATTTCCAAGACTATCTTAGTGGACAAAGTCCATTTCTGAACCGAGTCACCCTCGTTTCATTCCTATTTCACTGAACCGATATAACCTAACGTTCCAGCCATGTCTATATCATGAGATATAAAATCTTTACCCAATGCATTGGAGGGAGATATAGGTCCCACCCATCTCATAATGATACCATTCTTATTTGTGCCACAAAATCATAAATCATACATCATTGCATAACCCATGTAATAAAAATGGGATTCTTAAACATCATGACATCATAAAACAATTCATATAAGATAAAGTAATTCATAAAAATAAATCCATCACAACATTATCAAATAAATGTAATAATAGGGATAGAAACAGAACCCTTTATTATCTTAGATGGAAAATAATTTTGATAAAACACTTGAACTCCATTCTTGAGGAAAATATCATTTCTCCTTCAAAAACGCTTTTCCTTTCTAAACATGTCATAAAATTATAAACTAAAATAAGTTGATTAAAAATAAACTTGAAAACCTGTAAAAGAATATTCTTGGAAATAATGTTTTAAAAATCCATTCATGCCCTATAAGTTAAAAAAACATTCTTCTCGTACTTTTGTCGGAAAAGTCAAAAAGTACCTCGTACGAAAAATGACAAAAGATTCCTTTCATATATTTTACTAAAAACTCACAAAAGGGTAAAATTGGATTTTAAAAAATTTAGGTGGATGGAAATAATATTACATATTGAGGAAACATTGATTTCTATGATAAAATACACCCCAGTAAATTTCAAAGAATAAACAATCTCGGATAAAAATGATATTGTGATATTTTCCCTTACCTTATGTCCGATATGCTTTGTATGTATCCGAACCTCCTATATAATGATTTAAATAATGTCATTAAATTATTATAGAATCATATTCATTGTTATGATATCATATATGGTTCACTGATGACTTTATATTACCCGTTCTTTTGTAAATTCCATGTTAAAGAAGCATTTTGGGTAAAATCGTTTCATTTATCGTAGGTGTTTGGACTTGTTGTTCTTGACATTATTATTACTTATATCATGATTTAATTACTTAAAGAATATAAAACATGATTTATATATCATATATATTCAGTATATATATATATATAATAGATAGATAAATGAAATGAAACACACCGTTCATGGAGACGGTAGTCCGTACGTATACATGAACGCTAATTTCCTTTCCTTATTGTCTTGAATGGAAGTAAGTAGATGAAAAAATATATATATATACATAAATCCAGTAGATTTAAAACGTCATGTATTTAATTATTATTCATTATATATACTTTATAATCATTCATGAATGGTTAATGTGGAGAATGAATCTCATCGCGACGTGGAGACAGTAGTCCGTACGTACGCACGAGCGATGATATCGTTCTAATGATCGTGAACTTGTGTTGAAGTGTATGTATACTATTTAAGTATCAATATCACTTTATAATAATCATATATAGTTACTAATTACACCATTATACCCAACCAATTAAGGTGGTGGCGGAAAATAGATTACACCACGGCGTGGAGACGGTATTCTGTACGTACGCACGTGCGGTGATTTTCTTTTTCCGTAGGATGGATAGAAGGTTAATTAGAGTTGTTTAATATTTATAATAACATATCAGTATATAATAAATACTGATGTTATTACTTTATCATGAAACAACTAAAGAAGAAGAAGTTGAAGAAGAAAGAAATTGAAAAAGATCGGTAATGGATATTACCTCTTTTTGACGCGCCTTTTCTTAACATCCACTTAAAGAACTAAGGATGGTCTTTGAAGAAGACCAGGACCTCTAGGATGATACTAGGGAAGTGTAGAAAAGATTTTGGCAGGGTTTGTCCAAGTTTCAATGCTCAAATTGGTGTGAGGAGGAGAGGGAGGAGGTGCCCTTTTATGAGGGAGGAGAGGGGCACCTTAGGAAAATCTCAAAATATTATTTTATATTAAGGTCAAATTCGGTTTATAATGGTTCCAAAGGGTAATATTTCGAAGCTAAAGTGGGTATGGGTCAAAAGACTCTCATCAAATAGGATTTATACAAGTTTAGGTTATTATTTTAACCTTATCAATTAGATTTAACTCTAAGTTAAATAATTTAACTTTTACCGTGTCTTTTTGTTTTCTTACACTATACGGTAAATAAAATTACTATATCTAGCCAAAAGAACCCCAATTTTTTTTTATTAATATATATAATCTTATAAAAGTAATTTGGCTGAACATGAGATTTTTAGGAATAAAATAACAATTAATAATATAATATTTGTTTTAAAAACTAATTTATGTCAATTTTGACACTATTTGGTACATGATTTTTATGAAATTCATAACAGAATGATAAGTTCAAATAAAGTTACTTAAATCAACAATAACATGTCATATTAACCTATAAAATTATTTTAAGTCATAAAAAGTCTAAAATTACATTTATTTAGGCATTTATAACATCAATTATGTCAATATTTCATTAATAAGACAATTACTGCATCATCTTTGTGTCATAATAAATGATAATTAGTTAATCCCTAAAAATTATAAATAAATTCCTATGATGTAGATAATTGTATTAGCTTTCTGTATACTATTCATTTTTTAAGTTTCATGAAGTTTATCACTAGATTAAAATTATTATACTTATAAGATTTAAGAAAGTGACATGTTGTCACATTCTTTGGTTTTAATAATAATTAAATTATTTTCATTGAAAAAAATTAATTAAATGAATATAATCCGACCCTTTGGTTATATGGGTCGACGTTTAGTAATCCAATAGGATTTTTACATTTGTTAGGGTAATTTTAAAATATTATATTTACCTTTAATTACCTGATTTACCTTTAACTATGGTAAATAAAATTTACCGTAGTTACTATTCATAATTCCCAAAAATAAAAAGTAGCTTATTAACATAATTTGGATCCAATTATTAAAATTATGGAATACATTTTTCCAAATGCAATACACAAAAGTTTCAGAAATTAAATTAAAATTAATCCCGTTGTCGAAAGAAAACGGGTTTTTCTTTAAAACATTGCAAAAGATTGAATTGATTTAACCTACGAATTCAAGGTAAAATCAATGATAATGACATACATTATATTAAATGGTAAAAATATATTCTATTTATACTTTAAAACCATTCAGTATTATAATTTAACCACATAAGACATTACGATGAAAAAAGTTGTTTTTAATTAAAATATAGCGTGTTTTTACTATTCATTAAAATATAAAAGTTATCGAAGAAATGTCAAAACATTATCTAATGTAAATTTTTATATACTGATTCAAAAGAAGAATTTTATTTTGTCAAATTGAACTTATAAACATGTCAAAAACTATATTTAAAGTGGGTGTGCCATCAAAAGGCGGCAGAACTGCATTTTTTGAAAAATACTTATTTTACCCGAAAAGTTTATTTTGTTCTTATACCATGTTCTAGAAAATTTGTAAGATGAATAATAATGTTTTAAAATTCAAATTTTAGTTAATACTATTCATAATATCTAGTTCATTATAATATTATAATAATATATCGTTGTTTTTTAAAACCCGGTATTGCATACAACACACGCTATCGAGGAAGGTTGCGATTGTGTGTAATGCAAGCCAAGTCAGGGTTGCATGTTTTGAAAGAATCTTTCGTTGTTTCGTATAACAGAATCCAACCATATTTCATTTATAAATTGAATATATATATATATATATACTTAATGTTGCGTAGAATAACTATTATAAAAATTGTGTGTAACACGATCCAAGAATATTGTTGCGTATACTGCAAGCTAATACGGTGTTGCGTATAGCGCAAGGTAATATTGGTGTAGAATAAAACACAAGACATTAAAGAAATTAAAAGAATATTTTTCATAAAATCTTGGGGTGTTACATTCTACCCCCTCTTAAAATGAATTTCATCCTCGAAATTCTTCGGGGTTATAAATAGATTACTACTCGGAAGTTTCTTTAATAGAAACCCACATCATAAAAAGGAATACCAAAACATGGCTTTAAAAAAAAGTATGAAATGTAATGGTTACCCAAATTAACTCATTACTGGGTTTCCACGTAGGAGAACATAAGTGAAAATATGGATATGGAAGAAAAATCTAACCATCAAGTTCTGATGGAGAGTGGTAGAGAACATGGATATGAAAAATCCAACAATCACAAAGCTATTGATTTGTGATGATCTAAGGTACCATCTGATTAATCGGATATAAGGTAACTAGGACAACATTTTTGGTTTTTAAGATCATTTCCCTAAAGTTGATGAATTAAAAGAAATACTTGCATGATTTTTGTACAATCTCACTGTTGTTCGTGAATTGAAAAATTTACACTTCATCCCTTAAAGAAATGAAGTTTAATTTTTTATTCGTGATGTGTTAGAAGATCATGTGATAGAATGATGGGTCATTCCATCTCTTTCAAACAAAAGGTTAGCAAAAGTTATAAGTCCATCTTATGGTTATATTAATCGTATATGGTTCCAAAAATGAACTTATACTTCATATATCATACCGCTTAATAAAATAAAACAAGGTTATACTAACCAGGGACTTCCTGTAGGCCAGTGGTAGGCAATAAAGGCCAGTCGCACTTCAGTTGTGGGTTCGATTCCCACAGCCTTGTCCGACGCGATGGGCTGTCGCCCGTCCTGCAGGTTGTCCTTTTTATAAAACTATATTACTATAACATCCAATCTATAATACCGTAAAACAAAAAATACTAACTTATGTCCAACATAATCCATTCCAATATTTAGGCTTATCCATAATACTGTAGTCCACTCTCAGAGATTTAATACCATCGTTGATCCCCATATATCATAAGATATATCTTGTTGGTCACATTCCAAACATTCAAAGGCGTTAATCATGTACTCTCTTGATTACCCATTGAACCTTATTGAAAACATGAGTGCTGTTATAAGTTAACTCTTTCCACATACCAAAATCCTCAAAATTCTATATACTCAAACCATGATATCACATAGTCCTTATATCAATCATGAGCTCATGAATACTGTCAAACATTTTATTTTCTCCTTATCCGTTATTTATGTGCATATCATCTACATTCCAAAATATTTGAATCACTTTTCATGGTTACAGGTACCTTAAAATTATTGAAAACCACAATAGACCAATACATAAATATTTCAATACACCATAAAAGTACCTCAACAACATTATTCTTGAATACCAATACATAAACACTTCAGTACATCCACTTCAATGATTGTCCTGGAATATGTCCTTCCTTGATTTAGAAGTAACTTTTTAGGTCAGGGCATTGAGTTGGGTAATGCCCATGTTCTCCACAAATAAGACATTGAACTCCATAACAGTCTGTCACTCTATGACCCTTTTCTCCACACAGATAACATTGGTCCCTCCATTTGAGGTATTCCTCAAGGTTCTTCTTCCCTTCTTTATAAATCTCAATCTTCTTTTCTTTATGCTCCTCAACATGCGAACATGCATAATAGTTTATCTTCATCTTCTTTTATGATTTAGTCATACCACTAATTTTCACCTTGTTAATCATATATCGCGATGACTGATTCGGTATAATCTCAATATCTTTCTCTCTAGTAATTACACAATTTTGTTCTTCATAGTCACCAATTTGTCCATTGGATTCAATGTTAACTGAATTCTTCTGGTTCCCTCCATTAACTAAAACACAAAAAGAATCTTGTGAGAGGCAAAAATCATTCTAGAGAAAACAACATAGTAAAGGGGAAGTACCCTCAATATCTAACATCTTAGGTTAAATTCTAAGATCGTTAGCGCAATTCTAGAACTATAACCTATACGTATACTTAACCTTAGATACATCCCTAGACATACTATAGAAATATCTCTAGGGATCTCACTAACGTTTTTGCATCCTAGTTTCCAAAGGTTGAATAAACCTTTCCTCTGATACCAAATGTAGAGACCCGAAGCCTGACGTACATGGAAATTACATTACTTTTCAGAATACTTATTACATAACAAAAACACACACACAAGGACCGTAATAGTTTAGTGTCTTTGGAAACTCGGAATATAATCTTCTAATCGTGGTGAAAGATCTTCAACATCTCCCATAAAGATCTTCTTTTTTTAAACCTAAATCCTTTGTTTATGTCATGGGGAAAAGAAAACATAAAAGGGTGAGCTCAAATGATCAGTAAGGGTAAACAAATGAAATATCAATCACATCATATTCATAAGAACATAACATTTTGGAAATCTTAACCTGCAAAAAAGAGCATAATTTCATAACATGGGATAAATAATAGCAGTGAAATGAAATCCCAATAATCATAATATAAAACATGAAACTTTTTGTCATACACACATAATCATAGAGAATCATATCTTATTAGTCATGACTCATTGAAAAGACTATCTTAGTGGAAAATTTCCATTTCTGAACCGAGTCACCCTCGTTTCAGTCCTGTTTCACTGAACCGGTATAACCTACCATTCCAGCCATGTCTATCTCATGAGATATAAAATCTTTACCCAATTCATTGGAGGGAGATATAGGTCTCACCCATCTCATAATGATACCATTCTTATGTGTGCCACAAAATCTTAAATCATACATCATTTCATAACCCATGTAATAAAAGTGGGATTCTTAAACATCATGACATCATAAAACAATTCATATAAGATAAAGGAATTCATAAAAATAATTCCATCACAACATTATCAAATCAATGTAATAATAGGGATAGAAACAAAAACCTTTATTATCTTAGATGGAAAATAATTTTGATAAAACACTTGAACTCCATTCTTGAGGAAAATATCCTTTCTGCTTCAAAAACACTTTTCCTTTCTAAAGTTTTCATAAAATTCTAAACTAAAAGAAGCTGATTAAAAATAAACTTGAAAACTTGTAAAGGAAGCTTCTTGGAAATAATGTTTTAAAAATCAATTCATGCCGTATAAGTTAAAAAAAACATTTTTCTCGTACTTTTGTCGGAAAAGTCAAAAAGTACCTCGTACGAAAAATGACAAAAGATTCCTTCCATATATTTTACTAAAAACTCACCGAAGGGTAAAATTGGATTAAAACAATTGTAGGTGGATGGAAATAATATTACATATTGAGGAAACATGGATGTGGATGATAAAATACACCCTAGTAAATTTCAAAGAATAAACCACCTCGGATAAAAATGAGATTGTGATATTTTCCCTTACCTTATGTCCGATATACATTGTACGTATCCGAACCTCCTATATAATGATTTAAATAATGTCATTAACTTATTACAGAATCATATTCATTGTTATGATATCATATATGGTTCACTTATGACTTTATATTACACGTTCTTCTGTAAATTCCATGTTAAAGAAGCGTTTTGGGTAAAATCGTTTCATTTATGGTAGGTGTTTGGACTTGTTGTTCTTGACATTATTATTACTTATATCATGATTTAATTACTTCCAGAATATAAAAAATGATTTATATATCATATATATTCAGTATATATATATATATAATAGATAGATAAATGAAATGAAACACACCGTTCATGGAGACGGTAGTCCGTACGTACGCATGAACCCTGAATTACTTTCCTTATTGTCTTGAATGGAAGTAAGTAGATGACATATATATATATATATACATAAATCCAGTAGATTTAACATGTCATATATTTCATTATTATTCATTATATATACTTTATAATCATTCGTGAATGGTTAATGTGGAGAATGAATCTCATCGCGTCGTGGAGACGGTAGTCCGTACGTACGCACGAGCGATGATATCGTTCACATGATCGTGAACGTGTGTTGAAGTGTATGTATACAATTTCAGTATCAATATCACTTTATAATAATCATATATAGTTACTTATTACACCATTATACCCATCCAATTATGGTGGTGGTGGAAAATAGATTACACCACGGCGTGGAGACAGTATTCCGTACGTACGCATGCGCGGTGATTTCCTTTTTCCGTAGGATGGATAGAAGGTTAATTAGAGTTTCTTCATATTTACAATAACATATCAGTATATAAGAAATACTGATGTTATTACTTTATCATGAAACAACTAAAGAAGAATAAGTTGAAGAAGAAAGAAATTGAAAAAGATCGGTAATGGATATTACCTCTTTTTGACGCGCCTTTTCTTAACCTCCACTTAAAGAACTAATGATGGTCTTTGAAAAAGACCATGACCTCTAGGATGATACTAGGGAAGTGTAGAAGAGATTTTGTCAGGGGTTGGCCGAGCTTGAATGCTCAAATTGGTGTGAGGAGGAGAGGGAGGAGGTGCCCTTTTATGAGGCAGGAGAGGGGCACCTTAGGAAAATATTAAAATATTATTTTATATTAAGGTAAAATTCGGTTTATAATGGTTCCAAAGGGTCTTATTTCGAAGCTAATGTGGGTCTAGGTCGAAATAATCTCATCCAATAGGATTTAGACAAGTTTAGGTTATTATTTTAACTTTATCATTTAGATTTAACTCTAAGTTAAATAATTTAACTTTTACCGTGTATTTTTGTTTTCTTACACTATATGGATAATAAAATTACTATATCAAGCCAAACGAACCCCAAGTTGATTATTATTAATATATATAATCTTATATTAGTCAGTTGGCCGAACCTTAGATTTTTAGAAATAAAATAACAATTAATAATATAATATTTGTTTTAAAAACTAATTTATGTCAATTTTGACACTATTTGGTACATGATTTTTATGAAATTCATAACAGAATGATACGTTCGAACCAAGTTACTTAAATCAGCAATAACATGTCATATTAACCTAGAAAATAGTGTAAGTCATAAAAAGTCTCAAATTACATTTATTTGGGCATTTATAACATCAATTATGTCAATATTTCATTAATAAGACAATTTCTGCATCATCTTTGTGTCATAATAGATGATAATTATTTAATACCTAAAAATTATAAATAAATTCCTATGATGTCGATAATTGTATTAGCTTTCTGTATACTATTAATTTTTTAAGTTTCATGAAGTTTATCACTAGATTAAAATTATAATACTTATAAGATTTAAGTAAGTGACATGTTGTCACATTCTTTGGTTTTAATAATAATTAAATTATTTTCATTGAAAAAATTTAATTAAATGAATCTAATCCGACCCTTAAGTGATATTGGTCGACTTTTAGTCATCCAATAGGATTTTGAAAATTTTTAGGGTAATTTTAAAACATTATATTTACCCTTAATTACCCGATTTACCTTTAACTATGGTAAATAAAATTTACTGTAGTTACTATTCATAATTCCCAAAAATAAAACGTAGCTTATTAACATAATTTGGATCCAATGATTCCAAATATGGAATCCATTTTTCCAAATTCAATACACAAAAGGTGCAGAAATTAAATTAATATTAATCCTATTGTCGAAAGAAAATGAGTTTTTCTTTAAAACATTGCAAAAGATTGAATTGATTTAACCTATGAATTCAAGGTAAAATCAATGCTAATGACATAAATTATATTAAATGGTAAAAATATATTATATCTATAATTTAAAACCATTCAATATTATAATTTAACCACATAATACATTACGATGAAAAAAGTTGTTTTTAATTAAAATATAGCGTGTTTTTACTATTCATGAAAATATGAAAGTTATCGGAAAAATATCAAAACATTATCTAATGTAAATTTTTATATCCTGAATCAAAAGAAGAATTTTATTTTGTCAAATTGAACTTATAAACATGTCAAAAACTAGATTTAATGTGGGTGCGCCATCCAAAGGCGGCAAAACTGCATTTTTTGAAAAATACTTATTTTACCCAAAAAAGTTATTTTGTTCTTATACCATGTTCTAGAAAATGTGTAAGATTAATAATAATGTTATAAAATTCAAAATTTAGTTAATACTATTCATAACGGCTAGTTCATGAGAATATTATAATAATATATCGTTGTTTATTAAAACCCGGTATTCCGTACAACACACGCTATCGATGAAGGTCGCGATTGCGTGTAATGCAAGCCAAGTCAGGGTTGCGTGTTGTGAAATAATCCTTCGTTGTTTTGTATAACATAATCCAACCATATTTCATTTATACATTGAATATATATATATATATATATATACTCAATGTTGTGTAGAATAACTATTATCAAAATTGTGTGTAACACGATCCAAGAATAGTGTTGCGTATACTGCAAGCTAATATGGTGTTGAGTATAGCGCAAGGTAATCTTGGTGTAGAATACAACACAAGACATTAATGAAATTAAAAGAATATTTTTCATAAAATCTTTTGGTGTTACATTCTACCCCCATTAAAATGAATTTCGTCCTCGAAATTCATCGGGGTTATAAATAGTTTACTACTCGAAAGTTTGTTTAATAGAAACCCACATCGTAAAAAGGAATACCAAAATATGGCTTTAAAAACTAAAGTATGAAATGTAATGGTTACCCAAATTAACTCATTACTGGGTTTCCACGTAGGAGAACATAGGTGAAAATATGTATATGGAAGAAAAATCTAACCATCAAGTTCTGATGGAGAGTGGTACAGAACATGGCTATGAAAAATCCAACAATCGCAAAGCTATTGATTTGTGATGATCTAAGGTACCATATGATTAATCAGATATAAGGGAACTAGGACAACATTTTTGGTTTTCAAGATCATTTCCCTAAAGTTGATGAATTAAAAGAAATACTTTCATGATTTTGGTACAATCTCACTGTTGTTCGTGAATTGAACAATATCCACTTCATCCCTTAAAGAAATGAAGTTGAATTTGTTATTCATGATGTGTTAGCAGATCATGTGATAGAATGATGGGTCATTCCATCTCTTTCAAACAAAAGGTTTTCAAAAGTTATAAGTCCATATTATGGTTATATTAATCGTATATGGTTCCAAAAATGAACTTATACTTCATATATCATACCGCTTAATAAAATAAAACTAGTTTATACTAACCAGGGACTTCCTGTAGGCCAGTGGTAGGTGATAAAGGCCAGTCGCACTTCGATTGTGGGTTTGATTCCCACAGCCTTGTCCGACGTGATGGGCTGTCGCTCATCTTGCAGGTTGTCCTTTTTCTAAAACTATATTACTATAACATCCCATAAATAATATCAAAAAACAAACAATACTAACTTATGTCCAACATAATCCATTCCAATCTTTAGGCTTATCCATAATACTGCAGTCCACTCTCAGAGATTTAATACCATCGTTGATCCCCATATATCATAAGATATATCTTGTTGGTCACATTCCAAACATTCAAAGGCCTTAATCATGTACTCTCTTGAATACCCATTGAACCTTATTGAAAACATGAGTGCTATTAAATGTTAACTCTTTCCACATACCAAAATCCTCAAAATTATATATACTCAAACCATGATATCACTTAGTCCTTATATCAATCATGAGCTCATGAATACTGTCAAACATTTCATTTTCTCCTTATCCCTTAATTATGCGCATATCACCTACTTTAGAAAATATTTGAATCACTTTTCATGGTTACCGGTACCTTAAAATTATTGAAAACCACAATAGACCAATACATAAATATTTCAATACACCATAAAAGTACCTCAACAAAATTATTCTTGACTACCAATCCATAAACACTTCATTCCATCCACTTCAATGATTGTCCTGGAATAATTCCTTCCTTGATTTAGAAGTAACTTTTTAGGTCAGGGCATTGAGTTGGGTAATGCCCATGTGCTCCACAAATAAGACATTGAACTCCATAACATTCTGTCACTCTATGACCCTTTTCTCCACATAGATAACATCGGTCCCTCCATTTGAGGTATTTCTCAAGGTTCTTCTTCCCTTCTTTAGAAATCTCAATCTTCCTTTCTTTTTTCTCCTCAACATGCGAACATGCATAATCGTTTATCTTCCTCTTCTATGATGAATTAGGCATACCTCTAAATTTCACCTTGTTAATCATATATCGCGATGAATGATTCGACATAATCCAATATCATTCTCTCTAGGAATTACACAATTTTGTTTCTCATAGACTCCAATTTGTCCATTGGATTCAATGTTAACCGAATTCCTTCTGGTTCCCTCCATTAACTAAAACACAAAAAGAATCTTGTGAGAGGAAAAAATCATGCTAGAGAAAACAACATAGTAAAGGGGAAGTACCCTCAATATATAACATCTTAGGTTAAATTCTAAGATCGTTAGCGCAATTCTAGGACTATAACCTATACGTATACTTAACCTTAGAGACATCCCTAGACATACCATAGAAATATCTCTAGGGATGTCACTAACGTTTTCGCATCCTAGTTTCCAAAGGTTGACTAAACCTTTCCTCTGATACCAACTATAGAGACTCGAAGCCTGACGTACATGGTCATTACATTACTTTTGCGGAATACTTAGTACATAACAAAAACACGCACACAAGGACCGTAATAGTTTAGTGTCTTTGGAAACTCGGAATATAATATTCTAATCGTGGGGAAAGATCTTCAACATCTCCCATTAATATCTTCTTCTTTTTTAAACCTAAATCCTTTCTTTATGTCCTGGGGAAAAGAAAACCTAAAAGGGTGAGCTCAAATGCTCAGTAAGGGTAAACAAAAGAAATATCAATCACATCATATTCATAAGAACATAACATTTTGGAAATTTTAACCTGCAAAAGAGAGCATAATTTCATAACATGGGATAAATCGTAGTAGTGAAATGAAATCCCAATAACCACAACTTAAAACATGAAACTTTGTGGCATACACACATAATCATAAAGAATCATATCTTATTAGTCAACACTCATTTCCAAGACTATCTTAGTGGACAAAGTCCATTTCTGAACCGAGTCACCCTCGTTTCAGTCCTGTTTCACTGAACCGGTATAAACTACCGTTCCAGCCATGTCTATCTCATGAGATATAAAATATTTACCCAATGCATTGGAGGCAGATATAGGTCCCACCCATCTCATAATGATACCATTCTTATGTGTGCCACAAAATCATAAATCATACATTATTGCATAACCCATGTAATAAAAATAGGATTCTTAAACATCATGACATCATAAAACAATTCATATAAGATAAAAGAATTCATAAAAATAATTCCATCACAACATTATCAAATAAATGTAATAATAGGGATAGAAACGGAACCCTTTATTATATTAGATGGAAAATAATTTTGATAAAACACTTGAACTCCATTCTTGATTAAAATATCCTTTCTGCTTCAAAAACACTTTTCCTTTCTAAACATGTCATAAAATTCTAAACTAAAAGAAGTTGATTAAAAATAAACATAAAAACTTGTAAAGGAAGCTTCTTGGAAATAATGTTTTAAAAATCCATTAATTCCGTATAAGTTAAAAAAACATTCTTCTTGTACTGTTGTTTGAAAAGTCAAAAAGTACCTCGTACGAAAAACGACAAAATATTCTTTTCATATATTTTACTAAAAACACACCGAAGGGTAAAATTGGATTTAAAAAATTTTAGGTGGATGGAAATAAGATTACATATTGAGGAAACATGGATGTGGATGATAAAATACACCCCAGTAAATTTCAAAGAATAAACAATCTCGGATAAAAATGTGATTGTGATATTTTCCCTTACCTTATGTCTGATATGCTTTGAATGTATCCAAGCCTCCTGTATAATGATTTAAATAATGTCATTAACATATTAAAGAATAATATTCATTGTTATGATATCATATATGGTTCACTTATGATTTTATTTTACCCGTTCTTTTGTAAATTCCATGTTAAAGAAGCGTTTTGGGTAAAATCATTTCATTTATCGTAGGTGTTTGAACTTGTTATTCTTGACATTATTATTACTTATATCATGATTTACTTACTTACAGAATATAAAACATTATTTATATATCATATATATTCAGTATATATGTCACGACCCGCCCTCGGGGTCCGTGCCGTGACTACCCCAAGCCCGCCTTCCATAGGCCAGGGGCTGGCGACTAGCACCAAGGCGTAAATCCCGGTAAAAAGGGAAGGCATTGCCTTTGTAAAGTAAACAAACACCACAGAGTAAGCAAGCGGAAAGTAATCACTAAGAAAAAGCAGAGTACAACTGAAAGTGCGGAAAAGTAAATGGGCCAAAATACAAACCCAAACTGAAAGTAAAGTACAACTCGAAAGGGAAAACAACAACTGAAAAGTAAAAGCCGCTACACCGAGCTGTCCACTGGAAATCCCACCTGAAGGGTGGGTAAATATAGCTCCTCTGCTCCATCTCTATCCACGAAGAAGACGTTTAAGAAGAAAGAAATTGAAAAAAATCGGTAATGGATATTACCTCTTTTTGACGCGCCTTTTCTTAACCTCCACTTAAAGAACTAAGGATGGTCTTTGAAGAAGACCAGGACCTCTAGGATGATACTAGGGAAGTGGAGAAGACATTTTGGCAGGGGTTGGCCGAGATTGAATGCTCAAATTGGTGTGAGGAGGAGAGGGAGGAGGTGCCCTTTTATGAGGGAGGAGAGGGGCACCTTAGGAAAATCTAAAAATATTATTTTATATTAAGGTAAAATTCAGTTTATAATGGTTCCAAAGGGTATTATTTCGAAGCAAAAGTGGGTATGTGTCTAAATACTATCATCCAATATGATGTAGCCAAGTTTAGGTTATTATTTTAACCTTATCAATTAGATTTAACTCTAAGTTAAATAATTTAACTTTTACCATGTCTTTTTGTTTTCTTACACTATATGGTTAATAAACTTGCTATATCAAGCCAAAAGAACCCCAAGTTGTTTATTATTAATATATATAATCTTATATAAGTCATTTGGACAAACCTTATATTTTTAGGAATAAAATAACAATTAATAATATAATATTTGTTTTAAAAACTAATTTATGTCAATTTTGACACTATTTGGTACATGACTTTTATGAAATTCATAACAGAATGATAAGTTCGAAAAAAGTTACTTAAATCAACAATAAAATGTCATATTAACCTAGAAAATTATTTTAAGTCATAAAAAGTCTCAAATTACATTTATTTGGGTATTTATAACATCAATTATGTCAATATTTCATTAATAAGGCAATTACTGCATCATCTTTGTGTCATAATAAATGATAATTATTTAATCTCTAAAAATTCTAAATAAATTACTATGATGTAGATAATTGTATTATATTTCTGTAGACTATTAATTTTCGATGTTTCATGAAGTTTATCACTAGATTAAAATTATTATACTTATAAGATTTAAGAAAGTGACATGTTGTCACATTCTTTGGTTTTATTAATAATTAAATTATTTTCATTGACAAAATTTAATTAAATGAATCTAATCCGACCCTTAGGTGATATGGGTCTACTTTTAGTCATCCAATAGGATTTTGAAATTTTTTAGTGTAATTTTAAAATATTATATTTACCCTTAATTACCCGATTTACCTTTAACTATGGTAAATAAAATTTACCGTAGTTACTATTCATAATTCCCAAAAATAAAAAGTAGCTTATTAACATAATTTTGATCCAGTGATTCCAAATATAGAATCCATTTTTCCTAATTCAATACAAAAAAGTTTCAGAAATTAAATTAAAATTAATCTCGTTGTCGAAAGAAAACGAGTTTTTCTTTAAAACATTGCAAAAGATTGAATTGATTTAACCTACGAATTCAAGGTAAAATCAATGCTAATGAAATAAATTATATTAAATGGTAAAAATATATTCTATTTATACTTTAAAACCATTCAATATTATAATTTAACCACATAAGACATTACGATGAAAAAATTTGTTTTTAATTAAAATATACCGTGTTTTTACTATTCATTAAAATATGAAAGTTATCGGAAAAATATCAAAAGTTTATCTAATGTAAAATTTTATATCCTGATTAAAAAGAATAATTTTATTTTGTCAAATTTAAATTATAAACATGTCAAAAACTAGATTTAAAGTGGGTGTGCCATCAAAAGGCGGAAAAACTGCATTTTTTGAAGAATACTTATTTTCCCCGAAAAATTTATTTTGTTCTTATACCATGTTCTAGAAAATGTGTAAGATGAATAATAATGTTATAAAATTAAAAAATTTAGTTAATAATATTCATAACGGCTAGTTCATGACAATATTATAATAAAATATCGTTGTTTATTAAAACCCGGTATTGCGTACAACACACGCTATCGAGGAAGGTCACGATTGCGTGTAATGCAAGCCAAGTCAGGGTTGCGTGTTGTGAATGAATCCTTCATTGTTTCATATAACAGAATCCAAACATATTTCATTTATAAATTTAATATATATATATATATATATATATACTCAATGTTGCGTAGAATAACTATTATCAAAATTGTGTGTAACACAATCCAAGAATAGTGTTGCGTATACTGCAAGATAATACGGTGTTGCGTATAGCGCAAGGTAATATTGTTGTAGAATACAACACAACACATTAATGAAATTAAAAGAATATTTTTCATAAAATCTTGGGGTGTTTCAATGCCTTCTTTAGTAATTACAAATACTAGTCAGAATATTGAATCCTCAATCACACATTTTGAATTATGGTGATAGCATAAGGATTAGTGAAGACTCTTCTTGAACCAGATTATTGAATCTATATGGAGAAATTTAGAAACACTATAACAGAATATGCAGTACATAAGTTGATATAACTAAAAAATTGAATATTATTTATTAAAAAAGATAATAAAAACACATCATAACATTATAGGGTTAGTGTATTATGAAACTGATATTCAGAAACAATTGATTCCTAAGACATCAATATTTTCTTTCACTTATTACTTCATAACAAGAACCCTTTTTGACATATGTTACTTAATACCCTTATTCAAATTGCGGGGAAAAGAAACACCATAAAGTGTGAGATACGATGCTAATTGTTTGTGAAAGATGGATATATCATCCATATAATAATAAAAATATATATGGACATAACATTTGAAAATGTTATTCTTTATATGAAAGACCATTATATCATGTCATGTGAAATATCATAAATGTTCATAAAGAATCAATAATCCTATTACCCAAAATCAAAACATAATACATGGAATTGATGGTATATTAATAAAAATATAAAATCATCTCGTATTAGTCATGTCGCATTACCAAAACAATATTAGACGATAACATCCATTACTGAACTAAGTTTACTCCACATTCCAGCACGGTATTACTGAATTGGGTTCACGTCATATACCATCCCAATTTTAATGAACCAAAAACATTTCACAATCCAACCTTGCCTATCTCCTGGGATATAAAAATTTTCCTAATTTATTGGAGGTAGATATGACTCCCACTGATCACTATATGAAATCATTCTTACGTGTGCTATAAATAAATAAAGCATTCCTCATAGCATAACCCCAGTAATAAATTGGTTCCCAAAACATAATTCCATCAAAATGTAATACATGTAAAACAATTATCTTCATAAAACCCATTCCATAATTTAAATAATTAAATAAAGGAATAATATGGATAGAATACAAAAAACATAACCCTATTTAATTATTCCATATTTATTGGAAAATAATATTGACAGAACACTTGTTATAAATTGTTGATAAAATTATACTTTTTTCTTTGTAAATATTTTCATTTATCCAAATTAAACATCATTTTAAAAAAAGAGGAATTTCATTGAAAATAACATTGAAATACTGTAAACGAATATTTAATGAAAAAATACATATGAAAATGTAAAAATCAATTCACGTTGTATAAGTTAAAATTAAACACTCTTCTCATAATTTTTTCTGATATGTCAAAAAGTACCTAAAATTGGAAATGAAAAAAGATTCCTTTCATACCAGTTAATAAAAATCCAAAATATTTAAAATTAATTTTAAAAAATTCCTTAAGAATATAAAGAATATTATGGAATACATATTTATGAAACATGGAAATTGATGATAAATATACCCTAGTAAATACTTACGTATTAACAATCTCAGATAAAAATAAGATTGAGATAATACCCCTTAACATATGTTTAATATCCATTAAATGTACTTGAAACTAATATATAAGGATTTAAATAATTTAATTGACTTATTTCAGATTCATATTCATTTTTATGATATCATATATTATCATATCTTCATTCATTTGATAATAACTTTTAATTCTTACTCGTTACTCAGTTATTATCTACTTCATTTTATTATGCATGTTTATTGAATAAGGTACGAATATAATTATTAAGTTATTGCTATATCATTTAAAAAATTAAAATAGTAAAATATATTTTATATTTATTAATTACATAAATTTATACAATCATTCATTAATTGATATCATGTAAGAATAATTACATCGCAACATGGAGATGGTAGGTCATACAGACACTCGAGAAAAGATATCAATCCCATAATTGGGAAATTCTACGGAAGTGGATGGTATATATTTTTTCCTAGAATATATACCATGTAATAATAATAATAATATATAGTTATTATTTCCATCAATATACCCATCCATTTATGGTGGTAGTGAAAAATGGATTGCACCATAGTGTAGAGATAGTAAGTTGTACGTATACCCACATAATGATTTCATTTTTTGTTGGATGGATAAACGATGGAATATGATTTTTACATAACCATGGTAACATATAATTATATATAATATATTTAATTTATTTCATTATAATGCATACAACTCATTATATGATGTAGAAGAAAAAATAATTAGAAATGAATTTGTAGAGAAAAAAACCTCTTCTTCGACGAGCTCCCTCTAGACCCCCATATAATGCACTAGAGTTTTTATTTGGAATGGAAAAGAACATATAAAATGTGACTAGGGAATTAAATATTGGAAATTGGAATGTTATTATTGATATGGAAGGATAAATTTATCCTCAAGAAGCTGAGGAGGATGTTCCCTTTCATAAATGAGGTGAGAGGCACTTTTACAATTGTCAAAAATATTAATTGATAATATAATACAATCACATAAAAACCACCATAATGACATATTTTTTATTATGAGATCAAATAAGGTCTTAATCTCATCAAATTGTTTTTATTAAAAACATATTTCTATTTATCGTTACCATATAATTTTAATTATCAATTTGACATTCTATTAAAGTTATAACAAATGTAAAATATAATTCCATATTATAGTGGTCTACTATTTTCGAGTTTTATGTCATTTTTTCTATAACTGTATAATTTATAATATTTTATAAAATTTAATTATTATCAAATATTTTTAAAAAAATTTAAGTTTTTATATAATTTAACAATAGATTATATCGATAAATAGTTAATAGTGTCAATTTTGACTCTATTCAATTCATTGATTTTTAAAATTATAAATTCAAATAGATAAATTTGAAGAAACAATTATTGTATTTCTATTAGGGTAAGGTAACATATTAAAATAATTAGATATATTAAGTATCCAAACTTATATTTATTAAATATTTTTAATAATATTTATTTTTATCTATATTAATAAAATAATTACAACAAAAATTTGGTATAATTGTATAATATAAATATTTTTTGAATTAAAAAAATAAAATTCTATGAAGAGGATAAATCCACCATATTTAAAAAAAATTATATTTTAATATATCTTCTTAGATACTTTCCTTTTAATAATGTTATAAATATTATAATATGAATGTCAAAACAATATCATCACATTATATAAAATATTATAAGTGTCATAATTTATTCTATAGGGCTCGAAATGGACAATAAATCAACCCTATTATGATAATGGTCGATATTTATTCTACCAGTAATATATGGTCATATATTTTTTTAGTTAATGGTTATTATCATTTTAAAATAAATAAGTTTCTAAATTTTTCAGGAATTAAATAATTTTTGCATCATCAATGTATATTCCCTTAATGTAAAAATTTATTGCCAAAAAATTACAAATAAATTACAATGATAAATAAAAATAATTAATATTTAAAATGTGTATTTATTGATGTATTTATCTTATGTGAATCTTTATCTAAAAATTTATATATTTATTAATCCTTTGAGTAAGATATATTTAACTTTTCTTTTCATAAAATAAATTAAATGTCTTAATCTAATCCAAGTTGCATCCATTGGATACTATATAGACCCAATGTGTATTTATGTAAAAAACTCACCCAATTATAATATGACACGTCTTTGGGTAATTTTATAATATTTTTTTATATATAGTTACCTTATTTACCCTTTTACCATATTAATATAAATTACCAATGTTAAAATTCATAATAACCAAAAATTAAAGAAATCTATTTACATATTTATGACCTATGAATTCCGAATATATAATCAATTATTCATAATTCAAAACATTTGAGTTTGTGTAACTAATTTTATATTACTTCTGTTTTATGAAAAATAAAATGAGTTTCAATAGTTAAAATGTTTGAAATGCATGAAATGGTATTACATATGAATTGAAGGTAAAATTAATGATATTGACATAAATTATATTAAATTATAAAAATATAATCCACTTATAATTTATAACTATTCAATTATATAATTTTACCATATAAATTTTTTGATGAAAAATGTCTTATCAATTAAAATATAATACATTTTTAATATTCATCAAAACATGATTGTTAAGTGACAAATAACAAAAAATAATCTGAAGTAAACATTCATATCCTGCATAAAATGAAGAAGATTCTATTTTCATATTAAATTTTTTAATGTGTGAAAATTTTAATTTAAAATGTTTTCTCTATTAAAAGGCAATAAAATTTCCTTTCTAAAAAAATATAGGTTTTTTTACATATAATATTACTTATTCAGATCCCATAACTAAAATATAGGTTGAATGAATATAAATAAAATTTCCTTAAATATATAAAATATAAATTTTATTAATTTCATTTACTAAATGTAATTCTAATAATTTCATATTTCAAAAATATAAAAATTTTCTTTTCATTTAATTGATTTATATTTTTCGTAAATAATTGGTAGCCAAATAATTCACTAAACATTTTTATAAGTTAGTTATGTTTATTCCCTGTTACCTAATGAATATTTTATAATGGTCCTTATATACTTATGGAATGTTGAGGTTTATTTAAGCTCACTATTGCATGCAATGCATGATATTTATAATTATTTAAAAAAAAAATATTTTATAAAAACATCTGAGTGATACATTGTTTACCCGATAAACAAAATCTTCCCCATAAATGTTTTCATTGTGATACAAATAGATAATGATACAACTCCCTCTCGCATCCTCATGTTTCCACATATCTTCCGCAAATTTTTTGTTCCTCTATAAAACATTTACTAAGTTAGTGGTCTTGTTTCATAGAAATGTTCACTACAATGTAACACCCTATGATTTTATGATAAATATATATTTTTTTATGTCTTATGTTATACGCAACACCAAACGAATCTTTCACTACACACAACACTAGTTTGGCTTGCGTTACACACAATCTCGACCTTCCTCAATAGCGTTTGTACTACGCAATACCTGGTATCACTAAACAACAATATATTGTCATAATAATATTATGGACTAGCCATTATTAATAGTATTAACTACATTTTTAATTTTATATCATTATTATTCATTTTACACATTTTCTAAAACATGGTATGTAAACAAAAAAAATCGGGTAAAATAAGTATTTTTAAAAAAATGCATTTTTACCGCCTCTTGATGGTGCACTCACATTAAATAAAGTTTTTGATAGGTTTATAATATCAACTTGATGAAATACAATTATTCTTTTGAATCAGGATATAAAAATTTATTTTGGATAAATTTTTCATATTATTCTGTTAACTTTTATATTTTAAGGAATAGTACAAATACGCTATATTTTAATTAAAAGCAACTTTTTTCATCATAATAATTTATATTATTATAATATTAAATCATTTTAAATTATAAATTGAATATATTTTTACCATTTAATAAAATTTATTTCGTTACCATTAATTTTACATTGAATTCATAGGTAAAAACATTTCAATCTTTGAAAATGTTTATACTTTTAAAACATGTTTTCTTAACAATGGGAGTAATTTTAAATTAATTACTGAAAATTCTGTGTTTTGAATGTTGAAAATTTTCTTCCTTATTTTAATTCATGGGGTCCAAATTATTTCAATTGTTTACATTTATTTTTTTGATATTATGAATAGTAACTATGGTAATTTTTATATGCAATATTTAAAGTTAAATCATGTAATTAAAGGTACAAATAAGATTTTAAAAATATCCTAACACTTACGGAAATTCTATTCGATGACTAAAACTAGGCACATATCACCTAAGGGTCAGAATAGATTAATTTTATGGTCTTTTTTCCATGAAAATAATTTAATTATTATTAAAACCAAAGAAAATGATAACATGTCACTCTCTGAAATCATATAAGTATAACAATTTTAATTTACTGATAAACTTAATGAAACATCGAACATGAATAGTCTAAAAAAAACTAATAAAATTATCTCCATCATATGAATTTATTTATAATTTTTGTATTGAATAATTATCATTAAAGGTGACACAATAGTGATGTTGAAATTATTTTATTGATTGAAATATCAAATAAATGGTTTTAAAAATATTAAAATAAATATTATATAAACTATTTAATGTGCTAAACTAATTTTCTAGATATATAATACATGTTATGAATCTATTAAAGCTTTTATTTCGAATATATCTTCTGTGAGGATTTTATTTAAATTCAAATAAATGAATTGTGTCAAAATTGACACTATTATTATTTTCTAAAAATAACATAATATAAAATTGTTTAAAAATCACAAAAAATATTTAAAATTTATAAATTAAAATTTATCTAGTATAAAATTTCCTAAATTATCTAATTATGTAAAATTCACAACACATAAGTAATTATTTATAACAATTTAAAATTTATAATCATATTACCACAAATAAAATTAAATAGATTAAATAAAGATAAAACAAGTTGATAATATTTAAAATATATTCACGAAATGTCTAAATTTTAATTTTTGATTATATTACAACCCTATATCATCTAAACCTTGGATTGGAGTCATTTGTTAAGTTTTTATGTGGAGTTTGAATTTATTATAAATTAATATTTTTGAGATTCCCAAAGGTGACCCTCTCCTTCCTTATAAAAGGGCACCTACTCCCTCTCCACATTACACAACATTGAGCCTTCAAGCTCAGCCAAAACCTTCCCATTACTATTCTAAACTTCCCTTGTAATATTCTGGAGGTAGGAGTCTTCTAAAAAGACCAACTCTAGTACCTTAAGAGGAAGTTCAAAGGAGGCACGTTGAGGATGATGTAATCTCTTCTACCGATTCTTTCAAGTTTCTTCCTTCTTCTACTTACCCTTATTTAGTTGTTTCATTATAAAGTAATTAAATCAGTATCACTCATATACTGATATGTTATCACAAATATGAAACAACCCTATTTCACCTTCTATTAATCCTACGGAAAATGAAATCACCGCGTGTGTGTACATACAGAATACCGTCTCCACGCCGTGGTGTAATCTATTTTCCACCACCACCTTACTTGGATGGGTATAATGGTGTAAATAAATAACTATATATGATAATTATAACATGATTATAAGGCCCCAGCCTTAAACCTTACTTAATCATGAGTTATTACAAGATTACACATTGAGGATCTTTTCCGGTTTAGAGTTTTAGAGAATTAGATCATGAAACTTGCATTACATTCCACATTTAAACAAAGTGGTTACATAAAAGACAGTATTCATTCTTCCCATCAACGGAAACATATTGAAAATAAAACATGGATTATTTCTTGACACATCCTTGACACTATCATCACATCATGTACCTTTCCCTTGACATGTGAAAAACATTTCAAAAACATGGGATGAGCATAAAAAGCTCAGTAAGGGTTATAAAGATATGGAAAGGAAACATGAGTTCATATATACATAAGAATGAAATCATATTTTACCCATAAAACATAGGCACTTTAACATACCTCATCAAACCGTGAATCAATCATAGAAAACATGAGACATAAAGGTAACTTGAGGCATTCATAAAATTCTTACGTAGGGAGTAACCCTCTTGGTTACGTTTGGAATACCCATCACAGTATATTCCCTAAATCTCTTCGGAGAAACCTTAACGTTTCACTCCTTCGCGTTACCCAATGCATTGGAGAGCTATATCGGGCTCACCCGCCCTTAGTTTATCACGGATCCACCCGTTTTCATACCAATTCCCAAGAACCATAACATAATCGTATCACATAAAACATGCATAAAGGAAACATAAAATTTCCACATTTCAATCACAATATAACATTTTAGTATATTGAAATAATGAATCCATTCAAAAAGAAACCATTTCCAAAACCATTTAAAACATTTAATAAAGATATTTTTGATTCAAAGTTTCCCATACCACCTTGAAGCTTTTAAAATTTTAAACCCTTAATATCCATATAAATAAATCCTTAAAACCATTTTGAAAACATGGCTATTAATAAGAACAAATAGTTAAAACATTTAAAGCGATATTTTGGTTAAAGGGGTTCTACCAAAATTAGAGACACTTGAATATAATAATTGAGGAATAACATTTAGACAGAACATTATAATATCATGAGAATAAATGGATTCATGATATAATATTCCAAAGGACAGTATATACACCATATAAGAGTGAATTGGTGCATAACAACAATGAAGTCTCAATAGAAATGTCAAATGTGATGAATTCCCTTATAAAGAAGGTATCCTTAAATTAAGGATAATTCAATCTCAAAATTATGTGTTACAAATATAAATACACCCAATATAAGTGGATATTAAGTGTAAAACAATAAAAGGCCATTCAAACATATTCAAAGGGTGACATATTCAATAACTACATGTTGAACCCAAAGAAATCGAAATTGGGATAAAAAGTTCCCTTGGTAAAATTCGACAGCCTAACGACATCACTTCAAAATTCAGAAAATGAGTTGGTGAAAGATAAAAATGGAATATCTTCACTTGGACATAAAATTTACATCAATAAGGATATATGAGAACATATCCCAACATAAAAATATGTAAATTGAAAGACCCAATAAAAGAAGTCTTTTAAAAAGAGGAGGGTGAAAGGTTCCCTTACCGACTTGGGTATCTTTCAAAACATACACCCCATGAAAGAAGGACGATACATCATTGATGTAAATACTCATAAACGAAATTATATTACACAAAGAGTAGAATAATGGGAAGTACATACACCACTCAAAGGAAATTGTGGGAAATTTAGCATAAATCTCACGAGAATAAAAGTGAGATGAAAAATCCCTTACGAAAACTCGGCAGCCTAACGGCGCCACATAAAACTTACAAAAATGGATTGATGAGATAAATAGGGTATCTCATCATATTGACTTAACGTTTATAGAAAGAGGAATATAAAAGAACATCCCCCAACATAACAAATAGGAGCTTAAAAGAAGTGACATAAAGGAGAGTACTTAAAAAGAAAGAGAGAGGTTAGATCTCTTACGAACATTCGGCAGCCTAACGGCGCCACTCAAAACTTCCAAAATGGATTGATGAGAGAGAATAGGGTCTCTAATCACATGAACATAAAAGTTACAGTATGTTTAATATAAAATAACATCCCAATAACAAGAAATATGAGCTTTATAAGGAATGACATAAAAGATTGTACATAAAAAGAAAGAGAGGAGTAAGATCCCTTACCTCAAGTCCAACTTCTCTTGTTCGTTTCTTTATATTCCTGAATAATAAACATTGGTCAATTAATAATTGCCTAAGTACCTCCTTTAGATATTATTATTCAGTTAATATCACATATTATAATGTTATAATAATTTTTTAATAATGTTAGTTCATATCAGACGTTTGTTCCGATGTTTGGTACATGAGTCAAAAATGAACTTCTTTGAAAAAAGATTTCCCATGTAGTTATAAGTAATTAATTTCCATAATAGTATTAATGATTAAAATATCATATATATCTAGTAAATATTCATTTCATACTATTCCATATCATTTGGAGATAAAAAAACAAAAAGCACCGTTCATGGAGACGGTAGGCCGAACGTACGCATGAACGCTACTTTCATTTTTTGTCATATTAATGGAATTAAAACAAAATGAGATATATATATATATATGTTATAATTAAAGAATGGAATCCATAATTTTGATGTAATATATTACATATATATCCATTATATATATGTACTTATAGTATTACATAACATTTTGAGATAAGAAATGAAATGTACCGTTCATGGAGACGGTAAGCCGTACGTACGCATGAACGCTACTTCCATTTCTATTTCATATTTAATGGAATTAAAACATAATGGTACATAATATTATTTTAATTACAGTATGGTATCTTATATAATATCATTAAATATATCCTTTATACGTACCACATATGGTATTAAAGAATCAAATCACTTTGAGGGGGCGGTAGTCCGCACTTCCTTAAATGAAGATATCGTGTTTACCGATAATGGAAACCATAAAGGTATGCCCAAAATGAAAAATACATAAGCTTAAGGAAATCATAAACATATTATATATCATATATAAATATATTCCCATCTTAATGACCACCTTTGAAGGTGTTAAAAGAATGTTGAACAATCATCGTTTCGAGAGGCCGAAATTCACCATCCACGGAAACAGTATATTATTTAACCATTAGATGTAGGTGTGTGAAAGTGTAGCTCGAATACTTCTTATAACAACATCCTATTATATTGATTATACTTTAGTTGTTACAAAAGAAATTAATAAAAAGAGTTTAGGGGGTTGGAGAAGCAAAATTAAACAAAAGGACTCAAGTGAAGACATTACCTTAAAATCGGGTAACTCCCTTTGGTTTGAGCTCAAAGGCTTCGTTGGTAAGACTTCTTCCCAAAGTTAGGCTTCAAGGATTACTAGAGGGAAGTGTAGAGACAAAATGGGCAGAGGTTGTCCGGGCCAAAGGCTTTGGGAGTGTGGGTAAGGAGGTAGAGGTCGGGGCCTTTTATAAGAGGAGAGGAGGGGCACTTTTTGAAGGTAAAGAAAAGTCACTTTATTTTAAAATGGTATTCGGATTTAAGAGGTCCCACATTGATGTGTTTCGAGGATAAGTTGATAAGGGATCTAAATCCACTCATACAATATGTTTTGTACATGTGTAGGTCTTAGATATTACATTATCTTTCCATTTTATTTAAATCGTTAAATAATGAGGTCATCGCTGCATCATCATGATGTCATAAATAATTTAATTTATTTAATGTCTAAAAATAATAAAAAAAAACTACTATGATGTAGGAACGATTTTTATATTTCCAATGAATATTTATAGTCAAAAATCTGATTTTTATAACCTCATGTAAAAATATTTGTAGTAAAACATTTCATGTTTGTCTCATTTTTACTTTAACTTTAAATAAAAAGATATTAATGTCATTTTCCAACCAAAGTGGCTTCACGGGGTCCCCATGTTGACCCATGGGTTTTCTTGGTGGGCCATGACACATCAAATTAGTTTATGACATGTTTCAAGTTCATTTCATATTATTAAAACATTATTTTTACCTTAAACTACACTAATTACCTCTAATCGCGATTAAAAACTTAATAAGTTACTATTCAACAAAAAAAAATATTTTTATCCCATTGAACCACATTTTAATTCTTAATGACGACCATGTATGTCGGATTTTTGAAATTCAAAACACAAAGATGGTAAAATTTCATTTAAACGGAAAAATCAGTTTTTATAAGTACCACTTAGTGGTTTCACTATTCATCAAAAATTGAAGTTTTTCAGAAAAATCCCAAAAATTCACCCTAAGCTATATTTGATATTCCAAATTCAAAATAGAAGTCTATTTTACGAAATTTAAACCATATAATTCACATTAATTAATTTAATAATTAATTCTCATTGTCAGATCAAATAGCGTGTTTTTATGAAACAATAAGTATCAAAAGATTGACACTAGTTTAAGTCTGATTTCAAAGTGAAATTAATTCCAATGACCACTATTGGATTTAATGGTAAAAATATATTCTAATTTCACATTAAAACCAATTCAAAATATAATCTAATCATTTAAATAAATTAGATTAAAAAAAGGTTTTGAATTAAAATACAACATTTTACACTATTCATTAAAAAATGAACTTTATCGGAAAGATACCAAAAATTTACACAAAGTAAATTTTGATATCCCAATTATTAAGAAGAGTTTTATTTGGTCGAAAAGGATGTATAAGAGTGAAAAAAACTATATTTAATGACGGTTTTCCATCAAAAGGTGATAAGTGAACCTTTAGTGAAAACTAGGTCATATACGCCTAAAATCGAATTATTTCCGTATTTTATGCCTTTATCTTTTATTGGATAAATGTAAAAAACATCAAAAAACATATATAATCATATTTTAGTTATTTATATCCATTGCTTCCAATAAAACGGCTACATGTTAACTACCATTTAAAATAATATTATTTTATTATTAGAGTGCAACGTAAGATTACCAAGAAACTCGTTGTTGCGTGTTGGGTACGCCATCGAGCATAGCGTACCCTTTAAATTCATATTAATACTTTATTCAAAAATATGGATAAATATGAAAATGTCATATTCTTTATTTACCTGGGGTGTTACATCCTTCCCCCCTTTTGTAAATTGCGTCCTCGCAATTTTTAAAATTGAGCTTGGAAACATCCTTGAAAGTCCCACATCGGAACAAGAGTCGGTAAAACAATCACTTTAAAATAAAGAAAGATAAGTACAGAGGTCACCCTAGTTAACCCATACTAGGATTCCATGTAGAAAAACATGGTCATGGAAGAAAAATAAAAGGGTCATGTTCTTGAGGGAGAGTGATAGTAAACATGTTTAGGAGAAAGTTAACCATAAGAAAATCACAAACTTGTGATGGGTTAAACGGTGTTGGGTTCCCCAGTAGGAAAAGTTAATAGACAACATTTTTGTTTTAAGTTACCTTTTATTGAGGAATTTATTCATAAGGAAACATAATCACTTATCATGTTGACTTTCAACTTTTACTATATTCTATAATAAAACTCATATTTTTTTCCAAAAGACGAGTATTTAGGGAGACTTGTTCGCATTAAGAGTACTATAATCAACTTCTAGAGAATCACCTAATCCACAAAAGAGAACTATATACATCCCATGTCTTTAGGCTTTAACCAAAACCAAAACCATAAAGGTTAGTACAAGGTCAGATAATCAAGAAAAGAATAACCAATTAAAAAGAAAATCTATGCTTAATCTCCAAAATTTGTCCAACAAAACCCAAAGTTCAACGAGGACCATCTGATAAACAATTTGTCCACAAAATTCTTCAAAGTAAACCAATCTAAGATTAAAACCCAAATATTTAAAGGATTTAGTCACATAGTCTTCCATGTTAAATCGTAACATTTATCTCCAAACAATATCAGTTGCTCCTAAAGTCTCGTATTGAAAAGTAATTAACCTAATCACATATCCTGCATGATAGGTTAATAATTTTCATAAATAACCCAAAATAAACTTACACTTAATTCATAAAATCATATAACTAAAAAAATAATCAGTCAAACTAACCAGGGACTTCACGTAGCCCAGTGGTAGGCGATAAATACCAGTCGCACTTTGGTTGTGGGTTCGATTCCCGCAGCTTTGTCCGACGCGACGGGTTGTCACACGGTCTGCGTGTTGTCCTTTTTCAAAAACTATATAATTCTTAAATCATTCCCCAAAAAGAGATAAAATCATCAAAAATGATCATAACATATTTTACCCTCATGTTTATCTCATGCCTTTCATTTTCCAGCATATCATATAATAACCCATAATTACCTCAAAAGTAAGGATCATATAAACTCTAATGGTTACCTTTATAATTATTACCTGAACTTCCACATGGATTGGTCATCTCGTACATGATGCATTAAAGATCATACCAAGGTTCAAGAGGTTGATCATGACTCCTTGATAGTTGGTTTAGAACAACAACGAGTTTCCTCATTGAATCTTCCATTTTATCTAGTATCTTAATCAGAGAACCACCACAGTTTCCATCAAACCTGTTGTCTCTTTGGTGCCTGCTAGATCCATCCATTCACTAAAAACAAAAATGTCAGTGTGAGTATATCAACAAAACCATCATGTACTAATGAGTAAGGTAAACACTGAGATACACTTACTCATTCACTTTATCATAAACTAGGACTCTTTCTGAAATCCTAACCATTATGGTAATGTCACTTATGCTTAAAGAATACCCTAACCTCTATAGTTATCTAAACCGACCTTTGATACCAACTATAAGGCCCCACCCTTAAACCTTACTTAATCTGGAGTTATTACAATATTACACATTGAGGATCTTTTCAGGTTTAGAGTTTTAGAGAATTAGATCATGAAACTTGCATTATATTCCACATTTAAACAAAGTGGTTACATAAAAGACAGTATTCATTCTTCCCATCAACGGAAACATATTGAAAATAAAACATGGATTCTTTCTTGACACATCCTTGACACTATCATCACATCATGTACCTTTCCCTTGACCTGTGAAAAAAATTTCAAAAACTTGGGATGAGCATAAAAAGCTCAGTAAGGGTTATAAAAATATGGAAAGAAACATGAGTTCATATATACATAAGAATGAAATCATACTTTACCCATAAAACATAGGAACTTTAACATACCTCATCAAACCATGAATCAATCATAGAAAACAGGAGACATAAAGGTATCTTGAGGCATTCATAACATTTTTACATAGGGAGTAACCGTCTTGGTTACGTTTGGAATACCCATCATACTATATTCCCTAAATCTCTTTGGAGAAACCTTAATGTTTCACTCCTTCGTGTTACCCAATGCATTGGAGAGCTATATTGGGCTCACCTGCCTTTAGTTTATCCCAAAACCACCCGTTTTCATAACAATTCCCAAGAACCATAACATAATCGTATCACATAAAACATTCATAAATGAAACATAAGATTTCCACATTTCAATCACAATATAACATTTTAGTATATTGAAATAATGAATCCATTCAAAAAGAAATCATTTCCAAAACCATTTAAAACATTTAATAAAGAGATTTTTGATTCAAAGTTTCCCATACCACCTTGAAGCTTTTAAAATTTTAAACCCTTAATATCCATATAAATAAATCCTTAAAACCATTTTGAAAACATGGCTATTAATAAGAACAAATAGTTAAAACATTTAAAGCGATATTTTGGTTAAAGGGGTTCTACCAAAATTAGAGACACTTGAATATAATAATTGAGGAATAATATTTAGACAGAACTTTATAATATCATGAGAATAAATGGATTCCTGATATAATATTCCAAAGGACAGTATATACACCATATAAGATTGAATTGGTGCATAACAACAATGAAGTCTCAATAGAAATGTCAAATGTGATGAATTCCCTTATAAAGAAGGTATCCTTAAATTAAGGATAATTCAATCTCAAAATTCTGTGTGACAAATATAAATACACCCAATATAAGTGGATATTAAGTGTAAAACAATAAAAGGTCATTAACACATATTCAAAAGGTGACATATTCAATAACTACATGTTGAACCCAAAGAAATCGAAATTGGGTTAAAAAGTTCCCTTGGTAAAATTCGACAGCCTAACGGCATCAATTCAAAACTCTGAAAATGAGTTGATGAGAGATAAAAAGGGAATCTCATCACTTGGACATAAAATTTACATCAATAAGTACATATGAGAACATATACCAACATAACAATATGTAAATTAAAATACCCAACAAAAGAAGTCTATTAAAAAGAGGAGGGTGAAAGGTTCCCTTACCGACTTGGGTATCTTTCAAAACATACACCCCATGAAAGAAGGACAATACATCATTGATGTAAATACTCATAAACGAAAGTATATTACACAAAGAGAAGAATAATTGGAAGTACATACACCACTCAAAGGAAATTGTGGCAAATGTAGCATAAATCTCACGAGAATAAAAGTGAGATGAAAAATCCCTTAGGAAAACTCGGCAGCCTAACGGCGCCACATAAAACTTACAAAAATGGATTGATGAGATCAAATAGGGTATCTCATAATGTTAACATAAGGTTTATAGAAAGAATAATATAAAATAACATCCCCCAACATAACAAAGAGGAGCTTAAAAGAAGTGACATAGAGTAGAGTACTTAAAAAGAAAGAGAGAGGTTAGATCTTTTATGAAAATTCGGCAGCCTAACAACGCCACTCAAAACTTCCAAAATGGATTGATGAGAGAGAATAGGGTCTCTCATCACATGACCATAAAAATTACAGTAATTGTAATATAAAATAACATCCCAATAACAAGAAATATGAGCTTTAGAAGGAATGACATAAAAGAGTGTACTTAAAAAGAAAGAGAGGAGTAAGATCCCTTACCTCAAGTCCAACTTGTCTTGTTCGTTTCTTTATATTCTTGAATAATAAACTTTGGTCAATTAATAATTGCCTAAGTAACTCTTTTAGAGATTATTATTCCGTTAATATCACATATTATAATGTTATAATAATTTTTTAATAATGTTAGTTTATATCAGACGTTTTTGCCGATGTTTGGTACATGAGTCAAAAATGAACTTGTTTGAAAAAAGATTGCCCATGTAGTTATAAGTAAATAATTTCCAGAATAGTATTAATTATTAAAATATCATATATATCCAGTAAATATTCATTTCATACTATTCCATATCATTTGGAGATAAAAAATGAAAAGCACCGTTCATGGAGATGGTAGGTCGTACGTACGCATGAACACCACTTTCATTTTTTGTCATATTAATGGAGTTAAAACAAAATTAGAGAGATATATATATGTTATAATTCCAGAATGGTATCCATAATTTTGATTTAATATATTACATATATATCCATTATATATATGTACTTATAGTATTATATAACATTTTGAGATAAGAAATGAAATTTACAGTTCATGGAGACGGTAAGCCGTACGTACGCATGAATGCTACTTCCATTTCTATTTCATATTTAATGGAATTAAAACATAATGGTACATAATAGTATTTTAATTACAGTATGTTATCATATATAATATCATTAAATATATCCTTTATACGTACCACATATGGTATTAACGAATCAAATCACTTTGAGGGGGCGGTAGTCCGCACTTCCTTAAATGAAGATATCGCGTTTACCCATAATGGAAAACATAAAGGTATGCCCAAAATGAAAAATACAGAAGCTTAAGGAAATCATAAACATATTATATATCATATATAAATATATTTTCATCTTAATGGCCACCTTTTAAGGTGTTAAAAAAATGGTGAACAATCATCGTTTCGGGAGGCCGAAATTCATCATCCACGGAAACAGTATGTTCTTTAACCATTAGATGTAGGTGTGTGAAAGTGTAGCTCTAATCCTTCTTATAAAAACATCCTAGTATATTTATTATACTTTATTTGTTACAAAATAAATTAATAAAAAGAGTTTAGGGGGTTGGAGAAGAAAAATAAAACAAAAGGACTCAAGTGAAGACATTACCTTAAAATCGGGTAACTCCCTTTGGTTTGAGTTCAAAGGCTTCCTTGGGAAGACTTATTCCCAAATTGAGGCTTCAAAGAGTAAGAGAGGGAATTTGAGAGACAAAATCGGTAGAGGTTGGCCGAGCCAAAAGCTTTGGGAGTGTGGGTAAGGAGGTAGAGGTGGGGGCCTTTTATAAGAGGAGAGGAGGGGCACTCTTGGAAAGTAAAGAAAAGTCACTTTATTTTAAAATGTTATTCGGATTTAAGAGGTCCCACATTGATGTGTTTCTAGGATAAGGTGATAATGGTTCGAAATCCACTCATCCAATAGGTTTTTCGACATGTGTAGGTCTTAGATATTACATTATCTTTCCATTTTATTTAAATCGTTAAATAACGAGGTCATCGCTGCATCATCATGATGTCATAAATAATTTAATTTATTTAATGTCTAAAAATTATAAAAAAACTACTATGATGTAGGAAATCGTTTTAGCTTTCCAATTAATATTTATATTCAAAAATTGGATTTGTATAACCCCATGTAAAAATTGTTGTAGTAAAACATTTCATGTTTGTCTCATTTTTACTTTTACTTTAAATAAAAAGATATTAATGTCATTTTCCAACCAAAGTGGCATCATGGGATCCCCAAGTTGACCCATGGGTTTTCTTGGTGGGCCATGACACATCCAATGAGGTTAGGACATGTTTCAAGTTCATTTCATATTATTAAAACATTATTTTTACTGTAAACTACACTAATTACCTCTAATCGCGATTAAAAACTTAATAAGTTACTATTCACCAAAAAATTATTTTTATCCCATTGAACCACATTTTACCTCTTAATTTCAACCATGTATGTCTTATTTTTGAAATTCAAAACACAAAGATGGAAAATTTTCATTTAAATGGAAAAATCAGTTTTTATAAGTACCACTTAGTGGTTTCACTATTCATCAAAAATTGATGTTTTTCAGAAAAATCCCAAAAATTCGCCCTAAGCTATATTTGATATTCCAAATTCAAAAATGAAGTCTATTTTACAAAATTTAAAACATATAGGTCACATTAATTAATTTAATAATTAATTTCCACTGTCAGATCAAATAGCGTGTTTTTATGAAACAATAAGTATCAAAAGATTGACACTAGTTTAAGTCTGATTTCAAAGTGAAATTAATTTCAACGACCACTATTGGATTTAATGGTAAAAATATATTCTAATTTCAATTTAAAACAAATTCAAAAGATAATCTATTCATATAAATAAATTATATTAAAAAGAAGTTGTGAATTAAAATACAACATTTTACACTATTCATTAAAAAATTGAACTTTATCGGAAAGATACCAAAAATTTACACAATGTAAATTTTGATGTCCAAATTCTTAAGAAGAGTTTTATTTGGTCCAAAAGGATGTATAAGAGTGAAAAAAACTATATTTAATGACGGTTCTCCATCAAAAGGCGACAAGTGAACCTTTAGTGAAAACTAGGGCATATACACCTAAAATCGAATTATTTCTGTATTTTATGCCTTTATCGTTTGTTGGATAAATGTAAAAACATTAAAAAACATATATAATCATATTTTAGTTATTTATATACATTCATACCAATACAACGGCTACATGTTAACTACCATTTAAAATAATATTATTTTATTATTAGAGTGCAACGTAAGATTACCAAGAAACTCGGTGTTGCGTATTGGGTACACCATCGAGCATAGCGTCCTCTTTAAAGTCATACTAATACTTTATTCACAAATATGGATAAATATGAAAATTTCATATTCTTTATTTACCTGGGGTGTTACAATGATATTGATTCTGAGATATTATATCATCAATTCCATTTCCATTCATATAATTATGAGAATGATATCAGCGCTTGTGCGTACGTACGACCTACCATCTCCACGATGTGATTCCACTCGTTCTACATGACCATTATTGAATAATGATTATATAAATGAATTTAATTAATATATATGATATATATTACACTAATACCATTCTGTAAGTGAGGTATCTATAACTTTAAAAAAGGAATGAGAATTTATTCGACAAAACACGCAAAAGAACATAAAGTAGTGTACACCTGAATAACAAGATACAATGAAATATTACCAATAAGAAGATAATTATATGAATATATGTGATATAATAACAATGGATATTATTCTTTAATAATTCAATGAAATTATTTAAATCATTATAAAGGAGGTTCTAAGACATACGAAGCATATCGAACCTAAGGTAAGGTAAAATCTCGCAATCTCATTTTTATCTGAGATTTTTTATACTTCAGAATTTACTGGGAAATATTTTTCATCCACATCCATGATTCCTAAATATGTAATATTATTTCTATACTTATACATTTTTTTAAAACCACTTTTACCCATCGGTGAGTTTTTAGTAAATGATTTGAATGGAATCGTTTGTTATTTTTAGTACGAGTTACTTTTTGACTTTTCCGGCCAAAGTACGAGAAGAATGTTTTTTTAACTTATATGGAATGAAGGGATTTTTATAATTTCCTAGAACAATATTTCCATGAATATTCATTTATAAGTATTCAATTTATTTTTAATTAACTACTTTTAGTTTAAAATTGTATGACATTTTATGAAAGGAAATATGTTATTGAAGTAGAAAGGATAATTTACTCAAGAATGGAGTTCAAGTGATTTATCAAAATTATTTTCCATATAAGATAATATAGGGTTCTATTTCTTTCCCTATTTTCACATTTATTTCAATATGTTATGATGGAGTTTCTTTTATGATGTCCTTTTATCTTATATGGATTATGTTATGATGGCATGATGTTTAAGAATTCCATTTTTATTACATGGGTTGTGCTATGATATATGATTTATGATTTTGTGGCACACATAAGAATGGTTTAATTTTGAATTGGGTGGGACCAATATCTCCCTCCAATGCATTGGGTAAATATTTATATCTCTAGAGATAGACATGGATGGAACTGCAAGTTAATCTGGTTCAGTGATACAAGACTGGAACGACTGAACTCGGTTCCGAAATATGACTTTGTCCACTATGATAGTCTTGGAAATGAGTCTTGACTAACAAAAATTGATTTTATATGATTATATGTGTATGACACAAAGTTTCATGTTTAATGATATGATTATTGGGATTACATTTCTCTACTATTATTTATCCCATGTTATGATATTATGATCTCTTTTTCAGTTTAAGATTTTCAAGATATTATGTTCTAATGAATATGATATTTCCTTTGTTTACCCTTACTAAGAATTTTATCTCACCCTTTTGTATGTTTTCTTTTCCCCAGGTCAGGAAGAAGGGTATTAAGTAGGATATTCAAAAAGGGACTCTAGATATGATGAAATAAACATGAGACAATGTAGATTATTCATGAATCACTTGTTTATGTATCCCAGTTTCTAAAGACATTATACCTATACAGTCCTATCATGGTTTTGTTATATATTGTAATATGTTTGATTCAATTCTGGATTAATAACAATGTATGTAAAGTATGGGTCGTTATATTTGGTATCAAAGGAAAGGTGTAGTCAACCTTTGAAAACTAGTATGTGAAATCCTTAGTAAGAACCCTAATGATATGTATAATCATAGAACACAATATTAGTGTTTTAAAAATGGCCATGAATAACATATGATAGGACCTCAAGTATAAAATTTTATTCTTGAATATGTGGTTTTCCTATTAATATTATTGTTTCTCACACAATGCATATTGGTTTTAGTCAATGGCTGGAACCCAAAGGAACAGTGTTAATGCTGAATGTGACGAGCAATGCAATGATTGTCCCCCTGAGCAACCAAATGTTATGGGATCTAGAATGAAAAATCTTGTAGACATGCTCACACAACTTTCTTAAGCTATGAATCAAGAATGACTTCTATAAGAGCAAAGTAAGGAGAAACATTCTGTTGAATCCTTCATGATGCAACATCCACCCTCATTCAGTGGGTCTAATGATCCATTAGTGGATGAACAATGGATCAGTACCACGGAAATGATATTTTCAGTTCTTCAATGTTCTTATCATGATAAAGTTATCGTAGCATTATATCATTTGAAAGGTGATAATGATTAATTGTGGAATATTATCAAGAATACGAGGCAAAGAGACAAAATTGAGTCCATGGAATTGGATGAGTTAAAGAACATATTTTTCAATAATTACTTCCCTTGTATTCTTCGAACAAAGATGGAGAAGGTGTTTCTTGAACTAAAGAAAAAGTATGATGAATCTGTTTGTACCTAAGAAGAAAATATTACAAGGCATGCAAGGTATGCTTACAGAATTATTATCCAACATGAGAGTAAGATCGATCAATTATTGATTGGATTAAAACCATGTCTTTGAAGGGTGTTATCCATAAGGGACTTCAATAGATATGAGTAAATTGTTTGATGTTATCTCAAGGTTGATATGGAGATTGGAGTTACCCATCAGTCATGTGGGTTTGATAAGAAGAGGTAAATGGAATTCAATGTTAAATCTAAAGACCACACTGAAAAAAAAGATGAGTTTTACCTTATGCTCAAAGTGTGGAAAGAAACATGGAGGTAATTGTCTTAAAGGGACAAGTTAATGTTTCCAATGTGCAAAAGAAGTTCATCGGGCATTTGAATGCAACAATGATGGGAAAAATATGTCTACTGATGCGAACAAAGAAAAGGATACACAAAATGAAACTCTAACACTCCAAAGTTACAAGTGAATGGAAATGTGGAATTATGCTAATCAATGACCTAATCCAAGGTTTTTTGATGATGATCGATGTCAACAAACTCTTAATTCCAATGACAAAGGAATGTCACATGCAATTTCTATCGGTGATGTGGAGTACGATAACGAAGTGGTGAAAGTTACACTTACCATCCACTCTAAAGTTGAAAATGTTTTATTTGATTCTAGATCTACCCACTCTTTTATTTCTGAAGAATTTTCTAAGGGTATCGTTGTATTACATCACTAATTAGATTCTGAGTTAGCTGTGACAACCCATAATGGCACAACAGTCGCATCAAAAGGATAAAATTCTTCTCCGATTGAAGTTTCTGGTAAAGTGCTTCCTGCAAATCCTATAATCCTTCCTATTGTGGAATTTGATGATATTAATGGCATGGATTGGATTTATTTATATGGATCTCATATCAATTTCCAAAAAAGGGAAGTCTCATTTCATATTCCAGATCAATCAATGATAATCTATTGATGCAAGGATGAATATAACCTTCCAGTGGAAATTTCATCCATCTTATGGGTCTTGATTCCAATAAATGAATGTTATTTATCTCAAATAGTTGGGGAGAAAATAATGATTAAGCATACACCCAGTGTACGGGAGTTTGATGATGACTTTCCAGAGGAATTTATAGGTCTTCCACCAAATTCTAAAGTTGAGTTTTCAAAAGAACTCATACCGGGTGCTATACCTATTTCAGAGACACCTTATAGAATGGCCCCAATTGAGTTGCAAGAATTGAAGAAGAAACTCCAAGAGAATCTTGATAAGGGATTCATATGACCTAGTGCATCACCTTGGGGAGCACTTGTTCTGTTTTTTAAGAAGAAAGATGGTTCAATGAGACTCTGCATTGATTATCAAGAACTTAACAAGATCACTATCAAGAAAAAATATCCTCTCCCATGCATTTATGATTTATTTGACCAACTACATGGAGATCAATACTTTTCCCAGATTTATCGTCATTCAAGGTATCATAAATTAATGGTCAAAAGGGAGGATATACCAAAGAAGGATTTCTGTACGAGGTATGGACACTATGAATTTATAGTGATGCCATTTGGTCTTATTAATTCCCCTATTATCTTCATGGATCTAATGAATAGAGTCTTTAGGTACTATCTTGAATAGTTTTTGGTAGTCTTTATAGATGATATTCTTGTCTATTCAAAGATCAAGGGAGAACATCAAGATCACTTAATAATTTTATTAAAGACCCTATGAAAGGAGATGCTTTATGCCAAATTTACCAATTGTGAATTTTGGCTTCAAAAAGTTTAATTTTTAGGTCACATAATCTCAAAGGAGGGGATATCTGTGGATCCAGCAAAAACATAGGTTATCGAAAGAAGGTCAAGACCAACCATAGTAACTAAGGTCCGATGTTCTCTTTGTTTGGATGGATATTATCGATGTTTTCTGAAATATTTTTCACGATTATCTAATCCACTCACCAGGTTGACTCGAAAAGGAGTTAAGTTTGTGTGGACGGAGGAGGGTGAAGTGAATTTCAAGGAGTGGAAAAAGGTTATCCATTGAAGTTGTGCTCACACTACCTTATAGTGGAGAGAGGTTTTTGATCTAAAGTGATGCATATAAGAAGGGACTGGGGTGCGTTCTCATGAAAAATGATATGGTGATAGCTTATACCTCACAAAAGTTGAAAATCCATGAGCAAAATTACCCAACTCATGATTTGGAGTTAGCTTCCGTAATCTTTGAATTATTTATTTGGAGGAATTATCTTTATGGTGAAATGTGTGATATTTATATGGATCATAAAATTTTAAAGTATATTTTCACACAAAAGGAGCTGAATATTCATCAAATAAGATGGTTGGAGCTGATTAAGGATTACGACTCCTCCATTCATTATCACCCTGGGAAAGAAAACAAGGTGACAAACACATTATTTCGACAAGACCATGCTAGCTTATCCGTAATGGGGATCACAAAAGATAAAATATTTATGGATTTAAAAAGGATGGATCTTGGAATTATAATGGAAGCGGAAAAATATTATCTTTCTCAAAAGAATGTTCAACCATCTATACATGTGAAGATTAAAGAGGCACAGAAAGAAGATGTATATTTACAAAAGAAGGTGAGAAATGTTCCTAAATTTCACATTGACTGTGATGAAATAATAAGGTTCAGGAATTGGGTTTATGTTCCTCCCATACAATAATTAAAGAAGGAAATATTGGATGAAGCTCATAGTTTTTCATTCTCTATTCACCCTGGAAGCACGAAGATGTATAGGGACCTGAAGTAGTACTTTTGGTGGGATGGCATGAAAAGTGATGTTTCTGAATATATCTCTCGATGCTTGGTTTTTCATAAAGTTAATGCTGAGAGACATAACTCTAAGGGGATGTTACAACCATTACCCATACTAGAATGGAAATGGGAAAACATCACTATGGACTTTTTCGCTAGAACTCCTAAAACATCCAAAGGAAATAATGATATCTGGGTTATACTTGAACGTCTTACGAAGTCAGCACACTTCATTGCTATTCGAGAATATTTCTCTCTTGATCTGCATTCCAGGATATATGTGAAGTAAGTGGTAAGATTTCATGGAGTACCACTTTCCATTATATCTGATCGGGATCTGAAGATTACCTCGATGTTTTGGCGAAGTCTTCATCATGCTCTAGATACAGAGTTGAGTTTCAGCACTGATTATCATCCTCAGACAGACGGTTAGTCTGAGAGAACAATTTAAACTCTAGAAGACATGGTGAGAGCTTGCTCTATGGATTTAAAAGGTGGTAGGGATCAACACGTACCTTTTGTAGAATTTTTTATAATAATAGATTTCACTCTAGTATTCATATGGCTCCTTATGAAGCTCTCTATGGAAAGAAATGCAGAAATCCAACTTTCTGGGTTGAAGTTAGGGAAAGAAAGCTATTAGGACCTGATCTCATTGATGAGATGGAAGAAAAGGTAAGATAAATTCAACAACACATAAGAGTAGCTCAGAGTTGAAAAAAAGTTATGCCGCAACCGAATAAAATACCTAGTGTTTGAAGTGGTTGATAAAGTGTTCTTACTAATATCTCCATGGAAGAGAGTAATGAGATTTATAAAGAAGGTCAATTTGGGCCCTAGGTATAGTGGTCCTTTAGAAATTTTGGATCGTGTTGGGAAGGTATATTCCTGATTGGCCCTTCCACCGAATCTATCTCATGTTCATGATGTGTTCCATGTATCTCTCATGATAAAGTACATACCTGATCCTTCAGATGTACTAAGCTCAGAAGTTGTACCACTGGAGCAAGATCATTCTTATGACGAACAACCGATAGAGATTCTAAATCATAGCGTGAATATTTTACGAAACAAGGCCACTCTCTTGGTTAATGTTTTATGTTGGAACCACCAATTATAAGAAGCTACATAGGAACTTGAGGATATGATGACGGAGTGGTATCCTCATCTGTTAGTCACAAAGTGACGAATTTCGAGGGAGAAATTCCTTTTAAGGGTGGTAGAATGTAACACCCTGATATTTTATGAGAAATATATATTTTTTTATTTCTTATGTTATAAGAAACACCAAACTAATCTTTCACTACACACAACACTAGATTGGCTTGCGTTACATTCAATCGTGACCTTCCTCGATAGCGTGTGTAGTACGCAATACCTGGTTTCACTAAACAATGATATGTTGTTTTAACATTATTATGGGAAATCCGTTACGAATAGTATTAACTATATTTTGAATTTTATAACATTATTTTTCATATTACACATTTTCTAAAACATGGTATGTGAACAAAATAAATTTTTCGGGTAAAATAAGTATTTTTCAAAAAATGAAATTTTGCCGCCTTTTGATGGCGCACCCACTTTAAATATAGTTTTTGATAGGTTTATAAGTTCATTTTGACAAAATAAAATTCTTCTCTTGAATCAGGATATAAAAATTAACTTTGGATAAATTTTTCTTATTATACTTATAACTTTCATATTTTAATGAATAGTAAAACACACAATATATTATTTAAAAACAACTTTTTTCATCAATATAATTTATATAATAATAATATTGAATTTTTTTAAAGTATAAATAGAACATATTTTTACCATTTAATATAATTTATGTCATTACCATTAATTTTACATTGAATTTATAGGTAAAAACATTTCAATCGTTGGCAATGTTTTACCTTTTAAAACCTGTTTTCTTAACAACGGGATTAATTTTAACTTAATTACTGCAACTTCTATGTTTTTAATTTTGAAAAATTATTTTCACATTTGAATTCAGTGGGTCCAAATTATGTTAATAGATTACTTTAATTTTTTTGATATTATGAATAGTAACTACTGTAATTTTAATTTACTATAGTTAATGGTAAATCGGATAATTAAGGGTAAAAATAAGATTATAAAATTACCCTAACACCTGCCAAAATTCTATTGGATTACTAAAAGTCATATCACCTAAGGGTCGGAATATATTAATTTTATGGACTTTTGACCATGATAATAATTTCATTATTATTAAAACCAAATAAAGTGACAACATGTCACTCTCTTAAATATTATAAGTATAATAATTTTAATTTCATGATAAACATCATGAAACTTAAAACATGAATAATATACATGAATAATATAAAATTATATATATCATGTGGGTTTATTTAGAATTTTTAGGGATTAAATAATTATCAGCAAAGGTAACACAATTGTGATGTTGAAATTATTTTATTGATTGAAATATCAAATAAATGGTTTTAAAAATATTAAAATAAATATTATATGAACTATTTAATGTGCTCCAATAATTTATAGATAAATATGACATGTTATGAATCTATTAAATCTTTTATTTCGAACATATATTATGTGAGGATTTTATTTAAATTCAAATAAATGAATAGTGTCAAAATTGAAAGTATTGTTATTTTATAAAAATAACTTAATATAATTTTTTTTTAAAAATCACAAAAATATTTAAAAAATATAAATTAAATTTTATATGGTCTAAAATAACATAAATTATCGAATTATGGAAAATTCACAACACATAAGTAATTATTTGTAACAATTTAAAATTTAGAATCTTATTACCACTAATAAAATTAAATAGATTAAATAAGGATAAATCAAGTTGATAATGGTTAAAATAAATTCCCAACATGACTAAATTTTATTTGTTGATGCGATTACAACCCTTTATCATCTAATATTTGGATTTTAGTCATTTTGGAATTTTTTATGCGGGGTTTGAATTTATTATAAATTAATATTTTTTAGATTTCCAAAGGTGCCCCTCTCCTCCCTTATAAAAGGGAACCTCCTCCCACTCCTCATTACACAACATTGAGCCTTCAAGCTCCGCCAAAATCTGACCATTACTCTTATGAACATCCCTAGTAATATTCTTGAGGTTCTATTCTTCTCAAAAGACCAACTCTAGTCCCTTAAGAGGAAATTTAAAGGAGGCACGTTGAGGAAGAGGTAATCTCTTCTACCGATTCGTTCAAGTTTCGTCCTTCTTCTACTTCCTCTTTTTTAGTTGTTTAATTATATAGTAATAACATCAGTATCAAAAATATACTTATATTTCATTATAAATATGAAACAACCGTATTTCACCTTCTATCCAACCTATGGAAAATGAAATCACTGCGCGTGCGTACGTACAGAATACCGTCTCCACACTGCGGTGCAATCTGTTTTCCACCACCACCTTACATGGATGGTTATAATGGTGTAAATAAATAACTATATATGATTCTTATAACATGATACTGATTACGAGATATTATATCATCAACTCCAATTCCATTCATATAATTATGAGAACGATATCTTTGCTTGTGCGTATGTACGGCCTACCGTCTCCACGATGTGATGCGGCTCGTTCTACGTGATATTCATTAAATAATGATTAAATAAATGCATTGAATGAATATATATGATATATATTACACTAATACTATTTTTTAAATGAGTAATCTATAACCTAAAATGAGAATAATAATTTATTTGACAAAACATGCCTAAGAACATAAAGCAGTGAACACACGAATAACAAGAAACAATGAAATATTACCAATAAGAAGATAAGAATATGACCATATATGATATAATAACAATATATATGATTATGTAATAAGTCAATGACATTATTTAAATCATTATACATGAGTTTATGATATGTACGAAGCATATCGAACCTAAGGTAATGGAAAATCTCACAATCTCATTTTTATCCGAGATTATTTATACTTCAGAATTTTCTGTGGAATATTTGTCATCTACATCAATTTTTCATCAATATGTAATATTATTTATATACATATACAATCGTTTAAATACACTTTTACCCATTTTTGTGTTTTTATTAAATGATATGATATGAATCTTTTGTCATTTTTAGTACGAGGTACTTTTTGACTTTTCCGGTCAAAGTACGAGAATAATGTTTTTTTAACTTATACAGCATGAATAGATTTTTATGATTTCATAGAACATTATTTCCATGAATCTTCCTTAATAGGTTTTCATGTTTATTTTTAATTAACATCTTTTAGTTTAAAATTGTATGACATGTTATGAAAGGAAACATGTTTTTAAAGTAGAAATGATATTTTCTCCAAGAATGGAGTTCAAGTGTTTTATCAAAATTATTTTCCATCAAAAGATAATATAGGTTTCTGTTTCTATCCCTTTTTTTACATTGATTTGAATATGTTATGATGGAATTTCTTTTATGAAGTCCTTTTTTATTATATGTATTATGTTATGATGGTATGATGTTTAAGAATCCCATTTTTATTACATGGGCTGTGCAATGATATATAATTTATGATTTTTTGGCACACGTAAGAATGATATAATTATGAGATGGGTGGGACCAATATCTCCCTCCAATGCCTTGTGTAAATATTTATAACTCATGAGATAGACATGGCTGGAATGATAAGTTAATCTAGTTCAGTGATACAAGACTAGAATGAGAAGTGAACTCGATTCCTAAATATGACTTTGTCTACTATGATAGTCTTGGAAATGAGTCTTGACTAATATGAAATGGTTTTATTTGATTTTTTCTGTATGCCACAAAGTTTCATGTTTTATGTTATGATTATTGGGATTACATTTCACTACTATGATTTGTCCCATGTTATGATATTATGATCTCTTTTGCAGGAGACAATGTGGATGCTTTATGAACGAGTTGTTTATGTTTCCCAATTTCTAAAGACACTATACCTATACGGTCCTATCATGGTTTTTTATATGTTGTAATAAGTAAGCTTCAATTCTGATGTAATAAAAATGTATGTAAAGTATGAGTTGTAATATACAATCTAGAGACTCTATCAATTGTTCTCCCTATGAAATATCTTTCTCCAGTAGAAGTAATTCTAATTTTATTAAATGTGAAGGTTCGGCTATGTACTTCCTTAGGATAGATACATGGAACACATTCAGTGGGGACACTAATTTATAATCTATAATCGCAGCATGACCATTAATTTCAAAAGTACAAATGTACCTAAGGATCATCTTTCCCTACATTAAAAATTTTATTACTCTCTTCAAAGGATATGTTCATATAAAAAAATATCAAATATATAAAACTATAGGTCTTTACATTTTTGGTCAACTTAAATTTAATTTTGACTCCAAGCTACTCTTATGTGTTGTTGAATACATCAAACCTTTTCTAAAATATCTCCAACATTTTTAGGTCACAATTTCTTTATATTCGATAAATAAGCCCACCATGATAGAATTATGCACATTATTCCATTGAGGTATTCCTAAGAAATCCTATGAATACATGAGTTAGAGTTCTTGTTATAATAAAATTATACCAAAGGCTTGTGTTGATCCCAAACTTTTTTGAAATACAATGAAAATTCTCTCAACATGTCTTCACGATTTTGAATTCTCTTCTTAGGCTTACCATATATCTGATGATGATATGAAGTTCTGAAACATAACACTTTATCTAGAGTCTACTTATTGTTTTTCCATAACATCATGGAAAACCTCAGATCCCGATTAGAGATAATAAAATGTGGTACTCCATGGATTCTTACCACATTCTTTATATATATCCTTAATATATCATAAAGAGGGAAATATTATTCAATAGAAATGAAGTGTGAAACATTTTACAAAGATTAATTATAACCCATATAGCATTATTATGCTTATATGATTTGGAATGTCCAATGAAAAATTCGGTAGTGATGTTTTCGCTTACCATTCTAGTATGGGTAATTTTTTTAACATCTTCTTAGACTTATATTTCTCTAACATGAATTATAGAAAAACCAAGCACCAAGAGACATAATATTGAACATCTTTTATCATTCCATCCCACTAAAAATAATTTTTTAGTTCAATCTACATCTTTTTGCTTCTAAGATGAATAAATAATGAAGTAGTATGAGGTCTATCCAATAGCTCCATTAAGAATAGTATGAGATGAATAAAAACATGATTCTTACAGCATATAATTCGGTCACAATCATGGTTGAATTCTGCACCATTTATCACCATCATTTGTAGCTCTAAATCTTGTTTTTCCCTCTTTAATCATTACTTATATATATAGTTGGTAATTTATTTTAGAAAGATATGATTTCTATACATTATTTAAATATTTCATTATAAAAATTTAAAAAAAATTGTTTAATTATATGTTATTAAACCTATAATAGTTTCCTATATAAAAAAATAATTTATTAATGATAATTAAATATGTGTGAAAGGACATACATTGAAATTCTGGACATGGGGTAGGGATATATGTCTCACTTTTTTTAACTTTTATGTGAACAATTCGATATTTAACATCTAATTATTTTATGTGTTGTATATAATACAAATAAATATATGTTTTGATAAGTATCCTGATACTTAAGGGGATTTATCTATTCATTAATGGTTGTAACTTTTATTAGGTTCACATTTAAAATGATATCATTGTTCTAAGGGATATCTAGTATCTCTTTTATTTCTAGGGCCCAAATTTATATTCACTATGTGTTTGTTTTCTTGGTTTATAAATATCCATTTTGACATTTTATATCAAGAATCTTACTATTTTGGTGATAAATAATGTTTAGCTTGAGGTTATTATTGATTGTGAAATATGATTGAAAAAATACCTAATCAATTAGAAATGTTTTTATCAATTTTCATCCATTGAAACATATGTCATGTTTTGAAACAATATTATTTTATAAGGTGTATAAAAAATCCATATTACTTATAATATAATGAATATATAATTCATAATGCTATTTTATATTTCTGTTAATTTTATACCTTCATGTGGCTGATGAATCAATGTTACCAATGTTGTAAATGTTTTATGATATAGTTTTTTTATTGATTATGATTGTTTATGATTATGTATAAATTTTTTTAATCTTATCATATAACACACAATTATTCAAAACTATTTTCATCCCCACATGTTATTTAGGATATTTTCAAGTATTGTTAACAATTTTTCCACTCATTGGTATTAAATTAATTTAGAAAATGTTTTGATGAAAAATAATCTTTATTAGAATCTTTATTCAAATGACCTTTTCCTAATAAACATGTTTGCCAAAATCTTTTAAAAAATTCTATTAGAATTTATCAGATGATTTATTAATGAAATTTTTCTCCAAATTTTAAAATTTAAAAATTTTATTAATTAGATCCTCAAGTCATTTTCCAAATAATATCGGTTTTCATTTTTCTATAAATGTGAAAGGAATATTTGTTTTAACGTGTACACGTGAACAAAAATATACTCATTAATAACCATTATTTTCTATCAGCATACTTTATATGTATTCAGGGGTATTTTCATTAAAAATAATATTATAATGGTTTTGAAAATTTCATTTAATATACAAATGGATGACTCTCAGATGAGATTATTTAAAGGGTTTTACTGATTGAATTATGAGACACTATAGTTGTTTTTAATGAAAATGATTTTCAAACTATTCTGTGAAATTTTGATTTTTAAAAAAGAGATGTTTACAAATTAAAATGATATTTTCCAAAAATATTCATTAATGAAATATTAATGTTATTATTATTCATCACCATAAACAACCCTTTTGGTTACAATTCCATCAAACAGTATATTTTTTAATGATATCATTGTCATTGTTTGTTTGGAGAGATAAATATTGTTCTAAAGTGATTGTTATGGAACTTGTTTCCTTTCCAACAGTTAATCATGTTTCAAATATATTTTTATGGAACAGATTTATCTTTTCCTTTCTAATCATTTTAAAATAGTAATTATTTTAGTTTAATCTGTATTATAATTAATTTACTTCTATATAAGCTTTATTATTGTTTTGGTTTCTAGAAATTTCTTATATAATGAGTGTTCCCAAACATTACAAGGTGCACTCAATATAGGTTAAATGATGTATGTCCCCACATAGTGAACCAATCCATTAATAAATTATTATGATATATATAGATTTTTATTTGCATTTGAACGTCGGTTTATTTCATTTTTTATGTGTTTTATAGCTATTATATATGTGTTCTATTGAGATGATGACACAAGATAGTTGCAGATTTTCTTTATTCCCTCAATGGGTTAAAAATATTTCCTTTAATAAATATTAATATCACATGGCTCATGATCATTTATTTTCATGACTACATCTTTTTTTAAAGGATTATTCCATGTTTTAGGATTGATGTTTTAGTCATTAAGGGGTATGAGGGGTATTATGATTCAATAATGCATTATATTTATCTCTTTATATCCCTTTAAACTTCTAATTATCATTGTTTAAATTCAATTTTTATTTATTATGTTTACCCTTAGTAAACTATTTTTCTTACCCTACTTATAATGATTTTCCCTGGGTAATCCTTAATGATACTGAGCTAATTATTTATTTAACTATATCATATGGATGTAGATAATGACATAATTTAAAACAAGAAAATCTTTGTTAATTGGATGAAAGCTTTATTTAATGAAATGGTAGTTATTTATGAAATAATTTTTCTAATTTCTCTATAATGGTGAATATAAAAGGTCCCCAAGAATATATGAGAATATATGTTTTTTTTATATATATTTTTTATATAGGAAAATTTGGGTCACCGGAATCAGCTTTAAAGACCAAAATATAACAATAAGGATTTCATTTCTAAATTTGGGAGTGTAGATTTTAGGTTTTTATATAGGTAAAAACCAAATTTGTTTTCGTTGAGGGGTATGATTTCCATAAAAATAATATTAAATCATACTTGATGAAAATATCCTTTCCATTTTTAAATAATATAATTAAAATAAAAACACTTTCCAAAGAAATTGAATTCAATTTCATTGGAAAAAATATAATTAGTTGTAATTGAATATTTAAATCATTTATTGTTCAAGGCAGAAAAAAATTTCATTCATGTCATACACATTAAAACACATATTATATTAATTTTTATTACATAGTTATACATAACCACATTCATAAAATTACATAATTATTCATTTAACACATTTTTTTAAAATTCAAGCAATGGTAAAAATTTATTTTAACAATATTTTGATTTTTGTAAAATATTATTAATTTTTTTTAAAAATGGATATAGATGATGTATTATTTTTAATATAAATATTATTCTAAAATAACAATTACAATAATAGAGGAATTTTCATGGAAATTTATATTCACTAAAAATAACTACAGTAGAAGAAAGATAATTAGTTCCTACAATGATATATCATAAAAATTCATTATTAGAATCATAATCATGATAATGATTGATAAATGATGATATTGTATAATTAAACCATTAGAATTTTGGGAAAATTTATATTGTAAACTCCATGAAGAAATAAAATTACGTGAAAAATGAGATATCTTGAAAATAGATAAATCCATTATAATAAAATTAAAAGGGTGAAAATATACACTTTAAAAAAATTAATTGTTCATAATATAATATATATCCCAATGATGGGAAACTGAGACGTAAATCCCTTACCACAGTGTATAAATTTTCTCTATAAAACACATGAAATATAGATCAATAAACATATTTGTACATTAACTAAATTTTCATGTAAATTATTATAAAATATATTCATGTGGAATATATATATTATATAAAATAAACACGTGTTTTATAAGATATTTGTATGAGTGTCAAAAAATGTGAGAACGAAATACGTTTCCATAAGTGTTGAATATTTTTGACCACATTATATCGAAATATAAAATAAGTATGAGTATATTATAATTATATTAAAAAACCATACACACATATATCATAAAATATATGATGTACTTATGAATCTCTTATTATTGGTTTACAAGCAAATCAAGGATAACATCAAATTTTGGGTAATAATTGAATTGTCTTTAAGGTATGTTTTCATTTTTTATATTTTGTTCTTATTACATTGATGATTATTAAATCATTTATATAGTATTAATGCTGATTAAAATATCAAAAATATTCAATATATACATATAGAGTAATCACTAAAATTAATTTATGTAAAATGGGCTACATTGTTCATTGTGGTAGTAGGATGTACATAAGCAAAATAATTTTTCCAATTTTCTTGATTGATTAAATAAAAACATAAATAATATAATATAATTATATATTTATTTTTTCATTTATATCCTATATTTTCATTAGAAACAGTCATATTACCTTATGTGTAAAGCATCAATGAATCACATTTCTTTATGATGAAGTAATCCATCTTTCCCATGAGTAATGTTATTATATTACCTCTGAATGAAAATAAAGAAGTTATATATTATATAATTTTAAATCCCCTAACCCATTATTACAGGTTCAACACATATAAATGATCTATGATTTTTTTTAAACGAGAACTAATCAAATACACAACATTTGATACATTCCAGGTACTTTTCAGGTCTAGGATTTGGAGTATTATAACATCATATTCCAAAATATTAGATTTGTAAAAAAATAAAAATATACCTAAAACACATTGTATGTGCTAACTCTGTAAGAGTAGAGAAAGCCTTCAGAATATTCTACTAAATCGGCGGAGAACAGTTTAAAAATATTAGATGAGAAAAAAATGTATAGAAAGATAAAAATGATAAAAAAATAAACCGTTAGTACAAAAATACTTATAAACATATGAAATAATTTTCACAAAGACATACTTATCACCAAAATATACTCAGTTTGTGAAACATGTTACATACATATAAAACATAAATAGAATCATAAAGGTATCTTGGGTAATTAATTACTAAATATTGTAACCCTCATGGTTACCTTATGATTTGTAACCCTCATGACTACCTTATAATATAACCCTCATGGCTACCATATAATGTAAACCTCATGACAATATTATGGTGTAACCATTACAGCTATACTTGAGTAACCACACAGATAACCTCCAACATATACATACCCAATGCATTAGAGGGATATATAGGCCCCACCCTTAATCATAAAAAATTTACAAGAAACATAATATAATCATACAATATGATTAATTTAATCATAAAAAGCATTACATTGAATTTCGTAAAAACATAAATTTTTAAAAAATAATTAACAAAAAAAGCCACCTACAAATATATATTATGTGATATTTGATAATAATAATTGATTATGTGTAAACACTGTAAATAAAAATAATAAAGAATTATATAATAATAATTAATTACACAAATAATCTTAGTAATATATAATCAATGATGTATAATGTTAAACCAAACAACAAAAAATGGGTAATGAATTCACTTATATTTGTTTCGTCTTACATAAACACTATTTAAAACTATTGTATAATAGTTAAAAGAGTGTCAAATATAATTTAGTGAAAAATTTAAATGTTTATAAGTCATTAAATTATAATTTTATTACACCATTCGACCCACTTATTAACAATATTTTGTGATTTCCATTATTTCGGGTCTGTGCTTTACATCATCTCTTTACTTATATACGTGAACGACTAATCATTTAATATGTTGATGGTTTTCTTTAGTTGATGTTATTTTTTATTAGTATACATAAATGAGGATAAATGGATGTAAATTTCATTTTCTTACTTGAGTTTATGATTAATAATTACATAAATATTTAGTTAAAACCCTTTGGGTAAATTGGCGGTTTTCTATCACAACGAAAACATTTTGATTTATAAATAAAAAACATCGTTATAAAAAAATTCCATGAACATAGATGATATATAATACATATGTTAAATTATTTTTCAACCATAATAATGGTTTCATGAAAATAATTAATGTTGGTAATAAAAATTTAAAACCCATCATTTATGACTGTGGTAAACTAACACATCTTGGATTCTGTTTTTTAGTACTAGTATAAATGAATTGTAAAAAAGAGATTATAATAATGTATTCCATTATAAAAACAAAATTCTAGTACATATATGTTGCTAGATTTTTCATAACATTTGAATGAGGAGAGGTAAGTATTGAAATGAAATGAAAGGAACATGAAATGATTGTACATGAATTGAAATGTAGAATTTACCTCTTGAATTAATCGTCCTGGATAGACTCGTCAGTGGAGATGATTTGGTCTTTTGAGAAGAGAAAGGGAGGTTTAATATGGGGGATCTCTTTGGAGGGGAGTTTAGAAGATCATTGAAAAAGGCACAAGGCTTGATATGAATTAATATCAGAGGTAAGTAGGTGTGGTATTTATAGTTGAGGAGAGGAGGGTTTTCCAAATATTGTAATAATTTGTTTAATAATTTCCCTCAAGACAAAAAATAGTGATGATTAAATTAATAAATATATTATATTTTCAATTTTATTACGTTAAAAAGGTTCTTACATCAGCATAATATCATCCATGACTCTATAATTTATGTTTTTTGCTTATATTGTAAATTATTGTATTTCACTATTCACAAAAACATCATGTATTTCAGAAAAATCCAAAAAATAATCCCAATCATTTTTCCATTTTGAGAATTAAAAAATGAACCCCATTTTATCCTAAAAATTTTATAAATATAATTTATTTAATTTATAAATAAAATCATAATTTATTCAAAAATTATCTTTTTTAAAACTATAACTAATTTTATAACACCTTGAAAAACAAATCAAGGTGTTGTAAAATAATATTTTAGCCATAATAAAATAAAATAACAATTTATGGATGATTTTTATGAAAATAAATTTTCATATAAAAACTTTAATTTATCATAAATTTATAATTATATATTTATAAAATAAATAAATACCAATACATATACTATGCTTATATTGTTACTTATAAGATACATTCATTGGTGAGATCACAAATCAGTTATCTGATTTAGGGTCATATTACAATTCAAAAGGGTAGGTTACTATTAATAATGGTACGTTAATATTCATAAGGGTAGGTAAATATTCACAGACAATTTAGATGGTCCGATCAAACTCTAAATATTTTATTGATCATAACCGTGTATGTCCAATTTTCAAAATTTAACTCTCAGAACTAATAATTAATGTTTAATGGTTTGGTTATAATTGTCACATAGTATTTATTTGTTCATTTGATCATATTGTGGCAATGTGCTTCCTTTTAATTTATCGAGATTTTACATTCTCCCCCATTAAATGAATTTCACCATCACACTTCATTTATTGTACTCATAATTCTAAATATAAAAATATATTAGTAAGAAAAACTTTTTTATGTTTTGTACTTAATTAAAAATCAGTTCAAAAAAAATTATCACTATTTTTTTAAATTAAATATTCTAATATCTAATGTCGTCTATTCTTTTGTTCTGATATCAACATTAAAGCACTAAACCCATTCATTGAGGTTCAACAAATACAGATGATTTGTATTATTTTATAAATGGAAACTAAACAAAGACAGAACATTTAATACATTCTAGGAACTTTTTCAGTATAGGTTATGGAGGTTTAAACCATTATATTACAAAACATTAGATTTGTAAAAAAATGAAAACACATTTCTTGTGATAATTCCATAAGATAAGAGAACAAATACAGAATCTTCTACTTAACATATGTAACATGTTCTAAAACATGGGATAAAAAATCATTGTAAGGGATAAAAAAGGAGAGGAAAGAATCCATTATTCCATAAATACTTATAAACAGAATAAATCATTTCCCCAAAGACATACTTATACCACATATATACATACTTTATAAAACATGATATTTCCATAGAAAACATAACTAGAACCATAAAGGTATCTTGGGATATTACATACTCAATATTGTAACCCTCATGTCTACCTTATGATTTGTAACTCTCACGACTACCGATCGTGTAACCATCGAAGATACACTTGGAGTAACCAGATGACAAACTTCCTATAAACACATACTAAATTCATTAGAAGGAGATATATATCCCAAAATTAATCATAATCAATGCCCATGAACTGTAACATGGTCATACAACATTATTACATGAATCATAAAAAAACATGAGATTGAATTTTGTAAATAAAAATTTTCAAAATTATTTTTAATGAAAATTTCCCTTGAAAATATATATAATGAGATATTTGATAAAAAGAATAGATTATGTGTACACAATGTAAATAAACATAACAAAAAATACTATAACCATAATTAATTACACACATAATCTTAGTAACATATAATATATGATGTATAAGGTTAACCAAAAGAAAAGAAATTGGGTTAAGAATTCCATTACCTTGGGTTCATCTTAATTCAAAATTATTTCAAAATCATATATAATGGTTAAAATAGTGATATTAATTTTTAATGATACAAATTAATGTTTAGTAATACATAAATGAACATTTTATAACATAATTCGACATAGTTATTAACAATATTTTGTGATTATGGTCATTTCTGGTGCATGCTTTACATGATCAGTTTACTTATAAGCATCAACAGATAATAATGCCAGAAAAGGATATTTGTCTAGAGATGAATTTATATGTTATTATTCAACATCTAGAATGTTAAATTTTTTAATAAAAATCCTTTTTTACATTCAGTGATGATGAATCATTATATAAAATTTTAGGGATATCCTTTTGTGTTAATTGGAGATTTTCTGATCATAAGTAACACATTTTGTTTTATAAATCAGAACCATGTGTAAAAAAATATTCCAGAACCAATGATGATACATAAGAAATATGTTATATTATGGTTCAACAATATGAATTGTTTTATAACCATAATTCAATACGGTAATAGAAATTGAAAACCCATTATCCTTGAATGTATCAAATTAACACATCTTGGATGGTGTTTTTTACTAATATTATAAAACAATGGTAAAAGAAATATGATAATAAATTATACCATTATCATAAAAATATTCCATTAAAGAAAAGGTATTGTAGTATTCAAAAAATCTGGTTTGTGAGACATAATTATAGAAAAGAAAAAAATAAACATGAAAATAAAGTAAACGAGTTGAAAAGATAAATTTACCTCTTGGATTAATCTCTTTTGAGAGCCTCTTAAAAGGAGAGGAATTTGTATTTTGAGGAGATAATTTTTTTTTTGAGTTGGTGGAAGATCTTGGGAGGGTATTTCAATAGAATTTTGACAAGGCACATGGCTTGAGTGGAGTGAAGTGAAGTGTTTAGGAGGGGAGGTATTTATAGTTGAGGGGATGAAGGTTTTCTTAATAATTTAATCATTTCATTATTAATTTCCCTAATAAAAAAATATGGATTATTACATGGATAAATAAAGTATCTTGAGTATGTGAATTTGAACCAATGGTTCTTACATCAACACAACAGCATCTGGGACTCTATAATTCCTGAATTGAGCTTATTTTGTATATTAGCGTATTCCAATATTCACCAAAAAATTCATTGATTTAGAAAAATCCTAAAAATTCACCCCAACCCTTTTTCAATGTTTATAATTAAAAAATGAACTCCATTTTATTATAATATTTTCTAAAATATGATTTATTTAACTTTTAAATAAAAACATTATTATTTAAAAAATAAAATTTTTAAACTATTGATGATTTTATGACACCATTAAAATCTAATCAAGGTATCATAAAATTAAATTATAAACACAAGAAAATATGATAAAAATTAATGGTAACATCTTATGAAAATAAATTTTCATTTAATTTTTTAACAAATCATAAATTTGTAATTAAATATTTAAGAAATACAAATATGCGAACGTGTAAACTATTTTCATATTGTTACATATAAGATAAGTTCATTAGAAAGGTCACTATTCATTTGAATGATTAAAAGTCATCTTACAATTCGTAAGGTTGGGTTACTATTCACAATGGTAGGTTATTATTCATATGGGTTTGTTACTATTCACAAAAAAAAATAGTCTGGTCCAATTAGACTCCAAATAACTTATTGATAGAAACTTTTTATGTCATCTTTTTTTATATAAAATTACATGAGTGAAAAATTATGTTTAATGCTTAGGTTATAAAGGCCACACTACAATAGTACGTCATTTTATCATGATGTGGCATTGTTTTTCCTTTTAAAATATAATTATGGTAAAACAATAACTCCATAAGATTAATGATATCAAAAATATAATTTATATCCCTTAAATCCATCCTTATATTCATCCATGATAAGTGGTGATGGAAAAAATAACCTCTGTTCATGAGGAGGTAGTCTATCGAACATATGAATTATGACATTGTAACCCATGTTATGGAATATGATATGGATATGGGTAAGGAATTTATCATTATAGAATATATGTATATGGGATATAATATGGTTATAATATAATCATAATAGAATATGTTTTAAGGATATTAATTTACAAATATAATAAAAATATATGTTAACGAATGTTACATCTTCTTCTAGTAACCTGTTTGGGGTGTAAAATAATCGTTGATAAGTTAAATATATGATGAAAACATGGATTATAGGGTTAGTGGAAGTAATTAATAAATTTCTATTGTCATTTTATAGTACAAACTAATTGGTTTGGAACTATGAAGTGGAATTGAAAAGGTATGTCCTTTTATAATTGAGGTGAGTGACGCACTTGTAAATTTTGAATAGAAGAAGGAATAACCCGATTTGTCACATTCTAGAAGACTCTAAAATAGATTATTATTAAACATTATACACTATATGATATAAATATATCTATCCAATGGTTTTTAAAAATTTATGGGTAATTTTTCCGTTATCTATTTAGCTGATCCCACCGATAAACGTATTTCTATCTTAACCATGATAATTAATCATTATTTTTTACTCTTAATAATGGAAATTTTTTTATTCGACCATATAATATAATATAATTAATTCAAATGAAAAATATGGAATCCATTATTCCAAATTGGTATCATGTAACTAGATGAATTTAATTTATCATTGAACATGATGGACTGATGAGAATGAAATTATCAAAAAAGAAAATGTTCAAAAGGTTAAAAAAATTTCTCAAAATTTTATAAAAACTGCTTCCAAAAACTAAAATTCCATTAATAAATAAAATTTACTTATTTTACTTATAAATTAATTTTAATAAAATTAAACTAAACATCAATAAATTAGATATATGATTTCATTAAAAACTAATATTTTTCAATATTCATCAAAATAATAAAATTTAAAAAAACCCAAAACATCACCGTATGATAATTTAAAAATGATGATTTAAAATATGTAGATTATTTTGTTAAAATAAAGTTTTAAATGTTACATAGACTAAGTTTATTATTTTTTATATGATTAAAAAGAATTCAAATATATTTTGTAACATGGTATTTCTGAATTATATAAAAACATTACAAAAACATTAGTTATTTTTATATAAATGTTAATTATTTTTACAAAAAAATTATACATAGTATTTAAAATGTTTTTTTATCATATTAATTTCATTTTGATAACGGTCTACGTAATAGTTGTCATATAAAATAATAATATTAATAATCTATCAGAATTCATTAAAACATATGTTGCATATAACACAATTTATGTAGTAAATTAAATATAATAAAATTAGAAATTCATTAATACTCAAGATGTTACATTCTAACCCATTAAAATGATTTTCCACATAATTCATCACTTTAATAAAGTCAAATGAGGATACTTTGGTTCATTATTTCCACTGGATCGCTTGTTGCTTCATCAAGCTGGTGATTTCTTTTTAAAAACTTATTTAGAGGAGTGGCCTTTTTATTTATTAAATTATCTATTTAATCAAGAATATCCACCTGTTTTTAATCATTAGAAATATCATTCTTGAGTGTTATGACCACTTTGTTTCAATACATGAGGGGTTCAGCTATTTACATTCATATAAGGGAAACATGGAACACAATGTGAACAAGAGATCTATTTTGTGGAAGAACCAACAAATAATCTACTATCCTATTAAAATATATAATTTAAATGTGAATGATATATATAGGGAAAAGTTTTAAATTATCATGAATCTCATAATTTTCTTCCACATATAAATTTCTAGAAAAATTTTATCACAAAATTCATTAACTAGATCATGTTGACAAATACTAACATAAGTTTTATATTGAATTTATTCCACCCTTATGTTTTTCAAAATGTGTAACATTTCGAATTTATTGTGTATTACTTTTTAATATTATATGGATTACTTTTAACACTAGGAATTGTGACACTATGTGATTTTGAATCCTGGTGTTCCCTAAAAAATTCTATAAATATTTTAAATATTTTAAAAGGAATTCACATGGTGTTTTCTTGAAAAAGTGGAATACATCTAAATAAAAACCCAGATCAGAAAACTGAGGTCACCATTGAGTTCATAATGGGAGGATTACCCTAGGATTGATTTAGCATTAGTCAAAGTGTTTCATTTGACGAAATGTTATTGATGGTTTAAAATAAATAAAATTATTTTGTGACTCAATGACATAGTTTTGTCTTTAAATATATACTTTTGTAATATTCACAGGGTTAGCTAAACTAACCTATGAATTTGATTGCATCCATTGGACTGTTATATGAGACCGCATTGGGGGATGAAAATGAATCATTGGTCGATGATTTATGAGGAACATATTTGATGAATGTTTACATTGACAATGATGAAAGATCATTTTTTATCAGTGATCAAATAGAATTGAGGTATTTTTAGTGATTATTATTCATTTATTCCTCATTTTTTTTCTAAAATAAAGCTGAATTAATCTATTAATGGATTTATTCATGGATCATGCATGTTGTTGGATGAATTAATTTATGGGGTTTTATGGGAGATTTATTATGATTTATTATTTATTTCATTAGTGATTCTAATGGTAAAATATTTATATATTAATGAACATCATTTGAAGTTTGTTCCTCTATTTTAGTTAGCAGTTTTCTCCCCTAGTTCATTATTGATCTCCCATATTCCATGTTTGGCCTATCACTATACAAATCCTGATCAATCGATCATTGTACAAATTTTTTCTAGAAGAATGATATGATATCATAGATTCGGGATTGGCATGACATGACGATAGTTCGATGATGGACATAGTGACCTATAGAATTTTTGTTGATACCCGATTTCATGTTATTTGGATATAAATGAATGATGATGATGATCTCATTTTTTGGATCATACTGATAGCCTAAAACATGTTTATTAGGTGATGGAATAAATAGATGACGTTGTATCTTATGTTTCACAGAATGTTGGTTGACAGATTAGAGGTTGGAGGATCATTGGATACATGCAGAGAAATAAAAATGAAATATGGAAAATCCTACAAATCATGGTGTGTAAACTGGATCTATATGTTTTGTGATTCCCCCTTATAGGTGTCTAGGGTTTTAGATGAAGTTAACCATCAATTTATGTGTGAACCCTATCACACCAAATGTTTTACCACTACAAATACTCAGCGTGTAACACAGAGAGTACGCAAGCATAGTGTATAGTACACGGTTTTATTACATCACATGTGATATCCCACACTACATGACATGTACCAGGCACACATACTAAGACATGTGCTAGTATATAAACGGACACATTTAGATTAGAGCCTTGTACTCATACACAATTAGACTACATGGGAAACCAACACAACTTGTAGTACTGTACAAGAACGGTTTGAGACATGACCCGTTTACATAAACAGGACCATTCATCATCGGACACACCATGTAACCATTCTAAACATTGTTTACTCTTTTCAACCTAACATAGATGCCTTATCATAAATTAAATGGGCATGTATTGTTAGGTTTCTTCCCCATATAGTTTCCCTAATGGTTGAGATATAATATTTAACTACTCTTAGTAATATAAAATATGTATCCGGAATTCATGGATACAGTTAATGGAATTTCTCTTGAAGGTTCATAGTGTGATCCATTATTAATCTACATGCCCTTGGTGGAGTTCATTGTATCCTTGAGACCTACACTACATGGTTTTTGATCCACTATATAGTGGGTTATTCCAGATTGAGTTGTTTATGTAACCCCATGGACCTATAAGTGATCTTTATTAATTTCTAATATTATATTTAGACTATCAAAATGACTGTTGCAATGATGAGAACTGATGATAATATCCTATCGGATGGACATCATAAGTGAAATTAGAATCAAGAGCATGTTCTCCCAGATAATTACACTATGGGTCCTTTGAGAAAGAATATTATGGATTGTATAGTGTCTTTTTATATACATCCTGACTGTGTGACTTTTTTGAGTTTATTTGTATATTATTTTCTTATGTGTTGTTGATATATACCTTTTTATATCTGATTTTGTTTCCTTTTTTGTATGCTTTATGGTTTTTGGGTGTCCATCTAATTAATATTATACTCAACCCTTCATGGGATTATCCCACACCTGTCATATATTGTCTATATGATCGACCATTTTTTGTAATACAGGGAAGACCAAAATCATACTATGCAAAGAGAGACCGAACAGACTGAGGTTTGTTCCTTCGACCATAGACAACAATCATAGTACTTTTACTTTCATGTTGTACATGGAATATAGACATTGTGTTGTGGGATTGTATATGAAAATATTCAAATTTCCTTACATCATGTTTTACTATGGTTTTGTGATATAGATGAATTTATGTATTGGTAATTCAGTTTTTTTTACATTTTACCATATTGTGGGCATGGAGAAGTGTATGTGTGTACATGAATGTAGTAAATTCCTTTGGAGTTTGTGATATGAATTATTGTTGCAAGTTATTAGCACCTTTATTATTGGATTTGGGCTTGGGGAGTTGCAGAATAAGCCCCACCATGACAGGTTCAAATAGAGCGATATCAAAGCCAGTCAGTTGTACCACATGACCATGAGTTTGTGAGATTGGTTTTGAGCAGTGGTGTTAAGTGTATTGTGTTCTAATTTATGGATAAGGACCCAAAAGTTTTTAGGAATTTGACGTATCGTTACACATAGACTCTAATTCCATACATTTAGACTCTACCCATGAGAACACTGGCTTCCAGGAAAACAATGGTATTTGAATCATGTAGGAATGGATTTTTGTTCGATGTACTACATTCATCAGGTATCCTTATATACTCATCCACCATGGTACAACATGTTTACATTTAGGATGCCTCTATGAAATATAATAGATATGATTTACATGATGATCATGAGGATGATCTCATTAGTGATGAGGCATCGATATAGGGATAAGGTACCAAGATATTACCTCCAGGTGGTGTGCTTTGCATTCCATCAATTGTAGAGACGCATATTGTAATTGTTGTACCTATAGATGTGATATGTAATCGGAGCATAGTTCATGAGTTTTAGGGTTACAGAACCCTTAGGTTGTGAGGTGATCCAAACCCCAGAGAGGAAGATTCATGGCTTGAGGTGATGACCTGAGTTTTTCATCTATTCAAGACAATATCAAATCAGATGGTTGTCAAAGAAGTTATCCTTCACTATGGAACAATATGGAAATGGTGGGGTTTAGTTACCAAGACAAACGATGATGTGACTCTATCATGGATAATGCTCGAGCAAAATTTTGTGGAGGATTTCTCTGCATATACACTTGGGGATATATGTATCCAGGAACTTTTGTGCTCCATCAGGGTAGCATGATAGTATCTGAGTATTGATTAAGATATAACCACCTCTCCAAGTATGTGATGGATATGGTTAAAGATCATTTTTTCATGCCTCAGTCATTTGATAATTGTTTACATAGAAACATTTGATCAATTTGTAACCCCCAATGTATTCCTACTGAGTATGTGGTTCACGACTGATCTGTGGTGGTTGAGGGTATCTGGGATGAGCATATACAATTAGTGGTGTCAATTGTGATAATGAAAGAGTAGAGACCTCAGTAGTAGGTAGAAGATGTCAGTATTAATGTCCCAGATAAATGATACATTTCTATAGGTGGTCCTCGGATAGAGGAACTGTTGTTTAGGGATAACAGGGTGGTGTAGTCATCCAAAAGAGAATTAGTTATACTCATGTTATGGAAGGGGATATCTCGCATGATATTTTACCAGTAGACATCGAGCTGATAATGAATCATCAGATGGGATACTGATATAGAGGAATCGGTAGGATAAGGAAGTTTTATAGGGAAGAGGACATAAAATAGAATCTGGGTGGGAAGTAGGAGGTGGTTGACCCTTAGACCCATTACCACAACCACCCAAAGGCGGTCAACCCAAAACATAGGGAGCTAGAGAATAGGGAATGAGAAAATTTCAAGAGGTTGATGATTATGACCCAAAGTATATATAAATGATTAAAGGACTGATCTTTGTATTTTCTACACTGGATGTAGTATTTATTGACACAAGCCTTATTCATTCCTTTCATTTGAGAATCCTTTTTTATACATTGTGATTCTAGTTGAATAAATTGCTCGACCCTAATGATAGGATACTCCAAATAGGGAATACAAAACAATCATGAACATTCCCCAACGGTGTGATATTACTCAAGCAAGTGAGAGTTTCAATTGTAATTTCATGGTAGTATTGTCGTGGCCTTTGGATTTCATTCTTGGTCTAATTTGGTTTCCTATAGTTCATTCCCTGATTGGATATTTTAGGAGAAAAGTATGGCTTGTATGTAGTGAGGAAACCATGTTCTCCAATGATTGTGAAATGGAAACACATGAAGGATAGTATAGACTCATTCATAGTTGTGTTTATATATTTACTCATCAATTGGATTTCCTGAACCTTAGAGGAGTGGATTTTATGAGTTTTCGGTTTCTGACAGTGGGGTTAGAGTACAAGGACCTCTTCTGCCATAATGTTCCATGATTTTGTTTCTACTGAGATATAGAAATATCCATTGATCTACACCATATGATGGATCTGATATCCTCACCTGCATATCATATGTATTTTATAGAGCTTTTTGAGATGATGGTACATTTAGAGGACATTCAAAGGATTCTATTTGTTCGACCAAATGATTCACCCGGGACAACCCCTGTTTTGTTTTCCAAATATGAAAAATAGAGATTGAGGTTGTTTGTATACATCTAGTGGTTAAAATAGGTTCATATGACGATCATGTATCCACAACTAAGAATCAATTAACTATTTGATCAATTGAGATAGGCGTTATTGTTCTCAAAGGTTAACATCGGGTTAGGTTATCACCTTTTCTGAGTACAGGATGAGGATATACCTCTGTTGACATTTAGATCTCTCAATGGTTGGTATGATCACACGGTGACACCCTTTGGAATGATGAACACCCAAATTGTGTTCATGGGACTCATAAATAGGATTTCCAATCATAATTATACTAGTTCGTGCTAGTCTTAAATGATGGTACAATTGTGTACTCGGTGTCTAAGGAGGATCATGCAAGACACATGAGGATTATTTTGGACGTACTATAAGAGCACCCACTATAGTAAATGATCTGGAAGAGTTAGTTTTGGAAATAGGTGGGGGTAACTCCCTAAAATTATAATTTACAACATTGTTTTTGATATTGTGCATGACCTGAATAACCTAGTGCATATGGTAATATAATTTCACCAGACTCTTCTATATATTTATTTTTTAAAATATAATTAATACATGATACAGAGTTTAATGAAAGAAACATCGAGTTATCCTGTGATACATGAATTAGTGAAATCCCTCGATATCTTGTGTTTCACACATGAGAAACCTTCCTCTATATCTTTTGATCCACAAAAGACTGCCTTTCCTTGATATTTTTCATTGCACATTGGACTGAGTTTCACAAAATAACAAAGTCTTATTAAAAAAGATTTATTCAATATAATATGATATAACAAAAGAGTTATGTTATATATTATAAATATTATAAACTACATAAGAATATTTATGGGTTATATAAATATAAAATTAATACATGGGTTAAAAATTATTTAGAAATGAAAATAAGATCCAATTGGATTTAAAAGATAAATTAGTATTTAGGATTCCAAATGAGTGGTGTCAAAATAAAAATAAATAATTACAATTAGATACTTATTTTAATGAAATATATATGTTATATATTGAATCAAATATTTTTTATATAGATACATTAGGTTAGATAGGAATAATTATAGAACAAACCTGACTTAACACATTAAATCCTATATTTTTAAAAAGGATATTTTACTTCAATTCAATGGAAAAACTATTTCAAAAAATAATTATAAATATTAATTGATTCAAAATCATAAAATAAACTACCCAATTGAAAATTAAATTTTAAAATTAGGTTATGATAAGTTTTTTATATTTTTCAGTAACATGTCTATTTTAATGAATATTTAAAAATACTGATTTTTTTATAAAAATAACATTATGTTCTATTTTATTTATAAGGATAAATATGTTTTGTATTTTTCTAAAAGTTTTATTAGATCATATTTTTATAAATTATTAAAATTTAGGATATTTGGATCTATTTTACTTTAAAATTGATTATAAAAATTGTAAATATTATGGACCTTTTAACTATCAAAAAATTGCATTGCCTTACTACATGTGGGATTAATTTTAGTTTAATTTATATCACATATGTGATTTTAATTTTGAAAAATGGATTAAATATTTGGAATTATAGTATATTATAATGTACACTAATTTTAACATTGTTTTGACCGAAAATATTTGTAAAAATAATTATATTTAAGTACAATTATTAATGAAAAATTATGCTTCTTAAAAGACTAAACCATTATCATAAGGGCCCAATTTACCTAGATACATTCCCAAATGCCGTTTTATGGAAATATATCAATAAATAACCTTTAATTATTGATATTGGTTAGTTTATTATGTTTTTTTGGTAATATAATTTGTACACCTAACTTGTTTCCATAAATTCAAAGTGAGTCCTTTTCCTTCGCTAAAAAAGGCCCCTACCTATCCCACATCCACACACCTCCGAAACCATTTAGGATTAGAAAATAATTTCCCAAATATCCTCCCAAAAGTCCAACCATAGTACCATAATAATCCTTTTGGTTAGAAACAAATACATGGAATCATTTTTTTTAACCAAAAGAAGTTTCTCGATTAAGAGGTAACATATTATCTCAATATGATTAGTTTCATCTCCCTTATCTGACCCCTAAAATCTTAATATTATTTTATTTTAAAAAAAATATTATCCTAGATATACCATTATATTTTTATTCTAACACAATCATTTAATGTATAACGAACATCTTATTTATGTGTAAAAAAACTATGATATCCCAAAACGATGATTATTCATTTTTCCATTACAACATATCATGGTTTCCATTATGATGGAGACAATATTTTTTAAATTTTAAATATCATATTTATTATTTAATTATAGTTTTATTTTTTTAACACATACATTTAATACATTTCATTTTACGTTAATACGAAAGCATCATTTGAGGAAGTGTGCACTACCGCCCCCTTAATGAAATGTGATTCATTCACACGATACATGTAATGTATAAATGATGGTTAAAATTTTACATTTGAGATTTTAAAAACATATATAAGATAATAATGAAAAAATTAACTTCATATATATTTATATGTGTGTGTGTGTCATTTTCATTGTCACCCTCTTACATAATTAAAAGGCGATAACTTTTGTCATGGACATATGGACAACAGCCTCCTCCAAACAATATAAATCTATTTACCTAACAAGAGTTATAAATATAATTATTTATGATTAAATAATATTATATTTTTTATTTAATTTTCATTCTAGAATGATATGGATGAATTATCTTCTTCCTATACTGATCATTGAAAAATAAGAACATTACTCATGCGTGTGTATGGCCTAAGGTCTCCATGATTGTAACATTGATAAATTTTTCAAACCAAAATTAAATGGTTTATTATAAACAAATAGTTTATGTATGAATATGTTAGTTATTCCATGATTATTATTCTTGTGAATTTATATAATGAACCCATGGATCATAGTTGAAGTAAAATATTATTTTCACATAAACTGAATTTGGTCAAAACACCCAAATTAAACATAATTGTTTAAGTAGATATATAAAACATATTAATAATTGAAATAAAATATATGATACAATTTATACTTCTACACAAGAAATATTAAAGTTTCAAATGTCAATTATAATTTACGTTAAAGAGTGTTCACCTGAAAGGATACCCAGGCTAAGGAGTCTCAAATCACTTTTTAATCTGTCAAAAAAAATTAATGTTTACCATGTATATATTTTTTTGGTATCTATAGAATATTTTGGTATATTATATAATAAATTATTTTACCTTCATGATATTAAATTATTTAATTAAATATTATTCATTCATTTGGTTTATGATTTACAAATATCCAAATTGGTATGGGACACATGGGAATGTCTAACCTTTTTTTCATCAATATTTACTTTAATGATATATCAAAAGTATATCCATTTAATGAAATTATATAACCATTGTTAAATAAACCATTCAATTTACCTTCATCTATTCATGACCATTTTCAATTATTTTTACCAATCTTCAATTCATTGATACTCAAAATTTATTTGAAATGATTTTCAATAAAACCCAACCTTATTTCTCTCTTTAGTCGGAGAACTTCTTTTCATCTAAAACCCATATTTTATTTTATTGTTCTAAAAAAAGATTCTAAAATTTTTTGGTTATGAAATATTGTCCCTTTTCTAGTAACCATTTTTATCAAATAACCATTTTTGTCTCTTTTGGAATGAGGCATTTTATATAATTTTTCCATACATATGGAATATTTTTCTACTATTAATGACATGAATGAATTTATCAATCGTCATTTTGTTGAAATAAAAAATTTTATTTGAAAATTTTTATTTTTATAGTAAGTATTATTAAAATTGATATACAAGAAAATAATTTCAAAATGGTTTTCAAAAGAAAATGATATTTTCCCCAAGAATATTTTGATTTCAATATCCCTTCATGGCACATATCCTCTATTGAGATATTATTTATAAATCCATATTCCTTATTCAATATGGGTATTTTCTAAGTCAAATTTTTTATTCAATATATGATAAATTCTTTATACGTAAAATACATGTGTTGGTTACCTATTAATGGCAACCCTATAGGTTATAGACATGTTAAAGCAATCTCTATTGGTTGGGGACCAATTAATGCAGTCCCCATAATGCATCAGTAGCCTCATGGGAAAATCGATTAATTAAAACCATTCATGTTTGTTTTCATGGAGAATACACTGGCCAAATATGGGTTGGGGACCAGTTTATGCAAGCCCCTCAATTAGTTAGAAGTCTCAGTAGATCAATTAGGTGGACAAATAGTTTAAACTACCTCTTAATGCTAAAAGAATCAAGTGAGTACAAAACATGATTCCATATAATTATGAATTTCCATTATTGATAATTCAATTTGAGTTATCCATGATAACTTCTGTATATATATATGGATATATTTCATTTTTATTCCATTGATTAAATGGAATGTATTTTATTTTTTTTCACTTCTATATTTATTTTACATGTCTAGTTATTTCAATTCCACCTGCCTCCAGTTATCTACCATTCCATATTATTTACACACTTCCATTCATTTTATTGATTATATGGAATGTGTGTTGTATTATTTACATTTCCATGTTGAATATTATCATTGATTAATTATATCAACAACTATGTTTTTTCATTATGAAGAATTTTATATCACCCTTTTTATGTTTATTTCCCCAAGAATCCATGAACCATAATATGAAAGATATCAAATAATTTACTAGAAGGATTAGAGTTATCATTGAATTAATTTATTTAGAAATAATTTTTTTTGCAAAATAATATTTAATAATTAGTATACTCTTATGTAATAAAAGACTCATGAATGTATTTGGTTTTTCAAAACTATTAATTTTATCCTTCATTTGTGGATTATTTCCTAGTAATCATGTCAATGAAATTAGTGTCAATAACTATCTCTGAGATATCTATGGTTGGGGTCCTGAATTTTGTAATAGAGGAGGTTTATCCTTCATTTGTGGATTATTTCCTAGTAATCATGTCAATGAAATTAGTGTCAATAACTATCTCCGAGATATCTATGGTTGGGGTCTTAAAATTTCTGTTATATCTAAGTGTTGGTCGGAGTCGTTAGCTCAATAGGGGGGGTGAATTGAGTACCAATTAAAATTTCTGAATTTAAAAACAGTGTCTTAAAGACCCCCAAATAAAATAATAAATTAAACTGTAGTGAATTTATATTAAAGTAGAGGTTCTGTCAGATTCTCAAGGGATTGATTAATTCCCAGTTAATCAACACAGGAGTGTGTGATTATCTTTTGAAACTAACTTACTAATCTACACTTAACATAAACACTTGCTAATTTAATTATCAAAGTAACTTTAAAAACAGTATTGGTTTTAAAGTTATTAGCAGCGGAATAAAACTTTGAAAGATATGGCACAACAATGTAACCAAGACGTTAAGTCTCAAGCCGAGACTTAGTCTTCTCAAAAGTTTATATAAAAATGATCCACACCCTGGATCGGGGTTCAACAGTTTACAACTGTCTAGGTCCAAGACCTCTACCACTGTTCTTCGTGGGAAACAGTACAACAGCAACCAGTTGTCCAGGTCACACACGACCTCTACCACTGTTATTCGTGGGAAAGAAAGAATGAAAGAGTTTGGTAAGGATTTTCAAATCCTTCAGTTTGAGTACAGGAGACAGTGTATGTGTTAGATACAGCAGATAACACACACTGCTCGAAAAGAGTAATAATAAATCACAGAACAAGAGATGTAGAGTTTAGAAGTGGTTCTGGTGATTTCAGTGTAGCTCTGGACTTCTTTGGATTCGATCAGAAGTGAGTTTGAGTCCTCTTCTCGTTTCTGTTTGAGAAACAGAGTGTCGTATGCTCCAGGTTCGTAGGTAGTGAGATGTAGTCGATGAAGCTCTTCGATATTCTTTTGAATGCACATAACTCTTCTTGAGTAGGCTTGATTGTATATGTGATTCTGTCTTGCTTGGTTCTTCTTGTATGCACAGAGCTTTTCTTGAGTATGTCGTATGTATTCCTTGTCTCTGTGTGTGTTGTCTCGGTCATCTCTTCAGCAGAGTCTTCTTGTATTTATGTCACGTGCTCCGTAGGACAGAAGAGGTTTCCTTTCCGCGGGTACGAGGTACGGTTTCCTAACATCCGACAACCTTTATTAATTAATTGTCAGGGTATTAAAATATAACTAATATGACCGTTGGTTAGAATAAATAAAGATAAAGATAAAGAAATTCAAACAGTTGTTTATGACTGTTCAAGTGATCGGTAGGTCATCAGCATTAGAGTAATGATCGGTGACTCAGATAGATCATCATCGGTCTGTCATCTGATCAGTAGGTCATCAGCATCGGTGACTCATTTGCATCGGTGAGCCCTTGGATCGGTGCGTCTGATGGATCGGTGCGTCTGATGGATCGGTGAGTCTGATGGATCGGTGAGTCTTATGGATCGGTTGGTACATGCTTGTATCGGTGACTTTGTTTATCGATAGCTCCATTCGTCGGTAGGTACATGCATCGTTAGCTCTATGCATCGGTAGCTCCATGCATCGGTAGCTGTGAGTCTGTCAGTAGCTTCGTCCATCGGTGACTCTTATTCCATCGGTAGCTATTTATACTTACACCGGTAGCTCTATGTTTGTATCGGTAGCTGTCTGTAAGTTAGTAGCTTATATTTATAAGCACATCGGTAGCTCTGTGTTTAGTCTATCGGTAGCTCTGTGTTAAGTCTATCGGTAGCTGTCTGTCGGTAGACTAAGTCTATCGGTAGACTGGTTACCGGTAGCTCTTTATCAGTAGCTATAGACAGATTACTTATCTGTTTTATGCAGAACACATCCGATTGTGTTAGAATCAATTTATAACTTGTATGAACATGAATAAAATAGGATTAACATATTCCAAAGACTATTTTAAAAATTATTATTGGTTTGATCACAGATTTGAAAGAATTAAAGTATAGATCAATGATACTTAAGAATATCATATAGAATGAAAACATAATTGGGATTTTCAACACATATGAATACATGATTGAGATTATCAAAACAGGTGAGGTCAACAATCTCCCCCTTTTTGATAATCACAATTTATGATATGGACATTTAACATAGTGAAAATATAATGGTAAAGAGTATTATATTAAATTCAATGTTCTTATTGAAAATAGCATCAGAGATAATAGAAATAGTATGATATAGACATAAGTTATCAGAGGTAACAATCATAAGGTACTAAATAGACATAATGTATCAGAGGGAAAAATGAAAAGAAGGGTAAAGTGTCTCCCCTTATTCCTTATTTTTCTCCATTGAAAATATTTTTCATTCTCTTTGTTCTCCCCCTTATTCTCTCATTTTGTTCTCCCCCTTATTCTCCTTATTATTCTCCCCATTTTTGATAATCAAAAAGTGGTAAAGCATATATATAGGAGACAAATAAAACATGAGAAGTAAAAGGAGTGCTTCTGTATTAGAGTAGTCAAAAAGTACAGAAACAGAATACAAAGGAATTCTTATCAAAAATCCTAGCCACTTGATCATTCCACCTCTTCCACGTGAGATTTTCCTTTGGGATCAGAAGAAGGTTCGAGTGGTGAGGATGTAGGTGAAGGTTTTGGAATGCCAGAAAAGATAAAAGGAGGCTGGGCCACTGAAACAGAGTCAGGCCTGTAGGTTGAAGATCTCTGGGTGATCATTGGTGTGAGGCTTCGAATAGCTTGAGCAGGAGTCAGCTGGACTGTGGAAGCAGCTGAGGCAGAAGCAGGCAAAGCAGGAGGTATAATGACTGGTCGGGCATCAACATGCAAGAAGGGCAGCATCAGATTTCTAAAATCCATAATAATTCCTCCTCCTCTTTCCATAGCAGAGATGAAATCATCTTTGTTCTCCATGAATTTCTCTAAGGCAGGAGTCAGTTCTCTTAGCTTTCTCACTTGTTCTCTGAAAGCTTGAGTGACTGGTGGTAGCTTCATGTTTTCCAACATCAGCTTGAAGTGGTGTTCGAGTTGATGCTTGGTGAAAATTCTGGTGAAGTAGTAGTCCACTTTGCTTTTTATGGCTTCCTGAGAGGCAGAGGCTTCTCTCATATAGTCTTGAACAATCTTCATTATTTCTCTGGCAGAATCTCTTGTAGAAAGCACTACTCAGCTCAACTCTGATGAGTCCACAGAGCCACTGGTTGAAATAGATCCAATCTCCTCCTTCAACATTGCTCGAACTTGATTCAGGTCAACTGATAGTTTGGATGTGAGAGGGCCAAGAGAGAAGGAAACAGTTTCTTTAAAACTCTTAGACAAACCACTGATTAGGCTTTGAACTTGAGAGTCTTGTAATTGAACATGATCCTTCACTGAGGTTTTGAAACTTTCAAACACCGAGACAAACTGGCTTACTACACTCTTCACATAAGCTAGGTCCTTGTCAGCTTGAGACTTGGAGCTCATATAAGAATCCAAAGCAGCAACTGATGTCTTGAGAGCTTCAAGATCTGCTTCGATCCTACAAGACTGAGTCTGGCACTCTTTTACTTCTTCCATAAGCTCAGACATAAAAGAAGATAAATTACAAGCCAGAGATAGCTCGAAGGATCTCTCTAAAATTTTCATTTCTTCATAAATGCTTTGCTTCATCTCAGCAACTGATGCGCTGAATGATTCTTTCAGCTCATTCTTCATGGATTCAAGATCAGATTTAGAGACAAAAACATTTGAGACAACTGCAGCAGATTCTCTTGCTGAGGCCAAACTAACTACAGAATCAGTCATTATTGAATTAACTGAGGAAGCAAGAGAGGATTACATTAACTTCACTTCTTCAACAAAACTGGTTTTGAGGTCCTCTTTCAGCTTATTCAAATCATGAAATCTGACCACATCATCTGGGAACAACTCATAGGCAAGATCATAATTGGTCTTCGGTCTATTCATAGACACCTCATTGTCAGAATCCGGATAATCCAATCCACAGACTATAAACCCTGGGTCTTCTACCCAGTCTCCAAGCTCAACAGCTACTGTAACATTTCCAAGAACAGATTGATGCTCCCCCTCAATGGGTGCATTCTCATGTATCACAACAGCATTCAGTGCTGGATTCTCTTCATCAGAATCTTCTACTACAAGTTCCACAGGTGCAGCATCTAGAAGATCTTCTGACACAAGTACAGCTTCTTATGTAACTCTTTCTACTTCATCAGCAGGCATAGCTGAGTTTCCAATCAAAGGGATCAAACTTAAACTACCAGAAGTAGACAATTCAGATACATTTTCCTTTTCCTCTTCTTCTTGGTGAGGTACAGACTAGTCTTCCTCATGAGTAGATACAATTTCCTCTACCATTCCTTTCCTAGAATAGACCAATTATGCAACAGGACTTGGGGGCAAGTCTGGATCTCCTCCAACATCCATAGGAGTTTCTTCTTCTTCTTCTTCTGTTTCATCACTATAAACAGGTTCCTCTTCATCAGGTCTCAGACTTGGATCTCTCTCATCCTTTGGTTTTGAGGGATGATCCACAGGATTAAACCTATCATAAATCTTCTGATCATCACTGACCCATTCACCCTTCCATGGGTTCCAGTTAATTTTCATGTACTTACAAACAGTCGAGGTGATGCAAAAATTGTTCTTGACTACAACTGTCTCATCCTGAGACTCAGCTATTCCTTTCACTTTTATCATCACTAAAATCAGCTTGGCAAAGAACAAAGCATTAGTCTTTGACTTTGGTCTAATCATGTCTTCCATTTGAAGCATTAGCAATCTGCACAGATTGATCTTCACACCATGTCTTAGCAAATGAAAAAGATAGATATCTTGATATCTCAGATTTGCAAAATCTCCTCGCCTCGGTATCAACACATTCTGAACAAACTTGAAAAGCAGTCGATTCTCTCCATCCATTTCAGCAGCAACCACTTGCCTTTGATTTCCATTACCAGTCAGTTCTTTTAAGGCGGTTTCATAATCAAAGATGTCACTGCTAGGTGGCATTGCTCTTGATAAATACCCAGAGACACCTTCATGTGGTACTTTCGAACACTCAGCCCACTCTACTGAAGAAAAAGACATCTCTTTTCCATTTAAACAAGAGCTTACTCGATTCTCATTCTCAGGCTTCTCAAAGGTTACAAACTCATAGAACTGTTTTACCAACTTCGGGTAGTATGGGCCATTGTTATTCGAGAAACAATCCACCCATTTCGGGTCCTCCAGAATCTCGAGTACTAACGATTTGCTAGGCAGTAGCCATTCCACGCACAGTTCCTTCTCGATCACTATGTCTCTATTCTGCTAGTGAGGATTCACTGGCCGCCTTCCCGATCTTGTTCTGACTTCACTAACACTGGCTTTATGCTGTGTCTTCTGCTTCTTAGCGTTTGGTTCTGCACTTTCATCTCTGACGATAGGAAGCTTAGTTTTTGCCATTGCGGGTTCAGGGTTCTTGGTCGATTTGGGAGCTAAGGTTCGAAGGTGAGAGATTTTGAGCTCGGTGAGGTAAGAAGTGGCTTAGACTTAGTTTTATCATTTAGGAATTCCAAATAAACGATTAAAATAGAGTAATAAAAATAATATAAAACGATTCGTATTCTTGGCGGCAGACAGATGTTTTAAAAACATTGCATCGGTGTGAGTTAATCATCGGTGAGAAAAACAAATCGGTGAGAATTTCCACATCGGTGAGAATTTTCATATCGGTGAGAATTTTCACGTCGGTGAGAATTTTCACATCGGTGAGAATTTTCATATCAGTGAGAATTTTCACGTCGGTGAGAATTTTCACATCGGTGAGAATTTTCACATCGGTGAGAATTTTCACATCATTGAGAATTTTCACACCGGTTGTAATTAAACATTCCCAATTCGTGTCTTATGTAACTTAGCCTATCCGAACTTAGAGGTTTAGTGAAAATATCAGCCAATTGATGTTCAGTGCCAATAAATTAAAGAGAAATATCACCTTTTTGATAGTGATCTCTTAGGAAATGGTGTCTTACATCTATGTGTTTGGTTCTAGAGTGAGATACAGGATTCTTAGAGATGTTTATTGCACTGGTGTTATCACACTTGATTGAAACATGTTTAAAAACATATCCATAGTCCAAAAGAGTGTGTTTCATCCACAGAATTTGTGCACAGCAACTACCAGCAGCTATATATTCTGCTTCGGCAGTAGATAATGCAACTGAGTTCTGTTTCTTACTACACCAAGAAACTAAGGATTTTCCAAGCAAATGACATGTTCCTGATGTGCTTTTTCTATCTAACTTACAACCAGCAAAGTCAGCATCTGAATAACTCATTAAGTCAAAGGATTGTCCTTTTGGGTAAAACAAACCTAAGTTATCCGTGTGTTTGAGATATTTAAAAATTCTTTTAACAGTAATCAAATTAGATTCTTTTGGATTAGCTTGAAATCTAGCACACATACACACACTAAACACAATATCAGGTCGACTAGCAGTAAGATAAAGTAAACTACCAATCATACATCTGTAATTTGTTTGATCAACTGGTTTCCCAGTTTCATCTGCATCCAATTTACAGGTAGTACTCATAGGAGTTTCACTTTCCTTGATACTATCCAGACCAAAACGTTTTAAAAGATCCTTTGTATATTTACTTTGATTCAAAATAATACCATTTTCATTTTGAAATACATGAAATCCAAGAAAGTACTTAAGTTATCCCATTAAGCTCATTTCAAATTCATTTTGCATACTTTTTGAAAAATCAGTACATAAAGAGTGTTTAGAAGATCCAAAAATAATATCATCAACATATATTTGTACAACTAAAACATCTTTAGAAATTCTTTTAATGAAAAGAGTTGGATCAGCAATCCCTTTAGTAAAACCTTTTGAAATAAGGAAATTGCTAAGTCTATCATACCAAGCTCTTGGAGCTTGTTTTAAACCATACAAAGCTTTAGAAAGTTTAAAAACTTGATTTGGAAAATGGGGGTTAGTAAATCCAGGTGGTTGTTCTACAAAAACATCTTCAATTATAAAACCATTTAGAAATGCACTTTTCACATCCATTTGATATAACTTGAAATCCAGATGTGCAACATATGCAAGTAAGATCCTAATGGCTTCTAGTCTAGCTATAGGTGCAAAAGTTTCTTCATAGTCTATACCTTCTTCTTGACTATATCCTTGTGCAACTAGTCTAGCTTTGTTTCTAACTATATTTCCAGATTCATCTACTTTATTTCTAAAAACCCATTTTGTGCCTATTGTCAAAGTGTCCTTAGGTCTATCCACTAATTCCCAGACATTGTTTCTTTCAAACTGATTTAATTCTTCCTGCATAGATATTACCCAGAATTCATCATTGATAGCATCATTGATATTTTTGGGTTCTAGCTGTGAAAGAAAAGCTTGATGTTCAACCTGGTTTCTTAGAGAAGCTCTAGTTTGTGTTCCTCTATCAAGATTACCAACAACAGCTTCTAAAGGATGATTCTTTTGAATCCTCATTGATCTGGTAAAGGTTGGACTAGAAATTTCAGGGTCATCTATAGGTTCGGGTTCAACAGAAGCAGATTCTGGAGAAAGTCTAGAACTGGATACTTTTATAACAGGTTCTTTAGATTTATCATTAAGGTCCAGAATAGACAAATCTTCTTCAAGATTCTCAGGAGAGGTTTTAGGCTCATGTCGATCAGTTTCATCAAACTTGATGTGAACAGATTCTTCCACACATTTGGTTTTCTTATTGAATACTCTATAGGCTTTACTTGAAATAGAGTAACCCAGAAAAATTCCTTCATCACTTTTGGAAGCAAACTTATCTAGATTATCTTTAGTATTCAGAATAAATACTTTGCAACCAAAAACATTAAAGTAATTAACCTTAGGCTTTCTATTGTTCCACAATTCATAAGGGGTTTTCTTAAGAACAGGTTTGATTAAGACTCTATTAATGACATAGCAAGCTGTATTTACAGCTTCATCCCAAAAATAAATAGGCAGATCATATTCATTGAGCATGGTTCTAGCAATTTCTTGAAGGGTTCGGTTTCTTCTTTCTACTACACCATTCTGTTGTGGTGTTCTAGGGGCAGAAAAGTTATGAGTATAGCCATTGTGTGAGCAATAATATTCAAAATCTTGATTTTCAAACTCACGACCATGATCACTCCTCAATGTTTTAATCTTAAGTCCACTAAGGTTCTCTACAGACTTGGAGTATTTGACAAAGTAAGAACAAGCTTCACTTTTGTGATCTAGAAAATATACCCAAGTATATCTAGAAAAGTCATCTACAAGAACATAAACATAGTGCTTCCCATTTAAACTAGAAACTCTTGATGGTCCAAACAAATCCATGTGAACCAATTCAAGTGGTTGAGAAGTCGAACCTTCTTTCTTTGATTTAAAAGAAACTTTGTGTTGTTTTCCCTTTTGACAGGGGTTACACACTCTATCATTTGGGAATTCTAATTTAGGTAGGTATCTAACTAGGTTTTTTCTAGAGAGTTTTCTAAGTGAGTGAATGTTGCAATGTCCCAATCTTCTGTGCCATAGCCAAGATTCTTTATGAAAAGCATTCAAACAAGTAATATTCTGCTTAGCTAAAGAATTCAGATTAATAGCATAAACATTTTCATTTCTTAAGGCAGAAAATACCAAAACATTCTTAGAATTAAAAACATTACAAGAATCATTTTCAAATTTAACATGAAAACCATCATCACATAACTGAGAAATACTTAATAAATTGTATTTAAGGCCATCAACAAATAAAACTTTAGAGATCAAAATTGAATCAGTGTTACCAATCTGGTCTAGGCCGATGATTTTCCATTTTGAATTATCACCAAAGGTGACAAAGCCTCCATCAACTTTTATTAAACTCTTGAAACAAGAGAAGTCTCCTGAAATATGTCTTGAACATCCACTGTCCAAATACCAGGTCTCTTTACAGGAGCTCTTCAAGCAAGTTCCCTACAAAACAGATTTAGATGGGAGATGATTTTGGTACCCAGATTTTCTTGGGTCCAGACAGGTTAGCCAATAACACTTTCGGTAACCATATTTGTCTAATGGGTCTCAAATAATTTTTAGAATTGACATTCTTTGAAAGATAAACTTTATTATATCCATTGCTATGTATATAACTGGTTGAAGCATATGAAGTTCCAGAATTACCTTCATTTTGTCCAGATTTAGAAATGAATATAGTTTTAGCAATTTTCCTTTGTCCAGGTTGGTATCCTATACCAGTAGTATATTTAGGTGCTACTTGCTTTCCTAGAATCTGTGTTAGTGTATTTTTTCCATTGGTGAACTTCTCTAAGTCTTTCTTGAGTTGCTCATTAGATAGTTTCAGTTCAGTGTTCTCTTTTAGCAGTTGAGCATTTTTCTATTTTTCAATAGTGAGTTCGGTTTTAACTGTAGTGGTGAGAGCATGTTGTTTCTTTAATGACTTGTATTTATCTTTAAGTTCATTACATGTCTCTTCCCTCATATCACAGTATTCAAATAGGTCATTTTTAGACATTGTTCCAGAATCAGAGTCAGATTCTGCATTATCTCCAGAGTAATAATTTAAAGCAGGAGTTTCAGCAGTTACCTCAGAAGTGTTTGTCATAAAGCACATGTTGGCTCGATTCTTTTCAGAGTCTGAAGATTCAGCTTCACTTGTGCTGTCTTCTGAAGCACTCCAAGTAGCCTTCATGGCTTTCTTAAACTTATTGTCCTTATATTCATATTTCTTTTTATACTTCAGCTTTGGACAGTCGGCTTTAATGTGTCATTTTCTCTTACACTCATAGCAGACAACATCATCTGATTTGTCATTCTTCTTCTAATCCTTTTTCCATTTACCTTGGTGATCATACTTACCCTTATAATTTGTTTTTCTGAAGAACTTCTTTTTCCTATAAAGTTTCTTAAATCTTCTAGCAATGTGAGCCATCTCAGCATCACTGTCAGAATCACTTCCACTGTTTTCACAGCTTGAAATTTCAACTACAGCTTGAAGCTTTTCTTTTTCCTTATTCTTTGAAGTTGAGGATTTGAAAGCGACAGAATTTCTTGCAGGTTCATTTTCTTCCTCTTTATTAACTTTAAGCTCTTCTTCATACATCATCAGCTTTCCAATTAGTTCCTTGACAGGTAGAGCAGCAATGTCACATGATTCTCTGATTGAGACAGATGTGCCTCTCCATCTATCAGGTAGACATCTCAAAATTCTCATAATTTGTTCCTTCGATGAGACATCATTTCCCAGCGAGATCATTGTATTGAAAATTTCATTGAACCTGAGATACATGTCAGAAATGGGTTCGTCAGGCTTCATTTTAAAATTATCATACTTGATAGTATAAGTGTTCAATCTCATTTCTTTAACATTAGTTGTTCCTTCATGAGAAACAGCTAAGGTATCCCAAATTTCAAAAGCAGTTTTACAAGAAGAAATTCTATTAAACTCTTCATCTCCTAGAGCACAGTACAAGGAATTCATAGCTTTACAGTTGTTATTATAAGCAGTCTTTGTAGGTTCATCCCAAGTAGATCTAGCAGTAGTAGGAATTTTGTATTCTGATTCAATAGCAGTCCAAATATCAAAACCTATGCTTTCTAGATGAATTTTCATTTTCAGTTTCCACTGAGCATAATTAGTTCCATTGAAGAAAGGTGGCCGGTTAGTAGCACCACCCTCAAGTCTATTGTCCATGATGAGAAAATTTTAAAGAGATAAAAATTTAGATATAACAGAAATTTTAAGAACTTTAAAATACAACTAAAATCACAGTTCAAAAGCAGAGTACTTTTAGAAAGTATTTTCAATCCTTTGATACCAAGTGTTGGTCGGAGTGGTTAGCTCAAGAGGGGGGTGAATTGAGTACCAATTAAAATTTCTGTATTTAAAAACAGTGTCTTAAAGACCCCCAAATAAAATAATAAATTAAACTGTAGTGAATTTATATTAAAGTAGAGGTTCTGTCAGATTCTCAAGGGATTGATTAATTCCCAGTTAATCAACACATGAGTGTGTGATTATCTTTTGAAACTAACTTACTAATCTACACTTAACATAAAAACTTGCTAATTTAATTATCAAAGTAACTTTAAAAACAGTATTGGTTTTAAAGTGATTAGCAGCGGAATAAAACTTTGAAAGAGATGGCACAACAATGTAACCAAGAGGTTCAGTCTCAAGCCGAGACTTAGTCCTCTCAAAAGTTTATATAAAAATGATCCACACCCTGGATCGGGGTTCAATAGTTTACAACTGTCCAGGTCCAAGACCTCTACCACTGTTCTTCGTGGGAAACAGTACAACAACAACCAGCTGTCCAAGTCACACACGACCTCTACCACTGTTATTCGTGGGAAAGAAAGAATGAAAGAGTTTGGTAAGGATTTTCAAATCCTTCAGTTTGAGTATAGTAGACAGTGTATGTGTAAGATACAGCAGATAACACACACTGCTCGAAAAGTGTAATAATAAATCACAGAACAAGAGATGTAGAGTTTAGAAGTGGTTCTGGTGATTTCAGTGTAGCTCTGGACTTCTTTGGATTCGATCAAAAGTGAGTTTGAGTCCTCTTCTCGTTTCTGTTTGAGAAACAGAGTGTCGTATGCTCCAGGTTCGTAGGTAGTGAGATGTAGTCGATGAAGCTCTTCGATATTCTTTTGAATGCACAGAACTCTTCTTGAGTAGGCTTGATTGTATATGTGATTCTGTCTTGCTTGGTTCTTCTTGTATGCACAGAGCTTTTCTTGAGTATGTCGTATGTATTCCTTGTCTCTGTGTGTGTTGTCTCGCTCATCTCTTCAGCAGAGTCTTCTTGTATTTATGTCACGTGCTCCATAGGACAGAAGAGGTTTCCTTTCCGCAGGTACGAGGTACGGTTTCCTGACATCCGACAACCTTTATTAATTAATTGTCAGGGTATTAAAATATAACTAATATGACCGTTGGTTGGAATAAATAAAGATAAAGATAAAGAAATTCAAACAGTTGTTTATGACTGTTCAAGTGATCGGTATGTCATCAGCATTAGAGTAATGATCGGTGACTCGGATAGATCAGCATCGGTCTGTCATCTGATCGGTAGGTCATCAGCATCGGTGACTCATTTGCATCGGTGAGTCCTTGGATCGGTGCGTCTGATGGATCAGTGCGTCTGATGGATCGGTGAGTCTGATGGATCGGTGAGTCTGATGGATCGGTTGGTACATGCTTGTATCGGTGACTTTGTTTATCGGTAGGTACATGCATCGGTAGCTCCATGCATCGGTAGCTCCATGCATCGGTAGCTGTGAGTCTGTCAGTAGCTTCGTCCATCGGTGACTCTTATTCCATCGGTAGCTATTTATACTTACACCGGTAGCTCTATGTTTGTATCGGTAGCTTTCTGTAAGTCAGTAGCTTATATTTATAAGCACATCGGTAGCTCTTTGTTTAGTCTATCGGTAGCTCTGTGTTAAGTCTATCGGTAGCTGTCTGTCGGTAGACTAAGTCTATCGGTAGACTGGTTACCGGTAGCTCTTTATCAGTAGCCATAGACAGATTACTTATCTGTTTTATGCAGAACACATCCGATTGTGTTAGAATCAATTTATAACTTGTATGAACATGAATAAAAGAGGATTAACATATTCCAAAGACTATTTTAAAAATTATTATTGGTTTGATCATAGATTTGAAAGAATTAAAGTATAGATCAATGATACTTAAGAATATCATATAGAATGAAAACATAATTGGGATTTTCAACACATATGAATACATGATTGAGATTATCAAAACAGGTGAGGTCAACACTTCATTTGTGGATTATTTCCTAGTAATCATGTCAATGAAATTAGTGTCAATAACTATCTCCGAGATATCTATGGTTGGGGTCCTGAATTTTGTAACAGAGGTGGTTTATTAGAATCCTTGGAAACTATATTTAAGATAACATTGGTTGGAGAAAATAACCATAAGCCATAATTTCCGGATAAGTATATAAGAACACCCTTTAATTTTGGTAATGGGTAGATAATGTGCGTATTCCTAGAAATACATCAACATATGGATATAATGTGTGGATGTGGTTTTAGAAAAGATGTACATAGGAGTAACAACACTGAAAAGGTGTTTTAGGCCTTACTTGGTGTAATCTGGTATACGACGATGTGTCTTACACCGCACATGGTTTAACACTCTTATGGGATATTCTTAGGATAATATACTTTTTCTTCACAAACCTCTATGAAGAATTTCAATAGATCAAGAAAAAAAATTTCCTAGGATAAACATAAGTTATTTTAGAATGAATTTATAGTGTAATTAATTATCAATTCAACAAATAATATTATTGATTAAATATAGAACATTGAAGTACCATTATAGAAATAAATGGATGAAGTATTTATGAAATAAAGTCGTATAGAAGCCTTAGTTAAATGGATATTCAGTGATGAACATAATTTCAATAATTACCGTCATATTTATATTTACATGTTATATTAATATTGTTTTAGAAAGGTACTACCTATAAGCTAGGTGAAACACAATAATATTAGGCAAGGCCATGGGGCATATACCCATGACTAAAGGATGATTGGGGTTGGACACCAACCACATACATATGAAATATCCGTGTCAATTTTTCATTCCAATAGTTAAAAAATATTGTCAATACTTTTTAATGATGAACCAATAATATCACTTTTGAAGATTAGAGATTAAACTATTAATGACATCTGTTTTGGATGATAGTTGTAGAAAATAAATTATAATTAGAAGTCTAATATTAGTTGTATGATGATTTAAATTTTTTTTAGTACATCAGGCATAAAAAAATTTATTTGGGTATTCAAATTTTCACAGTGATGGGATGAATTAGAATTTGATTGAAGAAGACAAAATGTTAGGATTGTTCATATGAAATTGAATACTTTTATGTAAGAATATTTCACCAATGTCTTTGTCTATAAATGTATTACCCAACATTAAGAAGATGAATTACCATTAAAATGTTTCCAAAATACCTTAATTCTTGATGAAATGATGGTCTTATAAATCATAAAATATTAATGTCATTGAGACCCTCAACATTCTGTTGATCATTCACATGTTTTTTTATTTATGTCCATATTAAATCCTAATAAATATTTACTATTTTCATCCATGTGTGTATCTCTACTTTATAAAAATGTTCTCTTAATTAGATACATATTTACTTGGTATTTCATATAACCTTTTTACTGCATATTTTTTATTTTGTAGTGGTTTTTTACAATCCCTTCTCACAACTTGGGACTAGAATATACAAAATATCAAAAAATATGTCACCAAGAACGATTTTTAATAGCATGGACATAGTGCATTTCAATTGGGGGAAAGTAACACCCCAAAAATTCTAGTGTACATATTTGTATTTGATAGCCTTCATGGCATGCATCTCCATAAGTGTATTGGAATATATAATACTATGACTCCCCAATATATTTACTATTTTAAATATATTCAAATCATGATACATCTTGTAATGAACACAATAATGAGTTATCTTGAAATACCCCAAAGTATGACATTCCTTGATATCTTGAATTTCATGAAAGAGATACCTTCCTCGTTAGCTTCTAATCCATGAAAGGGAGACCTTCCTTGATAGCATTTTTTACATGTAGGACTGAGTTTCACAAAATAATAATGTATTTATAAATTATTATTATTTAATATAATATAATATAACCTGTCTAATATGATATCTATTATGAATAGTATTAACTAACTCATATAAATTTTTTGTTTATATAAATATTTAATTAATACATTGGAAAACCAATTATCTAGAAATGAAAATATAAACCAATTGGAAATAAAAAATATATTATTATTTCTGCTTCCAAAAGAGTTGTTTCTTAAGAAAATTAATTAATTTAAATTAATTACAATTTCTAATAAAATATATATGATATATAATTAGTCTAATATTTTCCATATTAATACATTAGGTTTGATATGCATTAGATTATAACTAACCGTGTTTTACATATAAATCCACATATTTTTATAAAGGTAATTTTACCACCATTTAATAGAGGACCCATTTTAACTATGAATCTTGAAAAATAAATTTATTTATTATGTAAAAAAAATTATATTTGAGTTGGAAAAATAAAAATTAGGTTAGTCTAATAGTTTTAGATATTTTAGAAACATATCCGTATTTAATAAATAGTTAAAAATAATAAAATTTATTTCAAGAAAACATCTTGTTCAAATTTATTAATAGAAATAAAATATTTTTTAGAATGGTCTTAATGGATAATTAATTAAAATTTCTAAAAAATAAAACAAATTAGGTTATTGGGATAAATTTCACATTCAAATTGAATGTAAAAACTTATCAAACATTTATGGCTTTTAACATTAAAAAATCACATTGTTATCCCACATACCATATGAATTTAAAATTAATTTCTACCACATTTGTGTTTGGAATTTGGGGAAATAGATTCAATAATTGTAATTATAATAATTTATAATTTCTAGTTTATTCAAAATATTTTTTGACCAAATATATTAGTGAAATGAATTAAAATTATATAAATTTGTTAAAGAAAAATTATGCTTAACAAAGGAATAAACATTTAACTTAATGGAAAAATTAAATGATAAAATTATTCTAAATTCATTTTATGTCCATTAATTCTCCATGAACCTTTCTTTCTTGAGGTTTTTGTGGTTGTATGACTTTTCTTACTTATGATCATGGGTAGACCAATCCTTTTTAAAAAAACAAGCATGTGAATCCATTTAATTTTATATAAAAGGACACCATATCTCTCACTTAATCTCACATATAAACCCCTTAAGATCGTCCATTACAAACTCATAAAGTCTCCCAACATTCCTTTCTTACACAAAAAATAATCCCTTTGGGTGGAATGAAATCCCTGGATTATTTTGGTTCTAACCAAATGTTATTACCTGACTAAGAGTTAACGTCTTCTCTCAATAATTTAAGTTTTATTTCCCCTATCAAACTCCTAAACTCTTATTATTATCTTCATTTATAAAAAAACATATTCAAAATATGAAAATCCAATTATACTACTGGTTTTACCTAAACTTACATACAACTCCATCTAATTGGACAAAACCATAATGTTTTTGTGTGTGGTGAACTAGTGCCCCATGAAACAATGATTGTTCAATTTTCCATTACCACCTATCATGGTGGATGTTTTGATGGAAACACTTTTTCTAATGTTATATATTATATTTATTATTTTTTATACTTATTTAATAATTTTATAACAAATAAATTTAATACATTCCATTTTACTTTAATATGACAACATCATTTGAGGAAGTGTGGACTTCTTCCCCTTCAAAGGAATGTGATTCATTCACACTATACATGGAATGTTTAAATGATGGTTATAATTAATCATAATATCCACAAAAAATATATATGATTTTATATATTTATATATTTTTTATGTTTATATATATATATATATATTGTTTTCTTTATTACCCTTACACACATATAAAATGTGATAACGTCAGTCATGGATTTGTGGAGTACCACCTCCTCGACACGATGTGATTCCTTTTACAACACAAGAAATATTAATTTACGTATTTATAATTTACACATATTCTATTTATTATATAATTATCATTTCATAAATATATTGTGTGACATACCCTCTTTCCATAACGAACATTGAAAAATAAGATCGTTACTTATGTGTATGTATGGCCTGTCGTCTCCATGATTGAAATAAAAATTAATTTAAAAAATAAATATTTAATGAAGGATTTTAAAATTAAAATTGATGTATATTTATGATAATTTTTTAATTATTATTATTTGTTAGTTGTTTTATAATGACCCCTTATATCGTAGTTGACCTACGAACGTTGTTTTTAACACAATAACCGAATTTTGTCAAAACACACCACGTTAACATAATTGTTTAAGTAAATGTATATGATATTGTTATACGTTAAATAAAAATAATTATAAACATGAAAATGTTTATCAAGAATGTATAAAATTAATATATGTTTTTTATATAGGGATTTAATCAATGTACACCTGAAAGTAAACCCAATCTACGGTATTCTCAACTCACTTTTTTTATATATATTAGATATATACCATGTTTACATATAACATTTATTGTGTAGTGCATCTACTGACCATTTTTATTTATTATATCATGAATTATTTTATATTCAAGATATTTAATATTTTTAATTAATATTATTCTTTAATGGATTTTATGATTTAAAATGATTCATAGTGTAATGGGACAATTTGGAATGTTTAAATAATATTTTTCAGAATAACAACATTAAGGATCTTTCAATTGTATTTCAATTTTAGGAAATTATATTTCTATTTTTCAATAATATATTTCATTTCTATCTACTAATTCATGTCCATTTTCAATTATTATTACCAATCTTCATTTTGTTGGTACTAAAAATGTTTTATAAAATGTCTTTCATAAAAACGACATTATATCACACTTTATTCAAGGATCATGTTTTCTTTTCAAACCCATGTTTTATAAAAAAAATTCAAAATTATTCTATATTTAGTTAACAAATAAATTTTTTCCTATTTTAATCATTTGACAATTTTTTCAATGGAAACTTTTTCTCACTTTCTGAATGAGTTATTTTCAATCATTTTATTGTACTAAAGAAATATTATTTTTACCTCATATAAAATGTACAAATTTATCAGTTGTGGTTTATTTGGAGGATAATTTTTATGTTTAAAGGGTTTAATTTCAATGAAAATGATTTTAATGCAGGTATTAAAGAAAATATTTTAAAAAAAATCACAACACAATATTATTATCCCTAATAATATATTATTTTCAAAAACCCTTGTTGTTACATATCCACCACTCATGTATCATTGATAAATCCATATTAATTATTCAATATGGATACTGATAGGTGGAATTGATTATTAAATATTTTATAAATTATTTTTAATTGAAATTCATGGGTTATGACTCGTTAGAACAAGCCCTTTGGGTTAGAGACCGGTAAATGAAGGATCTAACATTTGGGGATTAGTTATTGAAATCCCCTCTATGCATTGGTTGTATCATGGGAAAATCATTCAGAGGGAAACAATTCTTCATTTTTTCTAGTATAATATACTTCTCTCATACAGGTTTGGGACCAGTTAATGAAATCCCCTTGATGCCTCATTTTTCTAATGAGATTAATTAATCATCCAAATAGTTTAGACTATCTCTGGACGGTAAAGTTATCATGTTATTGGGAAACCTGAAGCACGATAACTAGTCATTTAAATTATTGATAATTCAATTTCAATTATCTATGATATCGTGGGTTTTCATTTATATTGATACATTTCATTTTCAGTTCATTGATTAAATAGATTGTATTCTAGTTTCTTACCTTTTATAGTTATTTTTCCTTATCTTGTTATTTGAATGGCTTGTGCTTCCTTTTATTTACCATTCCATGATTTTACATAGTTTAAATTATTTTACTGATTACATGGAATAATTTTTCGTCTATTTAATTTTCCATGTGGAATATTAACATTTATTCATTATTTTTTAACTATATTTTTGCAATAATGAGAATTTGAGATCTCCCATTTTATTTTTCTTTCCCCGAGAATCCATGATCTATGTCATGAATGATGTAAAATGATTTAGTAGATGTATTAGAGTTATAATCAAATTTATTAATTATGATAATAGTTACTTAGTAATGGAATAATTAGTAATTAGTGCATTATTCCATAAAAAACTAGTCATGTATATATCTATTATACTATGTCTAACAAAGAGATCATTCCTTAAGGGATTTTTTACTTGTAATCATTGAAATTTAATTTGTAGAAGTCATCGGCTCTAGAATCTCTAGTTTAAAGGTGTTATAGTTTGTCCACATTTTAGGAAATGTTATCTGAGGTGATGTAATGGAAGTGGACCTGGCCATGGTTGAGGTAGTGTAAGCTTGGGATCCACCTAAGATCTTGATGGAGGTTCTGAGCTTCCTTGGGTTGGTAGAACATTACATGAGAGTATAACATGTTTTCTCTAGGATTTCATCCCACATCACTTCTTTGATGTGAAAGGGACATAATATTGGGGGGGAAATGGTGTGAGGATTTTTCTCAGCAATTATGTAATGGCCCGGACCTCTCTGGTCGATTAATTTGTAAAAACGTTTTTTTTATGTGGTCAATGCGGCGGACATCAAAAATAATAATTATTATTAATAATAAATGGTAACGTGTTAATAAATTTTTTTGGGGTTTTGTTATAAGTGTTATACTAAATAATTATAATAATAATGTAGGTTTTTTTTTGATAGATCTGGTAATAATGTTTTAATGAGAATTATGTTTTGAATTAAATGCAATGAGATTTGAGATATGAGAATAAATTAAAGATGTTATGATAATTGTGTAAAAATAAATAAATAAAGGTTTAAAATAAATTTGGGGCGTGCCACAAGGAGAGAGAAGATGAAAAATATAATAATATGAAATAAAAGAGAGAGGCGCCACTTTTTGTGGGAGAGAATCTTGGGAGAAAGAATTAATAAAGATTGGAGAGAGGGAGGAGTTATAAGATATTAATGGGAATAAAATTAAGTGTGAAATAAATAGTAAAGGAGATAATTGGTGATGAATTTCCAGCGTGAAAAATGACAAATGGTGATTGATTGGAGTTAGAGAAATAAATAATTAATTAATTAATAAAATATTGTTATCATTTTTTTATAATAAAACACTTTTTTCACAATAACTTCTTCGCGCGACCTCGGTTTCACGAACCGTCAGTGGCAGTGCGACCCTGACTACGAGACGAAAATTATGATTCCAATATTGGATGTCTTTTTCGGGTTTTCAGATTGGGTACCCGAAACGCTCATGAATTAATACATTTAATATTTTTATTATTACGGGATCTTGTATCCAACGTATCTCCCTCATACGGTATCGGATTGACGATCCGTCATCGACAGCGTAACCCTGAAATTATGACGGTCATTTTAAGACCATTAATGAGATACTTTTATGACTCATGCCTCGGGTCAATGAAACACCACATATTGATAGAATTATCATTATTATTAAAACGCGTGGAAACCGCGTGACGTGTTGTGTGTTAACCAATAAAAAAATGTAACGTATGTACGGTCACATCGTGTATTCATTAATGCACGCTGAATACGGATTTACCTATTCGTTGCCTATATAAGAACGAGGTCATGTTTTATCTTCCATATCGATCGCTTCTTTGCCGCACGACGACGCTCTTGGACGATCGAGAAGTATTCCTCCTCTAACTTCTTTGTCCGAGCTCCGAATTACAATCCGTCAGCGGCCATAGGATCGTAGCGACGATACGAAGCTTCTAAGCCCGGACTTGTCACCTTTCCTTCCGACCTTCCATCTCCAGCTTCCATCCTAGGAGGTGTTTGTCGGGTTTGGCGAAGGCGGAGGACACCGAAGGACGTCTTCGGAAGCGACGTGATCGGGACCTTTTGAGGGAGGGTTTTACCTTCGTCTCTCTTTTTGGTGCAACATGCGTGGTCGGATATTTTTATTTTGTTCCATGGGATGCAGTTGAACTTTAAATAAAGATAATAACCGGATAAAGAAGGGTTTGGGGTTTTGTGCTGTTTCTTTTTCCTTCCAGTTTCTTTATCTTCTGATTGTGATTTTGGATTGAAAGGCCTTTGCCTACTGAAAATCAAGGTCGTTGGTGGCCTTTGCGTGCACAATTGATATCTGAATTGTTTGTGGTTGGTTTTGTTAAAACATGGAAAATGGATAAGCATGTAAAGACTGGTTGATTAAATGAGAATGAAAACCTTGTGTGATCACCCCGATTGAACAAAGTTGGAATAATGAACATGTTGGTGGTTTGGTTGTTTTGTGGAAAATGCATTTATTTATGAAAAGTGTTTTGATTATGAAAAGTGTTTTGAAGTAAAAGGTGTTTTCAAATGCGGAAATGTTTTGTGTGTGGAAAGGGTTTTATGTGTGGAACTTTGAAATAAATGAATGATGGAATGTTGTATGGTTGTGATAATATCTTTTAAATTAAATGGCATGTGGTTGCTTTCGTTTTACCTAACCTTGGTTGTGGATGGCAGGGATATGTTTGTGAAAGGTTTTTTCTGGATGTTAGTTGCCCAGTAGTAATAATTTGTTAAACCATTGCATGAAACATGAAGACCTAAATGGGGTTGGGGGAAGATTGTTTGGTTGTTGATGCATGCTTCGTGGTAGCAGTGTCGAGGCACATGCTCAGTTTCTCTTTTTAAGAAGCCATAGGTTGGGCTGTGTGTTTGGTATATGTATATATATAATTGTATCTTTGTGTTTTGTCGCACCACACCCATGTCAAGAACCTAGTTCCGAACACTCCCATTATATGGGAGAGGGTGTTCCCCCTTAGTTACTAGCTCCTTCCTGCTCCTTCTTCCATAGGCTATGATGGATTGAGGTGACCATACACCCAAGACTCTTCGGGTAGGTCTCGGAGGCTGTGATGGCTTGAGGCGACCTTTAGCCCAAGACTCTTCGGGCAGGCTTACCGTTCCAAAGAACCTTCGGAATGAGGCCCCGGTGTCTGCGGGCGGGTTAGTGGTTGTGGCCCAGGTGTGTGCGGGCGGGATGTGTGGTTTGGCCCAGGTGTGTGCGGGCGGGAAGAGTGTGGTAGAGTCAGGACGTTTTCCGTTAGGAAGAGCAGCATCTAATTAAGTGGAAAATGGTGCGGGGTACCCAATACTTTTGTTCTATATATACTAAACTTGTTTGTGTTACTTGGTGAGTGTGACCAGTGAGGCTGGGTGGATAGTTTTTCCTTTTAGTTTCTGGTTCTTCTGTTTTCTCACGGGACCTTAGGGTGTCTCCCCACTTGTGCACGAGAGATTTAGGTTCTCTACTGAGTATACTTGTATGCTCACCCTACGTTGTTTCAGGTTTTCAGGAGGACTACCAGGGCTGTGCGGGACCCTACTAGTCAGGCAGTGGGAGCTGTGCAGTTGCTGTTTTCTTGTTTTTCTTTTGGTACTGTACTCACTTGTACTTTGAGCTTATTTGTACTTGTACCTGTTTCAGTTTATTTATACATGCATATGGGACTGGTATGCGTTTCTTTTCAGAACCTTTGTTCTTTTTCCTTTTTGGTGGTTGACTTTTCATATTTCTGATCCTAACTATAAAAAGGGTAATGCCTCCCATGATTGAAAAAAAAATAAACTCATACCCTTGGTGCTAGTCACCACCCCGGGGCCTACTGGAGGTGGGACTCGGGGGTCATTATCTCTCTTTCACCATTGCCAGCTCAGGAGGGGCATCTTTGATGGAAGGGGGTCATGACAGAATGGTATCAAAGGGAGGTTGAGAGATAGGATGGAGTCTGGAGTTAGGCACAGTGAGGATTGCATGGGATGGTAGGGAAACAGTGTTAGCTGATCTTGGTGTGTGACATAGGCCAGGGAAGACTGGCTAGGACATGGGATTTTAGGGGCCCCCATGATCCGATGCAAGGACTCTGAGCCTACCAAACAACCAAGTGAGGCTACATTGATTTTAGGGTAGAAACCCTAGGAAAGGTACATGCATCATCATGTTTGTGTTTTACTTGATTTGGGGCGTTCTGGGAATAAATTAAAATGATAAAATGAACCCTTGAGATATCTCCTTACTACTCGGGCTTAGGTTTTCCTTGTTTACCGTACAGCTATGGCACCTGGACGGCGTTCTCAGGTGGCTCAGGAGGCCGAGGCCCAAAAGGTTCAGGTGATCGATCAACTGAGGATCGATCAAGTGGAGGAAGACAGCCAGTGGCAGAAGAGCCTCCGTTCTTTCCAGCGTCAGACTCTCAAGAAGTACGAGGGAAGTACTTCGGACCTGGAGATGGAGGGGTGGCTTGAAGAGCTAGGGATCACTTTTACCTTGATCTATGCTCCGAAAGAGTTCTGGGTCCCCCTAGTGGTCAGTCAGTTGAGAGGTGTGGCGCGCCAATGGTGGATTCTCTACCTCGGGGAGAGGAAGGAGGCAGAGATTCCATGGGCTGACTTCGAAAAGAAGTTCCGAGAGGAATTCCTTTCTTCTTTGATCAAGGCGGAAAAGCGTCAGAAGTTGCTCTCCCTTTAGCAGGGGAGTATGACTGTTCGAGAGTTGGGAATTAAGTTCAAGAATCTCCTACGCTTTGCTCCGGAACTCTTTACGGATGAAGAGTCTCAGGAGAGACATTTGGAAGAGGCGCTTCGTCCTTCGCTCCAGTATGTTGTGACCCCCTTCACCCTTCCGACATACTTAGACGTACAGAAGAATGAGGAAGTTGTAGAGAGGATGCACTTGCAGGGAGGTGCACCCCGAGAAGGGATCCAGGCGCGTCCGTCGAAGGGGAAGGCAGTCAGTAGCAGACCTCCTGCGACCGGACCTTCCAGGTTCAGGCCGGTGGGGAGCAGGCCCCAGTGGTTCCAGTTCAGTTCTTCAGGCCCTCGTCCTTCCTTCTCGTGTCCTGTACTGAAGTGTTTTTCTTGTGGAGGTTTCGGGCACGTCCGAAGTCAGTGCCCGACCAGAGCTCAGCACGATGGAGGTGGTCAGGATCAGTACCCGCCTCAGCAGTAGTTGCCGTCGAGGCCCTTTCAGCAGCAGCAGGGCCCTCCGAGGGTAGACCCTGTAGGAGGAGGCCGATCTCAGGGTGCTCCTCAGGGACCTCGACCAGGGCGTGGTCGGGGAGGCGGTCGACATCAGAGAGGCAGAGGAGCTGGGCATGGACAGTTGCACGCAGTAGAGTTGGCAGCTTCAGCAGGACCAGAGGTGGTACGAGGTACGATCTGTTTGTTCAGCACTCTTGTGTCTACCTTGTTCGATTCAGGAGCTTCGCACTCTTTTGTTGCACCCAATCTAGCCCATTGTTTGGGTCTAGACGTAGAGAGACTTTCTATATCCTTGGTACTGAGTACGCCTGTTGGAGGTCAGACATGTTTGTCTTGTGTTTGTCGGGGATGCGAGCTGACGTTGGGACCACATCGGTCCATTGGAGATCTTCTTTTGCTACAGATGCAGCCATACGACGTCATCTTAGGCATCGACTGGCTATTCTCTGTTAGTGCTGTTATCGACTGCTTCCGGCGAAGAGTCGTGTTCTCCGATATGGATGGACAGCGTGTGACTTTTGTTGGCGAGAGGAGCTATCAGGTGGGAAGCCTGCATGTGAAGCCTATCTTTTCTTTGTTGGGTGGGATATCAGCGGTTCCAGCTGATATGGAGATGATTAATGTTCCATAAGTTGTTGGGGAATTCCTTGATGTCTTTCCTGAGGAGGTTGTGACTCTACCCCCTCGACGTGATGTTGATTTTGGGATAGACTTACAGCCAGGTGCCCGTCCAATCTCGATGGCTCCTTATCGGATGGCACCTTCGGAGTTGTGGGAGTTGCGGATTCAGATTGATGATCTGATGGAGAAGGGTTTCGTTCGACCTAGTGTGTCTCCATGGGGTGCTCCGGTTCTGTTTGTGAAAAAGGCGGATGGTGGTCTCAGGCTATTCATAGACTACCGAAGGCTGAATCAGGTAACGGTCAAGAACCGTTACCCCCTTCCGAGAATAGATGACCTCTTCGACCAGATGAGGGGAGCATGGTGGTTTTCTAAGATTGAACTGCGGTCGGGATATCATCAGCTGAGGGTAAAAGACAGTGACATCCCAAAGACAGCTTTCAGGTGCAGGTATGGGCACTTCGAGTTTGTAGTGATGTCGTTTGGGGTTACGAATGCACCAGCTGTGTTCATGGGTCTTATGATCTTTGTCTTCTGAGAGTTCCTGGACCAGTTTGTCGTTGTGTTCATCGATGACATCTTGATCTACTCAAGATCAAAGGAGGAGCACGTTGAGCATCTCAGGGCTGTCTTGGAAGTCCTTCGACACCATCAGCTTTATGGAAAGTTGTCAAAATGTAAGTTCTTGACGCAAGAAGTACAATTCCTTGGGCACGTGGTGTCTCAGCATGGAGTGTCAGTGGACCCATAGAAGGTAGAAGCATTTGTTTCTTGGACAGCACCCAAGAGCATGGCAGAATTTCGTAGTTTCCTGGGGTTGGCTGGATACTATCGGAGGTTCGTCTCGGACTTCTCTCGAGTTGCTGCTCCATTGACAGCTTTGACTAGTAAGAATCAGGTCTTCCTGTGGAATGATCAGTGCCAGGAATCTTTCGACTACCTGAAGGAGAAGTTGGTTAGTGCTCCCATCCTTAGGTTGCCAGAGGAAGGATCCTTGTACGAGGTGTTTTGTGATGCCTCTGGCCTTGGATTGGGATGTGTGCTGATGCAGAAGAAGGGTGTGATCTGCTATGGGTCTAGGCAGTTGCGTCCTCACGAGCGGAACTATGTCACCCATGACTTGGAGCTTGCAGCAGTAGTGTTCGCATTGAAGCTGTGGCGACATTACCTCTTTGGGGAGCGCTTTGTGGTCTTCACTGATCACAAGAGCTTTCACTATGTATTCTCCCAGCGTGACTTGAACTTGCGACAGCAGAGATGGGTCGAGTTTCTCCAAGACTACGACTTTGAGATCTCGTACACTGAAGGTAAGGGAAACGTTGTGGTTGATGCCCTGAGCAGGAAGCCGCATCAGGAAGTGGTTCGGGAATCTGCTGATTCTTGGAAGGCGATGGGGGAGTTGGCTGCCTTGCACTTGGATGCGAGGGTGGAAGGTTCTAGAGGCTTCTTGTTTCAGATGACGGTACAGTCCTCTTTGTTGCAGCAAGTGGAAGAGTCTCAGTGGGGAGACCCTGAGGTGGAAGTGTTGCGGGATCGTGTCGATCAGGGGAACGCTCCGGAAGGATGGTCGGAGGACAGCCGACATCGGATGCTCTTTCATGGAAGGTTGTTTGTTCCAGAGGTGATGCGTGATGAAGTCCTTCGTGAGTTCCATAGCTCAGCCTTGGCAGTACATCCAGGTGTTTCGAAAATGTACCAAGGCCTGAGGGGATAGTTTTGGTGGCCCGGGGTGAAACGGGCAGTGGCAGAGTTTGTGGCTAAATGCCTGGTGTGTCAGCAGGTGAAGGCTGAACACCGCGTTCCTGGTGGTTTGTTGCATCCTTTAGATGTTCCCGAGTGGAAGTGGGACGACGTCTCGATGGACTTTGTCACAGGACTACCCAGAGCTCAGGTCGGGCATGATGCTATCTGGGTAGTGGTGGATTGACTGACAAAATCTGCTCACTTCTTGTCCATCAAGGAGTCAGGACCTGTGAGTACCTTAGCACAGAGGTACGTGGATGAGGTGGTGCATTTGCATGGAGTTCCGAAGACTATCGTCTCAGATCGGGACACTCGGTTCACCTCACGAGTCTGGAAGGGGTTACAACATGCTTTTGGCACCCAGCTACGCCTTAGCACTGCTTTTCACCCTCAGACTGATGGACAGACAGAGCAGACTATCCAGACATTGGAGGACATGCTGTGAGCATGTGTTCTGGATTTCGGAGGATCATGGGTACGAACCTTGCCTTTAGTAGCGTTTGCCTACAACAACAGCTTCCACTCTACTATCGGCATGGCTCCTTTTGAGGCTTTGTATGGAAGACCATGTCGTTCACCCTTTTGTTTGGTAGAGGTTGGTGAGACTGGTACTCTTGGACCAGAAGTAGTGCAGAGCACCACGGAGAAAGTCCAGCTAGTGCGGGAGAGGATGAAAGCAGCTCAGGATCGGCAGAAGTCTTATGCTGATCGTCGGATGAGGCCCTTGGAGTTCGAGGTGGGAGATCATGTGTTCTTGAAGGTTTCCCCTCAACGGGGGCAGCAGAGGTTCGGAAAGGGGAGTAAGCTCTCCCCTAGGTTCATCGGACCTTTCGAGGTGCTGAGGCGAGGTGGCGAGGTGGCATATCAGCTGGCCCTACCACCTCAGTTGGAGAGGGTCCATGACGTATACCATGTCTCCCAGCTTCGTCAGTACTTACATGATGACTCTCATGTCATCAACTGGTGAGAGCTAGATGTGGGAGAAGACGCGACCTTCGAGGAACGACCAGTCAGGATCAAGGATCGCAAGGAGAAAGTGCTCCGTGGATGAACCATCGGCTTGGTTCGTGTGTTGTGGAGGCATGGCGGCCTTGAGGAGAGCACTTGGGAGCGGGAGACCCAGATGCGCGCTCAGTACCCGGGGTTGTTTTGACTTGTACCTTCCTTTGTTTGTTGGTGTTACCCTGTACCTTTGATATATAAAATGTTGGCTTGTTGGATGTGAGATCTTTGTTCCTTGTTCTTGGGAAGTGTGTGGCTTGTCCGGATATATGGGAAAGGAAAAACCTGATCCTTAATCAAGACGCATTAATGAGGATGCGATTAAACCCGTGCAGGCGAGTCAGTGCCGCCTAAAGCGGATAGTATCTTGACATAGGAGAGGGAATTCCTAACTCATAGAGATGTTGGTTGGTTCCTTGTCATGACGAGAGCCCTGAGAGGTATCTTGTGGAGTGGTTCTTCAGATCCTTTCCTTCTTCTGGGTCAGTTTTTAATTCTCAAGGACGAGAATGTTTTGAGAGGTATCTAATGTAATGGCCCGGACCTCTCCGGTCGATTACTTTGTAAAAACGTTTTTTTTATGTGGTCAATGCGGCGGACATCAAAAATAATAATTATTATTAATAATAAATGGTGACGTGTTAATAATTTTTTTTTTTGGGGTTTTGTTATAAGTGTTATACTAAATAATTATAATAATAATGTTTGTTTTTTTTATAGATCTGGTAATAATGTTTTAATGAGAATTATGTTTTGAATTAAATGCAATGAGATTTCAGATATGAGAATAAATTAAAGATGTTATGATAATTGTGTAAAAATAAATAAATAAAGGTTTAAAATAAATTTGGGGCGTGCCACAAGGAGAGAGAAGATGAAAAATATAATAATATGAAATAAAAGAGAGAGGCGCCACTTTTTGTGGGAGAGAATCTTGGGAGAAAGAATTAATAATGATTGGAGAGAGGGAGGAGTTATATGATATTAATGGGAATAAAATTAAGTGTGAAATAAATAGTAAAGGAGATAATTGGTGATGAATTTCCTACGTGAAAAATGACAAATGGTGATTGATTGGAGTTAGAGAAATAAATAATTAATTAATTAATAAAATATTGTTATCATTTTTTTTGATAATAAAACACTTTTTTCAAAATAAATTCTTCGTGCGACCTCGGTTTCACGAACCGTCAGTGGCAGTGCGACCCTGACTACGAGACAAAAATTATGGGTCCAATATTGGATGTCTTTTTCGGGTTTTCGGATTGGGTACCCGAAACGCTCATGAATTAATAGATTTAATATTGTTATTATTACAGGATCTTGTATCCAACGTATCTCCCTCATACGGTATCGGATTGACGATCCGTCGGCGATAGCGTAACCCTGAAATTATGACGGTCATTTTAAGACCATTAATGTGCTACTTTTATGACTCATGCCTCGAGTCAACGAAACACCACATATTGATAGAATTATCATTATTATTAAAACGCGTGGAAACCGTGTGATGTGTTGTGTGTTAACCAATCAAAATATGTAACGTATGTACGGTCACATAGTGTATTCATTAATGCATGCTGAATACGGATTTACCTATTCGTTGCCTATATAAGAACGAGGTCATGTTTTATCTTCCATATCGATCGCTTCTTTGTCGCACGACGACGCTCTTGGACGATCGAGAAGTATTCCTCCTCTAACTTCTTTGTCCGAGCTCCGAATTACGATCCGTCAGTGGCCACAGGATCGTAGCGACGAGACGAAGCTTCTAAGCCTGGACTTGTCACCTTTCCTTCCGACCTTACTTCTCCAGCTTCCATCCTAGGAGGCATTTGTCGGGTTTGGCGAAGGAGGAGGACACCGAAGGACGTCGTCGGAAGCGACGTGATCGGGACCTTTTGAGGTAGGGGTTTACCTTCATCTCTTTATTTGGTGGAACATGCGGGGTGGGATATTTTTCTATTGTTCCATGGGATTCAGTTGAACTTTAAATAAAGTTAATAACCGGATAAAGAAGGGTTTGGGGTTTTGTGCTGTTTCTTTTGCCTTCCAGTTTCTTTATCTTCTGATTGTGATTTTGGATTGAAAGGCCTTTGCCTACTGAAAATCAAGGCCGTTGGTGGCCTTTGCGTGCGCAATTGATATCTGAATTGTTTGTGGTTGGTTTTGTTAAAACATGGAAAATGGATAAGCACGTAAAGACTGGCTGATTAAATGAGAATGAAAACCTTGTGTGATCACCCCGATTGAACAAAGTTGGAATAATGAACATGTTGGTGGTTTGGTTGTTTTGTGGAAAATGCCTTTATTTATGAAAAGTGTTTTGATTATGAAAAGTGTTTTGAAGTAAAAGGTGTTTTAAAATGCGGAAATATTTTGTGTGTGGAAAGGGTTTTATGTGTGGAACTTTGAAATAAATGAATGATGGAATGTTTTATGGTTGTGATAATCTCTTGTAAATGAAATGGCATGTGGTTGCTTGCGTTTTACCGAACCTTGGTTGTGGATGGCAGGGATATGTTTGTGAAAGGTTTTGTCTGGATGTTATTTGCCCAGTAGTAATAATTTGTTAAACCATTTCATGAAACATGAAAACCTAACTGGGGTTGGGGGATGATTGTTTGGTTGTTGATGCATGCTTCGTGGTAGCAGTGCCGAGGCACATGCTCATTTTCTCTTTTTAAGAATCCATAGGTTGGGCTGTGTGTTTGGTATATGTATATATATAATTGTATCTTTGTGTTTTGTCGCACCACACCCATGTCAAGCACCTAGTGTCGTACACTCCCATTTTATGGGAGAGGGTGTTCCCCATTAGTTACTAGCTCCTTCCTCCTCCTTCTTCCATAGGCTATGATGGCTAGAGGTGACCTTACACCCAAGACTCTTCGGGTAGGTCTCGAAGGCTGTGACGGATTGAGGCGACCTTTAGGCCAAGACTCTTCGGGCAGGCTTACCGTTCCCAAGAACCTTCGGGATGAGGCCCAGGTGTCTGCAGGCGGGTTAGTGGTTGTGGCCCAGGTGTGTGCGGGCGGGATGCGTGGTTTGGCCCAGGTGTGTGCGGGCGGGAAGAGTGTGGTAGCGTCAGGACGTTTGCCGTTAGGAAGAGAAGCATCTAATTAAGTGGGATATGGTTTGGGGTACCCAATAATTCTGTTCTATATATACTAAACTTTTTTTTGTTACTTGGTGAGTGTGACTAGTGAGGCTGGGTGGATAGTTTTTCCTTGTTATTTTCGGGTTCTTCTGTTTTCTCACGGGACCTTAGGGTGTCTCCCCACTTGTGCACGAGAGCTTTAGGTTCTCTACTGAGTATACTTGTATGCTCACCCTACGTTGTTTCAGGTTTTCAGGAGGACTACTAGGGTCGTGCGGGACCCTACTAGTCAGGTAGTGGGAGCTGTGCAGTTGCTGTTTTCTTGTTTTTCTTTTGGTACTGTACTCACTTGTACATTGAGATTATTTGTACTTGTACCTGTTTCAGTTTATTTATACATGCATATGGGACTGGTTTGGGTTTCTTTTCAGCACCTTTGTTCTTTTTCATTTTTGGTGGTTGACTTGTCCTATTTCCGATCCTAACTATAAAAAGGGTAATGCCTCCCATGATTGAAAAAAAAATAAACTCATACCCTTGGTGCTAGTCGCCACCCCGGGGCCTACTGGAGGCGGGACTCAGGGGTCATTATCTCCCTTTCACCATTGCCAGCTCAGGAGGGGCATCTTTGATGGAAGGGGGTCGTGAAAAATTAGTTTATAGTTTGATTAGCACTCCCATTTTAAGATTGTTGGAGGAGGGTGTCAAGTATATAGTGTTATAAGATTTATTAAGAACTATCCTTGTTTGGTTTCTATTATGGAGGAAATTGGTGACTCTCTGGGGTTTATGGTATCTAAGACTACAAGTGAATAACTATGTGACCAATGATCTTGAGTTAGCAGTGGAATCCATCGCAGTGAATATGTGGTGACCCAAAAAATTGTTCAAGTTGTTTTTTATATATTCTAACCAAAAGAGTATCAATTATATATTTTCTCCAAATTAACTGAACATGAGATAACCTTGATGGATTGATATTCTCCATTATTATAATTTCAACATTTTCTATTCTCTAAGTAAGGGGAATATGGAAGAATATTTTCTTAGTAGGATATCTTGTTTTCAATTACTAAGGGAGTTTTCAGAGCAGTTTTCCGCATCATTGTTATCATTTTTAAATATATTTGAAACAGTTTATATCCATTTTATTGTTTCAACCCTTCACAAATTCAATTAGTATGAGAGACACATATTGGATATAATTACTTCTAGAACCTATGATCTCAGATATATGTATGGAAAGATCCTTGTGTATTTTAAAAATGTGGGCAGTATTTCATAATTTTTATAGGACACACAATGGTACTAGTGAAGTTTTAGGATGTTGTTATGGGAGAGGATTATAACTATTCATTTGTGGCACATCAAGGTGTGAAAAATATGTACCAGGACCTCTGACATCATTTTTGGTGGCCAGAGATCAATAATGGATTTGTAGATTATCTCTATAGATCCCTCACTTGTTAAAACATGAAGGCTGGGAACTATGTTATAAGGGGTTCATATCAACCCCATGAGGTGCTATAATGAAAGTGGGATGGGATATATATGGACTACACGATTGTTTTTCGATTCATTTCAAAGGAATTAAATTCTATATGGATGATCATAGACTGACTCACCATGTCAAACCACTTCCATGTTATATAGGAAAAGAGTTCAATAGAGAGCATGGTACGCCTGTATATTCATAAGATAGTCCAACTCCGTAAATTTCAATTGAATATTTTTTCGTATCACGATGCTTTCAATACATCCTGGTTTTGTAAGGGGTTATTGGAGGCGTTTTAGACCGAATTATTATTGGGAATTTCATTTCACCTCTTAACTAATGGAATGACTATGAATACCAACATTCTTCGAAAGGACATCCTATGAGATTGAATATTTGACATCAGTCTTTTGTGGCATGATCACATACCACAGTTGGTGTCTCCATACAAAATTATCTACCATTCCACAATTGTTTTGTCTCCTGTTGAGGCCTTGTACAAAAACCATATAGGTCACAACATTGTTGGACTGAACTAGGATAGTCAGTACTCATTGGACCGGAGTAGGTGAGAGATAACATAGAGAAGTTGAAGATAATCAAGTAGAGTGTGAAGACTACTCAAAGACAACAAAATTCTTATACTCATAAGTGAATGATTGATTTTGATTCCATGTATGGTTAAAATGTGTTTCCAAGTATTTTATCTCATTGTGTATTGTAGCGATTTGTCTAGGGGAAAAGAAATCATCGAGGCTAATTGGCCCTTTCCAGATATTCTATCGGTTTGGCCAAGTGTTCTACCTACAAGCTCTACCTCGGTATTTTGTTAGGCTGCATGATGTCTTCATGATGTTGCAACTAATGAGGTATGTTCATTACCATGTACATGTTATCTTTTGGGGTGAGGTGGACATCGAATATGGAGTTTCTATTGAAAAAACCTGATGAAGAATGGGGATAAATATGAGAGGAACCATTGTGGGTGATTTATTTCATTAGTCTGTGTATTTTGGGTATAAACAAGGGTGACAGAATTACATATTTGTGCTCAGTAGACACATCTTTTTGAGTTTACCTTGTTTTGGTTTATCATGATGATAAATCACCATTATGGGGAGAATTTATTCTCTCAAATCTTATGTGAATTGTTTTTAAATATAATATGAATTATTTTCAAGACAAAGAACTGAGAATGAGTACGAATATGAGGCCCAATATTCCCAAATTAATTTTCTAAATAAATTCATTATATTAAATAATACAAAATGTTGGTTTTCCTAAAAATTTGGAATAACATATAAACATGTTGCTAGATCGGAAATACAAGGGAACAATTGAGCTCATAATATGAGGATTGCTCCAGGAATGACAAATCATAAGTCGGTGCCGTTTGTTTTTAGAATAGTTATCATGAAAGTAAAATATATAATATTATTTTATGTCCATGAGGTCATGTTTTCATATTAAATATACTCATATGAAAAATTAACAATGTTATCCATATAATCCTATGAATATAATGAGTTCTATTGGATCATTTAGGGATACATAATAGGGAGATGACAACATATTATTGATCAATGATGGACACACATTAGATTCGATGGATAATTCCAACGATGTCGATGACAGATCATTCTTCATCATTGATCGATCCAAATCAAGGTAGGTTGTGTGTTTTATTTTTATTTCCACCAATTTAAATATATTTATTATGGACACGAATCAATTGATGAATATTTTGATTTTCGGGTCAAGCGTATTACGAGATGGGTTTTTGAGTGGTCTTGACCAGTGTTTTACTATGATTCAAAATTTCATCATTCCCATTATAATATATATGGATCATGATTTACAAGAACAATGATAAAGATTTATTCCTCTCTATGTTTTTTATCTTCTCTAACTTGATTGTAGTTCATCACAGGTGTTCCTCATTTGATACAGGACTAGAAAAATTCAATTCAATAAATTATTGGGCATTCATTTCATGGAAGAAAAATATGATATCATAGATCTAGTATCATCATGATACGAAGGTGGTGAAATGATGGAAGAGGATACAAATTTAATGATGTTTGATACGTAATTTATTGTTCTTCTGTTTGTAATGCAGAATAATGATTATCTTGTTATATGATAAGAGAGACAGCCTGAATCTTATTGATTCGGTGACGGACCAACTATATGAGGCTAAATACTTTATTTTAGGGCATGATAATCATTGAATAAAAATTCATCAGATCAGCCGAGGAATTAACATGATGAACCCAGGATTCTGGAAAATCAATTAGAACACGGTGTGTAAACCAGATCAACACGCCATGCGGATAACCTTGGCGGTAGATTGTGTTTTAGAATAAGTTTAACCTCACATGGTGTGTGGCCCCTATCATAGGTCACATGGTCCCTCATCATATTCAATATGAGTAACTCATAGTGTACATGAACATGTTATAGAGTAAACAAGTTTCCGACATGGCGTGTACACCCCCACATTACATGGCATAGACCAGGTACATAGGCTAAGCCATGTACTCATACACAAGAAAACATACACAAGCTAGAGCCATGTACTGATACATGGATAGAGAACATGACCAACATACATGTACTGTAGTACTACACAGACATGGTTTGAGGAACGATATGCTTTCATTAGTTAGACCATGGGTTAAGGGATTTGGTGTGAAACCCTTATACGCCATGTGTACTCACTTCAAAATGGTATAGTGATCGCGGAATCATTGATATAGATATGTTTTTTTAGGATTTGTTCCACTTATCCTTTCCCAGATGGTTGGTATGGATTCATTTCATACTCCTAGGAAAACTATCACTTCATCTTGACATCAAGGATGGAGTTTTTAGAATCCCTACAAGAGGCCTAGAGTTATACCTCTAGTTCATCTTCATGACCAAAACTACATGAGCATCGATCTTATAGATTTCAAGTTAATTCAGGATGTGTTTTTTGTATCACCCCATGGCACATGATGTGACACTCATCGCTGGATTGTATTTTATTTAGACTCTCAGTGTGTTCTTTCACATGATGAGACATGATGAGAAGTAAATATATGATGGAGGTCACCACTTCTATCATAATAATAGTGTGTTCTCACAGATGTGTTCTTCATAGATCATTCAGCTAGAATCCAAGGCATGATATACTATTGTTACGATATAGCTCCTTTTTGTTTTTCTTTGTTGAGTATATCTGTATTTTTTATATGTGACATAAAAATGCACCTGTGTGTATATGACTTTTTTATTATAAGTCAATTATTTGTGTGTTCTGGGTGATCTACTATATATTGTTATTCCCATCCTTACTTGATCTTTTCCTTCAAATTTAGTGACTTGTGAAGATAATGAACTATTTTACAGAGTACTAGTTGGAACAAGAATAGATGGTTTTTAGTGAGGCTGTATAGACTGAGGTGTTTTATGTGGCTTTAGATAGAATTCACAATACCTTTACATTTTGGAGGGACATGTCTTATATAATCCATTTTTTTGGTTTTATTTGGCCTTATAACATTTTATTACTTCATGTCATTCTCTATGTATGAGATATAGATATATTTATGATTTGGTGGTTCAGTTTGTTTTACATTTCATCATATTATTGTATTAAAGAACTATAAATGTATACAAGTACATAGTCAATGCCTTCCATGATAGTGATATGCATAAATTGAGATAGTCTCCATCCCTAAGACTATTGAATGTAGACATGGGGAGTCATAGTATGAGATCCATGAGTTTGGGTCATGATATAATGTATGAAACATTCTATTCTATTTCATCAGCTATATCATATCAAACATTGATTGTTTCCAAAACATAATTCTAACACATTGGATTACAGAACATCTTTCTATAGTGGGATTCATATGTTTACATCATAATACTCATTTATTATATTTTTAATGCATGAAAACATAACATCATGAAGGTATTGATCCCAATAATTATTGAATCCCATAGAATAATATTTATATATATTCAATGGAATTTGAATCATTTTCTCACACAAACCATGAATCTGAGGAATATTTGTAGTGCTTAAAATTATCTTTGTATCTAATGACTATGTAATACTTCTCTACAAATTTAAGGTAAAACTCAGATACTAATAAGATACAATGGAAAATGTAACACTATATAATAATTCCACATCCAAAATATATATCATCGAATGAATATCTATATGGAAATATTCTCTTACATCGATGAAGAGTGATGCATTTTTAACGAAATTGAATATCAATCATTTTCAATTTGTCCATGTATACATTTTGGGGCATTTTATGACAACAACATTTGGGATTTTTTCCTATTTCGTTTCAAACACGGTTAGTGGATGTAATATAACCTTATATTTTTTTTATTTTATACAAATAATTCTAACATTCCATGCACTGACATACAAATGTTGTGGTATCTCTCTTCAATCCATCCCACAAAAAGATATCATTAAAATACTTAAAAATATTAACACATACAATATTAATAGATAATGAATAACTATGAACATACTCTATCAACACATTTTTAGAATGTTCTATAGAAGGTACACATACATGATTCCATAATTATATCAGTTCATCATGATCATTGTTAAACAGAGAAAAATTTATAGCATCAAATTGAAGCTCAACATATTCTTTTAGGGCCACATTAATATTCACATGGATATATTATTGAACATTCAATTTACTAAGTTAATCATTCCACCTTCCTTCATGTCTTCTATGTAATCCTTTTAAAATCCTAAAATATTGGATGAATTCTAATACTCGACATGGATATGAAAGCTGGCTCATTTTTACTAAAAGCTTCTTCAACATAGATCACATTCCCAAGGTTATAATGTGTTTAACAGTCATAATTGGAAATCAACTGTTACCATCTTTTATTTCTCGTATTCAACTCATTTTTGAAAATATAAATTAATATTTTGTAATAGATATATATATCAAAAATAATTATAAAAATATAATTCATATATATCATTAATTCTAAAATTACCCCATATATCATCAAATATGATAGTGTTTTTTCAAGAAATTTATATTGTGGGGATGAAATAGATAAAAATTTCATTTCTTATAATGAATCGTCATGATACTATATTGAATGCATCACTTGATATTGAAAAATCATCTCCACTATTAAGAAAAATATAACCAAGTGTTCTATCATATATTTTTTTTAGTTCCATGAAATATTCAGCACATAATTTTTTCTAGAGGAATTGGGACAATAAAAAGTTATCATCATTGTGGTAATAGATAATAATTTGAAATATTCCACAAAAAAACATATATTTTCTATATAAATCCAGAAAACTATATTTCTCATTCCCAGTTGTTTGTTTGGGCCAATATTCAAAAGAAATTGTATCTTATGGATCTAAATATATAACCTCTCATTAGATTGTATGACACTAAACGGAATAACTTTTTATAAAAAAATAAAAAATGAAAATTTGTCATATTTTTTCTTGTTTCATAAAGTCTCTAATAAAATAATAATGTTTTCTTTAGGTTCATCTATAATATTTTAAAATATAATAATACCGTATATAAATTCATCTCCAATCTAATAAAGATAATATGTAATGATTTTATTCATTAAATCCATGAATGTAGTGTGGGAATTAAAAACATAAAATGGTTCCACTTTGTATTCATAATTTTCATACCTAGATTGCATGGAGACCTTGGTTATATACTCCATATTGAGAAACAATTAATGATATACATAATTAATTCAATCATTTATATGTATTGATCGCCATGAAGTTGATAAAATAGGTCATCAGATGAAATTGTTTCATGATCATGATGTTGTTCAGCTCATGATAATGAATGTAGGATCATATATATCAAAATTATTCATAAAAAAATACACGTGTACCCCACAGTGACACAATTGTAATAAATAATCCCTTATCATTTTTTCCTATAGTTTTTTCTTAATTTCATTCAAATCAATCAATTCCATTCTATAGCGATTCATTGAAATATTTATCTCTCCCTATATGAGTTCTATAGAGAACTCCTATTAATGTTTTGGGGGATGTACAAGAAACCCCTCTTGAATGACATCATAATAAAGATCCAAAATATTTAAATCATGTATTATATATTTCCCCACAATAAGATGTGACAAATTCCTCTCTTTAATTTGATTCATAACCCAAACAATTGATGTTATATACATCATAATTCCATTTTTTATTCGCACTAATAAATTATCATTGGTTGAATTTGAATATAAAATTTGAGTTCCCATCATGATAAATTGATTTATGATTTATGTAGAGAAATAATTTCAATTCTTAAGAGATAATTGAATTCATATAAAGTTAGAATGAAATGATTTTTAGAAAACTATTCTAAAAAATAACTTCGGGATACGAATCATATTCCAATGATATGGCCATCATACCTATAACACCCCGAGCTTCCACGATACACTTCTCATTCAATAATGCAATAGCTTGCATTGTACAAAACTTCGAGTTCTAACACACCGCGACTAATCAAAGTAGCCGTTATGAATAGTAATAACCACTTTTTAAAATTATAGAAATGTTATATTTCAAAATGGACTTCATTTTTGTATTCGTAATATCGAAATTATCCTAAGTTAAATTTTTTGTAATTTTCTGAGAACTTCCATTTTTTATGAATAGTGAAAAATACTTAAAAACAACTTTTTTGATCAAAATAATTTATAGTGATAAATTATACTATTTAGTGGTTTTAGAGTATAATTAGAATATATTTTTACCATTTTATCTAATGGTGGTCATTCGAATTAATTTCACTTTGAAATTGGACATAAACAATTGTCAATCTTTTGATATAAATTGTTTCTTAAAAACATGCTATTTGTTGTGACAGCGGGAATTAATTATAAAAATAATTAATGCAACTTATATGTTTGGAATTTTTTTAAATAGACATCATTTTTGAAATCGGAATATCAAATATAGCTTAGGGTGAATTTTTGGGATTTTTCTGAAAAACATCAATTTTTTATGAATAGTAAAACCACTAAGTGGTATTTATAAAAACTGATTTTTTGTTTAAATGAAATTTTACCAATTCTGTGTTTTGAATTTCAAAAACCCGATATACATGGTTTTCATTGAGAAGTAAAATTTGGTTCAATGAAATTAAAATAATTTTTTGGTGAATAGTAACTTTTAAGTTCTTAATCGCGATTAGAGGTAATTAGTGTAGTTTAAGGTAAAAATAATGTTTTAATAATATGAGATGAGCTTGACAAATTTCCTACCCTCATTGGATGTGCCATGGCCGACCAATAAAATATATGGGTCAACTTGGGGACCCCATGGAGCCACTTTAGTTGGAAAATGACATAAATACCTTTTATTTAATGTTAAAGTAAAAAAGGACACAAACATGAAATGTTTTACTAAAAAAAATTTTACATGGGGTTATACAAGTAATATTTTTGACTATAAATATTCATTGGAAATCTAAAAAGATTTCCTAAATCATAGTATTTTTTTATAATTTTTAGACATTAAATAAATTAAATTATTTAAGACATAATGATGATGCAACCATGACCTCATTATTTAACGATTTAAATAAAATAAAAAGATAATGTAAACTCCAAGGCTTACACTTGTCAAAAACCTATTGGATGATTATATTTAGAACCCTTATCACCTTATCCTCTAATTATATAAGTGTGGGACCTTTGGAATCCGAAAAGAATTTTATAATAATGTAACATTTCCTTACTTTCCAAGAGTGCCCCTCCTCTCCTCTTATAAAAGGCCCCCACCTCTACCACCTCATTCACACTTTCAAGCCATTTGGCTCGGCCACAATCTTCCAAAATACTCTCCCAACTTTCCTCCCTTACTCCTAGAAGCCTCAATTTGGCCAGAATTCTTCCCAAGGAAGCCTTTGGCTCAAATCAAAAGAGTTACCCGATTTTAAGGTAAAGTCTTCTCTTGTGTTCTTTTATATTATTTTTCTTCTCCAACCCCCTAAACACTTTTTATTCATTTCTTTTTTAACAAAACCAGTATTTTCAATATAATAGGATGTTTTTATAAGAATTATTTGAGATAAACTTACACACACCTACATCTAATGGTTAAAGAACATAATGTTTCTGTGGATGGCGAATTTCTGCCTCACGAAACGATGATTGTTCAACACTCATATAACACCTATAATGGTGGCCATTATGATGACACTATTTTTATATATGATATATAATTTTTTTATGTTTTCCTTATGCTTTTGTATTTCTCATTTATGGCATACTTTATGATTTCCATTATGGGTAAACGCGATAATTTCATTTTAGGAAATGCGGACTACCGCCCCCTCAAAGTGATTCGAATCGTTAATACCATATATGGGATTTATAAAGGATGGAGTAAATTGTATTATATGATATATTATAATGGAATTTTATTATACATTTATATCTTTATGATTTCATTCCATTAAATACGAAATAGAAATGAAAGTAGCGTTCATGCTTACGTACGGCTTACCGTCTCCATGAACGGTGCATTTCATTTCTTACCTCTAAATGTTACGTAATATTATGAATGAATGGATATAATGGATATATATTATATATATGATTTATACATCATGAATATAATTCTGGATATAATGGATATTTCACCACATGAACAACTTGTAATTATAAGAAGTTTATTGTTGACTCAAGTACCAAAGATCGACAAAACGACCGTTATTAACTTAAAAATTACATTATGTTCATAACATTGTAATAAGTGATATAAAAAGGATAATGAAATTGAAAATGGTTCCTAATAAGGTAGATATTAACTATAGTTTATTATTCAGGAGGTTAAAGAACGGTTGTGTCAAGTCGGACACGAGGTAAGGGAACTTCTTAACCCAATTTCCATTCTTTGGGTTAATCTCCTACTTTCAAATTACGTCATGATATTATTATGTCCTATCTTGTAGTTGTACTTTATTTATGCGTAATTATAGTTAATACACATAATAGATCTATTTTATTTAAAAAAATAATCTTTGTAAGGGACTTTGTCTCAATCTCCTTTCATTGAGACATATTTGGTTTTATACACAACTTTCTTTTATACGATGTATAAACCCCTTTGACTCTTACGTTTATTCAAAAGGAATCTTTTTTATACGAAGCATTTTACTAAACGACAAAAAGGGAATGTTTTTCTTTCCGTACTTATGTGGCGACAACGACTTCTCCTCCACCGTGACCATTATTTGAGTTTCGGCTTCCTCTACAAGCCATCACTTTTTTTTAATAAAAAATAAATACAAAGTTTTAACTTTCTTTTATTTTGGTATTGAAAATGGTTTTGAAAGAGTTTTTATTATATCAATGTGTTGTATTGATATCTTGTGATTGAAATGTGGAAATGTTATGTTTCCTTTATGTATGTTTTATGTGATACGACTATGTTATGGTTTATGATATGTTTAAACCTATTCATATGAGGAATTCATTGGACTTAATAAGTGACGGGTGGAGCCCGCTATAGCTCCTCGATGCATCGGTAGGTCTCATGAGACAAACTAGTGTCCTGGCATGAGGCCTTGACAAAATCTTATTTGTGGTCTTGGAACGAGGCCTTGGCTACGTGGTTATGATAGTCTGGCATTATGTATTCCATCATTATAAAAATGGTTATTGATATTGCATGAGATTATTCAACTAGTAGAATATCCATGTGAGTAAGTAAATGGCATTATTTAATTTTATTTTTTCCATATTATGTTGATGTTCATGTTTAAAAAGGCTTTTGTTTTAGTTATAAATTGCCTTAAATGTTAATGTTTATTTATGAAAGCTTCCGCAATATTGTTATCCTTACTGAGCATCTGAGCTCACCCCTTTCAATGTTTTAATATTTTCCAGGATGTGAAGAAGTATTTTTTGAATGACCTGCAGGGATAGTCAGAAGAGGATATGAGTGTGGACTATGGAGACTTTGTTATTGTATTTTTTCACTTTTTGATGTAATGTAACATTTATGAATGTATCTAGTGTTTCCAAGGCTACTAAACTAATCGGTCTTTCGAGACTTGATCTTTTGTGATCATGCCAATGTTACAAAGTAATGCACCGACTCTAGGTAGCTAGGGTCGGGGTGTTACAGTTGGTATCAGAGGCAGTTTAGTACAAACCTTGGAAGCTAGATTTAGATGAACTCTGATTAGAGCACATAGCCCAAAGATAGACTTTGAGGATTAGTATAGAAGAACTTCCTATAATTTTGGTATTATAGAGATGTTGTGAGTTTTCCGAGAAATAAATCCCTGTCTGGATATGATCAGGTAGAGGCGGCTCTGGCACATATGTACCTAGGGGTAAAACCCAAAAAACACCGCTTTAAGTTAGACTCGAACGGGAACTAGTGCACGACAACGGGCCTTGCTGCACTCTTGGTTACGACACTCCCAGGGGATATGCTTAGGATAATTCTCGTTTTCTTTACAAACCACTATGAAGGGTTATGAGTACATAATTCCTCAAAGAAAACATTTTTATGATTATGGATTATATCCATAAATAGTTCAATTTATGTTAAGTACTTTATAAGTATGGAATTATGTATTTTTATTCATAAACTAATCTAGTTTATGCCATTGTTTAGAAATGGTGCCTAGTGGAAGGAATGGAAACTGTATCAATACACGCACTCCGTGTAGGGATTTCCCTCCTGCTCAAGATAATTATTGTGGATCTAGAGATACAACTGGTGCTGATCAACTTATTACCATACTGGGACAACTCACTCAGGTTATGAATAATAACCTTACTCATATGGATCACCCTGATCCACAACGTGGAGGATCAATGTTAGACCGCTTCATGACGCAACAACCGCCAACATTTAATGGCGGTACAAATCCATTATTAGCTGACAAATGGATAAACTCCTTAGAGAAAATATTCCATTCCTTGGGGAGTAGTGAAAGGGAAAAGGTCATCATGGCAGTCTACCGCCTCACTGGAGATGCCGATAAATGGTGGTCGCTGATTCAAAACACAAAGGAAGATGATTAAGTATAAAATATGGAATGGAGACAGTTCAAGGATCTTTTCTTAGAAAAATACTTTCCACATGACCATCGAGAAGATATGGAAAGACAATTTCTGAGTTTGAGGCAGAAGGAGGATGAGAATGTCGTAAAGTATGAGGCTAACTTTACAAGGTTAGCGAGGCATGCTGCAGATTATATACGTAACCCAAGAAGTAAGATTGATCGTTTCTTTGATGGGTTAAAACCATTTCTTAATCGATCATTAGTCTCACAAACCTTATCGTCATACGAAGTTATTGTCTCGTGTGCTATCAAGACGGAAAAGGAATTCTCTAAGTCTCATGACTTTAAAGCAAAGCAAGAAAAGAAGAGAACGGTGGAACAAGAGACGGATAAAGGGAAAAAGGGAAAGAAGGATTTTCCATTATGTGATAATTGTGGGAAGAATCACCCTGGTACTTGCCTAAAAGGAATGGGAGTTTGTTATAAATGTGGAGAAAAAGGTCACGAGGCGCGTGATTGCAAGGGAAAGAAATAGGCTATCAATATTGAATGCTACAATTGTAGAGAAATGGGGAATTATGGAAATGAATGTCCTAAGCGTCAGGGAAACTTACCTCAGAAAAGGCCAAGGGATCAAGGACAATCTTATGCTGTTACTACAGTTGAAGCGGAATAATTAATGTATTGGTGCTTTTGGACTCATGGATTATATTCTGGTTATTAGAATAATGTGATATATATATAAAGATTGTACTGCAGTACTTGTTGTTTCAGTAAGGTTTTAATATGATGACGATAATCATATTTTTAGTATGTGACAATAAGAGAAACTTTACTTTGTTTGGGGAATCTGATAAATTGATTTGGAATTAAGAGACCTTTTAGAGAAAGTCTGGACAGAGGTATTTTGGATAACTATAAAGGTTGGGATGGATTAATTTGAAATTTGAATAGTATTGTTTAAGGTTAAAACATATCTGAAGATTATTTTTGGAATATTATAATACTATATTTTTAAGAAAAGGACAACCTACAGGGTGGGGCATGACCGTCGCGTCGGACAAGCTGCAGGAATCGAACCCACAACCATAGTGCGATAGGCCTTTATTACCTACCACTAGCCTACAGGAAGTCCCTGGTTATTACAAAAATAGTTTTACTAATCAAAATGGTATGTGTTAATATTTGGAACCTTATACAATTAGGATAAATAGAATATTTTTGAGTTTTATTACCTTTTAGAGTGAAAGATGGGTTTGTGGTAAAAATTTATTAAAGAATGAAAGTCTACATGACCAGTATGTATATTTCCTAATGTTCTTATTAAATCTCCTAAATAAATTCCTCAACTTTATAAAAGGTAACTTAAAACAAAAACGTTGCTGGATAACTTTTCCAACTGGGGATTCAATGATCGTTTAACCAATAACAAGTTTGTGATTTTCTTGTGGTTAACGTTCTCCTAATCCAGTTTTCTACAACTCTCCATCAGACCTTGATGGTTTTTTTTTCTTCCATATCCATATTTTCATTGAATCCTATTATGGGCTATCTCGGGTGACCTTTGTACTTATCTTTCTTTGTTTTAAAGTTGTATTTTTATTAACCTTATTTCCGATGTGGGTTTTCCACAAAGGTATTTTCTATTTTCAACCTTTTATTTTCAATGAAAAATTTCAAATTGCGAGGACGCAATTTATTGAAGGAGGGGATAATGTAACACCCCGAGCTTCCACGATACACTTCTCATTCAATAATGCAATAGCTTGCATTGTACGCAACTTCGAGTTCTAACACACCGCGACTAATCAAAGTAGCTGTTATGAATAGTAATACCCACTTTTTAAAATTATAGAAATGTTATAATTCAAAATGGACTTCATTTTTGTATTCGTAATATCGAAATTATCCTAAGTTAAATTTTTTTGTAATTTTCTGAGAACTTCCATTTTTTATGAATAGTGAAAAATACTTAAAAACAACTTTTTTATTCAAAATAATTTATAGTGATAAATTAAACTATTGAGTGGTTTTAGAGTATAATTAGAATATATTTTTACCATTTTATCCAATGGTGGTCATTATAATTAATTTCACTTTGAAATTGGACATAAATAATTGTCAATCTTTTGATATAAATTGTTTCTTAAAAACACGCTATTTGTTGTGACAGCGGGAATTAATTATAAAATTAATTAATGAAAATTATATGTGTGGAATTTTTGAAAATATACATAATTTTTGAAATCGGAATATCAAATATAGCTTAGGGTGAATTTTTGGGATTTTTTTGAAAAACTTCAATTTTTGATGAATAGTGAAACCACTAAGTGGTATTTATAAAAACTGATTTTTCGTTTAAATGAAATTTTACCACATCTATGTTTTGAATTTCAAAAATCCGACATACATGGTTGTCATTATGAATTAAAATGTGGTTCAATGAGATTAAAATACTTTTTTTGGTGAATTGTAACTTTTAAGTTCTTAATCGCGGTTAGAGGTAATTAATGTAGTTTAAGGTAAAAATAATGTTTTAATAATATGAGATGAGCTTGACACATGTCCAAACCTCATTTTATGTGTCATGGCCGACCAATACAATCCATGGGTTAACTTGGGGACCCCATGGAGCCAATTTAGTTGGAAAATGACATAAATACCTTTTATTTAATGTTAAAGTAAAAAATGACACAAACATGAAATGTTTTACTAAAACAATTTTTACATGGGGTTATACAAGTCATATGTTTAACTATAAATAGTCACTGGAAATCTAAAACGATTTCCTACATCATAGTATATTTTTTATAATTTTTAGACATTAAATAAATTAAATTATTTATGACATAATGATGATGCAGCGATGACCTCATTATTTAACGATTTAAATAAAATAAAAAGATAATGTAAAATCCAAGGCATAAACTTGTCAAAAAACTATTGGCTGAGTATATTTCGAACCCTTATCACCTTATACTCGAATTATATAATTTTGTGACCTTTGTAATCCGAAAATCATTGTATAATAATGTAACATTTCCTTACTTTCCAAGAGTGCCCCTCCTCTCCTCTTATAAAAGGCCCCCACCTCAACCACCTCATTCACACTTTAAAGCCATTTGGATCAGCCAACATATGCGCAAATACTCTCCCAACTTCCCTCCCTTACTCCTAGAAGCCTCAATTTGGGCATAATGCTTCCCAAGGAAGCCTTTGTCTCAAATAAAAAGAGTTACCTGATTTTAAGGTAAAGTCTTCTCTTCTGTTCTTTTATTTTATTTTTCTTCTCCAACCCCCTAAACACTTTTTATTCATTTCTTTTGTAACAACACCAGTATCTTCAATATACTAGGATGTTGTTATAATAATTATTCGAGATACACTTACACACACCTACATCTAATGGTTAAAGAATATACTGTTTCTATGGATGGTGAATTTCTGCCTCACGAAATGATGATTGTTCAACACTCATATAACACCTCTAATGGTGTCCATTATGATGAAACTATTTTTATATATGATATATAATATGTTTATGTTTTACTTATGATTCTTTATTTCTCATTTATGGCATACTTTATGATTTCCATTATGGGTAAACACGATAATTTCATTTTAGGAAGAGCGGACTACCACCCCCTCAAAGTGATTTGAATCGTTAATACCATATGTGGGATGTATAAAGGATGGAGTAAATGTTATTATATGATATATAATAATGGAATTATATTATACATTTATATCATTAGGATTTCATTCCATTATATACGAAATAGAAATGAAAGTAGCGTTCATGCGTACGTACAGCTTACCGTCTCCATGAACGGTGCATTTCATTTCTTACCTCTAAATGTTACGTAATATTATGAATGAATGGATATAATGGATATATATGATATATATGATATCTAAATAATGAATATAATTCTGGATATAATGGATATTTCACCACATGAACAACATGTAATTATAAGAAGTTTATTGTTGACTCAAGTACCAAAGATCGACAAAACGAACGTTATTAACTTAAAAATTACATAATGTTTATAACATTGTAATAAGTTATATAAAAAGGATAATTAAATTGAAAATGGTTCCTAATAAGGTAGATATTAACTCTAGTTTATTATTCAGGAAGTTAAAGAACAGTTGAGTCAAGTCGGACACGAGGTAAGGGAACTTCTTAATCCAATTTCCATTCTTTGGGTTAATCTCCTACTTTCAAATTACGTCATGATATTATTATGTCCTATCTTGTAGTTGTACTTTATTTATGTGTAATTATAGTGAATACACATAATAGATCTATTTTATTTAAAAAAATAATCTTTGTAAGGGACTTCGTCTCAATCTCCTTTCATTGAGACATATTTGGTTTTATACACAACTTTCTTTTATACGGTGTATAAACCCCTTTGACTTTTACGTTTATTCAAAAGGAATCTTTTTTATACGGATCGTTTTAATAAACGACAAAAAGGGAATGTTTTTTTTCGTACTTATGCGGTGACAACGACTTCTCTGCCACCGTGACCATTATTTGAGTTCCGGCTTCCTCTACAAGCCATCACTTTTTTTAAATGAAAAATAAATACAATGTTTTAACTTTCTTTTATTTTGGTATTGAAAATGGTTTTCAAAGCGTTTTTATTATATCAATGTGTTGTATTGATATCTTGTGATTGAAATATGGAAATTTTATGTTTCCTTTATGCATGTTTTATGTGATACGACTATATTATGGTTTATGATATGTTTAAACCTATTCATATGAGGAATGCATTGGACTTAATAAGTGACGGTTGGAGCCCGCTATAGCTCATAGTTGCATCGGTAGGTCTCATGAGACAAATTAGTGTCTTGGCTCGAGGGTTTGACAAAATCTTATTTGTGGTCTTGGAACCAGGCCTTGGCTACGTGGTTATGATAGTCTGGCATTATGCATTTCATCATTATGAAAATGGTTGTTGATATTGCATGAGATTATTCGACTAGTAGAATATCCATGTGAGTAAGTAAATGGCATTATTTAATTTTATTTTTTCCATATTATGTTGAAGTTCATGTTTAAAAAGGCTTTTGTTTTAGTTATACATTGCCTTAAATGTTAATGTTTATTTATGAAAGCTTCCGCAATATTGTTATCCTTACTGAGCATCTGAGCTCACCCCTTTAAATGTTTTAATATTTTCTAGGATGTGAAGAAGTATTTTATGAATGACCTGCAGGGATAGTCAGAAGAGGATATGAGTGTGAACTATGGAGACTTTGTTATTGTAGTTTTTCACTTTTTCATGTAATGTAACATTTATGAATATATCTAGTATTTCCAAGGCCACTAAACTAATCGGTCTTTCGAGACTTTATCTTTTGTGATCATGCCAATGTTACGAAGTAATGCACCGACTCTGGGTAGCTGGCGTCGGGGCGTTACAATACCATTGATAATTTTCTATAATAATTCTATATATAATAATTTTTTTAGAATATCGATACGCTTATTAAATCTTTCATATATCAAAGAATGGGTAAACCCATATTCAAATAAAATAGTTGTAGTTCTGGAGTTGATTGTATGTGTGACATTCACTAGGGGGTTATCAAACCTATCATCCAAAATAGTGATCACATGAGATTTCCAATTGTCTTAATGAGTAAGAGGTTGTTTTCATCAATAATATACATTAACTTCCATATTTAGTACTTAAATATAAAAATTCCTATACTACATGCATTTTAAATAGTAGAGTGTGTGCTGTGAAATATCTGTACATTTCTCTCTATTTGCATCATTGCCTAATCTTTTACCCAGAATTCAGAACATGAATTTATAATGATATTTTATTCCATAAATAAAAAAATTTCTAATCACATTTAGACTATTTAAACCATGTTTTATACCATACATAATTCCTTATGGAAGACTCAGGTTATTCTCACTATGGTTTTAGTTTTTCCATATGAACTCCATATATCTTTTCTCAACAAAACCATGAGATTTATGTGTTACTGTGATATATATATTTACACATTCCTAGAATAAAGGAAAATTTCCAAATATTTATATAAAAAACATATGGATAATTTTAATTAAATAGTTGATTTTTTGATAATAAATAATCAATCAATCATACTTTCATGTTGGATTAAAATACTAGAAGCATTCCTTACATGTGTTGTAACAATATCATAATAGGTATCCAGAAATTCAACATCTTTCTAAATTAACACATGGAATTACTACAATTTTTTTGAACAATATGATTAAATAACATTTTTAAAATAATATCATAAACAAATACTATCCCGTGGAATAAATATCTACAAGTTCCACTATATTCATGATGAGGTTTCAGCATATATATTCTTCTCCTTATGAAAGTTATATATCCCAAATAAATTTTTATTGTGACAAAAAATACATAACAAAAAATATTTTTTCAGTGGTAGTAATCTATTTCTATGAATAAATAGTATCAACAGAACCAAAAAAATAGGATGGATGTTTCCACATGAAATAATAAATAGAACATTATAACCACATTTTTATATTTGGAGTTTTAGCACTGTTCATGGATCATGAAAGGTGTGTGACTATAGAAATGAGTTTTTTCCATAAAGATCCTATAATTTTTATATTCTCATGAGTAAAAATATTTAATTTCATATTAAAATCAACATCATTTTTGTTTCCTTAGGTTCCATCAATTTACAATAATGAAAAATTATATTGTAATAAATAGATTTCATTGAGAGGAATCACATAATCATGAAAAATTACTTATAGCATGTCAAAATCCCGACAACATAATATTAATTTATAGGAATATTATGTTTATCCCTTTTCATTCTTAATAATGTTCTATTTAATATCTAATTATATTTTTCACAAAGTTTTTTTAAATTTCTAAAGTATATCCCCCATGAGTGAAAAATGAAATGTGCAGTATGGCTCATTATCATGAACTAGGTGATGATCTAGTCAATTTTATTCCAAACTTTTTAAAGTTATTACCCCTAGTTAACTATACATAAGTACCACAACCACATGTAGTATCCAGAGTAGTATATAATTTCATGGAACCCACTAACTATATAAATTACAAAAATTACATAAAAGTTTCCTATCCTTTTAGTTATCCTTAGATATATTCTTTGGAGTATCACAAATTTTCTATAACCAATGTTTCCAAAGGATAACCTGACCCATAAAATGACATTAAATAAAAAAAATAGGATTATAATACATAGGTATTACATATAAACGAAAAAATATTCAATAAATTACACAAACACTCTCCTTTGGATCATAATGGCATACTGTCATTCAGAACATTGACACATTAATAACTTGTCATTAAGTGAGCAACATCATCGCCTAGTTTGTTAATAAAAACTAGAACCCATCATAGTCATATTATAAAAAATTAATTATATCATAACATGTGTCCAGAAAACTTATGAAAGGGTGATCTTAGATTCTCAATAATAGTACAAATGTGAGATACCAATATAAAATGAGTATAATGGTATGCAAACATGAGAATATCAACTGCAAATGAAAACTTTGTTATAATTGACCATTAAAATTAGTCATGGAATAAATGATTGAATTTAATAAGACATGAATCATAATGGAATCAAATAACATGATCAATGAGAACACAACATTGACATAATTCATAGAATTTGGCATACTGATAAAAATATAAAATCATTAACATTATATTTTTATCCTTATTTACAAGACTATCAATCTATAATGTGTTAACTCCCTAAATTATCAAAGTGTTCAAGGTTCACATCTAGGAAAACCATTGTATAAAGAGTACCGTACTGAACCACATTCAATAAAAAATCTATAATTTTAAAATTATAAAATATAAATAATTTTCTGATGAATTGATTTGATATATAGGTCACATCCATCCTAGTTATAACATAAAAACCTTCCTTTGTTATAATCTATAGAGGACCAGTCTAGGGACCCAGGTACCATGATAACATAACCATCTCTAAAATAGATTGAAGGGGATCCAATATCCATATGTGTTGGCAACTAGAACCTAGAATCATACAACAAGAAAGTGGGAAAATATTTTCCAAAATACATAGAATAAGAAAATAAAAGATAATATGCATAACAAAGAAGCTCCACTATGAGTAATATATTGAATACAACAAGGAAGAAAACCTGCAATACTACAATACAAGTACGAAAACAGGAAATAAACCAAATACCTAACGACACAACTCACTAATAACAAGGATGAACAGATATATCCATATACAAGTGGTAGTCTCCCCTTAATCAAACCTAGAGGAAAGTAATCTAAAAACACCAAAAGGAACAAGTAGGGTGTGAGCTAAAAATACCATTAGGTTCTCACCACATATTTCAAATTAGATTCTAAAAAAAAATTCAATCAAAACAATGCATTAAATATGAAAATATAATGTTTTCACATTTTAAAGAATATTTAATCCAACCTTTCCATACAATTAAAACGACCAAAAAATACAATAAGAAAAAGACATTAAATGATGTAATATTTATAAAACAATGGATTAATTAATGAATTTATATAAATGTTTTATATAAATTCATAATTTATTTAATGGAGTTCAAGAAACATTTGAATATATTTATATCTCAAAAAACATCAAGAGAGAGACATGATCATCATCCAAAAAGTACGATAGTATTTTGGAAAAAATGACTCATCATTCTCTATGCGATCTCTAAAATATGAGCATAAACATGCCCCTATGTCACTGAACAAAGTATACTTGTCACCATAACATCGTGTATGTGGCCTACTCCATGTTTGTTTTAGAATTTTGTAACAGTGTAGACTGTTTTGAAATAACCCACCAACTACATAAGGCATGCATGTGCTCTTAAAAAACAAAAGAATGGAAATATATTTTAGAATGTATTAAAATACAATTAAAATACATTATTTCAATTCCATTCTAGTTTTCCATTTAAAACCAAAATGGGTTTTAAGATAAAAACAATTCTTTCACATGATAAAACCATTATATTTCTATAAAATTTTATTAGTTCATTATACAAGTTTCAAATCCATTCATAACAAATCCCATAAATTTCAAAATTAATTTATACAATTAAATGAAACAATTTAATTTATTTATTTTCCATAAAATACATAATTTAATATTAAAAAATTAAATTAACCAATTTCCATCAACCAAACCCAACTCAATGGAATTATGCGGGTTTTCCCATTTTCCATGCCCAAACCTTTTTAAATACACTAATTCATGTGAATGGGGTTTTCAACAAAACCAAATAAATGAGAATTTATGGAATTGAATTTAAATAATCATTTGGAATAAATCAAGAATTTAAAAAGTAAAAAATGTGGCTAATATGAATTGATCCACATACCTTTTCCCAAGAAACACACTCATTGTAGAAACTATAATCAAGACCCAAGTTGAAGAAGACATCAATGGAACACCTAAATGTGAGATCCAACACAACAGGATATAGATCTCTCGATTTCATGATGATATATTGAAAACCCAAGGGATTACAAAGAGATAATGACATATAATAAGATATAAAACATAAACAGAAATAAACCCAGAAGTGATACAATGATCGAATGCCAAATGAGATAGTATAGATGGGTTGGAATTCTTCAATGTATATTGGAGAAGACCATAGGTTGAGTGTGATAAATCTAGAGTGGTAGGGATTATATTAGTCCAACTACACTACCTTATTAAGAACTAACTTTTTGGGTATTAGATGAAGTGTAATCCCAATACGATTCTTGAAATACTAAATTTTCTTAACCACCTAAAAACTGGTCACCTCGACTTATATAATGATTCTACAAATAAAAAATATATAGTTAATTTTTCGTGATGACTAATGTCCCATCATGATGTGTAACCATCACAGAGTGAATCCATTCATGACTTGTATGGATGAACATTACAAAATGTGTATGATTGTGACATGATGTCGAACACTTTGGCAGCCTGCAGGAAACACTAGTTAAGAAGAGAATCCAACAAATATCAAACATTACCATTATCCCCATCCATTATCTACCCTACCCACTCAACAAAGAGGAAAAATTATGTCATGGATTAAGGCCTAGTGGTTATAATGGTAACGTAATCTTACAACCTCTTCACCTTAAAAAATTTGTATCCCTAGAAATCCTATGAAGAAGATCCCATACAAAAAATTTGAGTCCACTACTCTCTCATCAGTTCCTCTCATTCACACATCTCATAATTATTAGAACCATGCTTCTATATCACACGAACCAAATGTATCTTCCTCCCATGATGTACCATGGTCTGAGAATAAATAATCCTGACTATCTACTCAGTCATAGATACATTATTTTAAACATCAATATCATAGTAAATCAGAACACGAGATGGGTCAAATCAATACATTAGAAGCTGAGATGGATGAAATAAATTATATATTGATGACACCAATAGTGGTAGATCCAAATTATAGGAAACATTCTCCACCTTCTCAAAAACCTCCAAATGTCCCACAAAACAAGGAGCACACTTCTCCTACCTCACAGGATGTTGATGACCCAACTGGGGTGAAACATTCAAGATCACCAGGTTAGAAACTGAAAATTTCAAATCCCAATAGGAAAGATCAATGTATTACATATAATATATCTATTCTATCAACATTCTATGACAAATCTACAAAATCTTATTTGTATTCGCTTGGAAAAAAACTAGTCCAACCAAAGAACCTTCACCAATCGCTGACGAACACAATAGTGATTAACAAGGCCATCGATACAGGCCTCAAAATGAACCATTCAAATCATGTACTAGTAATGGTTATTATAAGAATACTCTACCAGCCCTAAATTTCCATCTCAATCTCCACTGAAGTCGATAACCCAAGCATGAACCATATCGTTAAGAATTTGTATAACCTTATATATTTGGACATCTGGCAGGGAATGGTAGGCCATGCTCAAATGGACCTGAGATCCCAGTGCCTCCTAAAGGCCTCTTCAAAAGAGATCATTGAACCATGGATCACTATCAAAGACTGTATCAAATGGAACTCTATGAAATTATACAATCCATGTCCCCTATAGTTTCCCTAACATCTCAAATTTGGTTGTTCTCAAATGGGTATAAAGTGTCCCAAATTGGTACACATCTCGATAAAAATGCATATCACATTATTCTTCCTCTGTGTATGAGTTAAGCGAACCACAAACTCTATATATTTTTCATCCTAGTTCTATGTAGGGAATAGATGTGCAGAAGTAGACTTGATGTTTTTTTTCTCAGCATTCACTTAATAGAATGTATTGTACTGAGAAAGAAATGTGGCGATTCTAATCATCATACTTGGCCACAATAACTACCACTTCATATCATAAAATATCATAGTGGTTCATGGGGGAATATCCAAAAAATAATTATAAAAATTCACTATTATATCCTTCATTGTGTCTAATAGGACAACCCAGTGATCCTAATATCATAGAATACCCTCATTAGAGAACTACCACTCAACAACTACCTCTCTACTGTATAGAGAGTCTCTGATGCTACGAAATTCATCATCATCCTATTTATCTTGTAGAATCATATCTAGAAGAGCGGATGAAAACTAAATGTTGGTGGATGAAACTTCAACCTCATTCTCTTGAACTCTATTATGAAACAATGCAAAATAATCCATTAAATTAAACTGTTCTGAAAAATAATATTTATTGGGTTTGAATTTTCCATCACAATGCATCTACAATGACATTCCCTTTCCCTAGAGAATATGTAAGGAAAATTTTGATTGATTTTAGGTACTCCACTCAATGTCATTGGTGATGAATTGATTATTTTTTAGAAAATATATATCTCAAACTATTGTGGTCTAAATTCACAATAAGCATTTTTCCATAAAGGTAATGTTTCCAACACTTTAGTGCATACATCACTACTATATGTTCATGTTCATGGATCGTATAATTCTTCTCAAGTGTCTAAAGCTATGGAGTTCCATAAGCAGCCACATGATCACCCTGCATAAGAATGTTTCCCATAAAAAAACCATATACATGCCAAATGAACAAATAACATTGCCCGACCTATGGAAGAGTCAATAGTGGTGAAGTTGTAAAAATTCATTTCATATTTACAATATAATTATGAATTTTCTCATCCTAATAAAACTACACCTCCCTCTGACTTAGAGTATTCATCAGATAATTCATCTTCGATATGTACTTCATGATCCTTTAGTAATATCTAGATAATCCCACAAAGCATTGAGTTTCAAACACAACACATGGTATCTCCTATGAGATAACATCCTTTACCATATTAGGGTCAACTAATTTTCCTTCTTCAATAACATAATTTCCTATTATTTTACATCATTTATCCAGGAATGACACTTAGAAATAGTGGAATAAAGATGTTGATTTCTCAGCAGTCTGAGAACTATTTTTATATGATGTGCATGGTCCTCCTTATATTTAGAGTAAATAAATATTTCATCTACAAAGACTACCACGATGGTATCTATATACTCGTGGGAAATCATATTCCTCAATGCCATGAAAACATAATGATCATTCTTTATACAAAAGTGTATAACAAGGTACACATAACGGTCATACATTGTCATAAAGATGTTTTCTAAATATCATATTCCATTATCCTCAGCTAATGGTAAACAGATTGAAGATCGATATTTGAGAACCACTTCTCTACATTAATATCATCAAATATATTATCATTCCATATAAATAGATACTTACTATTTACAATTACTCAATTAATTTTTTGATAATCAGCACATAAGTGAAGAGATCCATCAACCATCTTAGATTCAAGAATCAGTACCACCCTAGGTGACATACATTAGAATATAAAGACATTCTCAAGGAGATCATCTTGCAGGGAATTTAACTTTTTTCGTTAAGCTAGTTCTTGGTAGTAAGAGGGAATTGAAACTGGTTGAGTTCCATTCATTACATCTTTAGAAAACTCTACCAACCATTTAAATGGAATTCTAGATCAATCTGAATGAAAATATGTTGGGAACCACAAAAAAATAGAGGGAGATAAACACTCAATGATTCCCACTGTAGATCAAAATAAAACACTGATATTGATTTCCAAAAATCTACATAAGAATGTATGGATCTTCTAAACATTTTCTCCCAATCTCCTTAAAAAGAATGTGTCACACCACTGAGAGTTGTAAAGTAGACCCGTCGAAGAAGAAAATAATTATAGGTTATATTGGAAATGATACAATCCATCATGAATATGATGATAATAAATTTCTATTCAAGGACTGGAAATCTCTATTCTAGCTCGAAGTCTAATAAAGGGATGATGCAAGAAGGAATATAGATAACCTCCTCTCCCCTAGTACCATGGGTTATAGTAAAATATATTTGACTAGAAAAAATCTACATATAAAGGTGTATTAGAATAAAAATTTAGTTAATGAGATGCACTAATAGAAAAAGGATAAATCACTAATTATGAAGTTCATATAATGGTTCATATCACAATCTGTAGACCTGTGTATACTTTCTATGAACATTCTTCCACTATGTGATGTCGCTTCATTCCAGGTTCATGTGGATGGATCCCTTTTATAAGTGAGGAAACTCATTTTCCCATAGCTTTAGGAAGATCTCGTGATCCCATTCTACTATGCATTATAAAATATTTTTTGAAGAATCTCAGTTAGTTCCCTTAATTTCCGTCGGAGCTACAGTTCATTGGTGACCTAGTGTAAAACCTCATATAATTTCATGGCTTGAAAACCAATAGAAAATAAATGGACATCCCCTAGCACAATATGTGTTTTGGAATGAATCTGTAATCATGAACATCTTCATTATTCCTAATGCTTCTATTTCCCATGATAGATCTAACTATTCCACTAAGAGACTAGGGATCTCAGGATCACCACGAATTTCTAGCTAGTTCCATCTAGACCATCACCACCCAATCTAGAACATCGAAATATGTGGTATGATTCAAAAAAAATACCTAAGAAGGTATATTTGATCATTATCCAACAAAAACCCATCAATCCATCATCCTCTCATTAGATAAAATTATTAGTGAAAACTGTACAGTCTCAGCAAACCGATTTGAATATTTAGTCACAGTTCTGTCAGCCTTATCGAGCATGAAAAACTCAATATCCTTGGCCAACCACATTGAATCTAGTTTAAACTGGCCAGTAAAAACCACAATGATGTATTTAGAAGATAATCTGTCATGTTTCTCTATTTTCATAATCATGTACCACCATCTTATGCTCTTTCCATCCCACAAAAAGGTGGAACACTTCACCGTGATATAATTTGGTGTCTCTATGAATTCAAACTAAACATTCTATCTTCCCAAAACATTACTCATCATGTTAAGTATCAGTGGAACATTTAAAAACTAGTTAATTATTGTGAAGAAAAAATTGAGAATTATTTTTAAGAACATCCCCTGTGAGGATCTACAGTTGGAGCCTAAATAGTGACTGGAGGTGGTTCCTATCCTATAGTATGGACAGTTCCCACAATCAACTCAACGAGATTTCTGTCCAATTGAGGATTGTATCACTTCCGTTAAGTAGAAGCTTCCTCTTGGATCTGATCTAAACATATTTTTATAGGAATTCTTCTATTCAAAGTCAAATGTAAACAACGATTCCATTACATTAAAGTAAAAATTGAGAAACAAGGGATATTATTTAAAATAGAAAGTACACACACGATTTGGATTTCAACCCATGCGAATAAAAATAGATAAATGTCTATAAATACTTCAAAAGATGTATTTACATAACCTTTCATTGAATCTTATGGTTTTTTGCAGTGACAGTTGGACAAGAAATAAATTATATTTACATCCTATTTCCCAACATGATTTCACATATCCACAATGACTTTTAGACAAGAGCTGACCAGCCTCTCTTTGATAACAATTTGTCACAAACCAACTCGGGTGCCTTAGTAACCCGATAACTGACCTAGACCTGACATAAATGAAAGGTTTTTTGCAATCCCTATGGTTTCGAAACATGTACCTAGAATCGTTCAACATGCAAGTGGGAACTAATTTTTCTACAATACATAGAAGAAGAAAACGAAATGAGACAATATACATAACCAAGAATCTCCACAAGGATTAATGTATCTGAATACAACAGGGAATAAAAAACCAAAGTACCACAAGACATGTACCAAACATGATAATATTTTATGTCCCATATAGTAGAACTCACCAAGACTAAGGCTCAAAAGATGGACCCCCCCCCACCAATTGATCTATTCCCCTTACTCAAACATCGAATAAGATAATCTACAAACACCTGAAGGTACATGTAGGGTGTGAGGTGGAAATCCCAGTAGGGTATCACCTTGGAATCCATACCAGACTCCAAAAATAGATTAACCTAAATATTTCATTCAATTTTAAAATATATATGTTTTTAGTTTTCAAGAATATTTAAAAAAATCATGCTATACAGTCCAAATGATGGAAAAATACTTTACGAAAAGGAATTACAAATAATGGAATACTTCTAACATAAGTGATTAATTAAAAAAATTATATAAAATTGTTTATATAAATCTACTGGTCATTTAAATAATATCAATAAACATTGGAATACATTTATATATCAAATATAAACAAAAGGAGCGCAATGTGATTATCTTATATAAAGTATGATAATATTTATGGCTATAGGACACTACAGTCTCAATGTGTTCGTAGCCATATGTGTATACACACACTCCCTATTTCATTGTCCAAATAAAACACTACAATAGTCCATTAGGTATGAGACCCATTGCATGTATATTTTTGAACGTTGTAATAACAGATATTTTCCAAATAACTAGCCGATTACCTACGGAATTCATGTGATCTTACACATTCAATGACGAATAATTTCTTTTAATACTACATAAAATAAAATTAAATCCCATTATTCAATTTCATTTATAATTTTCTATTTAAAAACAAAATTTCATTTAATAAAAAACACACATATCACATAAAATAAAACCATTTGGTTTGTATAAAATATTTTTTGAGACATTATATATGTTTGAAATAAATTAAAAACTAATCCCATACATTTAAAAAATTAATTTAACAAATTAAATTAAATAATTTAATAGAAATAATTTCCATCCAATCCACATTTTAAATATAAAAATATAAATTAACTCATTTCATTAAACCCACCCCGAATTCAATTTTATTGGGCGTTTTTCCATTGTCCATTCCAAAACAATTATAAAGCACCAATCCAGTGTAAATTTTTTACCCAAAACAAAATGAATAAAATTTTGTGAAATTTAATTTATATAAAATATTAAAATAAACCATGAAATAAAAAAGTTAATAAAGTTTGATAATCTACATGGAACTACCTGCATTATTCTCAAAACAACAGTTGCAACAACACCGGTCAATGAGATTTAATGGGATGAAAATCACAAAGAACAATCATGTGGTGAGATAAAACAAAATGGTAAATAGATAAATCAATTTTAGTCATATCTATTGGAATTCCAAGGGAGTAGAGATACAAAAATTCTAAGAATAAGAGAGATCACTTACCCAGGAATCCCACCACAATCAAAACAATGATTGGATTCCAATAATGTGGTTCTAGATTGGTTGGAATTCTTCAAAGTCTCTTGGGGGAAGGTCGTAGGTCGAGGGTAAAGATTATGGAGTTGAGTGGAAAAAATAGACTATCCACACTTCTTTTTTAAAAACTATAGATAGGGTATTACACAATGTGTAATCTCCATACACATAATGAAATATTAAATTATCCTAACCACAAAAAATGGGGTCCATCTATTTAAAAATTGATGATATGAATTAAATAATGAAATTTAATTCCCTCATGAAATGTAATGACCAGTCATGATGTGTAACCATCATAGCATGAAGCTCTTCATGACGTGTTTGGAAGACCATTACATGGTAGGTGTGTTTTTTAGAAGACATGTAACCCGTCAACAACCAGTAGAAAACAGTAGTAAAAGGTGAGAATCCAAAAAATCTCTTAATTCAAAATTATAAGTTTCATCCCAATCCATTATCGACCCTACATAGTCAAAGAAAAGGAATCACCATGAAAAGTTTTAAGGCATGCCTCTCTGAATGGTAATAAGAAGTTTCATAATATAACAAACATCAATAGTTATAACATAACAACACTCAAAAAATGATAATAATACATATTTGTGAAAAAATATCATAAAACATTCATCATATTATAAAGCATGAAAATAACTGTTTTATAATCATTTCATCCGAATATTACATGTGGAATTGAAATATGATTCTTAATCATTATTTCATTTTTTTTCAAATCATAACTCATGGAAAAGGAATCTTGATTCATAAGAATTTTATAACGGTATAACCCAAGTAATAAGAATGAGTTTCATAAAAATATTATCTTCATTAACATAAGACATTAATATAATGAATATAAATGGTATCCATTAATCATATCACTAGTAAAACATATATATAACTAGCTGTTTTTGTAGTTGAAAAAATGAAATCAAATATAATATTATAAATATAATATTTTTGTGGAAAATAATATTTATAATTTGAAAAAAATATTTAAATTCGAATAAAATCACAAATATGAAAGGGAAAAGGTAATTGAATATAATTTATGTTGGAATGTTATGGAAGATTCAAAACATTCAGTTGGTTGAATAGCATAACACTAAATTCATTGAGTTCAATTTTAAATAATTATTATTTTCCCAGTTTGTGTAAAATTAAAAATCCCCATATTTGGTAAATTAAAATAAGAATATTTTTAATGATTTTACAAAAATTTAAAAAGACTATATATTCTACATTAAAAAATATTAGGATATTTTAACTAAATTGTTGAAATATTTTTATAAATCTATATATAAGAGAAATTAGTTTTGAACTAATATATAAATAAAAATGTTTCTTCATAAATGAATGCTTCTAAATTAAAGTGTGAATAATGTTATGAAAATTATCAGAAGACATTAATTCTCTACTAATAACTATATTAGAATAAAATACAATACATTATTATGATATGGATAATAATATTTCATCATTAAAAGATAAATCATGATAAATCAGGAAAAATGATGTGATTGTATCATAAAATTGATAACAACTTGGTAAAATTTAATCCTAATCCCCATGAATTAATATAATAAAATGAAACAAAAAAATACATTCATAAAAAATAAAATCAATATATTTCATGTCCTAGTTATAATATATACTCCTCATTAAAAAAGACTTGTCCATAACATAACATCTTTCACAAAGAAGAAAAATTAAGAAAAATTCCTTTATAACATTGGAAACATTATAACCATAACACCGTGAAAGGGATGCACCAAAAAGTATAATTAAATAAATAATATTTGATGAAATGAAATATTAAAATACATTCATATAAAGTATATACACCACATAAAAGAGAGTGGTTGTGAAGGTGGCATGTGTCTCACAAAAAGTAAATATTAAGAGAGAAATCAATTTCATTATGTCTTCAAATCCATCATAAATGTATAGAACACATGTATAAAAAATATAATTTTAATATATGTATATTAAATTACCATAAAATTATATATATTACCATATATTATTTACTTATGTCACCTTTATTACTCATTAATTATCAATTAAATGTTAATTTCATGTTTTGAGCAATAACTCCAATATTTTTCATGTATTTCATGATTTGATATATATATATTAATAATAAATTTATCGTGGTACTATAACATAAATCATTATAATAATGTTTTGAATTTCATATATATTTAATATATATTTATTTAGAGTAATCCATAAAATATTGATATTGAAAATAAAATACACAATTTATTGAGATTTTATGTCATACAGAAATATGAATATTATTACCATTTTCTCAACAGATTGAATGAAACAAATAAAAACAATATATTACCCTTAATTCATAATTATTATGTAATATATAACAATACTATATTGTAAAACGACCTATATAACCATCTATAAATAATGTGAATAAATCAGTTCCCTTCATTAAAAGGCAATCCACTGTAAACATGACATACATTATTCTATTCTAACACAATGGAACATAACATAGACTTCATGAAAAAAAAATCTAGAAGATTAATAATACCAAAAATAACCTAATTTTTTAATAATTATATCATTCCATTATATATTCTGATTTAAATCGAAAGGCATCAATTCACAAGGGGGTAGTCCTCCAAACACATGAAGGTTGATTTTATATCCCATTTGTTGGTAGAGGAGATATATATAACCTATTCCGATATAATAATAAAATCCAAATATATTGGATATAATGGTGGTATTATATCAAAACAATATAACTAAATTTGAAGAATGTGGATGGAGAAATAAAATATATATGTTTGTCTAATAAGGTTTTCTCTAATTTATTTATCCTTAATCGCTTTTCACTAAAATCCCCCCTATAATGAATTAATGATCAAAATTACTTTTTTCAGGATGAGTGTAGGTAATTAAGTAACATATTTTGCAATTTATTAAATGAATTATTTTATTGTGAATTGGATAGTTGATGGGGTGGAATTTTATATGAGAGGCCACTAGAAAACATGTTAATTTTCAAATGAAAACTGTATATGGACATTTTTAACATTCCACACGAACAAAAAAAGTACCTTTCACAATAATTAAAAACTATAGGGTTGAGATATGGTTATTAAACAACTTTTTACACATTTTGAGTCCTTTTTAAACCATATAATTTTTGTATAATGCATAGGTAAACCCATTTTTAGCTTCATCATGGTTAATATTTTTTTACTATTTTTACTATTAATTTGGAAACAATATGTTAAAATTCATTGATAATATAAATTAATATGATTTTATATATGGGATAACTTTTTAAAATTAAAACTAATAGATTTGGAATATTTAAATTTAAATATAAAACCACATTCACTATTTGAGATCATTTTCTCAATGAAAAAATTAGAATGCCTCAAAATTCTAATGTATAACATTTTTTCAGTAGTGTTTATGACACATAACAACATGTGTAAAAATGGAATATATTAACCCGATACATTTCAATATTAAATTAAATATATTATATTAAATACATTGTAATTCATGAAAAAGTTTGTTACATTACACCACATGCAATAAATAAGTTACTTTATATCATGTGTTACACATATGATTGACATTCCTCGATAGCTTGCATTTCACGGAAGATCATGTTTCACCCAATAATAATGTTCTATTAATATATTATTTTTTAATACAATATAATATAAGCATTCCATATTGTATTCAGTTCTGTATATTATTATTTAACTTATGAAGATTTATGATTGATATAAATAAAAAATAAATTCAATTCGTACCAATTAAAGAGAACTGAAAATAAGAACCAATTGGATATAAAAAAGAAATATTATTATTTATATTCATCAAAATGTGTTTTATCTTAAAAATAATAGTTAATAAAAAAATTATTGATATAAATTAAATATATATGTTTTATATTTCATAAAATATTTTTTTATTCATATATTTTGTATGATATGTTTACGATAATGAAAACCCCAATTTCTCACAAAAAACTATATTTTTATAAAGGAAATTTTACCACCATTTAATGGAGATCCCATTTTGAATATGAATTGTTACACTTCAGTTGATTTATTATAACAAATAAACCATCATATTTGATTTATAAATATAAAATTTTGGTTAGGGATAATTTTTTTAGTTTTTTTGGAAATATGGCGTTGTTAAATGAATAGATAATAATAATGAATATTAGTTCAAAAATATGTTTTCATATAATTAGATTATATTGTAAAATTATAAATTTAATAGTTATTAATTTTAAATTTGGTAAAATTATTATCAGTTAATAAAAGTTCGGTAATAAGAATCAATTTTCTTTAGAAATTGATTATAAAAAACAACCAACATTCAAATGTTTTTACATTAAAACCTTGCATTGACATCCTACATGTGAGATTATATTTAAATCATTCTTCTCTACTTATATGATTAGAATTTTAGAAAATTGAATAAATATTATGAATCAGAATAATTTATAACTATAAAAATAACTATGTTTTTATAAAAAATTATCAAGGAAAACGATTAAAATTAATTACAATGAATAAGGAAAAATTAAGATTAGTAAGGGACTAATCATTATCCTTAATGCACAAAATCACCAATAAAATTTTACAAGATATATTAGATTGCCATATATCAAAATAAACTATCTTTTTCCAAAATTTTACTATTATTGGATCCACTTTTAACATGTAAAACATGTGAATAATTCCTTGTTCATAATTTTACTAGAGTGTCTGTCCTCCTCTACTATAAATGCCACATTTCCTCTCAATTCCCCCCACCTATAAAAACACTTAGCTTCGGCCACGATCTTCCCAAATAAATTCACAAATCCCTAAAATCTACAATGAATCCTCTGTTTGGACATAATTCCTTACAAGGAATCTATTTGGTTTAAACTCAAAGGAGTTACATGATTTTTAAGTTAATGTTTTTCATTGATATCTTTTCATTATTATAATCCTCCACCCATTTTATTATATTTAAATAAGGATTATATTATGAAAAAATATCAAAACATTATTTTGATGTTTATATATTATGGGTTCTACCTAATCCGGCATATGGTTCTATCTAATTGGTAACAAACAACATGTTTATGTGTATGATGAACTACCACCTCACGAAATGATGATTATTCATTTTTCCTATAATCATCCCTCAAACGGGCCATTATAAAGGAAAATATGTTTATATATGGTATATATGATATTTATTATGTCCTTATTTTTCATTAACCCTTTTATAACCCACAACTTCAATAAGTACCATCTTTTGTAAATATGATAACATCAGTTGTGGATTTAAGCACTACCGCCCCCTCGAAGTGATGTGATTCTATCACACATTACAAGGACTACAATGAGGATTATTTTAATAAAAATATAATTAATATATTGCAATAGTATTTTATTGGGATTATAATGAACTTTTATAATAATATAATATACTTTAAATTCATTTAAAATACGATAATGAAATGATGGGAATGTTGATGCGTACATATGAATTACCATCTCCATCAATGGTGAATTTCATTTCATATTTCTAAAATGTAAAGATTATTATTGATAAAAATACTATAAATATATGATATTAACTTCATGAATTATATTTTCATATGAGAAACCATGATATATTTAATAATAAGAACAAATTAAAAGTTAAATCATTCTAAACAAAGTAGGTTATTAACACCTGAAAAAGGTAAGATAATAAACACATATTAAAAACTGGTAATAATATATTACAATAGGATCATATATTATATCATATTTATTAATATATATTTTTTAATAATATGGTTTCATGTTCAATAATAATATAAAATATCTTAAATTATGTCTACATTAAAGGAAACTAAAGGCATGGAATCTTGTATCGTTTTCATTCCATGAGGCATGCAGAATTTGTGTACACATGACATCCATTATATAGTGTATCTAATTCCCATTTTTATAATTAATATTGTAAAAATTTATATATTCCTAGTATTTTTAGTTTAAACATCATTTGTTTCTTTTAAGTGTATTTGAGTTGAATTATACATGGTGAAATACAATTGAATTACTCAATTTCCTTTCATTGGATTATATTAAATCAGCGTTCTCGTTAATATTTAGTGATTATGTGTATAATTTCATTTTAATATTTATTGAATTATTTCCTTATCTATATGTGTATTTTTAATTTAACCACCAAATCTATTAATTAGTTTATTCCCGCATTGATTTTATATACTTTTCAAGGGTTTACTTCACTATCACATTTTATTAATGATTATTAGTTCTAAATTTTCCATTTTAGGAAATTATTAAATAATTGTTCAATAAGTCCTTTATTTTTAATCCCCACTAGTTCTTAGTGACATTTATATATTATTTGTACCATTTTTCTACACATTGGTTATAAAATATTTTATAAAATGGTTTAATGACAACTCAACATCATTTCTCTATTCAGTTGGATAACATGTTTTCTTCCAAAAATAATTTCTTCTCTAAATGTTTTCAAAAAATATTTTTATCCATTACAAAATTATTTATTAATGAAAATTTTACGCCTTTTTCATTTATTAATTTTTTTCAAATGAATCATTCTTTTTCATTCAAAATTATGAATTTTTCAAACTCATGATACCATGAAAAATGAATGATTATTTTTACCTCATATGACATGTATGAAATTATAAACAAGTATTTCATTAATTATTCTTTTTCAATATTTAAAGGAATATTTTAAAACATATTTTTTAAATGTGAATTTCAATAATAAATGTACTCAAATGGTTTCTCAAAGATAATGGTATTTTCCTCAAAAATAATTTTTAAAATATATTATTTTATTTAATCAATGGCAACAAGTTTATATTTCTACTCCACATGGGATGTTTTTTATTGATACATTCTTTATCCTTTCCTATGATGTTTTCTTATTTATTATGGCAAGGAACAATTTTATATTCACTTCATTGATTTCCTTTTTAATCCCCATAAAATATTAAATGTCGTATATTAATTGGGCATTAAATTTACACTGATTATCTTTATCATTTATCATGTATATTAATATTTCCCAAAAAAATTTCAATTTTCATTAAGGTGTTTAGTTTTATGGTTATTTGATTAAATACGGAATTATTTAGAAATCTGTATTTCTCACTAAATAATGTTATTTGTTGAGGAATATTATATATGTTAATTTAATATGAGGACGGTATTGAAGTAGAAATGGCAGGTTGGGCCGAGAAAATATGTATTCCCTTGATGGATCGACAGGTTCTCATGATGAAGACGAGTAGTGAAATTTTACTCGGGTTTTTACCCTTAATTTACCATCTTTTGAAAGGCCTTGATGGTATCAAATTTTATATGCATGATACATTTTATTTAATAATTTTTTACCCTTATGTAGACTATATTATTATTATTGATGATATTTTTTCTCAACATATCTTTAGATGCATTTCATTCAAAATTTATTTATTAATAAAAACACATTTATAGTTTCTCACTCTACTATATATGTATTTCCTTATCTATAAGTTGAAATGGAATGTGTGTTTGGTTATTTACCATTCCCTTTAAATTTATTCATTATTATCATATGATTTACATTTTTACCTAGCCATATTATTCGTCTATTCAACAATTGATTATATGGAATGTGCTTTTAGTTATTTAACATACTATTTAATTTATTATCATTCTTTTATTATTTATTCTTCAATTCATTAAATATCCATACTAGGAATTTTATATCACCATTATTATGTTTTATTTCCACAAGAATCCATGAAGTGTTCTATGAAATTTATGCAAGTATATACTAAATGATATAATTTTATCCTCAATATTTTTTACTTATAAAATATTAATTTTTTAGTTGGTGTATTAATTTTTAACACCAGACTCAAGAATGTATCAAGTTTACCAATAATATTAAATTCTATGTCCATCAGGATTTAATTCCATGTAATCATGCCATAGTGATTGATAGTATAAACTGTCTCCTGACTATCTGGTTTTGGGATGCTGAAGTTGGTATCAGAGTTTGTTTAATAGAAACCAAGGGAATAATAATTAAGAATAAATTTATTATAGAATAAAACCTTAAGTATTAAATTTAGGATTATTATAGATAAATATCCTAGAATGTCATTATGTTATGGGTATGTGGGACTTCATATCAATACTCCCTATATGGATACTAATAGTGAAAGTGGTTATGGAACAGATGTATCTGGAAGTAATATCTTTGACAAGGTGTTTCGAGTCTGACACAGGGAAACCTAGTATATTATAGCGAGCCATAATGATCACCTTCATTGTAACTCCCTAGAGATATGCTTAATATAATACAGAATTTGTTTCTCAATGATTATGATGAATTTGTAATTGATAATTACAAAAAACCAAGGATAATCCTAAGGTGATTTAGTTTTAAAAATATGGTTTCATGATTTAGATATCCTATAAAGTATTATATTTATTTCTCACTATGACTATTGTTCTTCACACTATTCATTCTTGTTTTAGTCATTGAATGGAACCTAAAGGAGTGAAGTTATCATCCATGATTATGAACAAAGTGTTGAAAATGAGGAACCAAATGAGGTATTGAATGGATTGAAAAATAACATGTTTATAAAAAATAATTTTTCTTGAAATATTTTTAAATATATACACCTTTACCAAATCTCAAACCCAACAACGAAGATAAGGATGGAGGTTGCTAGGAGTTCATGTTGTGGAGACCGCAAATAATAGAAGTGCAATTTTGAAAATTGGATATGTGTGGTTGGAGACACCTATGAAAGTGTCTTAATTGAACAATTATGTTCATTATGTGTGTTAATGAATGGAATAAAAAAACTATTTCCAAGGGTAAATGATGGGTAAATTGGAAGGAAATGAAAATCATCATAAGAATCCATTTGTGGATTGTTTCCTTAAATTTGGGGAACCTGGTCATTGCCTGATTCAATGACCACACATCAAGGATATAACCATTATCATGGAAGGATATATGTAGTAAATACTTGAATGCAACAGTTATGTATAGAGGATGTATTGAAAACCATATTTAGGAGGCTATTTATTGATTAATATTCAAAGATTCCCTTTTGATTTATTTTTTAAATTATATTAACATGGAATTAGAAAAAGGAAAACATGTATGTTTGGTGATAGCCTACGAAGTCCAGAATTCCCACTATTAATAAACCCTTGACCAATGGACAATAGGGGTTTATTTCCAACCATTGACTCATATAATGTTCTGGTCAAATTTTCATTGTTTTAGTTAAACAATTTGGTGAATAAATGTTAATGATGAATAATTAATATCCCTTTTGAGGTTTAGAGATTAATATATTAAAAATATATGTTTTGGAATATAGTTAGAGTCAAATAAATATTCATATACCTATTTTATAGGAATTATGATGCTTTAAATGATTATTTTAGTGCTTTAAGCATAAAAATTCCTTGTTGTTAGTTATTTTTTAAGATAAATGTGATGAATTATAATTTTATCAATGAACTTAAAAAATATTATAATTTTCAAATGAAATTTAAATGTATCAATTAATAAAATTTACATATATTAATTTTTAGTTAAATAATTAATCATCCAAAAGAAATTAACCTTGAAATTAAATGTTGTCCTAATACCTTAGTTTTTAATGAACTAATAGTCTTCTAAATGATCATATATTTTCAACATCGAGGCCCTAAACATTATATTTAGCATTAAATTTTTTCTTGATTTATGACTTAAATTAATCGCAAAACATAGTTTCAATTTTTTCCGTGTATTTGTTTCACTATCCACTAATGATCAACTATATAAAGACATAGTTAATTTTTAGTCCATGCAAACTTTGTACATCCCGTTCTCTCATTTCTATTTTTTTAGAAACCCTTATCAAAATTTGGTATTTCAATGTATGAAATATAAAACAATATATTAATATGGTCATGTATATATTATAATGAATCAATTTAAATAAGGTGGGTTGAATGTAATGCCTCAAAATTATAATGTACAACTATGTATTCAATTGTTCTTATTACAGACAACAACAAATGTAAAAAGGAAATATATGAACCCAAAAAATTTGATTCCTAAATAAATATAATATATTATATAGACTTATATTCATATAACACTAAGTGATGTTGAATCAAAATAAATATTTACATTCAATGATAGCTTGTGTTACATACCAGAGCAACCATCCTAGATAGCTTGCTTTACACTCAAGATGAAGATTCACCATATAACAATGTATTATTAAAATATTATTATTTGATATAATATGATAAAACCTAGATTCAATTTTTTGGTTATGAATTTTATTAAATAAATTATCAACATTTATATTTTATATAAATATAAAAAGAATTCATTGCAAACCAACAAACGAGAAATTAAAAAAAGAACCAACAGAATATAAAAAGATATATTATTATTTATATGATTCAAAAGGAATTTTGATTTTAGATACATAATTATGTAAAATTATTTAATGGTTTTTATGAAATATATAATATATATATTCAATAAAATAATTTTCAAATTCGTCCATTATGTTTGATATGCATAAGATAATAAAAAAATGTATTTCATAGATAAAAACCCCATGATTTTATAAAAGAAAATTTTAGCGCCATTTAATGGAGCAGACATTTAAAATATGAATTTTGAAATGTTAATCTATATAATGGTTCAGAACAATATTCATATTTTATTTTTAAACATAAAAATTATTTTATGGTGAATTTTTTATATTTTTTGGAAATGTTTCATTTATCAATGAACAGTTATTATTACTGATAATTAGTTCAAAACTACATTCTCATTGAATTTATTTTAAGTTTAAATTATAATATTAATTGTTTTAAATGTTTAATTAGATAATGTATTTATCAACATATACATTATATTTCAATATATTAAATTACATATTTACATTGAAGTATAAAATCAAAGCTAATGTTGAAATGTTTTAACATTAAAAACCAGAATTGTCCTCCTGACTAAAGGATTAAATTTACATCTATTTATAACAATTATTTGATTTTAATTTATATAAATGGATTAAAATTTTAGAATAAAAATAATTTATATTTTACATTAATACTAACATTTTTTTTGATCAAATATAGTATCCAATGTTATTAATATTCTTTACTATGATTAAGGATAAATTATGATTAATTAGAGACATAACATTAACTGTATGGCCAAAAATGACCTATACAACTGTCCAAGAGCTATTGGATGGTGATATATCGACCCAACACACTATTTCATCAGATATTAACCATTATTAGATTAACATGGAAGATGAATAATGTGGGGAGAATACCATTCTCAAAATAATATAAGAGTGTCCCTCGTTCTCCACTATAAAAGGCATCATTTCTTCCCACATCCTCACACATGCCAAACAAAATAAGATCAGTAAATCTTATCCTAATCAGATTAACAACATCCCACCCCGTTGACCATGAATCCTACCTTTTTCAATAAATCCATCCAAGGAATCCATTTGTAATAATCCAAATATAGTTTCCCAATCTTTATGTTATTGTTTTACAACGATCTATTTTCATTCATTTGCTCATACTCCATTAAATGAATTTTAAATCTAGATTATATGATTAAACCCATATCCTATTTATATATTTATGATATCATATTATGGTCCATACATAGACTAATTCATACTTCCATCAAATGGGTAACAAACATACTATTTACCTGTACAACAAACTGTTGTGTCACTAAATTGTTACTGTTTATTTTTCCTACAACCACCTATGATGTTGTCCATTATTGAGGAAACAATATTTATATATGAAATATATGATATTAATTATGTCTTTATACTTATTTAATCCATTTATGACACATAAAATCAATACATTCAATTTTATGTTAATACAAGAACATCATTTGAGGAAGTATGGGTTTCCATAAGCTTGAAGCGATGTGATTCCTTCACAATATAAATAGAAGAGATTAAATATGCAAATCATTAAAATATATGAAATATATTCATAAATATTTTAATATAATGACGAAATAAATGTATATGAATATCATTTACTTTACATACTTTTGATGTACGATATTGAAATGAAGGTGGCGTTCATGTGTGTGCGGACTACCGACTCCATGAACGAGGCATTTAATTTGTTAACATAAAAAATTATATACATTTATAGATACATATATATTGAATATATATATGTTTTTAAAATAATTTTTTACTTTCTATAGATGATTAAACCATGATATATTAAATAATAACAACAAGTAACAAGTCATACTATACTAAAAAACATGGAAATTAACACTCGAATATATTAAATAATAAAATGTCATGAAACATTGGGTCATAATATATTATAAAAGTATAATATATGATACAATATGAATTAATTGTTTTCTATAATAAGTAATTACCTAGTTTAAAACTAGTATATAGTAGTTTAATTGTCACGAACCAACCTGGGTCGACCCTGAACCGGTCACCCGAGTCGGCCTGCGACATGACCTCAAGCACGACTCCCCTTACGCCAGAGGCTACCGACTAGTAGTGAGGGTGTAAGGTAAGTCAGGGGGAGACTATAAACTCTTATCAAACTGAAGAAAAAGGACAAAATAGAACAATAGACAGAGTAGTGTAAATAATAATAAAGCATTGGAAAACATTATTCATTTATGAGGTTTGAACAAAATTGGTGAACGTCAGTTTATATTGAAGACGCATACATGACAAGCTAATGATACAATGGAAGAAGTAAACAACACAACATACTTACACATCAATGTAGAAGTAAATAAAAAAGACTCAATCCCTAAGGGAGATCTCCATGAGCATCATGAGCCTTAGCTCAGTCCATCTCTTCTAACTCAAAGTACAAGAAACAACAACGATAAGGTCCTGCAACCAAATAGAATCTACACGGGTACCCCAGGGCAATGGCAGCCCGAGTAGGGTGTGTGATATAAATCATAGTAGGCCGGAACCACTAAGGTCTAGCCTAATCTAGACAATTAAATATAATTAAATACTGTGCTGGTATCTCTAAACAATAACAATACAATAAAAACAATCAATGCTCATCCAAGATCCAAAAAGGACACCTGCCGGTAATACCTACCTCGGCCCATAGCCAGAATAACAACCTGCATAAAACAACCCAAGAACATTTGGTTCATGTATAAAAAAACTTTTTATCATTTTGCACACTAACTCTATTTATTCACTTATCATTTCAACTTAGGTTGGAAACCCATTCATTCTTACCTCTCTTTATTTAATCAAATTTCACTCGGGTTTTAATAACATCTCTAATTCTTTTCATAAATCATTATTATCATTCATTTTGTGTTGAACACCATTTCAAGCACCCCAATTCTCATTTGGTGTACATCATCATGTCTAACACTCCGAATCACATTTGGTGTAGATCGCCAGGTCTAACACCTCAATAATTATTCGGTGTAGATCACCATGTCTAACACCCTATATCACAGGCTTGGATAACCATTGGGGAGGAACGCCATGTCCAAACCCAACTTTTAAATCGGTCTAGAACTCCATTTCAAGGACCCAAAATCTAATTCATTTATTATCATCTATCAACTGATTAATCAATCATCACAGTTCCCATTTCATAATTACTACTTCACATTTAATTATCAAAATCAATTCTCAACTTTTAATAATTAATTCCCATAATTAATTATCTTTGAACAACATTCTGTCACTTGTAAGAGAAATATAATTTAAACAAAAGAATATGGAATCAACATGACTCAACGATAGGTTATTAATGACATTAAATGGTAAGACCTAACAAAAATTTTCAAGAAAGGAATTCAATTAAAACTATTGTGTTACATTTATAACTTAAAGAACAAGGAAATGGGGCATTTAAGAAGGGTACACCCATGTGGGTGGCCAAGAGGCAAGGAGAGCACCCATGATGGGCTTCACCATAAACTAAAGCCACAAATAGGAATGAGAGAACCACCCAAGAATTTTAATAAGAGATAATAAGTCATCACTGAAAGGTTGAAACAAGCGGCACAAAACGTGGCATGACATAAGTGCGAAAGTAAAGAGAAGAGGGTATATTCCCTACACTAAAAGTTCTAATTGCATGTTATGCCATTAACATAGGAGGTTTCTTGGCTCATTTATTATTTTTTAAGAAGCTGCATCATTTTGAGGAAACTAGTAAGGTACATGTACAAGCATGTCATTTATCAAGTATAATGTCAAGAATAAAGTGTCCTAAGACATTTAAGAAGGAATGCATAAAAATCTACTAATAAATTTTTATCTTGATGAAAACTCAACCTACACTAGAGGAGTTTTATTAGAAAACATGCCATTACATTATCAAACAATTCATTTGGTGATATTTAACATTTATTTAACAACATTTAAACACTTACCAAAATCACGAATCCAATCAATACGGAAGGTAATCATGAAACACTATCACTTCATTTTTACATTGAAGGCAGCAGGCCTCGGAAGAGGGGTTTTATTATAAAACCATGACCTGTATTATTAAACAAACATTTATTACATTTACCACTTATAATATACGATTAATTTATGGACATAACTACATTAATTTAAACAACAATTAATTTAAGGAATTTTCTACATTAATTAAAATATAATTAAAATGCAGCGAGCAAAAAATTAATGCATTCATTAAATTAAATGGGAAAAATAAAGGGATCCTACCTCTAGTTGAACTAAGCTGTCTGCTCTGGCTCTTTACGCTTTCTAACTACAAGCAGCTGCTCCCCCACTAAGTATACACACTTTCACACATGTTCAAGGACACTTATCCCCTATTCACAAACACGCATGGCCATGGGAATGTGCAAGGGGATCCTTACACATATGCTTATGTGCATACACTAGCCTATACTCACCTACGCATGAATTTTCTATATATGTACATAGGAACACCTTTCTTAATACATGAAATTCACTACCTTGGGTGAAATTACAAGTAATAGGGGAATCTACATACATATATATACATACCTATGCACACACGGTGAGTTGTCCTTGAATTGGAAACTCGAAACCGACAAGCAGGGACCAACGCTCTACAAGATAAACACTGGGAACTTTAAACAACCAAAGAATAACATGAAACATGGGAGAAACCAAACAACAAGTCTAAAACATTACCTTGGTAGGAAGCGATGAACCAAATCATCCCAAATAAACATGAAGAAGTTCTACGCACTACAAACAACATTCCATGGACTCATAAAAACCAAAAGCCCAAAATTAAATAGTTGCTAAAAAAGAAACAACAACAGAACATTACCCCGAAGAAATGTCTCTGGACCACAACCACCAAAACCACCTCGCCTAAGATTTCGGTTGATGGAACATGCATCAAGGAGTCCCATGGAACACTTCGCATGCCCTAAAACATGTAAAATGCCAAAAATTTGAGTTACCACAAAAATCCTAAATTCAGCCAAACAAATAGGGAACCGAAATTGTTATGAATTGTCAAAGTGATGATGAAGGATGCATCTATAAACCTCACCATGGTAGATAAAAAGTTAAAGATAAAGAAAACGGGATGAAATCATTCGTGGAATGAGGTGGTCATGCGTCGGGTCATCCCGTGATGCAACGGTTCAGCTGGAAGAGTGTTGTGTGGCTGCTGCAGGGTTGGCCGAGGGAGGAGGAGATGGAGAGGTGGGCCATAGCACTGATGGTCCGGTCATGGGAGGTCTTTGCTATTGGAGGAGAGGGAGAGGTATCTGTCTCACCTCCTGTGGGAGAAGAAAGGAGGGGGTCTCACCTTCCCTCTTTGGTTTTCTAAAAAAATAAAAATAAATAAGTAAATAAATAATATAAATCAAAAAATAATATTATAAAATTAATAGTTTAAATTATATTATTATTATTTTTATTCAATAAACATTCCATTAATATCATCTTACCCAAAATTAAAAAGTCTTCTTCAATAATTATGAAACTTCCCATTTAAAAATAATTTTATTAATTAATTAAAATAACGATTCCACATAAAATTATGGAACAACCTAGTATATTTAAAACTCTTCATTGACTATCCACAACTCCCAATTAATTAAAATTTTCAAAAAAATTAATTATTTATACGCATTAATTAATTCTCATTTAATTAATGCATGACAATTAACTAACTTACAAAATAATTAATTAAATTCTGACGCATAAAATGGTTCCATTCCAATGATGCAGTGATAAATATTGGTGTATGAAAACTCCACCAGTTGTAGGTGGTCCCCAAAATATGACCAAAATCCCAAACACAAGCACAAATCATGTCTTCCATGTTTTGTACAGTTTGCACCGTCTGACCATCTGTTTGGGGTGAAAAGTTGTGCTCAAGTGCACCAGAGTCCCGACAACCTCTTGAAACCCGGTATAAAACCAGGATGAATTCCATGAATCATGGTCTGAGATTATTTTCAAAGGCACCCCGTGAATCCTTAAAATCTCATGGACATAGAGGTTTTACAAGCATTCTACCAATCAATGCTTCTGTATGGGTTTGAAGTGAGCCGACTTGGTGAGTTGGTCAACTATCACCTAGATACAGTCGTGTCCCATAGAAATGTGTGGTAACCCCATCAGGATGTCCATGGAAATACCATCCCACATCCACATTGGTACTTGAAGTGGTTTTGTGAAGCCTTCTGGGACCTGATGTTTTTCCTTCACTTGATGTCAAGTGAGGCATTGTGAGACGAAACTAGCCACTACTTTCTTCTTATCAATCCACCAGTAATAATGTCGGAGGTCCTGGTATATCTTCAGAACACCAAGGTGTACCATCAAAGGGGATTTATGGAAATACCTCTACACCTTCTCCAATAATATCATTGGTACCGTGGTGCATCCTCTGAAAAGGATAATGTGCTCCCCACATATCGAAAATACATCTGGAGCCTGCCTTGAGGATATATGAGGGTGTCAGGCCTTCCCGTCAACATCCACAAGTTGTGACTCCCATTTCCACTAATGGAGTGGTGGAGTGACAGTCATAGACTAGATGTAATTTTCACCATCATCATCCATGAAGGATGTCTACCTATAGACTAGCTGCTCCGTCCTCTCACACAACAGCTACAAACCAAACCTCCTACTTAGTGTGTCATCCACCACATTCCCCTTACTAGGAGTATATACTATCTCAAATTCATAGTGTTGTAGGAACTATACACATTGCGATTGTATCATGTATATGTCCTTCTATGAGAATATATAACTATGACTCCTGTTGTTGGAGTAGATGGTAAAACTTTCACCCATCGAGTAGAACCTCCATATCTTCAATGAAAATACCACTACTCCTAAATCTAGGTCATGGGTCGCCTATTTCTTCTCATGATACTTCAACTACCATGAGCCATAAGAGATCACGGCTCGCTCCTAAATCTGGACACATCCTAGTTATATCCCTGATTGGTCACAAAATATTACATACCCAACGCCCTCTTCTAGTAGTATTTGGTTTGGGGAACTTGTCAGTCTCTGCCTCAGCTTCTGGGAACTCTTCTAGAACATCTACATCCATATGAAGGGATTTCCCTTTTTTTTTATGCTGATAAGAGTGATGATACTCTAGAAATGTTATGCATGAACCTTTGGTAGTATCCAGACAACCCCATGAAGCTCTACACCTCAGTAACAGTCCTGGGTGGCTCCCAAGCATTCACTAACTCTATCTTCTCTAGATCCACTGTGTAACACCCCGACCCCAGTTACCCAGAGTCAGTGCATTATTACATAACATTGGCATGATCACAAAGGATCAAGTCTCAAAAGACCTATTAGTCTAGTTGTCTTGGAAACACTAGATATATTCATAAGTCTTACATTACATTATAAGGTAAAAAAACTACAAAATCATCTTGTCTTCATATCCCCTCATACTATCCCTCCAGGTCATTCATAAATTACTTCTTCACATCTTGGGAAAAATAAAACATTGAAAGGGGTGAGCTCAGATGCTCAGTAAGGATAACAATATAGCATAAGCTTTCATAGATAAGCATAAACACTTAAAGAAATTTATAAATAAAACAAAAGCCTTACAAACATGAACTTCAGCATAATATGGAAAATATAAAATGAAATAATACTATTTACTTATTCACATGTATATTCTACTAATCTAATAATCACATGCAATATCAATAACAATTTTCATAATGATGGAATGCGTAATTCCAGACTATCATAACAACATAGCCAAGGCCTCGTGCCAAGACTAAAAATAAGATTTTGTCAAGGCCGTGTTCCAAGACAATAGTTTGTCTCATGAGACCTACCGATGCATCGAGGAGTTATAGCGGGCTCCACCCGTCACTTACTAAGTCTAATTCATTCCTCATATGAACAGGTTTAAACATAACATAAACATTCGTATTAAAACTAGCATACGATATGTCAATACATTAACCACAAACCTTGAATGGTATAAAAATAGCACATCCACAGTCAAACATAACTAATTCAATACAATATGGAAGATTGTATTGTATCCGATTAACCTCAATCGATAATAACGAATGATATTGACATAGATGAAAATAACCATCAAAACTATTTGAGAGAAATATCCCCCTTTTCTTGAAAACATTTATAAGTTACACTATTTGTCAAGAAGCCATTTAAAAATATATTTTTTAATCAAAGTGTCCCATACCACTTTGAAACTTTTAAAAGGAGTATTAATTTTAAAACTTTAATTTCCATATAAATAAATCCTAAAAACCATTTTCTAAAACATGGACATTAATGAGAAAGATTTAGAAGAATAAGTCTTTAAAACATTTAAAAATGGTATTTTAGATAGAGTTTCTAACCAAAAGAGAGACACTTGAATACAAATAATTGAGGTAATAAAAACATTATAATATCATGAGAATAAAGGGATTCATGATATACTATGTCAAAGTACATTTTATACACCATATAAAAGTGATTTGGTGTATAACAACAAATAAGTCTCAATGGAATGTAAATTGAGATGAACTCTCTTATAAAGACCATATCCTTTGTTTAAAGATAAATCAATGACATAATTATGTGTGATAAATATAAATACACTCAATATGATTGGATATTTAGTGTAAATAAATCCGATGACATTCACACATATTCTTGTAAAAACAACACCAATGAATTGGATATTTAACTCAACAGATGGAGATTGAGTTAAAATTACTCCTATCAAGTTCATACCGATGACTTGAGAATTTATAAATGGAGTGATTATGTGTATAAAAATTATATCCACAAAAAGGGGAGTGGAAATTATGACATAATCAAATGAATAGAGATTCCACACATAATCTTGGAGTAAAATAATCAATGAAGTATGCGTAAATCCGAATGAGTGGGAATTGAAATTTCAAATTCCGTTATCGATTTGGTAACTTATGAAAAATGAACCCATGAAAGAAGGATAATACAATGATGATTTAAATACCCAAAAATTAATGTATATTACACAATGAATACAAGCATGGGCAGTACACACACCACATGTAATAAATAAGTGGTGAACTATGGAATTCTCGTGGAATTAAAAGTGAGATAAGAAACCCCTTACATTGTACTTTTTCCTTGGTAGACGGTAATTAACCTCCTATATAATGGTGAAATAATTTTTATTTAATTATACAAGAATAATTTACATTAATATGATATCATATATGATCTTTTAACATTAATTTGTTAATAATATCTTAGTATTATCATCATTTCGGGTGTTAACTTACTCGTTCTCCTTTATATTCTTTGATACGTAAGTCATGTTTGTTATGGATAAGTTGTATATTATTCATATCCAGAATTATATCAAGTCCTTAAACATTATTTTTAATATTCAAATGATAATTATACTTGAATGGATATGATGGAGAATGATTCTCATCACGTTCGTGGAGACGATAGTCCGTACGTACACACGAGCGACAATATCATTCTTTTGATATTAAAATAATATATAATTGGATGGTATATCATATATAAAGAATCATTATCATGTTATATTTATTATTTACAAGAATTACACATCATTATTATACCCATCAAAATAATAATTTATTTAATAACAATTACACCACGACGTGGAGACGGTAAGCTGTACGTACGCACGTATGGTGACATGTTATTCAAAGGATGGATAGAATACTGAATATGATTGTACCATATTTATAATAACATCACTTTATATATAAGATATCTGAGTTATTATTTTAGAATGGTAATAACAATGAATGAAGAAGTGGAAGAAGAAAGGAACTTGAAAAAGGGTGGTGAAAACATTACCTCTTCTTCAGGTTCTTCCTTTTGATTTGATCAAAAGGGATCCTTATGTTGGATTTATGACTAAATGAAGGCCTCTAGGATGAAGTGAGGGAAGTTGAGAGAGTATTTGGGCAGAGTTTGGCCGAGCCAAAAGGATTTTATTGTGTGAAGTAATGAGAAGGAGGAGTTCCCTTTTATAAGAGGGGCGAGGGGCACCTTTGGAAAAGCTAGAAATATTGTTTTATAATAAATTCATATTCAGTTTCTAATGGCTCCAAAGTTTATTATCTAAAGTTTATGGTGGGGATAGGTCGAAAACCACTCAACCAATAGAATTTAGATAGGTTTGGGTCATTATATTAACCTTATCATTAAGTATTAACTCTTAGTTAATTAGTTTCACTTTTACAATGTCTCTTTGTATTTTTATATTATATGGTTAATAAACATACTATATACATACAAGAGACCCCCAAGTGTTCCATTAATGATACACATATCATGATATAAGTCTTTTGGCCGATCCTTAGATTTTTAGAAATTTAATATCAATTAATAATATAATATTTGTTTTAAAAACTCTTTTATGTCAATTTGACACTATTGAATGATTGATTTTTGTGAAACTAATATCAGAATGATTACTTAGAAAAAAGTAAATTAAATCAATCCTAATAGGTCATATTAACCTATAAAATTAGCGTAATTCAATAAAAGTCTCCAATTATATTTATTTGGGTATTTATAATATCAATTATTTTAATTTTTCACTATTATGGTAATTACTGCATCATCATTCTGTCATAAATAAATTAAATTAATTAATGTCTAAAAATTATAAATAAAATATCATTATGTAGGAAATCCTTTTATCTTTCTATGGAATATTTATAATAGAAATTAAATTATGTGAAACCCTATATTAAAAATGTTTTAGTAAATCAACATTGATTTTAACTCTTTTAACTCTTCTTTGAATTAAATAATAATAAATGTCCTAATCTAATCCAAGTGGACCTAAATGATAATATTTTATTCATAAGGTCGTTTTTGGTCGACATAAACTTGTCTAATAGAATTATGACATGTGTTAGGGTAACATTAATATCATTTTTACCCTTAATTACCCATTTACTTTTAACCGTGGTAAATAAAAGTAAAAAGCTACTATTCACCTAAATTTATTTTCATCTCATTGAACCACATTTTACTCCTTGATATTAACCGTGTCTCTCGGATTTTTGAAATTCCACTCACAGAAGCAGTAAAATAAAGTTTTATGAAAAATTTAGTTTTTTAACTACCACTTAGTGGTTTCACTATTCATCAAAAATTGAAGTTTTTCAGAACAATGCCAAAATTTCACCCTAAGCTATAATTGATATTCCAAATTCAAAAATGATGTCTATTTTACAAAATTCCAAAAAAATAAGCTGCATTAATTAATTTTATAATTGATTCCCGCTGTCACAAAAAATAGCGTGTTTTTAAGAAACAATATATATCAAAAGATTGACAATTATTTATGTCCAATTTTAAAGTGAAATTAATTCTAATGAACACCATTGGATAGAAAGGTAAAAATATATTCTAATTATAGTTTAAAACCACTCAAATTCATAATTTATCACTATTAATTATTTTGATTAAAAAAAATTTAATTAAAATTTAGTAATTTTCACTATTCATCAAAATATTAAAGTTATCCGAAAAGTACCAAAATTTCACCTTAGGCTAAATTCGATACTCCAAATCCAAAAATGAAGTCCATTTTGAGAGAAAAAATTTCTAAAATTTTAAAAAGTAGGTATTACTATTCATAATGGCTAGTTTGATTGGTTGTGGTGTGTTAGAATCTCGAAGTTGCATACAATGCACGTCATTGCATTATTCGAAGGGAAACGTACCGTGGAAGCTTGGGGTGTTACATTATCCCCTCCTTAAATAAATAGCGCCCTCATAATTTTTTAAAATTGGGCTTGTGAATATAATGGAATGTCCCACATCAGAAAAAGAGTCAATAAAACTATGGCTTCAAAATAAAGGAAGATAGGTATAAAGGTCACCCAAGATAACCCATACTAGGATTCCATGTAGGAAAACATGGATATGGACGATAAACTAAGTGTTCAGTTCTGATGGAGAGGGATAGAAAACATGATCAGGAGAAAGTTAACAATAAGAAAATCAAAAATTTGTGTTGGGACAAACGGTCCTTAATCTCCCAGTATGAAAAGTAAATGGGCAACATTTTTTGTTTTAAGTTACATTACATAAGGATGAGGAACTAATTTATGATATTGAATAACAACATAAAGAGATATACTTACTTTTTAAGTAGAGTTTCATTCTTTAATAACTTTTTACCACAACCTCATTTTTTTTGAACAATGACTATTCAAAAATATGTGGTCACAATGGAAGAGCTAGAATATACATCTATAGAAATACATGACCCACGTAGGATAAACTATATATTTACCTTGTCATTAGTGATTAATCAAAACCAAAATGGTTAGTGTAATATATGATGACCCCCCAAATGGATATTCCATTAGATAAAAAAACACTAATCTTAATTTCTAAAATTAAACCATCAATACCCCAAAGTTAAATAAATACCATTCAATAATCAATTGTCCTTAAAATCCTTCAATATAATCCAAAATAATATTGAAACTCAAAACTTATAAGAATGTAGTCTTCCATGTTAAATTGTATCTCCAAATGACATTAATTACTCTTAATGTTGCATACTTAAAATTAATTAACCTAATCATTTCCATAAACAACCAAAATCACTATAAATCCATAATAAAAACATAGATAAAAATCCACCATTACTCCTCAAATGAAATCTCATACTATTCTATTTTCCATACAACAAAGTGAACAACATCCAAAATAACATTTATCACATAATTACCAAATCATTTTCCTATACTAAGGGTATTCATTTGATAAGACATAAGATCTAAAATCAAATTATTATTGATCAATAAAATCATTTAACTAAAAATAATAGTCACACTAACCAAGGACCTCACGTAGTCCAGTGGTAGGCGATAAATCCCAATCGCACTTTGGTTGTGGGTTCGATTCCCACACCTTTGTCCGACGTGACAGGTTGTCACACAGTCTGCGTGTTTTCCCTTTTCAAAAACTATATTTTATAACATTATCAAAATGAGATAAATTCCTTAAAATAACCATAACATAATTTAACCACAAATGTTATCTCATACCTTGCATTTTCATCCCAAATTATAATAACTTGTAATTGCCTCAAACCCAATGATCATATAAAACCAAATGGTTATTTATAACTTTATCCACAAGAGAAAAGATAATTCTTCATAAAATATCATTCTCACATGACAAACTATAGGGTTACAAATACAAGAGAAAATTATTCCAAAGTAAACCCATCAACAAGGTGCACTAATACTTTTGAAACATTTATCTAACCATTTATTTCCACATCGCTTCTTGTTTTTCCAAGAAAATATCCTATAGAATAGGGCATTCACTCGGGTAATGTCCAGGTCCCCTACATATATGGAAAATGACTGTAAATGGACTCTTGGGACCATTTTTATCTTCTTCCATAGTACTCTTCATTTTTCTTTGTCAATTCTTCACTTTATGTCCTTCCTTCCCACACGTAAAGCATTTCTTTGTCCCATTGAGACACTTTCTTGGGTGTCTCCTTCCACATTTCTTGCATGATGGAAATTAGGGATTCCATTCTCCATGGTCTCCACTGCTAGAGCTATTATCATTCACCACCTTTCTCTTCATTGTTGAGTCCGGGAATTGGTTAATATATATATTGTTGATCATATTTTTGGAAAATAGATTTGGCATAAAGAAGATATCTTTTACTCCTATCAAAATTCTATTTTGTTTCTCATTTCCACCATTGTTCCCACCTTGTACATCATTCTCAAAGTCACTATGACTTCCTTAGAATCCAGCCATTGACTAAAACAAGAAAGCATTGTGTGAGTAACAGTATTCATAAAATCATTTAGAGATTATCATGTAACCATATTTTCAATTTAAAACACATTAGGATTAACAAAGGTCATTTAATCTCATTTTATATATTTAATACTTCAAATCGGTTAGTAAAGAAAATGTAAATTATCCTAAGCATATCCCCCGGGAGTGTCGTAACCAAGAGTGCAGCAAGGTCCGTTGTCGTGTACCAGTTCTCGTTCGAGTCTAGCTCAATGCTGTTTTTTTGGGTTTTACCCTTAGGTACATATGTGCCTGTGTCGCCTCTACCTGCTCGTAACTAGACAGGGATGTATTGCTCGGAAAACTCACAAAATCTCTACAATACCAAAATTCTAGGAAGTTCTTCTATACTAATCTTCAATGTTCATCTTAGGTCTACGTTCTCTAATCAGAGTTTATCTAAATCTAGCTTCCAAGGTTTGTACTAAACTTCCTCTAATACCAACTATAACGCCCCGACCCCAGTTACCCAGAGTCGGTGCATTATTACATAACATTGGCATGATCACAAAGTATCAAGTCTTGAAAGACCGATTAGTTTAGTAGTCTTGGAAACACTAAATATATTCATAAGTCTTACATTATATTATAAGGTAAAAAAACTATAAAAACATCTTGTCTTCATATCCCCTCATACTATCCCTGCAGGTCATTCATAAATTGCTTGTTCACATTCTGGGAAAAATAAAACATTGAGAGGGGTGAGCTCAGATTCTCAGTAAGGATAACAATTTAGCATAAGCTTTCATAGATAAGCATAAACACTTCAAGCAATTTATAAATAAATCAAAATCCTTTCAAACTTGAACTTCAGCATAATATTGAAAAGATAAAATGAAATAATTCCCTTTACTTATTCACATGGATATTCTACTAATTGAATAATCACATGAAATATCAATAACCACTTTCATAATGATGGAATGCATAATTCTAGACTATCATAACCACATAGCCAAGGCCTTGTGCCAAGAGTACAAATAAGATTTTGTCAAGGCCTTGTGCCAAGACACTAGTTTGTCTCATGAGACCTACTGATGCATTGAGGAGCTATAGCGGGCTCCACCAGTCACTTACTAAGTCCAATGTATTCCTCATATGAATAGGTTTAAACATAACATAAACATTCGTATTAAAACTAGTATACGAAATGTCAATAATTTAACCAGAAACCCTGAATGGTATAAAAATAGCGCATCCACAGTCGATCATAACTCATTCGATACAATATGGAAGATTGTATTGTATCAGATTAACCTCAATTGATAATAATGAATGATATTGAAATAGATGAAAGTAACTATCAAAACTATTTGAGAGAAATATCCCCCTTTTCTTGAAAACATTTATAAGTCACACTATTTTTCAAGAAGCCATTTAAAAATAGATTTTTGAATCAAAGTGTCCCATACCACTTTGAAAATTTTAAAAGTAGTTTTAATTTTAAAACTTTAATGTCCATATAAATAAATCCTTAAAACCATTTTTTAAAACATGGACATTAATGAGCAAGATTTAGAAGAATAAGTCTTTAAAACATTTAAAAATGGTATTTTAGTTAGAGTTTCTAACCAAAAGAGAGACACTTGAGTACAAATAATTGAGGTAATAAAAACATTATAATATCTTGAGAATAAAGGGATTCATGATATACTATGTCAAAGTACATTATATACACCATATAAAAGTGATTTGGTGTATAACAACAAAGTAGTCTCAATGGAATGTAAATTGAGATGAATTCTCTTATAAAGACCATATCCTTTGGTTAAGGATAAATCAAAGACATAATTATGTGTGATAAATATAAATACACTCAATATTATTGGATATTTAGTGTAAATCAATCAGATGACATTCACACATATTCTTGTAAAAACAACACCAATTAATTGGATATTTAACTCAACAGATGGAGATTGAGTTAAAATTACTCCTATCAAGTTCATACCGATGACTTGAGAACATATCAATGGATTGATTATGTGTATTAAAATTATATCCACTGAAAGGGGAGTGTAAATTTTGACATAATCAAATGAATAGTGATTCCACCCATAATCTTGGAGTAAAATAATCAATGAAGTATGCGTAAAGCCAAATGAGTGGGAATTGAAATTTCAAATTCCCTTATCGATTTGGTTACTTATGAAACATGCACCCATGAAAGAAGTATAATACAATTATTATGTAAATACCCATAAATTAAAGTATATTACACAATGAATACAAACATGGGCAGTACACACACCACATGTAATAAATAAGTGGTGAACAATGGAATTCTCAAGGAATTAAAAGTGAAATAAGAAACCCCTTAATTTGTACCTTTTCCTAGGTAGACGGTAAGTTAACCTCATGTATAATAGTTAAATAATTGTTATTTAATTATAAAAGAATAATTTACATTAATATGATATCATATATGATCTTTTAACATTGATTTGTTAATAATATCTTAGTATTATCGTCATTTCGGGTGTTAACTTACTCGTTTTCCATTATATTCTTTGTTACGTAAGCCGTGTTTGTTATGGATAGGTTGTATATAATTCATATCCAGAATTATATCAAGTCCTTAAAAATTATTTTTAATCATCAAATGAGAATTATACTTGAATGGATACGATGGAGAATGATTCTCATCACGTTCATGGAGACGGTAGTCCGTACGTAAACACGAGCGACAATATCATTCATTTGTTATTAAAATAATATATAATTGGATGTTATATCATATATACAGAATCATTATCATGTTATATTTATTATTTACATAAATTACAAATCATTATTATACCCATCAAAATAATAATTTATTGAATAACAATTACACCATGATGTGGAGACGGTAAGTCGTACGTACGCACATATAGTGACATGTTATTTAAAGGATGGATAGAATACTGAATATGAGTGTACTATATTTATAATAACATCACATTATATATAAGATACCAGAGTTATTATTTTATAATGGTAATAACAAAGAAAGAAGAAGTGGAAGAAGAAAGGAACTTGAAAAAGGGTGGTAAAAACATTACCTCTTCTTTGGGTTCTTCCTTTTGATTTGATCAAAAGGGCTCCTTAAGTTGGCTTTCTGACTATAGGAAGGCCTCTAGGATGAAGTGCGGGAAGTTGAGAGAGTATTTGGGAAGAGTTTGGCCGATCCAAAAGGCTTATATGGTGTGAAGTAATGAGAAGTAGGAGTGCCCTTTTATAAGAGGGGTGAGCGGCACCTTTGCAAAATCTAGAAATATTATTTTATAATAAATTCATATTCGGTTTCTAATGGCTCCAAAGTGGATTATTTAAAGGTTAATGTGGGTATAGGTCTAAAACCACTCAACCAATATAATTTAGACAGGTTTGGGTCATTATATTAACCTTATCTTTAAGTATTACCTCTTAGTTAATTAGTTTCACTTTTACAATGTCTATTTGTATTTTTATATTATTTGGTTTATAAACATAATATATACATTCAAGAGACCCCCAAGTGGTTCATTAATGATACACATATCATTATATAAGTCTCTTGGCCTAAACATAGATTTTTAGGAATTTAATATCAATTAATAATATAATATTTGTTTTAAAAACTCTTTTATGTCAATTTTGACACTATTCAATAATTGATTTTTGAGAAACTCATATCAGAATTATTACTTCGAAAAAAGTCAATTAAATCAATAATAATATGTCATATTAACCTAGAAAATTAGTTTAATGCAATAAAAGTATCCAATTATATTTATTTTGGTATTTATAATATCAATTATTTTAATTTTTCACTATTATGGTAATTACTGCATCATCATTGTGTCATAAATAAATTAAATTACATAATGTCTAAAAATTATAAATAAAATATAATTATGTAGGAAATATTTCTATCTTTCTAATTAATATTTGTAATCGAATTTATATTATGTGTAACCCTATATAAAAAATGATATACTAAATAAACTTTGATTTCAACTCTTTTAACTCTTCTTTGAATTAAATAATAATAAATGTCCTAATCTAATCCATGAGGACCTAAATGATAATATTTTATTCATAAGGTTTCTTTTGGTCGAGATACACCTGTCCAATAGAATTAGGACATGTGTTAGGGTAATATTAATATCATTTTCCCCTTAATTACCCTATTTACTTTTAACAATGATAAATAAAAGTAAAAAGTTACTATTCACCAAAAATTATTTTCATCTCATTGAACCACATTTTACTCCTTGATATTAACCGTGTCTCTCTTATTTTCGAAATTCCACTCACAGAAGCAGTAAAATTGAGTTTTATGAAAAATTTAGTTTTTTAACTACCACTTCGTGGTTTCACTATTCATCAAAAATTGAAGTTTTTCAGAACAATGACAAAATTTCACCCTAAGCTATAATTGATATTCTGAATTCAAAAATGATGTCTATTTTACAAAATTACAAACATATAAGTTGCATTAATTAATTTTATAATTGATTCCCACTGTCACAACAAATAACATGTTAATAAGAAACAATATATATCAAAATATTGACAATTGTTTATGTCCAATTTCAAAGTGAAATTAATTATAATGAACACCATTGGATAAAAAGTTAAAAATACATTATAATTATACCTTAAAACCACTAAAATTCATAATTTATCACTATTAATTATTTTGATTAAAAAAGTTGTTTTTAATTAAAATTTAGTAATTTTCACTATTCATCAAAATATTAAAGTTATCCGAAAAGTACCAAAATTTCACGTTAGGCTAAATTCGATACTCCAAATCCAAAAATGAATTCCATTTTGAGAGGTAAAATTTCTAATATTTTAAAAAGTAGGTATTTCTATTCATAACGGCTACTTTGATCGGTTGTGGTGTGTTAGAATCTCGAAGTTGCGTACAATGAACGTCATTGCATTATTCAAAGGGAAACGTATCGTGGAAGCTTGGGGTGTTATACACTGCAACTCCAGCCATTAAGATGACGTGTCCTAGAATGTGGACCTCTAAAATCAAAAGCTTGCACTTTGAGAGCTTATCATAATGACAGTGCTCTGAAAGTGTATCCATGAAAATCCATTGGTGTTTATCATGATCCTCTTCCAATGCCATGTACACCAAGATGTCATCAATTATGAATACCAAAAAACGATCAAGATAAGAAGAGAATATTTTGTTCTTGAGTCCCATGAACACTGATGGGGCATTGGTCAAGCCGAAAGGCATTAAAAATAAATCATACTTCCCATACCAGCATCTAAATGTTGTCTTCAGTGTGTCCTCATCCTATACCTGAAAGTGATGATAGCCTAATCTGAGGCTGATGTTTGGGAACCATCTCACTCCCATCAGCTGATCGATGAGGTCATCAATCCTCATCAGTTGATACATGTTCTTCACATTCACATGTTTTAGGCTCCAAAAGTCGATGCATTGTCTCAAACTCCTATATACCTTCTTGGAAAACAACATTTAGGATTCCTATTATGAAACTGTGGGACTTATTAACCCCTTATCCTACAATTCCTCCTTTTTTACTCTCAATTCACATAGCTTCACGGGAGCCATCCGATATGCGGGTGTGGATATCCGCACTGTCCCAGGGTACAGTTCGTTCAATATTTCTACCTCTTAGTTAAAACCTAGTCCCGAAACATCCAATGGAATGACATTCTAATACTCATCTACCACTATAGGAATTCACAAACTCCTCTTGTGTCCCACGTTGAGGGTGAGGATATCCAACTGGTGAGTGATCGGCTACACCCTCCTTCAAGAAAGTCCATCACATTCTAAAATGGTTCCCTTCTATCCGGTGAAGGAAATCCTAGTCCCATACACTCAAACACACTGTACTTTATGACAAAAATAGTCTATCAGATCATGGACTATTGATAACCATTACATACCCAATATAATATTTTAAGGCCTCGATGATGCTATTTAGAGATCCCAGTTGAAGCTCTCACATCCTAGAGTAATCGCACACAGTAGGCACCAGGATGTTAACATTTAATTCCCTTCGCAAACGTCTTTAATCATAAGGATTGATCCAACAGCTCCACTGGAATATCTAAGCCTCAGACACAGTCTGTGACTGGGAAAGAGTGACTTGAACCTATTTCTATAAGAACTCTAAATAATGTTGAGATTACACAGATCAAACTTCTAATCCTCTCTAGAGCACCATGTTTGAGGGCCTTCAATGCCTAAAGCTATGGTCACCCCTGTCTTCTGGCTCCATGAGCCTGTGGTGGACCATCGGGACATGATTGATATAGTGCCTTAAATCATCATCCACAGCATGCTGCTCAGCCTACTCCCCTTCCACATTTTCTATCCTGCGGACCTCCTCTCTCAAATTGATAACTCAATATTGGGGGTCCCTCAACTGTGTGTTGGTTTTCTATGTGGTGGATCAAGGATTCCTAAGCCATGTGTCCCTACCCACCACAAGATTAACAAACTCTAACACTCAGCTGACCTCATCTACCTCACGGTCTCCGCACCTCCGACACTACATCCTTGGGTCATCCTCCAGAAATTTTGTCTGGTATGGGCCTATGTTTCATCTTCTTACAGCCTGCTACAAATGTCTTGGACACCTCTCATCTCGTGGTGTCTCTCATCATCAGTTCTTTCTCATCTTGGTAGCCATCCACCAGTTAAACATGTTCTAGCACTCTATAATACATTGGGATGCTGGGAGAAATCATTGAAGCCATGATCTCAAGTAGAAGTCCCTACTCATTGATAAAATAATCTCATACCATGTTGTTGGAGTAGCGGGAGAGGTCAGTAAACCACCGTCTATACTGGGCCACATTCAGGCTTACCTACTGTAGGTGCAGAAGCTCATGAATATGCACTGATCCTAGTGTCACTGGTATAAACTCCGCCTTAAAGAGGATATCATTGTTCATCTAGGTATGGGTAACCTCCTCGTGTGTTTAGAGCGTCAAAATCCACAATATCCCTATCGTTCCCTGAAAAATGGTAAAGGCTATGACCATCATCTGGTCTGTAGGTGACTCAACTAAGTGAAGAACCAATGTAATTGCCTTCAAACAATCCTCTGATACCTGACAGTATTTCTCTCATTGAACACTCTGAGGAAACATTCACTGGAACACATGAATCATGCTCTATAGGTGTGTAATGTCCGCTTGTTGGGATGGTAGAAACTGCTACTCTATGGGTGGTGGTGCTTCTAGTACACCACATTATGGTGCTATATTTGTAAGTGGTCCATGCACAGACACCTCATCACTCGGTGGGCCGTCATCATGATCCCTAAGTGGAATCCTAGATGGATGTCTTTGTGAAGGCATCCTATAGGTAAAAAAATGTTCCATGATAAATAAGATATACCTAGTGATCGAACTCAAATGTGCTCTAGAGAAAAAAAATATCCAAAACACATGCTACCAATGTTTTTGTGTATTGAGTCGCAAAAAAGAATTTAGGGTCCTAGTGTATGGGTGTGTCAGCAGCCTCACAAACGCTGGACTCCCCAGATTGAATACTAAACTCGATACAACTAAAACTATTTCCCCCATAAAAAATATAGACTCTTAGTTCTTTTGGTGGAACCGAACTCCCATTGTTACAACTTTGTCACGTCTCATCCCACGGAGCCCATGTCATGACTACCCCAATACCTCCTTCCATAGGCCATGGGCTGGAAACTAGAACCAAAAAAGAATATCCCAAAAAGGGAAGGCATTTCCTTTCAACCTGTACACGTAGTAGTAGGCCACACTACAGAAATTGAGATGATACTAGAGCCAACAACAACTACAAGTACTTCATAAAGTAAAAGGGGCAGGAATACAAGCCAAACTGAAAAGAAAGTAAACCAAAGGAAGTACATGCTCCATATTTTTTCCACCAAGGATCATACTTGAAGGGTATGTACCACTCTCATTCAAATTTCAATACAACACCCCACCTCTATCGATCCACCTTTGAGCACTATGTATCCCTATCTCACCAATGTCCGTGTCAATGTTTTCTATCGTATGCACATGAAAAAATAGTTGCGGGTGAAGCTCGTAGATGGGTTACTACAATAATACTACGTAAGGGGGTCCAAGAAAAATTCATGTGTCACAGAAATCCTCAATGGAAGTGGCAGAAATCAAGATCTCAATGTATAGCACAATGAACAAGATACAGCTGGCACCAGGTAAAATATAAGTAAAGATGAAAATTGATTAATCATAATGTAGATCTTCTTATTTTGTTGAGAGGCTCTGTTGATAATCCACAAAATATCACTCTACTTCTGACCCATGAAGGGTTTCTCTACTACTGTGCCACAAAGGGTCTCTCTGTTTCTGATCCCTGAATGGTGGATCTCATGATGATTAACGAAGGGTCTCTCTCCTAATGGTCCACAAAGTGTTTCTCTCAGGCAGATCTAAGAAGTGTCACATTACTTCTGATCCAAAAATGGTCTCTCTCATGATAATACGTAATGTCTCACTATGATGTTGATCCATGAAGATTCTCTCTACTTCGGATCCATGAATAGTCTCTCTCATTCATCATGTTGAAGCTATCCACTGAATTCTCACACTTATCATGATTGATTCCGGAGGGATATTATCCTCAATCCATCGGTCATTCCTGAACCACTATGAAGACCCACATAGATTAATCCAATGGACCATCACATCACAAGGGTCCCAAGTCAACAGACGATGCGTTGAATAGATTATCGGTCTCTAAGATATGGGTAGTTTTGTAAAAAAGGATCAAATGGATTCAATTATGATCCTAACCAACCACATTAAATCATCCTACAAAACACATATAATGTATCTCATAAAGACTGAATCATCATAATGGTCTCAACGCAATAGACACCACATCAATCGGACACCCAGTTTGCATGTTATTAACATTTTTCCAAAAAAGGGAAAGTTAGGTCAGGGTCTGGTCTAACCCAATCGGACCGCATGGACTCGATTTGGACCGGGGTCCCCCAATAAATCATGGTGGTCATCTAATATAACCATGTTCCCCCTACTCAACCCAGACCCATCCTTCCATGGGTCTAGTATGTTGGGTCGCGGGTCTCGCTTGCAGGCCTACCCAGTCCGCAATATGTGGACATGTTCGTCTTCCTAATAGGATGTTACTGGAAGATGCGCCTGGCCAGGTACTTGCCCCTGGGTCAATGTGATATAGTTTCCTCCGACACAGTCAAGAGACCTTATATTGTGCCACGCGACCATCTGTACTTCTGCACACGGTCAACTGACTGCATGCTTCCAGCTCGTCCAAGAAACCTAGATGCGGCCACCCCTCCACAAGGTGCTAGTTAGAGCCTCACATTCACGCTATCTTAGTCCTCATAGGTGCATCAACGGTAACTTCTATGAGCCACCTATGTTGCTCCGATTTTATGTTTCACAAACTATCTACACCTATAATAATGTAGGGCTACCACATTCACCACGACGACCTCAAACTCTCCATGAAAGAATTTTGAGAATTCCTCCATGAAAAATTCAAATGGTAAAGGTTATCAGGACTTCTTTGTTTCATCCCACACCCTCTGCATAAGAATTTTGAAACATGGGAGGTTCGGGATCACATTTATATTAAGATATTAACAATCCCCACGCATAAACCCATGGAATGAACCCTCCAGAATGAACACCCCATCTGTGGATCAACCTATTCCTTTGATGATCCACGTTTGTTGCTTTATAAGGATCAATGGAGAATTCAAAAAAAAAAAAACCGTACCTATATTCAGATCTACCATTCTTCAACATTCATCAATTCCCATAATCGGTCTTATTCTCCATGAGATTTTTTACCGTGCTTTTGTCCTCTAGAACTCACCATTTGCAAGGGATTCTACAAAATTATTTCTTCATAATTGGAGAGAAATTCCATGGTAGGTTATTTAAAGAATCCCCTAGGTTTAATTATCAACTCTCCAACACATTAGTTTAATAGAAAAAAATGTCTTTGGATTTCTATTATGATGTGACATTGCGTAGTTATGATATTTTTTATGAAACTGCATAGCTGTTACGCTTGCAAAACTATCCATTAAAAATATTCATTTAATCCACCTCAGTATCACATTATCCCCACACCGGAGCACCGTCAACCTCTACTCAATGGTGTGAAATAAAATTAAATAACTTTTTCAATGGTATTTTATTATTTTACAAAATGTACAAAAATTAACTTTTCATCTGAACCTTGATGGTTGAGGTTATGTCCTTTCATGGAGAATCTCATAATTTCGAGTTCAATGGTTCCCTTATATTTCCTATTCAAGAACTGGTTCAAAATTTGGAGAAAAAAACTCACACATTTACATAACTGAACTAAAGAAAAGTTTAAAATTACATTTTTGTCACCCCGAGTCTTAGAATCATGTGTCGTCTTAGTGCTTGTACTCAAAATAATTATATATAATTTTAAAAAAATACACCAATAATATAGTAAATTATAGATTAGATAATGAATAAATTGTAATATTAGAAATAAAAATATGGTAAATTAGAAAATTAAATTTTTTTTGGTAAAAGAGGGTAGACATTGGTTATATAGACCATTAATTAATTAGAAAGAGTGGAAAAATATTTATCTAGTACATTTACATTATGTTGATGAGGATTTATTCAGTCTAATGCTGCATCCATCACTAGAACATCCTCCAAAATAATTTATGGGGGAATTCAAGGGCATTAAGATTACTATAGCTAAAGATTATGTCCCTAAATTCATGGTGGAAGGTATATTGATCCTAAACTCAAATGTATATAATGATTTTGTTTTTTCTAATATTCACCCAAATTAATGACTTCCATATCTTTTAATAAAAAAAGATTATGAACCATGAAAGAGAATTATAATCCCTTTCCATTAGAATCGAGTTATCGTTATTAGAATTAGGTCTTTATCCACCTAAAATATATATCCTAAATAAAATACATAATGAAGAAGACCATGTGTAACCTACACATGGGAAATGTCAAATTAGAATAGATAGTGAACATATTTTTCAGAAATACATTAATTTTCTTATTAAAGAATCTCATGTAAATCCAATTGAGCATGAAGATGACTATTATATTGAACTCTTTCCTTTTGAAAATAATATTTCCTTGAATCCTGATATAATATCCACGGGGGAATTAGTTAAAAAATAATAAAATGAATGTTTTTTGTAATAATTTATTGATTCAAACATGTGTATCAACTTTGGTATCCCATGTTATTTTTTATTATTAAATATTTTTTATTTTAGTTTAGTGTTTATTATAAGGAATGAAATTCCATTACAATAATGAACATTTTCCCCTACCTCCTCTTGATGACATGATTGATGAAATTGAAGGTGTTAATTATTTTTCAATAATTGATCCCCATTTCTAGGATAATTAATTATTAGTTAGTTAGGATTATACACCAACGAAAACATTTCACATAATGTATTTACATGATCATTTTATAGTAATTATTAATATAATGGATGTTGCACAATAATTTTTTTGATAAAATTAATATATTATTAAATTACTATCACTATGATATAATTTTAATATTTAATTTTCATATCATGTTATAGTCCAAAGTCTTTGAAATGTATAAAATCATTTTGAGATTCATTCTTGATAATCTCATATAGAAGGTGTTATATGTGAAATTTTTTGAGTTTGAATTCATGAAATAGAATGTTTTTTTATTTAAATATATTTACAGAAAATGATATATTTTTTAATCCATCAATGAAAAATGTCGTTATAGAATTTAGTACTCTGATGAACGTAATCATGATATGTAGTTTCCATGAAATAGGATATTAATATTGGATATTGTAATCAATATTGCTTGATTAGGTAACGTATAATCCATGTGACACATTTATTGGATAATTTTCATTGATTAGAAGAATATATACAATTTTCTGAATTACTAATTGGTATATTGGTCATTGAAAAGATATTTACAATACTCTAATAATAAATTTTTTTTTTGATATACATTCATAGATCAAATAAATGACTTGGATGGGTCTTTATGAAGAATATTTAAGTAGTTTATTCTACATAAAAGGTTTAATATATATATATATATAGACCGAATAATCCCACCATTGATTTCGTGATAAATAATTAATTAATGATTTTTGGATGGATTAATTAAAAATGAGGATATATAATCCAACAATAAGAAATATAATGATGGAATTACATAATGATCCCATCATATATATATTCTCTATAAAAAAATTAATATAATATTTGTACAAGGACATATAAGAATATTTTATTAGTTATAAAATAGATCTAAAATTTCTTTAACCTATCTCTATATTCTTTATAGTCCAAAAGGTAAAGGCTGAGATAAAATCCTTAAAATGACTCAATCATACTCTCCATATTAATTTACTAAAGAGGGATTATTTAATTATAATAATACTTATATGATTTCCTTTGAATCCTTGAATAAATGATATAAAATGGGTAAATATTTATCACATGAATGGGCTCACACATTTCCTTTATTTTATATAGGATCTACCTCTTTAGAGACCGAAAGTAATTTTTACCAACAATGTTTTGTGACTTCCTTATAACGCTCATTACATCATATTTGATCATGTCCCAAATATTTGACAAATTTTCCCTGAAATTATATATAATTCTATCCATAGTGAGATAAATTCTATCACTTCATATCACTCATAGACAAATGTAATGTCTGAAAGGAATATTCATGCATCAAAAAACATGTCAAGGTCTGGTTTTCATGTCTTTCTGGGTGTATGGTGTTAGTATTAACCATTAAATGAAGTAATAATATATAATAATATATTTTATTCATGTTTTAGAATGTTGACATTTTGTCCTAGAACATGTTGAGAATAAGAAAAGGCATCTAGGATATTTTTAGAGTCATATAAAATTGTATCATATATAAAATACATGATATGAAAATAACCTATGCTAATACATATAATTTCATATAGGTGATCATGATTTCTATATGAATTATATAGATAAATGTATTATTGTTTTCTAAAAATGGAAATTATATACCACGTTCAAAATAAATATTGAAATTTTTTATGAATTTGATTCAAGGAAAACTTTATTGAAAATCCATGAAGTATCTTTAAAGATAATGACATTCTATATATCTCATTAGTGAGGATATAGTTTTTATTCTCAAAACATGTTCTATTCCATAATAAAATGAAATTATTTTTTGATTTATTCATATGTGAAAATCCTTCTAGATTCAGGGATCTGGTGAATAAGTCTTATAGAATAGGATGAATCTACAGGCAAGGGTACAATGTAAAACTATATGTTAATGGAAGTAGTATATGAACCTAAAGAATATATCAGGAAGAACTACCCACATATGATTATGTGGTGACATTATATTATTTTTGAGGAGTAAATATTTTAACTAGGATAACTATTATAGTTGAGATTCTATTATAGTAAGTAATCAATACATTCCAAAAAACTATATCATATTTTACATTTACATTATACAAAAAAGTGATTAAATGATAAATTGATAAATTTTATTATTTTATTTATATTGAAATAATAATATTATTTTTAGAATCAAAATGTGTTTAGGCTGAATATTGGATATTTTTTTAGAAATTGATGATTTTATTGGAAATTATTGAAATATAATCATTTTATTAAAATTTTGATTTTATGAAATTAATAGGATATAATAATGATATAATATTTAGAAAAAAATTTCTATAAACGAAATACAAATAAAAATTAATAAATTTCATTTAGGAATATAATGACGATTTGAGAAAACTATGATTAATGTTTTTGAAGTCATTTTAATTTAGAAGACAATTTGAGCCACTCATGTAATAAATTATTAACAGGATTCATCCATGTTTTTTATTGATTTTAAAGTCATTTGAGTGAAATTTTATTATTCCAAATTGGATTTGTTCCATTCTAATCAACCTGAAATTTTATTTTGGTAATAAATCATTTTTATTCATAAGTATGAAATTTATTATAGAGGGGTTTTTATTGAGTTTTCTGAAATTATAAGAAATATGGTATTTATAAATTTAAGGGATTTAAAAATTTAAAATAAAATTTATATTTCTAATAATAATATTTAATATTAGTTGGAAAGGTGAAAAAATTTTCTTTCATAATGAATGGTGACAAAGTTAATAACTTATTATTATAGTAAGGGGAAAAATAAATAATATGTTTGTTTAAGTAAATATATAAGGATTAAAATAAATTTAAACATATAAAAATCATATAGTTGTACTGAATTTATAACATATATCTTCCAAAAAATTGATATTCACACCATTTTGATGCACATTCCATTGAGAGAGACCTAAATATATTTTAATGTTCATGATAATTATATGAATTTCATCGACATCACATAAAAAAGGGAACCTAAACTAATCTATTATATAAACATAATGTGCCACAAAACTCAACTAATCCCTACACAAATTTATCCCCCCTTCCTTGGTTCCCTAGACTCATCAGATCATAATTTCCATATATCATAACGTTTAATCTAATTGGTGTTTCCATTAGAAGATATATGTGTTCTTAAAAATAATTTTAATGTTCTTATATACAAGATCCTTTTAAAAAACAATATAAAAATATTAATATATTTACACCAGTACATTTACTATAACAATATATTTTTATGTTAATGGTACCCTGATTTTTCATCTCATTTTAATCATATTTAAAAGAAAAATATCATTAATCAATATGTAGAGACTACCATCTCCACATAGAATTGTAATTAATTAATCTTCACAATTTTACATGAATATTCATAATGTTCGTATTAAATAATAACATCACACATGTGTATGTGTATACTACAATCTCCAAGACGAAATGTCAGTCATTTTTTAGTTATCACCTCTAATAAAAGATTTTATTTAATTGTATAAAAATATAAATGATTAAATTCTGAAATATAAATAGATTATCGAAACATTTAATAACACCTTTAACCATGGCTAGAACACAAATATAATTTTGTAATATTGACCATACAATGTTATGTCGTTGAAGAATTAAATAACTATAAAATTAGTGGATGTAAAATGATTAAAATGGATTATAAAAATGAAATATATAAGAAAAATGTTATTGATGAGGTATTAATTAAATTTAAATTTAATATTCTTGAGGTTATAATTCATTTATCTAAATCGAACTCCAATGTATGATTTCCCTTCAGAGTTTTATTATAAGAAGACATATTTCATATTATACACATGATCTAATTTATGTAGAATATATACAGCCACATTATATATTATATAATTAATAACTCAACACTCATCGTATTTAATGATTCAATTACAAATTTTACAATATAAGGGTTATTGTTTCAATATTAATCTAATTGAAAAATATTAATATATAACATCACTAATATACTTGATTTTTCATGTTTAAACAAATTTTGGAAGAATTATCTGATATTTCTCTTCATAAACCCATATTATCATTTTTTGTAGATAATTTATAGGTCTTATGGGTTTTTCATCCAATGTCCTCTATCATTGGTAATGAATGTCTGAAAATAATTTCCACTATAAACTATTATAATTTTTTATATTTCGAATCATCTGAACTAGAACCTTATTTTCCATGAAGTAGTGCAACATGAACACATGCATGCCTCCTAATATACATGAGGCTTCCAAGTAGAAGTAATGGTCTTATGTCCATAATTGGGGAAAATATACCCTCGGTACTAGGTCATGGAAAAATGAAAACTAAATATAATAATCAATAACATGTAGTATAAATAATGAGGAAAAATATTATTTAATGATATACAGTCATTAATATAAATAAATAAATGGTATTCATGCAAATAGATCCAAAAAAATTTATATGTTGTGAACATAATAAATAAATTAATATTTTTTATCTTCTATAGTATAGACCAATGTCACACCCATTCCATTCACCTCAATTCAATCCCCTATAACGGCCCCATTTCTTTTATATGGATCCCAATACCTAAAGTTTGCATGTGAATCAATATTCTAATAAATGGTGTGATTATAAAAATACTATAATTCACCACCAAAGAGTCCATATAAAATGTGTTCAGGTATAATAGGCTTATTTCATGATAATAATAACTGTCAATGGATGAATAATAATCATATAATTACCAAACATTTGTTAACCATGCCACCATTAGCCCCATAAAAACATTCCCTCGCTCAGTAATGGAAGGATGATCATGATTTCAGACAAGATCATGAATATTCTAGAAGGATGATTGAATGTAACTCGGTGTAGATAAAGAATTCACCCTGTAGCTAGGCCTCAAGGATGACTAGTGAGAACATACATGGTTTCCCTATGTAATTGTGTTCATCATTTTCTCTCGGTATCTGCAATTATTCGGGTTTAGGCATTGAAATAAGGATTCCATGTTCACACCCTATATATGATCCCACTATCATTGACGACACACATCATGTAAGGGGTAATATTTCTATGAAGGTCCACCTATTACAAAAACCAAGGAATATTCTTATATAGGCATGTTATGAACATTATATGATAAAGCATATAAGAATGGCACAACATGTACCCATGATATATATAGTAGAAAAAAATGTAGTCATAATCATTGTATTAATCAATATAAAATGAATATTGTGTATTAAAAACTATAAAAAATTATTACAGGATACATAGAAAAATGTGATCACACTAAATCATGGAAAACAAACAAGTCATCAGAAAAATCAATGCATGGAAAAAATTGAACACATGATCTTTTATAATATAATAACATCCAATCTCAATTATCTCAATGAAGATGTAAAATATTCATCAATTAAATGACTGAAAAATAGGATATAGCCCTTGGAGATTATATCAAAATATAATGATGACTTCTACTAGTTACATGTCCTCCAAAACAATGTTTCGAACTACTATACAAAATAATTCTTTGAAATGAATGTTGTTATTTTTACTCATACCTTATTTTTTCAATGAAATGATCTAATTATGTTGTATGATGAAGGATTGTTTTTCAAATTATGATAAAAAATCAATATCAAATCTTGATTTCCATTGAATTCTAGAAGAGATCATAAAAATTATTCAATGATCAAATATACATCTAAATTTTAACAAAATATAAATGATTTAAGATGAAATTCATTAAGGGGAATATCAAATGATTATCATTCTATAAATAAATTTTTTAAAATGTTACTATTCAAGTAAATTTAATAATTGTTAAATATGGTTCATCATTAAAATTTCATGGTCATCACCATTATACCATACACTTATCAATGATATATGATTTTATATTCAACCATGAAATAATAATAGGTGTATAAAGATTATTCAATAACACATTACCATTGAATTTTCATTGTCGAGTATAAATCTAATTTTTATTAATAAATTTTCATAACATATTTGACCTAACCATAATCTATGAATAAATGGTGAATTCATCAGCAGATCATATTCGATAACTAAGATCATACATAAATCTATGCTTGATTGAAAATGAAGAAGAAAAAAATTGAATATACATAAATATAACATATCCCTCAAACAAAATATGATTTCTCAATGGTTGATGGATCAAGTGGATATGGGTAAGATAAATTTGTAGACCATGAGGGTGGCCTAAAATTTCAAATTTGATGAATGGGGTCATATTTATAGATTAAATGATGTGTAAAATTATAAAATTATTTTCCATGTGGTTCATTATGTCCAAACCTTGACTAGTTACAACTTTTGTCTTTTGGGTTTCTCTAGTAACCTATTGGATACTTTCTAGCCAGCCTAAAGGAGACCCTCAACCCACAATAACACCCTTTGGTTTACTGACCCTTGACACTAATAATTGATCTCTATAAATCCCAAATTAGATAAAAAAAATATTAAGAAATAGAAGATATTAATATAATTAATCTATAATTTAAAAAATTAACTAAAATGTTATATATCAGACCATATAATGAATTATCATCTATAATAGGTTTATTCCAAGGTTCTTATTTGAAATCGCTGGATGCTTATACCAAACATTATCCTCCCAATACTATTTATCCTAATGAATCCAAACAATATTCCAAAAAAATCATACATGTGGAAGTATCATCCCTCGTAGTACATTATTCTTATTGTATATATTATATATTAGATGCTCCAGATACAATGGGTTGATCTATAGATCAAAACAAACCTATTTTATTAAATGATTCAGTTTAGGAATATAAATTCATATTTAAGTCACATGAAATAATTCATAGATACATCAATAATTTGACTGATGATATATTTGTTATGACACATTCTCAATCTAGATGATTATATTGATTCTTCCAACATATCAAAATGATAAGATCCAATGCATCCTCTAATATTGTTGGAATAACCCGGGATTCACTATTAGAAATAAAAGATGTTCTATAGAAATATCTAAATGTGTCCCCATATTGTTATAATATCGAATCTATAATTTTTGATATATGATAAACCTATTTTGTATTAGTTACCCTATCTCAATGGCCTTTAGTACCATAACTTTTCCTAGAAATGCCAAATCATTAGCCTCATTCCAACAATGTGGTGAACAAAAAGTCCACCCATAACGATCCTCATATGTTTTCTTGTCAATTTATGTTGGAAACAATATTTCTAAGTGAAATAAATAAATTAAATGTGTTATTAGTAGTCTCTACCAAAGATTATGTTGTAATCCCAATACAAATCATCAAGAATGTGAATTATATATTCTGAAATTATGTGATCCAAAGGATGGAATATTTTGTTCAATCTTAGTGGATTCCCATATCACCTTATTAAATCCCTATAAAACAACGTTACATAAAAACACATGACACTATTAGATATTCTGATTGATGTATCTTTATTTTTTTATTGTCTCATGTTCATAGATAATTCATATGTCAAATACTATGTGAGTCTCACAAATCAATATTAAATGAGAATTATTCTTTGTCCATGAAACGATCAACAAGATAGTTTTGTTACTCCTCAGGGTTATAGGAAACTCAAACCCAATTTATATTGTCACATCCTCACATGGACACATATTCACATAAACTTCATTACATAATCCATTGAGACACTAATGGTTGTCCTTTATTGTTTTAATTCTACGAAATTGTGAAAATAATTAGGCAATGTACATCTTCATCCCAAGCCACAAGAACATCCACTTGATAACAGGGTGAAAATTAATTTCCCTTGGATTTATCACCCACAGAGTGGTATAAAAGTCACTCATATCATCCTACCTATTTGAAACATGGACTACACTATAACAAGTATGAGGATCGCATAGTCATCTCTTAATGACCATCAGATTATTGGGTATCCTCCTACTAACTATTCAATAATCACAACACACAATAGGCTGGCATCCTATCTAAAATTTACCTAGTATAATATGTAATAAATTTCCACCATAGTAGAACATGATATCACTTAAGGACCCTTAGAACCATCAATTATGAAGTTACTGAACAAACTCATCAGGTTCCACTATTCAATTACAGGTCCTTAAAAATCACCTACACTAAATGCATCTTATGACTAGGATAAAATTTACCATTATTAAATGTCCTAGGTGTAATCTAATTCTTAAGGATTGATGTATATATCTTTTTGGATATTGTATGTTCCTCATGTTTTGACCCGAATATGTGATGATATAGTGAAATCTCTAGTGGTTTGTGTAGAAAATAATCATCTCACCAAAGATATAGTTTTAAAAACACATCATTGAATGGAACATAACATCAAGATACCTATAAATATTAAGATTATTCCAATCATGGGCTCTCAATGAACATGATCTATAATAGTCTTCCCCTAACTATTCATAATCACTACTCCAAACCTAAGTACTAATGAAAAATATTACCTATAATAACCATTCAATTTAATAGGGAGAATAAATATTTGATATGTATTGAACCTCCTCTCTATCTATTGAAACCCTTATTCACATGGTTTTGAACAATAGAACATCACACCCTTCTTCATCAATTATTTCATTGTTTTGATAGATTGGAAAACACATTGATAAAATGTCACTAATTTTTAGCTAAACACTATAACTCTCCATAATATGAATACATTTTGGGGAATGTTTGGGATATTTTTTGATCTAATTTATCGAGGACCAGGGATATACCAATTATTAAAACCACTTTACTAAGGAATTTAACCACTTAAATCCAAATGTTACACGTCATCATTTTGGAAAATAACTAAACTGATTGAAGTGTTATTAGGACTATCTCAATATTTTTGACATTCTTATCTATTTTAAGTTATTATACATTAATGTCATCAATTGAAATCCTGATGAATGATATGAGATATTGGTAGAAGTTAGTTTTTATGATATCCAAGATCAATGCTAGTAAATCATTAGTAAAAATGGAATCTACATGTAATTAAATATACAGACCTTTATCAGTAATCCCATCATGGATATTTGCTTGTTTCTAACTCTAATCTAATGATATTCCAATCAATAGACAAACTTCGAGAAACACCATGCTCACCACAGTTGATAAAAAATATAATCAATCGATGTAAAATGATATATATTTTTTAGATATTTTATCTTCTGGTAATCTACACAATGTTGATAACTACATTCTTACTTCTTAGTGATGAAGTTATTTTCACAATCGTGAAGTAGAATCCCTGAAAACGACCATCTACTCTAAGTCAATTGGATTCTACTTGAGATCCATTATCTCTATTGTTTCTATCTGTTAAGGGTTTATTGAAATGTGATTCCCAAATTAAACAATATCCATATCGATGGAAACTCCTCTATCTGGGAGAAGTAAATTGAATTCATCTTGAATGAATTACAGATAGTGATCCATGATAAGAAAGGACATCGAGAAGATTGGAACTGAGTCTATTGAAATCTTCTTCCAAAAAAATGTTTCATGATTCTCCCAAGGTGTCTATTGATCGGACTAATTTTACCAAATCTGGGTTCCCATTCTATAGTTTTCATATACTTCTAACATTTAGTGAATAAAACATGTCTCTCATAACCATCACTATATGATTCGAATATGATGACAAAAGATATTCAAAAATGGATATAACATATTTTTAGATGATAATTCATTTCATTTCAAAAACACTTGTATGATTACCATACTATATCTGACTATTGGGAAACATGGATGACATTATTATAATTTTGTTTAATATCTTCATCATCCCCCATAAAGATTATCCAATTTAGTACTCCTATATAAAACAATTATTAATAACTTGAGGAAATTAAACATTAGTATGGGTGAGATTAGATGCCTAGTAAGGGTAAAAATGGAATATATGTTAGCCTATCATGGGATTATGTGAATGAAAAAAAGGTCATGACATTTGATGATCAAAACTTGCATATATACAATTATATAAATGTATCATGGAATAAATATTTTTAGTTTATAATTCATGAATCAAATAATAATCTAATCACATGATTCTTGAATGAATATCAGTGGCCCAAGAGATGGAATTTCTTACATAGACATGAGCTTAGAATATATTATGTCATTGATACCTACCAAGAAAATAAAAGTATGATAGCATTAGGATAATCACTTGTGTACCTACACTAGGTTTGGCATGTCGTCTCATTTACCTTCTAGTTTCGAACTTATCATGACTTCTATCAACCGGGTCTCAGTGACAACATATGCACCCAACCTTTATATAGTCATCGGGTCATGGCCTGCTAGGTACCACCAGTTTCGCTACTGACACGTGGTCCCCACCCTGAGGCCCAGCCACTTGCCTGAACAGGTTATCTGACTGTTCATTATTCCCACAGGCCAACACATGTCCTTTCTAGTGTGCTTTCTCCTCACTCAAACACACCCTAGGAAACATCCCTTAAGTTCATGTTGGGACCACATTTTGTATATGGTTGTATTTGTTGTCAATAGATGTCAATGAAAATCAAAATGAAGGAGATCAATAAGTACTCCAATGAAATGGAGGAATGGAAATTTAGATGATTGTTGTACTGATCATAAATTGAAAGAACTTGTGTCAAAGGTGACACACTATTTGAAATAGTGGAGAATGTTGAGGTATAGTCCATCTATGGTTGATTGAAGAAGAATGATTATGTGATGAAGACCACACAATTCTCCATGATTTCATGATAACCATGAAAGATCCTACTTGAAGAATTGAATCTTATGTTTTGCATGAAGTAGATAATGATGTTTGAAGAAGAAGAGTTTTTGTAGAAGGAAAATCACATAAAAAATAATGAAGGTTACGGCCGAAGCATATATTGAAGTTGGCACTGTTTCCTAGTGTTTTCCACATTTCTATACCTCAAAATTGATAAAAAGGGGAAAATAGTGTTTTTGGGAAAGGCAGTTGTGCGCTGGATATGTGTCGCGCAAGTGACTTGCGCGCCATAGAAAGAGATGCACACCCTTACCTAGGAGGATTGGAATGTTGTGCGTCATATGTTTTTCATGATCAGAACTTCAAAATATGGAAAAGGAAAGAGGGTCGTGCAAGTATTGGATTGGTTTCTCAAGTGAGTAGCCTGACAGAGGCTAGGGTGGTTGGATTTGTGTGCCGAAACTTGCACGCCAAGATGAGGCTTACATGCCACCGTGCAGGGTGTCCATTTTTCCTATAAATAGATGACCACCCCTCCTCATATGGGATGAAGTTCAACACATAGAAAAATAAGTGCTCTCGTCACGTAGTTGTGGTGGTCGCACTAGTTGTTTGTAGTTGCGCAAGTAGAAGTTGCGTGCCATGTTATAGTTGCACGTCTAAGTTGGTTTGGGTGAGCAAGGAAGTGAGCTGCGCAAGTTTGAAGTTGGTGAAGGAGGTGTCGCACAAGTGTTTTGGTGACACTTGTGCTCCAGGATTTGAAGAAGCATGACAGTTGACCTTTGCGTGCCAAAACTTATTTGGGTGGAAAAGAATGTGAGTCGTACATGTTCGATATTGAAGAAGTGAGTGCCACACAAGTGGTTGAGGTGCACATGTGCACAAGTTTGGACATGCGCTCCGTTTTGAAACTTGCATGTCATGGTTGGAGAAGCGTACCAGGTGTGGTTGAAGTACGCCAGTCTTTCTGGGGCTGCCCGAAAGCTGAAATTTTTCCTGATACCTTCAGTACAAAGTGAGATTAGTCTACTGTTGAAAGTTGGAATCCAATAGAGCAGCTACATAAAAAATAGGATGCATTCATTAGAGAAGATGGAAAGGACTTCACATCTATAAACTGAGTGGGACTTCACCAAAGGTAGTGAGCCAGGGGGAGTCAACAGGAGTGACCCGAGGGACGCAATGAGCTATCCCTGAACTTTTGTAAAGGTAGTGATCATGGGATAGTGTGACTGTGTATGAACCATTATAATCCACATCTAGTGAAGAAAAGTGGAATTTGGTACGACGGGAAACATGTCGGTGTATTCTCCTTGGACGTAGCCTTTAGTGGTGAGCCGAGTAAAAATTTATTCATCATATCTTTTCATGTGAATGTTTCATTGCTAATAATATCCATCATACAGGTTTAACTAGATCCTACCAACATGGGAACGAGATCCTTGTTCTTTAAATGAAAAAGTTGACACCGTGATTCACCCTTCCACTCTCAGGGTGTCCTGGGGTCCTAAAAGTGGTATCAGAGGGAGGTTCACTATTGTTGGATACTCTATAGTAATTCTATTCAAGAGAGTATTTGAGTTTCGTTCCTGAAGTCAAACAATGAAGGGAATCTGTGATGAAAATTCAGTCATTTCTAAGCATAATCTTACATCCTGAAAAACCATGACAAATTGCAAAAAGAAAGAGAAGAAGCAATTGAAGAAGTCCCTCATGTCTAAAGAAGATACAATGTCTTTATAAGGCCCCGGCCATAAACATTACTTAATATTGAATTAAATGAATAATTCACATTGAGAATCTTTTCAGGTTTAGAGTTTTAGAGAATTAGGACATAACTATTACATCTCAAAATATTACAAAGTAAACACTTCTACTAAGTGTCCATAAAAAACAAAAACTCTTAAAAGAAACATGTCTAGTTCCATGTTTTAGATAGCATGTCTTTCCTTGATCCCATCCCTGACCCTATTCATCTTTATGTCCTGTGTAAAACATTTCAAAAACTTGGGATGAGTATAAAAAGCTCAGTAAGGGATATAAAAATATAGAAAGGAAACATGAGTACATGTATACATAAGAATAAATGAAATCATACTTTACTCATAAAACATAATCACTTTAATATACCACATCAAATCATGAAGAAACATAGAAATCATAAGGCATAAAGGTATCTTGAAGCATTCATACCATTCTTATGTAGGGATTAACCCTCTTGGTTATGTTTGGAATACCCATCATAGTATATTCCCTAAATCTCTCCGGAGAAACCTTAACATTTAACTCCTTCACGTTACCCAATACATTGGAGAGCTATATCGGGCTCACATGCCCTTAATTTATCACAGAACCACCCGTCTTCGTAATAATGCCCAAGAACCATAACATAATCGTATCACATAAAACATGTGTAAAGGAAACATAACATTTCCACTTTTCAATCACCAGATATCAATACAACACATTTATATAAAAACACTATGAAAAACATTTTCAATACCAAAATAAAATAAAAGTAAAACATGGTATTTGTTTTTCATTTAAAATAAAGGTATGTCTTGTAGAGGAAGCCGAAATTCAAATAATGGTCACAGCGGCGGAGAAGTTGTTGTCGCCACATACGTACGACAAAAACATTCCCTTTTGTCATTTAGTAAAACACTTCATATGAACAATGTTCCTTCTGAATAAGTGTAAAAGTCAATGGGGTTTATACAGCGTATAAAAGAAACTTGTGTATAAAACAAAATATGCCTCAATGAACGGAGATTGTGATGAAGTCCCTTACAAAGACGGTATCCTTGGATTAAGGATTAATCAATTTCATAATTATGTGTGACAAATGAATGCACCAAATATAAGTGGATATTAAGTGTAAAACAATCAAAGGATACTCACAAATATTCAAAGAATGACATATTCAAGGAGTACAAGTTTATCCCAAAGAATCAAAATTGGGTTAAGAAGTTCCCTTGCAATAATTCGACAGCCTAACGACATCACTTCAAAATTCAGAAAAAGAGTTAATGAGAGATAAAAAGGGTATCTCGTCACTTGGACATAGAATTTACATCAATAAGGATATAGAAGAACATATCCCAACATAATAGTATGTGAATTAAAATACATAACAAAAGAAGTATTTTAAAAAGAGGAGGGTGAAACGTTCCCTTACAAGCTTGGGTAACTTTCGATACGTACACCCCATTGAAAAAGGGTCATACAATGAATATTAAAATACCCATAAAAATAATTATATTACACAAAGAGTATAATAATGGGAATTACATACACCACGCAAAGGAAATGGTGGAAAATGTATCATAAATCTCACGGGACTAAAAGTGAGATGAAAAATCCCTTACGAAAACTCTGCTGCCTAACAACGCCACATAAAACTTAAAAAAATGGATTGATGAGATCAAATAGGGTATATCATCATATTAACTTAAAATGTACATAAATATGAATATAAAATAACATCCCCCAACATAACAAAGAGGATCTTAAGAGAAGTGACATAGAGGAGAGTAAAAAAAGAAAGAGAGAGGTTGGATCTCTTACGAAAATTCGGCAGCCTAACGCCGCCAATCAAAACATCCAAAATGGATTGATGAGAGAAAATAGGGTCTCTCATTATATGAACATAAAACGTACAGTAAGAGTAATATAAAATAACATCCCAATCATAAGAAAGATGAGCTTAAAAGTAATGACATAAAAGAGTGTACTTAAAAAGAAAGAGAGGGGTAGGATCCCTTACCTCGTGTCCGACATGACTCGATCGTTCTTTAATCTCCTGAATAATAAAATTTGGTCAATTTATAATTTCTTAGGACCACCTTTAAATATTATTATTTATTTCATATCACATATTATAATGTTATAATAATTGGTTAATAAAGTGAGTTCATATCAGATGTTTTTGTCGATGTTCGGTACATGAGTAAAAATTGAACTTGTTGGAAAAACAATTTCCAAGTAGTAAAAGATACATCATCTCAAGAACAGTATTACTATTTTAAATATCATATATATCCAGTATATATTCATTTTTTACTATTCCATAACATTTGGAGATAAAAAATTAAAATCACCGTTCATGGAGACGGTAGTTCGTACGTACGCATGAATGTTAATTTCATTCTTTTGTCATATTAATGGAATTAAAATTAAAAGAGAGATATATATTATAATTATAGAATGATATCCATCATTTTGAGGAAATATATGACATATATATCCATTATATATATGTACTTATAATATTACATAACATTTGAAGATAATAAATGAAATATACCGTTCATGGAGACGGTAAGCCGTACGTACGAATGAAGGCTACTTTCATTTTTTGGCACATTAATGGAATTAAAACATGATGAGAGATATATATATATATTATAATTCCAGTATAATATATATGTTATATATATCACATAAGTTCATCAATTTCATTCTTTATACATTCCATGTATTTCATTAACGAGTCACATCACTTGAGAGGGCGGTAGTCCACACTTCCTCAAATGAAATTATCGCATTTTCACAACATGAAAATCATAAAGGTATGTATTAAATATTAAAATACATAATAATAGAGAGGTAATAAATATAATATATATCATAAATATATATAGTTCCATCATAATTTCCACCATGAGAGGTGGTATGAGAAGATAGAACAATCATTGTTTCGTGAGGCAGTAATTCTCCATCCACAGAAACAGTATGTTCTTTAACGATTAGACGGAGTTGTGTGTTAGTGTAGCTATAATAATCCTCATAAAAATATACTAGTATATTGAAGATACTGGTGTTGTTACAAAAGAAATAAATAAAAAGTGTTTAGGGGGTTGGAGAAGCAAAATAAAACAAAAGAACAATAGGGAAGACATTACCTTTAAAATTGGTATCTCTTTTTGATTTGAGATCAAAGGCTTCTTTGGGAAGACTTCTGCCCAAAGGGAGGCTTCTAGGAGTAATAGAGGGATGTGTAGAGACGAAATGGTCAGGTTTTGGCCGATTCCAAGGCTTGAGAGGTGTGGATAAGGTGGTAGAGGTGGGGGCCTTTTATAAGAGGAGAGGAGGGGCACTCTGGGAAAGTTATAAAAGGTTACTTTATTATAAAATGATTTTCGGATTTTAAAGGTCCCAAAATTATATATTTCAGGGATAAGGTGATAGGAGTTCTAAATACACCCATACAATAGGTTTCTGACATGTTCAGGTCTTAGATTTTACATTATCTTTTCATTTTATTTAAATCGTTAAATAATGAGGTAATCGTTGCATCATCATGGTGTCATAAATAATTTAATTTATATAATGTACAAAAATTATAAAAAAAATATCATGATTTATGAAATTGTTTTAGATTTCTAATTGATATTTATAGTCAAAAATATGACTTTTATCACCCCATGTAAAAATTGTTTTAGTAAAACAATACATGTTTGTGACATTTTATTTTTAACTTTAAATAAAAAGTTATTAATGTCATTTTCCAACCAAAGTGGCTACATGGGGTCCCCAAGTTGACCCATGAGTTTTCTTGGTCGGCCATGACACATCCAATAATGTTAGGACATGTGCCTAGGTCATTTCATATTATTATAACATTATCTTTACCTTAAATTACACTAATTACCTTTAATCGCGATTAATAAAACTTAAAAGTTACTATTCACCAAAAAATTATTTTAATCTCATTGAACCACATTTTACTTAAAAAGGATAAACATGTATGTCAGATTCTTCAAAATCAAATCACAGAAGTGGTAAAGTTTCATTTAAATGAAAAAATCAGTTTCTTTAACTACCACTTAGTGGTCTCACTATTTATCAAAAATTTAGGTTTTTCAGAAAAATACCAAAAATTCACCCTGAGCTATATTTGATATTCCAAATTCAAAAATGATTTTTATTTTAAAAAATCAAAACATATATTTTTCATTAATTAGTTTAATAATTAATTCCCGCTGTCAAAACAAACAGCGTGTTATTAAGAAACAATATCTATTAAAATATTGACACTAGTTTAAGTCCAATTTCAAAGTGATATTAATTACAATGACCACTATTGGATTAAATGGTAAAAATATATTCTAAATACACTTTAATATATATTAAAAATATAATCTATCCATAAAAATAAATCAGATTAAAAGGAGGTTTTGAATTAAAATGCAACAATTTCAATAAGAATGATCTTTATCGGAAAAATAACAAAAATTTACACAAAGTAAATTTTGATGTCCAGATTCTAAAGAAGGATTTTATTTTGTCAAATAAAACATATAAAATTTTCAAAAGTATCTTTAAAAAGGTTTATCCATCAAAAGGCAGTTAATCGACCTTTTAAAAAATATTAGTAGATTTATGCTTAAAATTGGATTCATTTGCATTTTAAGACTCTAACATTTATTGGATAAAAGTAAACATATATAATCATTTGGTAGTTAGTTCCATTCATTATCGCCATTACAACGTCTAGGCGTTAACTATGATTTAAAATAATATTATTTTATTATTAGAGTGCAACGTAAGATTTCAAAAAAACTCATTGTTGCATAATGGGTACGCCATCGAGCATAGCATTCCCATTAAATTAATATTAACATTTTATTCACAAATATGGATAAATATGATAATGTAATATTCTTTATTTACCTGGGATGTTACATCCTTCCCCCCTTTTGGGAATTTCATCCTCACAATTTTTAAAATTGGGCTTGGAAAATTCATTGGAAGCCCCACATCGGAAAATCAGTAAATTAAACTGTCACTTTAAAAGAAAGAAAGGGAAGTACCAAGGTCACCCGAGTTAACCCATACTAGGATTCCATGTAGGAAAATATGGATATGGAAGAAAAAACATAGGGTCATGTTCTGAGGGAGAGTGATAGAAAACATTTTAGGAGAAAGTTAACCGCAATAAAATCACAAAATTGTGGTGGGTTAAACGGTATTTGATTCCCCAGTAGGAAAAGTTAACAGACAACATTTTTGTTTTAAGTTACTTTTCATTAAGGAATTTATTTATGAGCTTAACTAAAACATAATGAAACATACTTACTTGTCATGTTGACTTTCAAATTTTACTAGATTTATTACACGAACTCATAATTTCTCCAAAAGACGAGTATTTAGGATGACTTTCTCACATTAAGAGAGCTATAATCAACTTCTAGAGAACCACCTAATCCACAAAAGAGAACTATATACTTCCCATGTCTTTAGACCATAACCAAATATAAAACCAAAAAGGTTAGTATGAGATCAGATAATACCCAAAAAGGATAATCCTTTATTAAAAAAAATATATTCTTAATCTACAAAATATGTCAAACAATACCCAAAGTTCAACAAAGACCATTCAATAAAAATTTATCCATAAAATTCTTCAAAGTAATAAAAACTAATACTGAAACCCAAATCTATGAAGGATTTATTCACATAGTCTTCCAAGATACACCTTAAAATTTATCTCCAAATAACATCAGTTACTCTTAAAGTCTCAAACTGAAATGTAATTAACCTAATCACATATCCTCCATGATAGGTTTATAATTTCCAAAGATAACCCAAAATAAACTTACTCTTGATTCATAAAATCATCTAACTATAATGAATTAGTCAAACTAACCAGGGACTTCACGTAGTCCAGTGGTAGGCGATAAATACCAGTCGTACTTTGGTTGTGGGTTCAATTCCCACAGCTTTGTCCGACGTGACGGGTTGTCACACGGTCTGCGTGTTGTCCTTTTTACAAAACTATACAATTCTTAAAACATTCCCCAAAATGAGATAAAATCCTCAAAAATAATCATAACATATTTTAACCTCAAGTTTAACTCATTCCTTTCATTTTCTATCATAACATATAGTGACCCATAATTACCTCAAATGTAAGGATCATATAAACCCTAATGGTTACCTGAACTTCCACATCAAGTTGGTTCTCTCATACAAAGATGCATTAGATAAATCACCAAGGTTCAAGTGATTGATCATGACTCCTGCTAGTTGGTTTAGAATAACCACGATATTTCTCATTGAATCCCCCATTTCATCTAGTCTCTTAATCGGAGAACCAAAACAGTTTCCTTCAAACCCATTTTCACATTGGTGCCTTCTAGATCCATCCATTTACTAAAACCAAAAATGTCAGTGTGAGTATATCAACAAAATCATCATATACTAAAGAGGAAGATAAACACTAAGATATAATTATCCAAGTTATGTAACTTATACTTAAACAACACTCTAACCTTTAAAGTTATATAAAATGACCTATGACACAAACTATAAGGCCCCAGCCTTAAACATTACTTAATATTGAATTAAATGAATAATTCACATTGAGGATCTTTTTAGGTTTAGATTTTTAGAGAATTAGGACATAACTATTACATCTCAAAAGATTACAAAGTAGACACTTCTACAAAGTTTCCATAAAAAACATAAACTCTTAAAATAAACACGTCTAGTTCCATGTTTTAGATAGCATGGCTTTCCTTGATCCCATCCTTGACCCTATTCATCTTTAAGTTCTGTGTAAAACATTTCAAAAACATGGGATGAGCATAAAAAGCTCAGTAAGGGATATAAAAATATGGATAGGAAACATGAGTACATGTATACATAAGAATCAATGAAATAATAATTTACACATAAAACATAATCACATTAATATACCTCATCAAATAATGAATTAAAAATAGAAATCATAAGGCATAAAGGTAACTTGAAGCTTTCATAACATTCTTACGTAGGGAGTAACCCTCTTGGTTATGTTTGGAATACCCATCATAGTATATTCCCTAAATCTCTCCGGAGAAACCTTGTCATTTAACTCCTTCGCATTACTCAATGAATTGGAGAGCTATATCGGTCTCACCCTCCCTTAATTTATCACGGAAACACCCCTCTTCATAATAATTCCCAAGAACCATAACATAATCATATCACATAAAACATGCATAAAGGAAACATAACAGTTCCACTTTTCAATAACAAGATATCAATACAACACATTGATATAAAAACATTATGAAAACCATGTTCCATATAAATATAAAAGAAAAGTACAACATGGTATTTTTTTTAAAAGGAATGGCTTGTAGTGAAAGCTGAAACTCAAATAATGGTCACGGCGGCGGAGAAGTCGTTGTCACCGCATACGTACGACAAAAACATTCCCTTTTGTCGTTTAGTATAATGCTTCGTATAAAGAATATTACTTTTGAATAACCATAAAAGTAAATGGGGTTTATACACCATATAAAATAAATTTGTGAATAAAACAAAATATGCCTCAATGAACGGAGATTGAGAGAAGTCCCTTACAAAGACGGTATCCTTGGATTAAGGATAAATCAATTACATAATTATGTGTCACAAAAGAATAAACCAAATATAAGTGGATATTAAGTGTAAAACAATCAGTGGTTACTCAAAAATATTCATAGAATGACATATTCAAGGAGTATAAGTTTATCCCAAGGAATCAAAATTTGGTTAAGAAGTTTCCTTGAAAAAATTCGACAGCCTAACGGTGTCACTTCAAAATTCAGAAAAACAGTTGATGAGAGATAATAAGGGTATCTCATCATTTGGACATAAAATTTACATCAATAAGGATATAAAATAACATATCCCAACATAATATTATGTGAATTAAAAGACATAACAAAATAAGTCTTTTAAAAAGAGGAGGGTGAAACGTTCCCTTACCGACTTGGGTAACTTTCGAAACATACACCCCATAGAAGAAGGGTCAATAAATGAATATGTAAATACCCATAAAAGAAATTATATTACACAAATAGTATAATAATGGGAAGTACATACACCACTCAAAGTAAAATGGTGGCAAATGTAGCATAAATCTCATGGGACTAAAAGTGAGATGAAAAATCCCTTACGAAAACTCGGCAGCATAACAGCACCACTTAAAACTTCCAAAAATGGATTGATGATATAAAATAGGGTCTCTCATCATATTAAAAAAAATGTACAGAAATATGAATATAAAATAACATCCCCAAACATAACAAAGTGGATCTTAAAATAAGAGACATAAAGGAGAGTTTAAAAAAGATAGAGAGAGGTTGGATCTCTTACGAAAATTCGGCAGCCTAACGGCGCCAATAAAAAATCCAAAATGGATTGATGAGAGAAAATAGGGTCTCTAATAATATGAACATAAAAATTACAGTAATAATAATATAAAATAACATCCCAATCATAAGAAATTTTAGCTTTAAAGTAATGACATAGAAGAGTGTACTTAAAATGAAAGAGAGGGGTAGGATCCCTTACCTCGTGTCTGACATGAATCAACCGTTATTTAATCTCCTGAATAATAAAATTTGTTCAGTTTATAATTTCTTAAGGACCTCCTTTAAATATTATTATTCAGATCATATAACATATTATAATGTTATAATAATTTGTTAATAAAGTGAGTTCATATTACAAGTTTTTGTCGATGTTCGGTACATGAGTAAAAATTAAACTTGTTGGAAAATAATTTTCCATGTAGTTATAGGTAAATCATCTCCAGAATAGTATTAATGTTTTAAATATAATATATATCCAGTATATATTCATTTTATACAATTCCATATTATTTGGAGATAAAAATCAAAAGCACCGTTAATGGAGACGATAGGTCGTACGTACGCATGAACGCTACTTTCATTCTTTTGTCATATTAATGGAATTAAAGATAAAAGAGAGAGATATATATTATAATTACAGAGTTATATCCATCATTTTGATGTAATATATGAAATATATATCCATTATATATATGTACATATAATAGTACATAACATTTGAAGATAAGAAATGAAATATACCGTTCATGGAGACGGTAAGCCGTACGTACGCATGAACACTACATTCATTTCTTTGGCACATTAATGGAATTAAAACATGATGAGAGATATATATATATATATATTATAATTCCATTATAATATATATGTTACATATATCACATAAGTTCATCAATTTCATTCTTTATACATTCCATGTATTGCATGAATGAGTCACATCACTTGAGGGGGCAGTAGTCCACACTTCCTCAAATGAAATTATCGCATTTTCACAACATGAAAATCATAAAGGTATGTATTAAATATTAAAATACAGAAGAATAGAGAGGAAATAATTATAATATATATCATAAATATATATAGTTCCATCATAATGGCCACCATGAGAGGTGGTATGAGAAGATAGAACGATCATCGTTTCGTGAGGCAATAATTCTCCATCCATAGAAACAGTATGTTCTTTAATCATTAGATGGAGTTGTGTGTTAGTGTAGATATAATACTCCTCATAAAAACATCCTAGTATATTTAAGATACTGGTGTTGTTACAAAAGAAATAAATAAAAAGATTTTAGGGGGTTGGAGAAGCAAAATAAAACAAAAGAACACTAGGGAAGACATTACCTTTAAAACTGGTATCTCTTTTTGATTTGAGCTCAAAAGCTTCCTTGGGAAGACTTTTGCCCAAAGGGAGGCTTATAGGAGTAATAGAGAGATGTGGAGAGACTAAATGGGAAGGGTTTGGCTGAGCCAAAGTCTTGAGAGGTGTGGATAAGGTGGTGGAGGTGGGGGCCTTTTATAAGAGGAGAGGAGGGCACTCTTGGAAAGTTATAAAAGGGTACTTTATTATAAAATGATTTTCGGATTTTAAAGGTCCCAAAATTATATATTTTGGGGATAAGGTGATAGGAGTTCTAAATCCACCCATCCAATAGGTTTCTGACATGTTAAGGTCTTAGATGTTACATTATCCTATCATTTTATTTTAATCGTTAAATAATGAGATAATCGTTGCATCATCATGGTGTCATAAATAATTTTATTTATATAATGTCCAAAAATTATAAAAAAAATATCACGATTTAGGAAATTTTTTACCTTTTTAATTAATATTTATAGTCAAAAATATGACTTGTATAACCCCATGTAATAATTGTTTTAGTAAAACAATACATGTTCATGACATTTTAATGCTAACTTTAAATAAAAAGTTATTAATGTCATTATCCAACCAAACTGGCTCCATGGGGTCATGAAGATGACCCATGGATTGTCTTGGTCGGCTATGACACATCCAATAAGGTTAGGACATGTGTCTAGGACATTTCATATTATTATAACATTATCTTTACCTTAAATTACACTAATAACTTTTAATCACGATTAATAAAACTTAAAAGTTACAATTCACCAAAAAATTATTTTTATCTCATTGAACCACATTTTACTTACTAATGATAACTATGTATGTCAGATTTTTTAAAATCAAATCACAAAAGTGGTAAAGTTTCATTTAAATGAAAAAATCAGTTTCTTTAACTACCACTTAGTGGTTTCACTATTCATCAAAAATTAAAGTTTTTTAGAAAAATACCAAAAATTCACCCTAAGCTATATTTGATATTCCAAATTAAAAAATGATTCCTATTTTAAAAAATTCAAAACATATAAGTTCCATTAATTAATTTAATAATTAATTCCCACTGTCAAAACAAATAGCGTGTTTTTAAGAAACAATATCTATTAAAAGATTGACACTAGTTTATGTCCAATTTCAAAGTGAAATTAATTCCAATGACAACCATTGGATTAAATGGTCAAACTATATTCTAAATTAACTTTAATCTCAATTAAAAATATAATCTATCCATAAAAATAAATCAGATTAAAAGGAGGTTTTGAATTAAAATGCAACATTTTCAATAAAAATGATCTTTATCAGAAAAATAACAAAAATTTACACAAAGTAAATTTTGATGTCCAGATTCTAAAAAAGGATTTTATTTTGTCAAATAAAACATATAAAATTGTAAAAAGTATATTTAAAAAGGTTTCTCCATCAAAAGGAGGTTAATCGACCTTTTAAAGGATATTAGAAGATTTATGCTTAAAATTGGATTCATTTGCATTTTGAGACTCTAAAATTAATTGGATAAAAGTAAACATAAATAATAATTTTGTAGTTAGTTCTTTTCATTACCTCCATTAAAATGGCTAGGCGTTAACTACCATTTAAAATAATATTATTTTATTATTAGAGTGCAACGTAAGATTTCAATGAAACTCATTATTGCGTATTGGGTACGCCATCAAGCATAGAATTCCCTTTAAATTAATATTAACATTTTATTCACAAATATGGATAAATATGATAAATTAATATTCTTTATTTACCTGGGATGTTACAGTCTTGTTCTCCAGGCCCTTCCAATAATGAAGAAATATCAGTCATGAAAAAAGTATCGAGCATGTGGCTCAAGATCCTACCATAAGAAAGGAAGACACGTCAATCTCATGTGATCTAGATAAATTAATAAATTATCTACATGATATTACTAAAGAAAGAGTTTCTTCTATTTTCAGAATATTTCAATGCATGTTGGTTGAGATCAACCGATTGGAAAGAGAATCTGATAATTTGTTAAATGGATTGGAAGGAAAAATTCATGAATTCTTAATATATAACCAAATAGATTAAAGTATTTGAAGAAAAATATGCAGTCAATAAGACTCCTAAAGAAAATATCCATGTGCTTGAAGATAAACTGAAGAAGAGCACTGAAGTCAAGAAGTTTTTGTTTGGAGGAAACATCCAAGAGATTTAGAGAACTTGAATCTTTGTTTCGAAACAAATTTCAGATGCACGAAGATGAGGTTGAAATATTGAATAAGACTTATGAAGAGAAGATGATCATGATTGAAGATCATAAGAACATCCTCATTATTGAAGGTCAAAAATTGGAATCCCAATTGAAAAATCTTGAGAAGACACATATTGAAACTTCAAAAAATAATGAAACAGGTGACACTTGTACTCAATGTTCATTGGAGGATTATAAAGCTGAAATACCTCCAACATGTGACAAGAAGATTATGACAACTCTTGATTATCCATCTCAAGAGTTAGTTGCTGCTGGTACTAAATGTTCACTGGAGGATTATATTGTCAATATACCTCCAACAAGTGATAATAAGATCATGACTTCACTCACTGATATATCAAAATTAGCTAAGAAAGCGAAGGTACCATCTATACAAACATGTGCTATTGTTTCTAAACATGTTCCTTCAAAAAATATAGGTTGGAAGAAAAATTCTAAGAAAGTATGGATTAGGAAAGATGAGGATAATAAACCTACCACTATGGCTAGGATGGATGGGAAGAAAAAAGGGGAAGATGGTTCCTCAGATAGAGCACAGAAAATTATGATAAAAGGCCCAACAACCTCATGTAGAAGATGTAAAGAAGAAAAGATTTTTGGGTCAATGTTGGTGCTGTAATAGATTTGGGCATTGTGCACTGGATTATTGTTACAATCCCTTAAATGAAAAAGCACAAAGAAATCATGTATCAAAGGGAAGAAATCTAGAGAAGAAGAAGCTATATCCGTAGGTCCAAAATCATCTATTTACCACAATCAAATTTGGAATGCCTGATAACATCTATGATGTATTCAGCAGTAGTGGTCACAAGGTATGTACATGTCCATCTCAACATGCATTCATAGTCGATATAAAAAGAAGACCTTCGATGCTAGCCATGTATGAAGGAATTACCTTGGGAGGAAATCAGAAGAATACTGTGAACACACATATCCCCAAGAAGATCACAAGTAGGGATGCTGAGAAGACCCAGGATTTTAGATCCATGAAATTGAAGGTCCATTCATCCAAAAGAAAAACTAAGAGGGATGAAACTCCGATGAACCCATGTGGAATATCCAAACCATTTGAAGCAATTACAAATGAAATGTTGGTCATATAGCCAGAAGATTTGAACAGAATGAGGAAACTTGAAGATGAAAAGGCCAAGGCTGGTGATAAAGGAAAAGGAAAAATTGAATGTAATGAAGATAAAAATAATGAGACAGTGAAAGCCAAAATAAAAACAAGTGTTAATGATATTCTGTGTGAGAGATGTATGAGATCTAGTCACATGTCAAAAGGTTTCCTAACCTTAATACCAGAGCAAGAAACAGTCTATAAGAGGAGTAATAATGTATCATTCATGATGGCTGTTAAGCAGAACAATTCTCTACAAAAAGCAGAAGAGAATATGAAGATATCCTTGACACATCAAGACATATTAGAACATATGTTCAAATGTGCAGGCATGAAGACTAGAGTGAATAGAGGAACATGGATTAGAAAATCACCTCAACCATTCAGCTCATATTAATGAATCAAGGAGGAAGCCCCTTATTCCCTTAATCATTTCTGTATAGTATTTGTGCTAATAATGCAGGGAATTGAAGGTGAAGCATGCTCTCATGGGGAGAACCTAAGAAGTAGTGAATGGTGTCAACTCTTGATAGCTAAGCTGAAGAAGTTTCCATCCTTGGAAGATCATTCAATTGATATTCAATGATTAAGATGATGAAGGATCACTCTTGATAAAGATGATGAGGAGTGTTTCCCTTCAGGGGAGAAAAATGATGAAGCATCCAAAATCATTGTTTCAATCAGTATCAACTCTATCTAGTATTAAATTAAATTACTCTATAAATTTCTTGAAGAACATGTCATTGGATAAGGTATGTCATTTCTCAATCTTTCACCCTTGGTTTCTTAGAACAAATATCATTCTATAAAGGGGGAGTAACTGAATTGATCAGTGACATAAGAAGAATGGAAGTTCACCAAGGCCACTTATCCTACCAATTGCACTGGAATGTTTTTGATCAGTTTGATGATGTGAGTGCAGGAGTTTCAAGGTAATTATTCCCTATCACATTTGATTTCTTTTGCCCAAAATGAATGTGGAAAACCTTTAAAGACAATGTACATGAGTTCTCATCTTATGTGGTATCATGGCCAGTGAATAATGGATAGCCTTGTTTTCTAAATCAAATCCTTGTGTTTTCTACATCGGGCATTTTCAAGTAGACATAGAGTGAAATGATTGATGAAACAATTCTTTTTTATAGATTTATACAATCTCTACCATGAGCATTGTATTTCTTGTCAATAATAGGGAGAGAAAGTGTAATGAAAGGTTCGAAGGTAAAGTCGAGAGAGGAGATTATCATTTTGACAATGATGTATTCATTTTCGGAGATTTCAGAGGTATTGATATCAAAATACAAAGGGGGAGATTGTTGGTAACACATTGCGTATAAGTTTGTATTTGTTGTAAATAGTTTCTAATGACAATCAAAATGAAGTAGATCATGAAGTACTCCAATGAAATGGAGGAATGGAAATTCAGATTATTGTTGCACATATCATAAATTGAAAGAACTTGTTTCAAAGGTGACAAATTGTTTACAATAGTGGAGAATGGTGAGGTATAATCCATCTAAGGATGGTTGAAGATGAATGAGTATTTTATGAAGATCAAGAAAATCTCCATGATTTCATGAGAACAATGCGAGAGCCTACTTGAAGAATCAAATCATTTGTTTTGCATGAAGTAGAGAATGAAGGTTGAAGAAGAAGATTTGTTAAAGAAGGAAAATCACAAAAATGAATCATGATGGTTACAGCCAAAGCATATATTGATGGTGGTTCTGTTTTCTAGTGTTTTCAAAATTTCTAGATCTCAATATTGGCCAAAAGGGGAAAATAGTGTTTTGGGAAAGGGACTTGCGCGCTAGATATGTGCCGCGCAAGTGACTAGCGTGCAATGAAAGGAGTTGTGCACCGGTACCTAGGAGGATAGTAAAGTTGCACGCCATATGTTTTTCAAGATTAGAACTTCAAAATACGGAAAAGTAAATAGGGTCTCCCAAGTATTGGTTTGGTCGCACATGTGAGTAGCGCGACAGAGGCTAGGGCGGTTGGAGTTTTGTGCCGGAACTTGCGCACTAAGAGGAGGATTTCACACCACTACCTAGGGTGTCTAGTTTTCCTATAAATTGAGGACCACCCCTCCTCATTTGGGATGGAGTTAAACACTTAGAAAAGGCAGAGCTCCAGTCACGCAGGTGTGGTGATCGCGCAAGTGTTGTGCAGTCGTGCAAGTAGATGTTTTGCGCCGGGTGATAGTTGCACGTCTAAGGTTGTTTGGGTGAGGAAAGAAGTGAGTCATGCAAATTTGAATTTGTTGAAGAAGGTTTCATGAAAGTGGTTTGGTGTCACTTTCATTCCAGGATTTGAAGAAGCATGAAAGTTGACCTTTGCGCGCCAAAACTGGTTTGGGTGGAAAAGAATGTGAGTCGCGCATGTTCAGTATTGAAGAAGTGAGTGTCGCACAATTACTTAAGGTGCACTTGCATGCCAGTTTAGACTTTTGTGCCAAGACTTGTGCATCATATTGAAACTTGCGCATCATTCTTGGAGAAGCGCTCCAGTTGTGGTTGAAGTATGCCAGTCTTTCTGGGGCTACACGAAAGCTGAATGTTTGCCCGATAACTTCGGTACAAAGTGAGATTAGTCAAATGATGAATGTTGGTCTTCAACAGAGCATCTACATAAAACATAGGATGCATTAATTAGTGATGATGAAGAGACCTTCACGTCATAAACTGAGTGGGACTTCACCAAAGGCAGTGAGCCTGGGGGAGACAATGGCAGTGACACGAGGGACGCAGTGAGCTATCCCTGTACTTTTGTAAATGCAATGAGCCTGGGACAGAGTGACTATTCCAGAACCATTGTAATCCACATCTTTTGAATAATAGTGGAATGTTTTATGATGGGAAACTTGTCGGCGTATGCTCCTTGGATGTATCCCTTAGCGGTGAACCAAGTATAAATTGTTGCGTCATCTCGTTGCATGTGAATGTTTCATAGCTAATAATATCCATCATACCGGTTTAACTAGTTCCTAACAATGTGGGAACAACATCCTTGTTTTTTAAATGAAAAAGACGCACCCTGATTCAACCCTCCCCTCTCAGGGTGTCCTGGGTTCCTACAAGTTGTGTCAGAGGGTGGTTCACATATGTTGGATACTCTACAGTAATTATATTCATAAAAGGATTTGAGTTTCATTCCTAAAGTCAAACAATGAAGTGTAGTCGTGATAAAGATTCAGTCATTTCAGAGCATAATCATACATCCAACAAGACCATGACAAACTGAAAAAATAAATAGAAGAAGTAGTTGAAGAAGTCCCTCATGTCCAAAGAATATATAGTGTCTTGTTATCCATTCCCTTCCAATAATGATGAAATATCAGGCATAGAAAGTATCATGCAGGTGGCTCAGGTTCCTACCATAGTAAAGGAAGACACATCAATCTCATGTGATCCAAAGAAATTAAAAAATTATCTGCATGATATTCTGGAAGAAATATTGGATGTTGTTTTCAGAATATTTCAATGCATGTAGGTTGAGATAAACATATTGGAAAGAGAATCTGATAATTTGGAAAAGGTCTTGGAAGGAAAATTTCATGAATGATTAAATCTCACGAAACAGATTAATGTATTTGAAGAAAATTATGGAGTCAATAAGACTCTTAAAGAAAAGATCCATGCACTTGAAGTTTAACTAAAGAAGAGCACTGAAGTCAAGAGTTTTTGTTTGGAAGAAACTTCCAAGAGATTCAGAGAACTTGACACTTTGATAAAAAAATAAATTTCAGATGCATGAAGATGAGGTTGAAATATTGAAGAAGACTTGTGAAGAGAAGATGATCATGATTGAAGATCAAAAGATCATCCTCAATATTGAAGGTCAAAAATTGGAATCCCAATTGAAAAATCTTGAGAAGGCACATATTGAGACTTCACAAAAGTATGAAACATGTGACTCTTGTACTCAATGTTCATTAGAGGATTCTAAAGATGAAATACCACCAACATCTGATATGAATATTATGACAACTCTTGATTATCCATCTCAAGAATCAGTTGCTACTAGTACTCAATGCTCACTAGAGGATCTATTGTCAAAATACCTACAACATGTGATAAGATGATCATAACTGCACTCATAGATCTATCACAAGCAGCTAAGAATGTGAGGGTACCATCTATACAAAACGGTTCTATTGTTTCTAAACATGTTCCTTCAAAAAGTGAAGGTTGGATGGAAAATTCTAAGAAAGTATGTATGAGGAAAGATGAGGATAATAAACCTACCACTATAGAAAGGATTGATGGGATGAAAAAGGAGTAAGATATTTCCTCAGATAGTCCACATAAAATTAAGAATAAGGCCCAAAAACCTCATATAGAAGATGTAAATAAGAAAGGATTTGTGGGTTAATGTTGGTGCTCCAATCGATTTGGGCATTTTACATTGGATTTCTGGTACAATACCTTAAATGAAAAAGAACAAATAAATCCTATATCAAAGGGAAGAAATAAGGAGAAGAAGAAGCAACATATGTAGTTCCAAAATCATCTGTTTACTGGAAATAGATATGGAATGATTGATATCATCTATGATGTATGCAACGGCAGTGGTTACAAGGTATGTACATGTCCATATCAACATGCATTCACTGTCGATAAGAAAATAACACCTTCAATGCCAGCCATGTTTTAAGGAAGTACCTTGGGAAGAAATTAGAAGAATATTGTGAACACACATATCCCCAAGAAGATCTCAAGTAGGGAAGCTGAGAAGACCTAGGATTTTAGTTCCATGAAATTGAAGTTTCATTCATCCAAATGAAAAAATAAGAGGGATGAAACTCAGATGAACCCATGTGGAAGATCCAAACCAGCTGCAACAATTCCAAATGACATTTTGTTCATCTGGCCAGAAGATTTGAAAATAATTACGAAACATGAAGATGACAAGGCCAAGTCTGGGGACAAAGGAAAAGGAAAAATTACACGTAATGAAGATAAAAACCATGAGAGAGTGAAAACCAAAATAAAAACATGCGTTAATGATGTTCTATGTGAGAGATGTATAAGATCCGGTCACATCGCCAAAGGTTTCCTAACATTTATACCAGAGCAACAAGCCGTCCTTAAGTGGAGTAAAAATGTATCAATCATGATGGCTATTAAGCAGAACAATTCTCTACACAAAGAAGAAGTGAATATGAAGAGAGACGTGCCACATCAACACATATCAGAACAGATGTTCAAATGTGCAGGCATGAAGACTAGAGTGAACTGAGGAACATGGTTGAGAAAATTAGCTCAACCGTGCAGCTCATATTGATGAATCAAGGAGGAACCACCTTATTCCCTTAATCATTTCTGTATTGTATTGGGGATAATAATGCACGGAATTGAAGGTGAAGCATGATCTTAGGGGGAGAACCTAAGAAGTAGTGAATGCTGTCAACTCATGATAGCTAAGCTAAAAAAGATTCCATCTTTGGAATATTCTTCAATTGACATTCAAAGATTAAGATGATGAAGGATTGCTCTTGATGAAGATGATGAGGAGTCTTTCCCTTGATGGGGAGAAAAATGATGAAGCTTCCAAAATCATTGTTTCAATCAGTATCAACTCAAGATGGTATTAAATGCAATTACTCTGTAAATTTCTTGAAGAACATGTCATTGGAGAAGTTATTTCATTTCTCAATCTTTCACCCTTGTTCACTTAGAACAAAGATCATTCTACAAAGGGGTAGTAACTGAATTGATTAGTTAAAAAAGAATAATGGATGTGCCCTAAGGCCACTTATCCTGCTAATTGCACTTGAATGTTTTTGATCTATTTTCTGATGTGCGTGCAGGAGTTCAAGTTGATTATCCCCTATCACATTTGATTTATTTAGCCTGAAATGAAAGTGGAAATCCCTTGAAGACAAATTACATGATTTCACATCTCTTGTGGTATCATGGCCAATGAATAATGGTTAGCGTTGTTGTCTAAATCAAATCCACTTATTTTCTACATTGAGCATTGCTCAAGTAGACTTAGAGTGAAATTATGGATGAAACATTGCATTTGTATATATTGATACCCACTCTACCATGAGCTCTATATTTCTTGTCAATAAAGGGGGGGAAAGTGAAATGAAATTTTTGAAGGTAAAGCTGAGAGAGGTGATTCTCATTTTGACAATAATGTATTCATTTCAGGAGATTTCAGAGGTATTGACAACAAAATACAAAGGCAGAGATTGTTGGGACCACTTTTTCTATAAGGTTGTATTTGTTTTCAATAGTTGTCAATGACAATCAAAATTAAGGAGATCAAGAAGTACTCCAATGAAATGGAGGAATAGAAGTTCATATTATTGTTGTATTGATCATAAATAGAAAAAACATGTGTCAAAGGTGACACATTATTTACAACCGTGGAGAATGGTGAGGTATAATCCATTTAAGAATGATTGAAGAAGAATGTAGATTTGATGATGATGATGCAATTCTAAATGATTGCATGATAAACATGAAAGAGCCTACATGAAAAATTGAATCATGTGTTTTGCATGAATTTTAGAATGAAGGCTAAAGAAGAAGAGTTTTTGAAGAAGGAAAATCACCGAAAATAAGCATGAAGGTTGCGGCCGAAGCATATATTGAAGGTGGAACTATATTCTAGTGTTTTCCAAATTTATAGACCTAAAAATTGACAAAAATGGGAAAATAGTTTTTTTAGGAAAGGGACTTGCGTGCCGGATATGTGTCGCGCAAGTGACTTGAGTGCCATGAAAGGAGTTGTTTGCCAGTACCTATGAGGATTGGAAAGCTGCACGCCATATGTTTTTCAAGATCAGAACCTCAAAATCTAGAAATGGAAAGATGGTCGCACAAGTATTAGTTTGGTCGTGCAAGTGAGTAGTGTGACAGAGGCTAGGGAAGGTGGAGTTGCATGCTGGAACTTGCACGCCAAGAGGAGGCTAGCGCGCCACCGCGCATGGTGTCCAGTTTTCCTATAAATAGAGTACCACCACTCCTCATTTGGGAAGGAGTTCAACACATAGAAAAATCAGAGCTCTCGTCGTGCAGGTGTGGTGGTCGTGCAAGTAGTGTGTAGTCGCACAAGTAGTAGTTGCACGTCAGGTGATAGTTGCGCGTCTAAGGTGGTTTGGGAGAGGAAATAAGTGAGTCACACAAGTTTGAAGTTGGTGAAGGAGGTGTCGTGCAAGTGCTTTGGGGACACTTATGCGCCAGGATTTTAAGAAGTGCGACAGTTGACCTTTGCGCTCCAAAACCGGTTTGGGTGGAAAAGAATGTGAGTAGTGAAAGTTCGGTATTGAAAATTGAGTGTCGCGCAAGTGGTTGAGGTGCACTTGCATCCCAGTTTGGACTTGCATGCCGAGACTTATGCGCCGTCTTGAAACTTGCACATCGTGCTTGGAGAAGCATTCCAGGTGTGGCTGAAGTACACCAGTCTTTCTGGGGCTACGCGAAACAGAATGATTTCCTGATACCTTCGGTACAAAGTGAGATTAGTCTACTGGTGAAATTTGGACTTCAACATATCATCTACATATAATATAGGATGCATTCATTGGTGAAGATGAAGAGACCTTCACATCAATAAACTGAGTGGGTCTTCACCAAAGGCAGTGAGCCATGGGGAGTCAATGGGAGTGACCCGAGGGATGCAGTGAGCTATCCCTGAATATTTGTAATGGCAGTGAGCCTGGGATATAGTGATTGTGCCCAAAACATTGTAATCCACAAATAGTGAAGAATAGTGTAATTTTGTAAGAACGGAAACTTATCGGCGTATGCTCCTTGGACGTAGACATTAGCGGTGAACCAAGTAAAAATTGTGGTGTCATCTCTTTGCATCTGAATGTTTCTTTGCTAATCATATCCATCATACAAGATTAACTAGTTCTTACCAACGTGGGAACAAGATCCTTGTTTTTCAAAAGAAAAATTTGACACCCTAATTCACCCCTCCCCTCTCAGGGTGTCCTGGGGTCCTACTAGTCACACATCCTGATCACTACTCTAGGCTAAGCATGCTGAACGATAGAGTTCTAATCAGGTAAGCTATTGAAATTGAAGGTGAACCTTATTGACATGAGTCATATAAATTATTCATTTAACACTTTATCATTCCAGAGAGATAAATTAACCCCCCCTCCCTTAGAGCACAACATCCTTGTTGTGGGCCCAACATCTCAACCTAGGCAGTGTCCATTACTTAAGGCTGGTACCACATCTGATACTAAATGTTACAAATAGGTCCAATTGAAAGCACAGACACCCCGCCTTTACATGGCCGTTGAGTCATGGCCCACCATGTACCACCAGTTACCCCACTGACATGTGGTCCCCATACTGAGGCCCATCCACATGCTTGAATAGGTTCTCTGACTATTTATAGTCACCACAGGAAAACACATGTCCATTCAAGTTTTATTTTTCCTTACTCACACACACCCTCGAAATCTTTCCAGAAGGTCACCCATCCTGATCACTACACCAGGATAATCATGCTTAACTGTGGAGTTATAATCAGGTAGGCTCTTTGAAATGAAAGTGCACCTTGTTGAAATGAGTCTTAGCATTTATTAATTTAACCCTTTATCAGTTGGGGGTGTTACATGACCTCACATGCAACCTCTTGTTGTTTCCTTACGAAGACCTCTAGTGTACCCACTTGTTACGGTCATAGGATGACCACCCATGTACCATTTTATCTCAAAGTAAATTTTTCATTATCCAATTCATTCGATGTAGATATATTTCCCATGAATAAATTAATGAAAAATATATATTATTTTCCCACATGACCAAAATCATTCATCACATCAAAACACTCATAATTGATTGAGTTTCATAAACACTTCATCATAACATAACTCGAGGAAAAAAATATGTTTCTTAAGTACCATTCCATCATACACAAAAAACATTCATCGAAATAATAATAAGGGTATCCTTAGGTAATATCCTTAGTAAAGAATACATAACTACACATAATTTCATATTAGATGTAAAATGATTTTTGAATGATGACTTGAACTAATTATTGAGTAAAATGTAATTTCTTTTGTGAAATCGTTTTTAAAGAGAAAAGTAATGTTAAATTATATAATTTCCCTTGAAAAAACAATATAATATTATAAGTTAAGCTACAAGGAATTATGATTTCATTACAATAAATAAATTTTTTAAATTCATATATGTTAAAAAAACATTCCTTTTTTACTTTTGCTGAAAATTACAAAAAGTACCTCGTTTGGAAAATAGAAAAAATATTCCTTTAAAACCATTTACTAATTATAAAAACATGGGTTAAAATTATTTTAATTAATCCTAGAATAATATTTAATAAATTTTTAGAAATCAAGGATGTGATGAGAAATATTCTTCAATATATATTTAATATAAAATACTCAGAAATGTTGATCAGATTGGGAAATAAACCCTTATATCCTTATAATCAATTGGGTCGTATACCCAAAAAAATTAAATGGATATTATAATACCATAATATTCAGATTAATAATTATAATACGCATTCATGCGAATTATATATACAACTTAGACAAAATAATTGGTTTAAAAGGCTTGTTTCCCATAGAAATAAAAGCGACAAAAAAACGAATTGATTTTGTATTGACTCTATTTGTACTCATTCAAAAATCCATTATAAAAGCTATAAATTTACAATACACATACCAAATAACTATATTAATATTTCTAATATGATTAATGATTTTATTATTACATTATATTACCCATTTATTAACAATTCCATATTAATGTTACATTTTGGGTTATATCAACATTGTTTTTCTTATGTGTATTTATTTTTTATTCATTATAAATGTTAATATATATTTAATTATTTACATTATTTAAATCATGATATAATTATCATATATATAATGTACATAAATATTTAATAATATATAGAAATATGAAAATTTATATTCTATTCATTGAGAGTATCGGGCATACGTAAGAAAGATTGTTGTTTCCATATTATTATCGTATTGATAGAATATTACTAAATGAGATATATATTATCATTAAATTAACATTATTATTTAATAGATATCATATAATTTTTAAAAACCCATTCTTTATATGTTCCATTTAATGTGTCATCAAATCACATATCTTTGAGGAGGCTATAGTACAAAATTCCACAAATAAATATATCATATTTAAAACAATTAGAATGAATTAAGGTATGATTTTTTTAATAATTAAAGAAGAATATATAAATAATAAATATATTATATATCATAAAAAATATCATGTCAGTTATAATTCCCACCATGTTGGAATATAATTGAAAAATCATTGTTTCACAAGTTGGTTGTCCAATGTGTGCACAAATGATAAAATCATTATCCATTTGATGGAAATATCAGATAGTGTATTTTGAAACATTAGTATAATAATATATCATTATATTTAAGATATTTATTTTATTATATCTACATAAAATAAATATAATTGAATGTAGATGATAAATAAACAAAAAAAATCATTCATTGATGAACGTTACCTCTTAATTAGGTATGCCATTTTGATTTTCAAAAAAATTGCTACATTGGTTCTCACTATCACCAAAATTAGTAATCTAGGATTAAGGGGGGGAATTTAAGAGGAGAATATGGTAGAATATTTCTGAACCAAAAAGGATCTAATGTGTGGTGAGAATAAAAGGAGAGGTTCTCTTTGATAAGATAAGGGATGGGGACGTTTTGAAATTTAAAAAAATATTAATTAATAATTATTTCAATATCATTAATATGACCATAAAGAGGATATTTATTCCAATATAATATATTATAAGGATGTAATATAAAAAAATATTTTTGGACAAGTTTTGGTGTCTTTATGAACTTTTTAATTTTATTAACCCTTAATTAATCCATTTTAATTTTAACTATTGTAATAACATTTTTAATATAAATAAGATTTAATTTATACATACAGAGTATAAATTTGAACATAAATGGAAAAATATTGATATTTTACACTATGTAGTCCCCTTATACTCATTTAATATTTTGATTATTTTTAAATAATTTAATAATATATTATTTTTTTGGAATATACTAGAAATCAAATATGATACTATTCATACCATTCACATTAAGAATATAATTACGGAAATTTTAAAACAATCTATTTATTATAATAAATTCCCAAAAAGTCATATTAACCTTGAAAATTCTTTGATCAACTAACCTATGTAAACTTTTAGTTATTGTAATATTTCGAATTTAATTTAATTTTTTCTTTCAATAATAAAATGATTAATACATCATCATTTTGTAAATATTATTTATAATTATTGCACCCAAAAAAATTTATAAAATCTGTGATGATGAAAAAAATTATCTTTTATATTAATATAAATAATATATCATATTTCCTCTATAACCCAATATTAAGATTATTATACTTATCATAATTAAGAGTCTTCCATTTTGTGATTATCACTCACTTTCAGACTATATAAGTCATTTTTATGATATTTTGTTGATTAAATTATTAAATTTAAAACCATAATGGATATAATTAAATTTAAATCCATCTAACAATATTCTGTAAAGTGTCATTGTATTTTTCTAATATTGAAAATATTTTTTTAACCATAATTACATGATTTAGTATAAAACCCCAAGATAGCATAGTATTTTATTTTCATTAAAGTAATTGAATACTTTGTGCTACACGCAACACCGAGTTCAAGCGCACCACGACTTACCGATCTAGCCATTCGTAAAGTGTTTATGAATAGTAATAACTAAATTATGAATTTTATATACTCTATATAATTTTAGAATCAGTATTATGTATTTTTTATACATAATAGAAGAACAAATTCATTTTTTCAGATAAAAAAATTATTTTACAAAAAATGCAATTTTACCACCTTTTAATGGAAAACCCTTTTTAAAACTAATAATTGAAACTTTTATATATTCAATTAAATTAAATTAAATTCATCTTTAGAATCGGTACATAAACATTCATTTTTGATAAATTTTTGGTACTTTTCTAGTAACATTCATAGTATGATGAATAGTGAAAATAGTAAATTTTAATTGAAAATAACTATTTTAATTGAAATAATTTATAGTGTTAAATTATAAATTTGAATGGTTTAAATGTTTAATGAGATTGTATTTTTTTCATTTAATACAATTTAGGTCATTATAAGTAATTTTACATCTAAATTTTACATAAACACATGTCAATCTTTTGACAGGTTTTACTTGATAAAACCCGCTTTTTGGTTTTCACAATAGGAGTTAATTTTAAATTACTTAATTCTACTTATATGTTTTGAATTTTGTAAAATATAATTAATTTTTGAATTTGGAAAATGAAAAATTAGCTTAGAGTTAATTTTTTGTATTCTTTAGATAAAAATCAATTTTTTGATGAATACTTAAAACACTACGATATTGTTAAAAACCCGACTTTCAATTTAAATAAATATTTCATTTATTTATTTAAGTCAATATAGATACATGATTCCTATATTAGTTCAATAGGATTCATTAGAGTCATTTTTATAATCAAATTAGATGTATAAGATTTTATTGAACATTTTACCATCTTTGACCCACCTACTTGGAGCATTTGCAAATTTGCATAAAACATAATTTTACTACTTCTGTGAGTTGAATATCAAAAATCTGAGATACATGGTGGAAATCAGTAAATATAATGTGGTTTAATAAGATGAAAATAAGTTTTGGTGAATAGTAACTTTTAACTTTTATTTACCGCGGTTAAAAGTAAAAAGGGTAATTAAAGGTAAAATTGATATTATAATTACCCTAACATGTGTCCTAATTATATTGGATATATATAATTCAACCAAAAGACAACCTTTGGAATAAAATTTGTTCCTTTTGAATCATTATATTTTATTAGGACATTTATTATTATTTTATTTAAATAAGAGTTAATAGTGTTGAATTCATTGTTTAGAAACTAAAACATTTTTAATATAGAGTTATACATAAGATTAATTTGGACTATAAATATTCATTAGAAATATAATAATATTTCTTAAATAATAGTATTTTATTTATAATTTTTATACATAAGATAATTAAATTTATTTATTAACTAATGGTGATGCACTAATTACCATATTAATGAAAGATTAAAATAATTGATATTATAAATATCCAAATGGAATTAATTTTAAATTTTTTATGAATTACACTAATTTTATATGTTAAGATGACATTTTTGGGTTGATTAAATAATTTTTTTGATGTTATCATGATGATATGATTTTCACAAAAACCAAATCTAAATAGTGTCAAAATTGACATAAATGAGTTTTTAAAACGAATACTATATTTTTTGTTGATATAATATTCCTAACAATCTAATTTCAGACAAAGGGCTTAAATAATATTATATATGTCATTAATTAACCACATGAGGTTCTCTTGGATGTTTAGAGTATGTTTATTACCCATATAGTGTAAGAATACAGGAAGACAGGGTAAACGTTAAACTATTTAACTAATACTTAAATCTAAACGATAAGGTTAATATGGTGACATAAACTTGTATAAACCTATTTTTTGGGGGTATTTTGACCCATACACACATTATATTCTAAATAAATCAATATATATCCTTTAAAACCCGAAAATGATTTATTATATAATAATATTTCAAGGGTTTCCAAAGGTGACCCTCACATCTCTTATTAGAGGATACTTCCCCTTATCTCAAAATCACACCTCCAAATCCATCTGGCTCATCCAACCCCTGCCCAAAAATCCTCCCTACATCCCTCATATAATCCTAGTGTCCTTACCTTGATCATAAATCTATTCTAAGGTTCTATATTGATCAACTCAAAAGGAAACACCCAATGAAGAGGTAACAATTTCACGACTCTCTTTCATGCTATTTTCTTCTTCCACATCCTATTTCATTGTTTTTTAAATACCAAAATAATAAATCATTTACCTACTACATACTAGGATGTTATTATAAATCTGGTAAAACCATATTCGTTATTCTATCCATTCTATAAATGACAAAGCCACCATACGTGTGTGCGTACGGCATACTGTCTCCACGTCGTGGTGTAGTTTGTTATTCAAAAACACCATTATTTGGATAGGTATAATAATGATTATAACTATTTTAGATGATAAATATAACATTTTAATGAATTTTAATATATTATATACCATCCAATTATATTTGATTACACCACCAAAATTCTGATATTGTCGCCCGTGCGTACATAGGACATACTGTCTCCATGAACGCAATGAGATTCATTCCCCATCGTAATCATTCCAGAATATTTTTCATTTTATTATAAGAATAATTTTGAAGAACATAATATAATTATGTATATGAATAAAATACATCATATACATAACAAACATCTCTTATTTTAAAATACATATAAAGGAAAACGTATCAGTTGCCAACCAATACAATGATACTGCTGAAATATCATTAACAATGCAATATTAGAAGATCATATATGATATTATATTTTGTATTTGGTTAATTTATAATTTAATAACAATTAGTTTATCATTATACATGAATTTAACCTACCATATAATAAGAAAATGTACAAGGTAATGTGTTTTCATCTCACTTCTTATTCCCGTGAGATTCATGCTATATTCCCACTATTTCCTTTTGTATTGTTTATGTACTTCCCATGATTGTGTTTATTGTGTAATATAATTTAATATATGAGTATTTACATATTCATTGTATGATAATTCCTTCTTGGGGTTTTTGGTTCGTATGTTACCAAATCAGTAAAGGAATTTCAAATTTCAATTTCCATTAATTGGGCATTATGCATACTTCATTGATTATTTTACTCCAAGATTAAGTGTTGAAACACTATTTATTATTTATTTAGTAATTTAGACTCCCCTTTATTTGGATATACCTTTTATACACATAATGACTACATTTATAAATTCACATTTCATTTATATGAACCTTTTAAGGTTAATCATAACTCAATTTATATTCATTGAGTTAAACATCCAAGTCATCAGTTTTGTTTTTACATAAATATGTGGGAATTTAATATGACTAATTTACACTTAATATCCAATTATAATTAGTGTATTTATATTTGTCACACATAATTATTTCATTGATTTATCCTTATTCTGTGTATACGATCTATATAGGGTATGTCTTCTCAATTTATATTCCTTTGATTCCTATGTGTCGTTATGCTCCTATTCACTTTTATATGGTGTATATACTATTATTTGACATATTATCTCATGAATATATTTATTCCCATGATATTATAATGTTTTTATTATTTTTATTCCTCAATTACATGTATTCAAGCATCACTTATTTGGTTATGAACTCTTTAAATAAAAAATTGGTTTAAATGTTTTAAATGTTTATTCTTATAAATATTTTTCATTTATGTCCATGTTTTAAAAATGGATTTAGGAATTTATTTATATGGACATAAATTTTTTGAAATTAAAAATCCTTTTAAAAGTTTCAAAGTGGTTTGGGACACTTTGATTCAAAAATTTCTTTTAAACAACTTATTTGATAAATAGTGCGCCATTTAAATGTTTTACAAAATAAGGGGATATTTCTCTCAAATAGTTTTAATGAGTATTTTCATCTATTTCAATATCCTTAACTTTCTTTTATTCTTTATTGAGGTTAATTTATCATAATACAATCATTTATATTTTATGGAATGAGTTATGTTTGACTGTGGATGTGCTATTTTTATTCCATTCATGGTTTGTGGCTAAAATATTGACATTTCATATGCTAGTTTTAATACCAATGTTTAGATTATGTTTCATGCATTTCATTTGAGGAATACATTGTACTTAGTAAGTGGTTGGTGGAGCCCGCTATAGGTCCTTGATGTATCAGTAGGTATCCTGAGACAAACTAGTGTCATGGCACAAGGCCGTGACAAATCTTATTCGTAGTCTTGGTATGAGGCCTTGACTATGTGGTTATGATGTCAAGAATTATGCATTCCATAATTATGAAATTGTCTATTGATATTAAATTTGATTATTCTACTAGTAGAATATCCGTGGGAATAAATAAATGTCATCATTTGATTTATCTTTTCCATATTATGTTGATTTTTATGTTTAAAAGGAAAGTGTTCTAGTCTTATACATTACCTTATAAATTTATTTTTTTCTATGTCTATTTCCACTATATTGATATCCTTACTAAGAATCAGAGCTCTCCCCTTTCTTACGTTTCATTTATCCAAATATGCAAAGAATCATATTACGATTTACTTGCAAGAATATGCTAAGGGATATAAGAGTGTTCAAAGGGGACAACATGTTTCTAAATTTCATAATGTAATGAAAAACTTATGTACGTATCGAGTACAACCAAGACTACTAAAATGATTAGTCTTTTGGGACATGATTCCTAGTATCATTCCAATGTAATGTATTAATGCACCGATTCTAGATAACTATGGTCGGGTTATTACAGTTGGTATCATAGGAATTTTAGTATTGACCATGGAAGCTAGATTTAGAACAAAAATATGATTAGAAAACACAACCCTAAGATAGACATTGAGGTTTAGTAAACAAAAACATCCAAAAATTTTGGTAATGTAAATATTTTTTGGATTTTCCAAGAAATACATCTCTGTCTGTATACGAGCAAGTAGGGGTGACTTTGTCATAGATTTACCTAGGGGTGAAAACTCCGATAAGGAGTTTCGGGCTAGACCCATGGTATCTTGGTACACGGTAACGGGCCTTGCTGAACTTTTGGTTACGACACTCTTGTGGGATATGATTAGGATAATTCACATTTTCATTTCAAATTGATTTGAAATATTTTAATATAAGATGAGAATAAAAACCCATGGTTAATCCTATGGTGTTTTAGATTGATAATTAGGTGTTATGATTTTCTCTAAATGATTTCATGACTCACACTATGCTTTCTTGTGTTAGTCAATAGCTAGTTCTATTGAAGTCATAGTAACATTGAACATGAAGTAGAAGGTGGGAATGGGGGTGGAAATGAGAAACTAAATAGAATGTTTATAGGTGTAAATTATATCTTGTTCATTCCGAATTAGTCTTCCAAAAATATGATCAAGAACATATATATTAACCATATCCCAGACTCAACAAAGAAGATAAAGGCGGTGAATGATAAGACCTCCAGTAGTGGATACCATGGAGAAAAGAATTCTAAATTTCAATAATGTAGGAAATGTGGAAGGAGAAACCAAGGAAATTGTCTTAATAGAATAGACAAGTACTTTATGCGTGGGAAAGAACAACATAAAGTAAATAATTGATGAGGAAAAATGAAGAGTATTATGGAAGAAAATAAAAATGATCCCAAGAATCCATTTATAATCATTTTATGTAAATATAGGGGACCTATGCATTACCCAAGTGAATTCCCTAATCTATAGGATAATCTCTTGGTCATGGAAGAACCTATGTGGAAATAAATGGATAACGATATATTTAAAAGTATTAGTGGTCCTTGTTGATGGGATTACATTGGAAGACTTTTCTCTTATATGTGTAACCCTAGAATTTTTTATGTGTAAATTCTATTTTAGGAAGAATTATCATTTCTATTGTTGATATATTTATAAATAACTATTTGGGTTTATATGATCCTTCAATTTGAGGAAATTACAAGTTATTAAATTTTGGGATGAAAATGTGAGGTTTCAGATAACATTTTTTGTGAAATTATGTTATGGTTATTTTGAGAAATGTTTCTCATTTTGTGAATGTTATAAAATATAGTATTTGAAAAAGGACAACATGCAGACCATGTGACAACCCATTGCGTTGGACAAAGCTGGGGAATCGAACCCACAACCAGAGTGTGATTGGGATTTATCTCCTACCATTGGACTACGTGAATACCCTAGTTTGTAGGAGTAATTATTTTTATCTAAATGATAATATTGATCAATAATATTTGGATTTTGGATATTATGTCTTATCAAATGGATATCCTCAGAATAGGAAAATTATTGACTGATTAAATGATAAATGTTATTTTGGAACACATTCGCTCTGTTGGGAACACTATATGCCTAAGGAAAATAGAACACAATGGGATTTCATATAAGAAGTAATGGTAGATTTTTATCTATGTTATTATAATGGATTTATAGTGATTAAGGTTATTTATTGAAATGATTAACCTATCATAGGGAATATGTGATTAGGTTAATTACTTTTAAGTATGTAACATTAAGAGTAGTCGATGCTATTTGGATATACAATTTAATGTGGAAGACTATGTTATCAAATACTTCTATGTTTTGGGTTTCAATATTAGTTTGTATTATATTGAATGATTTTAAGTACAATTGTTTATTGAATGGTATTTATTGAACTTTTGGTATTGTTGGTTTAATTTTAAAAATTAAAATTAGTATTTATTTATCAAAATAAATATCATTTTTAGACCATCTTATCTTTTAATAACCATTTTGGTTTTTTTTAATCTCTAAATTCATGGTAAATATATAGTTTATCCTTTGTGGATCATGTGATTCTCTATATGTTGATTCTAGTGCTTCAGGTGTGACCAAGTAATCTTGAATACTCATTGTTTGAAAAAAAATATGAGTTAGTGGTAAAACATTATTAAAGGATGAAACTATACTTTAAATGTAGGTATATCTTTTTATGTTCTTAGTCAATCTAATAAATAAATTCCTCATCATTATGAAATGGAAATTAAAACAACAAAACATTGTCTGTTAACTTTTCTTACTGGGAAACTAATTACCATTTATCCCATCACATGTTTGTGTTTTTCTTGTTTTTAACATTATACAGGTCATTTTTTCAATAACTCTCCATCATATTATGACACATAGTTTATCTTCCATATCCTTGTTTTCCTATATTGAACCCTAGTATGGGTTATCCCTGGTGACCATTGTACTTATCTTTCTTTCTTTTAAAGTGATAGTTCTATTTACTTTTTTTCTGATGTGGGACTTTCAATGATGTTCCCAAGGCCAATTTTAAAATTTCGGGGAAGAAATTCCCAAAAGGGGGGAAGAATGTAACACCCCATGATTTCATAATAAGTTATTTACTTTAACGTAGTTCAATAGCTTGTGTTACACGCAACATCTTGTTCGAGTACCCCACGGCTTACCAAACTAGCCATTAAAAAAGAAGTTATGAATAATGTTAACAATATTTTTAATTTTATATACTCCATATAATTTTATAATCCATATAATGGTTTTCTTAGAAATAATATAATAAAAGTTTCATTTTTTCAGGCGAAAAAAGTATTTTTCAAATAATGCCAAATTACATCCTTTTTATGGAAAACCATTTTAAAACAATTTTTAACACTTTTATATAAAAAATTTAATGAAATTAAATTATTATTTTGAATAATGACATAAAAATTTATTTTGGATAATTTTTTGGTACTTTTATTAAAATATTCATAATTTGAGAAACTGTGAAAAACTCTAAATTTTAATTGAAAACAAATTTTTTAATAAAAAAAAATTTTAGGGTTAAATAATGAATTTTAAGGGTTTGTAAGTATAATCAGATTATGTTTTTATCATTTAATACAATTTAGGAAATTATAAGTAATTTAAAATTTAAATTTGACATAAACACATGTCAACATTTTTATAGTTTTTACTTTGTAAAAACTCGCTTTTTGGTTTTTCCAATGGGAATTAATTTTAAATGAATTAATACAACCATGTTTTGAATTTGGTAAAATATAAATCATTTTTTAATTTGGAATATAAAAATTAGGTGAGGGTTAATTTTTGGAATTTTTCAGAAAACATTCAATTTTTTATGAATATTGAAAAACACTACGATATTGTCTAAAAACAAACTTTTTATTTAAATAATTGTATATATTATTTATTTTATTCAATACATATACATACAACCTATATTTGTTCAATTTTATTCATTGGAGTCATTCTTATAATAAAATTACATATATAAAATATTATTGAACTTTTTACTGTCTTTCACACACCTTCTAGGGGCATTTGACAATTTGCATAAAACATAAATTTTCCTCTTCTATGAGTTGAATTTCCAAAATATGAGAGAAATTTTTGAAATCAATAAGTAAAATGTGGTTCAAAAAGATGAAAATAATTTTTGGTGAATCGTATCTTTTGACTTTTATTTACTACGGTTAAAATTAAATAAGGAAATTAAAGGTACGAATGATATTATAAAAGCCCTAAAACATATCCTAATTATATTGGATAAGTATAATTCAAAAAAAACAACCTTAGCAATAAAATATGATCCTTTTGGTCCAATTGGATTAGATTAGGATATTTATTATTATTTCATGTAAAGTAGAGTGAAAAGTGTTAAATTCATTGTTTAATAACTAAACCATTTTTAACATAGGGTTATACGTAAGATAAATTAGACTATAAATATTCATTATAATGATTAATATATTTCCTATTTAATTGTATTTTATTTATATTTTTTAGACATTGAATAATTTAATTTATTTAGGAAAAAATGATGATGCATTAATTACCTTATAAATGAATGTTTAACATAATTGATACTATAAATATCCAAATAAATGTAATTTTATAATTTTGATGAATTCCACTAATTTTATAGGTTAATATGATATTTTAGGATTTATTAAATAATTTTTTTCGAATTAATCATGCTGTTATGATTTTCAATAAAACCAAATAATAAATAGTGTCAAAATTGTTATAAATGAGTTATTAAAACAAATACTATATTATTGGTTGATATAGTATTCTTAAAAACATAAGCTACATAAAAAGTTTTTAAATAATATTATATATGTCATTAATTAACCACTTGAGGTTCTCTTGGATGTTTAGAGCATGTTTACTAACCATATAGTGTAAGAATACAGGAAGCCACGGTAAAAGTTAAACTATTTATCTAATAGTTAAATATAAAAGATAAGGTTAATATAGTGACATAATCTTTTCTAAAATATAGTGGTTGAGATGATAGTTATCCCTAACCACCTTATCTTCGAAATCAATCAATTTTTATCCATTATAAACCAAAAATGATCTAGAATAAAACAATATTTTAAGGTTTTCCTAAAGTGACCCTCATCTCTCTTATAAAAGGATACTTCCCCTTCTCTCAAAATCAAACCTACAATGCCATTTGGATCAGCCAAACCCTAACCAAATATCGTCCCAAAATCCCTCAAATAAACTTAGAGTCATTAATTTGATCATAAATAAAACCAATAGAACTATTTTGATAAACTCAAAAGGAAGCACCCGAAGAAGATGTAATAATTTCACCACCCCCTTTTATGTTTTTTTCTTTTTCCACTTCCTATTTATTTGTTGTTTCCATAAAAAAAGATAAATATATTACCTCCTATGTACTATGATGTTATTATAAATTTTTTACAACCGTATTCGTTATTCTATCCATCAAATAAATGACAAAGTCACCATACGTGTGAACGTACGACTTATCGTCTCCACGTCGTGGTGTAGTTTCTTATTAAAAAAATCATTATTTGGATGGGTATAATAATGATTATAAAAAATTTAAATAATAAATATAGCATTTTAATGATTCTTTATATATTATATACCATCCAATTATTTATGATATCATCATCAAAAGAATTATATTGTCACTTGTGCGTACGTTCGACTTATTTTCTCCACAAATGTGATGAGATTCATTCCCCATCGTAATCATTAAAGAATAATTTTCATTTTTTGATTAAAAATAATGTTTAAGAACATAATATAATTCAGGATATGAAACAAATACTACCTATAAATAACAAAAATGACTTACTTAACAAAACATATAATGGAAAACAAACCAGTTAACAACCAAAAAAATGATACTACTGAAATATCATTAACAAAGAAAATATTAGAAGATCATATAAGATAACATATTTATGTATTTGGTTCTTGTATAATTTAATAACAATTATTTCACTATTATATAGGATGTTAATCTTATATATACTATGGAAAATTAAAAGGTAATGGGTTTTCATCTCACCTCTTCTTCTCGTGAGATTCTTGCTATATTGCCAATATTTCCTATTGTGTGGTGTATGTATTGTCAATGATTTTATTCTTTGTGTAATATAATTTAATTTGTGGGTATGTACATATTCATTGTATGATAAATCCATCATGGGGTGTATGTTTTGTATGCTACAAAATTTGTTAGGTAATTTCAAATTTCAATTACCACCCATTGGGCTTTACACATACTTCATTGTTTATTTTTCTCCATGATTATGTGTGGAATCACTATTTATTATTTATGTAGTAATTTCCACTCCCCTTTCTGTGGATATACATTTCAAACACATAATAACTCCATTGATAAATTAACATTGAATTGATATCAAATTTTTAAGGGTAATCTTAACTCAATTTCCATTTATTGAGTTAAACATCCAAGTAAATGGTTTTGTTTTTACAAGAATATGTGTGAATGTCATCTGATTTATTTACACTTAATATCCAATTATATTAAGTGTATGTATATTTTTCACACATAATTATTAAATTTATTTATCCTTAATCAAACGAATATGATCTTTATAAGGTATTTCCCCTCAATTTACATTCCTTTGAGAGCTCTTAGTTGTTATGCACTAATTCAAATTTTTATGGTGTATATACTATCCTTTGACATATTATATAAAAAATACCTATATTCCCCGGATATTATTTTGTATTGATAAATTTTATTCCTCAATTAAATGTATTCAAGCTTCTCTTATTTAGATAAGTAATTTTTATCTAAAATTTTGGTTTAAATGTTTTATATATTTATTCTTCTAAATCATTCCGATTAATGCCCATGTTTTAAAAATGGTTTTAAGTATTAATTTATATGGACAAAAATGTTTTTAAATTAAAATTACTTTTGAAAGTATGAATGTGGTATGAGACACTTTGATTAAAAAATCTATTTTAAATGACTTCTTTAATAATTGGTGTGACATTTAAATGTTTTCAAGAAAAAGTTTATTTTTCTATCAAATAGTTTTAATGGTTATTTTGGTCTATGCCAATATCCTTTGGTGTATTTAATTTTTGATTGAGGATGATTTATTATAACACAATAAACCATATTGTATTGAATGAGTTATGTTTGACTGTGGATGTGATATTTTTATGTCATTCATGGTTTGTTGCTAAACTATTGACATTTCATATGCTAGTTTTAATATGAATGCTTAGATTATGTTTCAACATATTCATATAAGAAATTAATTAGACATAGTATGCGATGAGTGGAGCCCACTATATATCCTCGATGCATCGGTAGGTCTCATGACAAACTAGGGTCTTGGCATAAGGCCTTGAAAAAATCATATTTTTAGTCTTTTCACGAGGCCTTGACTATGTGGTTATGATGTCTAGATATATTTATTCTATCATTATAAAATTCTATATTGATATTACATTTGATTATTTGACTAGTAGAATATCCACGTGAATAAGTAAATAGCATTTTTCGATTTATCGTTGCAGTATTATGTTAATGTTTAAGATTAAAAGGCTTCTTTTCTAGTGTTATACATTTTCATAAATGTTTATTCTAATTTTAAAAAGTTTCCTATATATTTTTATCCTTACTGAGCATCTGATCTCATCCCATTCTTATGTTTTATTTTTCTCATGATGCAAAGAATCGTATTACAGTTAACCTTCAAGAATAGGATAAGGGATATAAGAGTGTTCAAAGGGGACACAATGTTGTTGTTTTTATTTCATAATGTAATGTAAAACTTATGTATGTATCTAGTACTTCCAAGGCTACTAAACTAATTAGTCTTTCAGGACATGATTCCTTGATTCATTCCATTGTTATTTAATAATGCAGCAAGTATAGGTAACTTCGGTCGTGGCATTACATTTACCCTTAATGAGCAGAATAAAAACTACTAAAATTTCAATTCATATTATTTTAAAATAAAAGGTAAAAATTTAATATTTTTTAACCAAACATTTTGAGATATGGAATCCACTTTTTAAAATTCTAGTAATAAATATTTTGTAAATATTATTAAAAGTTATTCTCATTGATAAAATAAGAAAATGTGTTATAAAATTGAAAACAAATAAAATATTAAAATGATTCTATACACAAATTCAATGTGAAACTGATTTGAATTATCTAAACAAGATTAAATTATTATTTTTCCTAATTATATTTTAAAAACAATTAAATATATTATTTAAGATAATAAATTATTTTTATGAAAAAAAAATTCTTAACTAAAATTCATTTTCATATATATTAATCAAAATATGAAACTTATCAGAAATATACCAATGATTCATCATAAATAAAGTTAATAATAATATTTCAATTAATATTTTTATTTTTGTCAATATTTATTTAAAAAACATTAAAAAACTAAATTTAAAACAATTGTTCCAACAAAATGATAAAAAAACTACATTTTTATAAAAAAAATAATTCTTTTAAATGTATAATTTTATTAGTTCTTAAATCGTGTCTTGAAAACAAATATGATGAATGTTAAAAATTTTATTCAATAATATATATATATATATATCAATTGAAAATTAATTATCTTCTTATTTATTAGTATAAAACATATTTGCTTACATTTAAATAATTTTTCAAAAAAAACTCATATTATTTTAAAATGGTCATTACATTAATTTTAATTAATTGGTCAAATAACAATATATAAATTATAATTTAATAATTTTATCAATCATATCGATACCATATATTTTTTCTGCTATGTTATAATTGTCTTCATTAAATAATAATAATAATAAATGCATGTTTCATTGAATCATAGTGTTAGATGTAAATAAATATATGCTTATGTTTCATGTAGCGCAATATTAATTTTTAATTGTGTATAACACATGAAATCAATGGAATATTAATTATTTTAAAAAATATGTTCATAAAAACTCAGGTTGTTACATTCTACCCAATAAAAAGAAATTTCTTCCACAAAATTCAGCATTCAATTACAAACTAACGAGGATAATTCTACCTACTAATATCTTCTTGTTAAAAAGAAAAAAAATCATCAAAAGGGTTTGTTTTTTTCACAAATCATTAACTAGTTAACTAGATTTTTTATAAATTGATCTCTATAATATAATATTTCTATAAGATTATCCTCATTTGAATAATATTTCTATGGTGTTAAAACCTCTTTTTCTATTACTTGTGATGAATCAGGTATGTACATCCATGGAAGATATACATTGATTATATAATGAAAGTGTGAGATATTTTCAGGATATTCCAATGTATGTGAAACTATTCCAATATGATCATGAATTTAAAAATAAAATTTAATCCTCTCGATATCAAATTTCTATTCATAAAACAATGATGGATGTATTATAATTTTTTTGGGTAACTCATAATGTAAAAAATAAAAAAACAACCATATAACATTTAGAACGTATAATATTAAAATACCAACATAACTATGAGTAAAAGAATATGAAAACAATGATACATAAATTAATTAAAACTATAATTTTTTATGGAGAGTCATAGATAACATTTTCATTATAATGTTAATCATCCCAAAACAACAAATCTGTCGTGATAGAAGGGATCATTAGATTCATCAAAAATGAAGGCATTATGATAGATTTTTTGTTACTAGATGCTTTTCATAAAATTTTTAAATATTAATTCGAATACATAAATTATTGACCTAATTCCATTTTTAAATCAAAATATCATCCGTAGTTTGTGCCATGATAAATTTCATATTCATCTCTTAGTCAAGAAATTGAGATTTATATATTAATACTTGAATAAATAGGGGATCATAAGATCCATAATGTGATGATATGCCATTCCTTTTGTCTGTAGTTTTCATTGGAAAAAATAGTTAGATCATGTCAACAAATATTCATAAATCAAAACATTACTCCTTAAAAACTAATCTAAATTACAAGGTATAAAATTTCCTAAAAAGTTACACTTATTATCCTTAAAAAAGAATAAATTGCAAAAAATTAAATATATGCTTATGAAACATAGAATTTTTCCATCAAAAACCATATATATATCTTAGTTATCACATACCAATCTTGTGAATAAAATTAGCATGTTTTCTCTTGAAAGATGTTAATAACCCGAATTTCAATAAATCCTTAGTGAAAACATGAATACATTCACTAATTAACCCTTTTATCCTTAAATAAATCCATGAATTCTAAAAACTCAATTCCTAATATGATAAACCACTATGACATGTTTTCATCCCAAAGGTCATCAATACTATCACATTAATTTTATCACAATTAAAAATCATTTTATTTCATTATCCCAACATCATTCACAAATTAAGGGTTATCCATCAATTAATCATATTATTTCCAATAAAAATATCATAATTATAATAAATAAATTTTCTAGTACATCTGAAAAATTCCACATATTCATGTGAATACATCGAATAATACATAGAATGAATAATCCATATATATTTGAAAATTCATATAACATAATTTTTTAATCTAAATATATAATCACATCAACTATTTCACAACATTATCAATACATTTATAAGGCTACCTCATTCTATTACATGATACACCAATTTTAGCACTTCACCTCTATTCTCATCGTCATTAGAAATATTATGATTACATGTAAAACCTTGATGACTATCATCGGGATAATTCACTATTGGACATCTCAATGAATAAAACCCATTTCTTTCACATTTGAATCATTCTTCAATTGATTGTTACTTAGGAAGGCCAATATTCATATCTATTGAGTTAAATAATCTTTTAATTTTCCCTTCGAAGTTACTTGATTTGTATCATTCATTTAATCAGTCAAAACATCATTTGTTTCACTAATACATACATTTTTTGTATTTCAACCCACATTATTGACAGAAACGGGACTAAACCAACATTTATAAATATTGTCCATTAAGGAATTCTCAGATAACTATTTAATCATATTATTGTGCGAATTTAAGAGTTTTCCATGGTTCACAATGTTTATCATGTTCCATGAAAAATAATTAGGAATGATCACAATATCCATCACACCAGTGATCATCCCATATAATATCTCCATTGAAAATTTTTCATCACATTCGATGTTCACATGGATACATCGAGTTCCCACCAATGAAAAAATTCAAATGTATAGTGTTTGAAACACTAATATTTCTGTGAAAACCACATAATTTTTTTAAATTTATTTCAATATATATTATCTAATGTTTAATCTAGGTTATTCAAGATCATTAAAAATCATGATTATGAACTATACATAGACATATCCTTATAAAAAACCAAAGATATATCCTTAAAAATATGTCTACACATTTCACCAATGTTTTATCATCCTAGTTTCTGAAGGCTGACTAAACAATCGAGTTGATACAAACAATAAAGACCTAGTATTTTCAAACATGGATATTACAACTATTTATATGGATAACCATTTCATTATAAAAACATATTTCTATTGATTGTTATAGTTAAATGCCTTTGGAAACAAGGAATTCCTTCTTATAATTTTGTGAATGATCTTAAAAATCCCATATAAAAATATTCCCCATTAGAAATTATACATAAAACAATTATTTATAACCAAAGGAATGGAAGAATAATAATTTTTGAGCTCATATGCTCAGTATGGATAATCATTGAAGATATGTATGAATAACATGAGAATAAGGGTATGGAAACATGATAAAGATACTTGTTGATCAAAACAACCATATTAGTGATCATATTAATGAATCATGTAATAAATATTTCTAGTTAAGAAAACCAGAATTATATGATAATAATATCACATGAGCCACATGAGTATAACGATGACATAATACATGGAATTTGTACAACACACATAAAATTATAATTCATTATGTCAATGATACATACCAATACATTCACATAATCATAGGATTTGAATAAGCACCCATGAATATGATTCATTATTTGAATAACCTGTTGTGTATCTTCTAGTTTCATTCTTAGAATAATAACATGTGCAATCTCTGGTTGCTGGCACTGGATCGCCTCTTGTGTTGTATCTTTTTCCATGCTTATGATGACCTCTCGAGTACCCTTTGAAATAATAGAACATTTATCATCACCCAATGAATTGGATGGATATATAGCTCCGACCCATCAAATAATCCAAACTATACATATGTGATCCACATGACCATAAATTATTTACCACATTAGAACCCATGTAATGAAAGGAGTTTCCCATACCCTTCTTCATAACATAACCCATGGAGAAGAATTATGATTCATATGTATCATTCCATCATAAATATAAAATATTTAAAGAAATAATATTAATGGAAACATTGGTTCATATCTCTTATAAATTATAATTAATAAAAAATAACTCCATCTTAGAAGGAATATGATTTTTGAAGATTACATTAAATAATAATTAATGAAATTATCAATTCATTCATGAAAATTTGTTATTAATAGGGAATGAAATTTTAGGGGAAATTTTTTTATTTTAAAATAACCATATTTAATTTGTAGGGATGCATCATGTAATAAGGTATCATGATGACAAAAAATATTTTTCTTGATTTATAAGTAAAAAAGATTATTTTTCACAATTTTGTTAAAAAAGTCAATAAGTACCTCATTTGGAAAATGAAAAAGAATTCTATTCAAAAAATTTACTAAATTTTAAAAGATGGGTAAAAGTATGAATAATTATTCATAGGATAATATTATGAATTTTTTTTAAAACAATTCCAAAAAACATGGATGTTGAATAAAAATATTCTCCAACATAAATTTAAAATGGAACAATCTCTAATTTTGATGTTATTTTGAAATAAATTGTTACAACATTATTTTAAATAAAATGTTATTCCCCATCAATGACAAAAATTATGGATATGAAAATACTATAATATTCTTAATTATACACATAAATTTTTTTCTTGGTCATTATATACACCATATATAATGAATATGTGGTGTATAAGGCATGTTTCCCATATAAATGAATGTGAGACAAAAATCTCGTACCTTATGTCATGACACTCTTCATAGTAATTCAAAAATTCTGTATAATAAATATAAAATTATTATAAATCTTCTAAAAATCTATATTCATACATATAATACAATATATGAATTTTTATGACATTATATTACCCATTTATTAACAATTCCCTACACATGGCATGTTTTGGTTAATATCCACATTTTTTCATATTTTTTGACTTGTTACTCTTTATAATTTTCTATTGATCATGATTTAATTATTTCAAGAATGTAAAATATTAAATAAATATTATGTATATTCTAAATGTAAGAAAATTTTAAAAGATATAAATTAGATATTTATTATTCTATTCATGGAGACGGTAGGACGTACATACGCATGGAGGTTGCTTTTGTTTTATTGTCATATTGGAATAAATAATGTAAATGTATATATATAGTAATTAATATTATAGTAGAATTATTATTTTATTTATATATCATATACTAATAATAAAACCATCTATAATACATTCCATGTAGAGTGACATCGAATAACATCTCTTTGCATATGTGGTAGTTTACACATCCAGAAAATAAGTTATAATATTTTCACAAAATAAAAACATGAAGGTATGTTTTATGTAAAAATTAAATAATCATAAATAAATCATTAATATAATTTTTATTATAAAAAATATTATTTCCAAAATTATTCTTAAGATGAGAGGTAGTAAATAACAAATGAACAATCATTCTTTCTCGAGGCAGCAATCTTCCATACACATTGAATGTTTTCTCAATACCCATTAGATGGAAGTTAGTGTAATTGTAGGTTAAATCCTTAATATAAAATAAAATTTATAATATTGAGGATACAAACGATATTATCTAATCATGAAATAAAAATATTAGAATGAGTTTATGTAATAAATAAAATAATAATATTTGTTGATGGACATTACCACTTTATTTGGAATCTCCATTTGATTTGAACAAAGGGAATTCATTTCATGGATTTATGCCCTAATTATGGATTTTAGGATTATCGGTGGGGTATTGAGAAGATATTTGGATATAGTTTGGTTGATCTAAATTGGTTTTGATTTGTGAAGATAAGAATAGTGGTTCCATCTTATAAGAGAGCGGATGGGCACTATTGAATTTTCTAAAAATATTAATATATAATAAATTAAATATCAATATAAATACCGTCATCAGGTACTCTATTCATCTATAATAAATTATATAGTTGTAAAAACAACAACCAATATATTTTTAGACACGTTTTCATGTCATTTTAAAACAAATCATTTTGGATAACCTTTAGCTAAGTAATGTTAAATTAAAATTCACTCACTAAGAAATAAAATCAACATTTGTGATGGGTTATTTGCGAAGGGAATAAATCTCGTCGCAAATAACCCGTCTAGAAAGTTATTTGCGACGGGGAAATTTCCATGTCGCACATAGTTGGGCGCGACTTGCGTGCCAAACCGCGCGAATATTATTTCCGACGGGGAGATGTCTCCCGTCACAAATAGTTTGGCATGACTTGCGAGCCAAAACAACACGACTTGCATGCCAAACTGCGCAAGAGTATTTGGGACGGTACCCATCGCAAATACCCAACGGCGGTTAATAGTTTTTATAGACGGGGGTCATCCCGTCACAAAAAAAGTCTTAGCATGAACTATTTGCGACGGGCCCCGTCGCAAATACCCTTTTAACCGCCGACTGAAATTAATGTGGGTGAGGGTATTTACGACGAGTCCCGTCGCAAAAACCACAGTTTGCGACGGATTTCCCATCGCAAATAACCCCATCGCAACTAATCTAACCTATATATACCCTCATCTGTGTTTTTTCAAATTACTCAGATCTTCCTCTCCCTCTCTTTTCATTCTTCAGTTTTAAGGAAAAAATTGCTTTTAGTTAAAAGTTTTTTTACAAGAGCAATTGAAAGGCGCCAATACCATCAGAATTTCAATGTTTAAGGTATTTATATTTTATTTTTTTTATATTTATTTTATTTTATATTTTAATTTTAATTGGTGTTTATTAGTTGTAATTAAATTAGATTTCAATTGATTTTTATTTATATTTATTTTTAGTATGAAATTGATATTATTAGTGATAATTGTAAATAATAAGTGTTAATTTTCAATAATTAGATATAATTTGTAATAATTTGTAATAAATAAATATAATTAGTAATAATTGGTTATAATTAGTAATAATTATTAATAATTAGATATAATTAGTAATAATTAGTAATAAATAGTAATAAATAGATATAATTGGTAATAAATAGATATAATTAGTAATAAATAGATATAATTAGTAAAAAATAGATGTCATTACGAATAAACAGATATAATTTGTAATCATTAGATATAATTATTAATAATTATATATAATTAGTAATAATTATATATAATTTGTAATAATTAGATATAATTAGTAATAATTAGATATAATTAGTAATAAATAGATATAATTAGTAATAATTAGATATAATTACTAATAATTAGATATAATTAGTAATAATTAGATATAATTAGTAATAATTAGATATAATTAGTAATAATTAGATATAATTAGTAATAATTAGTAATAATTAGTAATAATTAGATAGAATTAGTAATAATTAGATATAATTAGTAATAATTACCTATAATTAGTAATAATTAGCTCTAATTAGTAATAGTTAAGAATAATTAGGAATAATTAGTTATAATTAGCAATAATTAGTAATAATTAGGAATAATTAGTAATAATTAGGAATAATTTGGAATAATTACGAATAATTAGGAATAATTAGTAATAATTAGATATAATTAGATATAATTAGTAATAATAAGATATAATTAGTAACAATTAGATATAATTAGTAAGAATTAGTAATAATTAGTAATAATTAGTAGTTATTAGATATAATTAATAATAATTAGTAATAATTAGTAATAATTAGTAATAATTAGATATAATTAGTAAAACATAGTAACAATTAGTAATAATTAGATATAATTAGTAATAATTAGTTATAATTAGTAATAATTAGATATAATTAGTAATAATTAGTAATAATTAGATATATTTATCTATAATTAGATGAAATTATATATAATTATCAATAATTAGTAATAATTAGTAATAATTAGTAATAATTAGTAATAATTAGTAATAATTAGTAATAACTAGTAATAATTAGTAATAAATAGTAATAAATAGTATTTTATAGTAATAATTACTAATAGTTATTAATAATTAGTAATAGTTAGTAATAATTAGTAATAGTTAGTAATAATTAGTAATACTTACAAATATTTAGTAATAATTATTAATAATTAGTAATAATTTGTAATAATTTGTAATAATTTGTTACAATTAGTAATAATTAGTAATAATTAGTAATAATTAGAAATAATTAGTAATAATTAGTAATAATTAGTAATAATTAGTAATAATTAGTAATAATTACTAATAATTAGAAATAATTAGTAATAATTAGTAATAATTAGTAATAATTAGTAATAATTATACAGAATTAGTAATAATTAGTAATATTTAGTAATAATTAGTAATAATTATTAATTTGTAGTAATAATTAGTAATAATCTGTAATAATTAGTAATAATCAGTAATAATTACTAATAATCAGTAATAATTAGAAATAATTAGGAATAATTAGGAATAATTAGGAATAATTAGTTATAATTAGGAATAATTAGCTATAATTATGAATAATGGGCTATAATTAGGAATAATTAGGAATAATTAAGAATAATTAGCTATAATTAGGAATGATTAGCTATAATTAGGAATAATTAGCTATAATTAGGAATAATTAGCTATAATTAGGAATAATTAGCTATAATTAGTAATAATTTGATATAATTATGAATAATTAGCAATTATTATGAATAATTAGCTATAGTTAGGATTAATTAGCTATAATTAGCTATAATTAGCTATAATTAGCTATATATAGATATAATTACCTATAATTAGCTATAATTAGCTATAATTAGCTATAGTTAGTAATAATTAGAAATAAATAGTAATAAATAGATATAAATAGATATAAATAGATATAAATAGATATAAATAGCTATAAATAGATATAAATAGATATAAATAGCTATAAATAGCTATAAATAGATATAAATAAATATAAATAGATATAAATATTTATAAATATATATAAATAGTAATAATTAACAATAAATAAAATTATATTATCAACTTTATGAAAAAACAATATTAATATAATTAAAATAATAAACATTTTATAAAATATTAAAATTATCAATATTCGCAACAGGATTTTCTCTATTCTTTACATGTTCAAATATAAAAGGGTTGCTAATTGTCGGGTCATGTGCAATAAAAAGATTGTTTCAGCCATGTCTAATGTAAACTGTATAATTGTCCTTGCATGGTTTATCACCTCACAAGTAGTATTGCAATAAAACAACCCAAGTCATGCCCTTCTCATATATAATAATTATATTAAATGACCCTTTAAAGAGGCCATTATTCCTTGAAAATTTAAGGGAAAGATACTGATATCTCCTCAAATTTTTAAGCAAGAATGATCTATGTAAAGGGAGCGAGATGATTCTTAAAGAAGAGAATGCCATTAGTTTGGTTGTCTTATTGCAACACTACTTCTGAGGTGATCAACCATGCAAGTATAATTATAGATTTTACATTGGACATGACTTACACAATCTTTTTATTGCGCATGACCTAACAATTGGCGACCCTTTGAGATTTAAACATGTTAAGAAGAGAGCAATGTTTGTTTCGAATATTGATAATTTTAATATTTTATAAATTTCTTATTATTTTATTAATATTAATATTATTTTTTCATAAATATTGATAATATAATTTTTTATTAGTAAAAATTAGTAAACAAAAACTTCTTGGATAATGAAGGAAAAATTTGTAATCATCTCTACAATGATGATTACCAAATTTCTTTTCATTATTCAATCTGTTTTCATTTTGCTAAGTGTTTCTAAGTATTTCTAAATTAGTAATAAATTGTTATTATTAGTAATAATTAATAATAATTAGTAATAATTAGTAATAATTAGTGTTTTTATAATTTAAAATTATTCAAAAATAGTGATGATGTTATATTTTATGTAGAAAAATATGGAACAAGGAAGACGGCATCAATCATTATTAGATGATAGCGCTTGGATAAATAAGCATAGAAATTCAAATGGTTCTGGTTTAAATATTGTATATATTGAGGGTGTTGAAGCTTTCTTAGTATTTGCATCATCAAAACCAGAATATGTTTCAGAAGTCACAATTATGTGTCCTTCTGAAAAATGTGCTCTGAGAACATTTGATACATTTGACAAGGTTGGGGGACATCTCTTGCGGTTCTGTTTTCATCCAAATTATGTTTTCTGGTATCAACATGGTGAACATAGTTCCAGAGAATATTATAATAACTTGATTCCAGATTCATCATGGTTTCAAAATTTAGTACATGATGTTGTAGGTCCATCTGTGTAACAAACTCAAACTCACGATGATATTGATTTAACTCCTGAGTTGGCACCCACCAAATTTTATGAGTTGTTGAGGTCTGATGAGGATGCATTATATCCAAGTTGCAGGATAAGAAAATTAAAAGCAGTTGCACAACTTATGGCTATTAAATCAGATAATGCAATGTCACACAACAGTTTTGATCAGATATTTTCTTTGGTTAAAACACTGTTACCTGAGGGAAATGTGTTGCCCTCAAATTACTATTAGAGAAAGAGGCATATTAATAATTTGGGCCTTAGTTATCGGATGATTCATGCATGTCCAAATGATTGCATATTATATTCTAGAGAAAATGAGTCATTGGATAGTAGTCCCACATGTGGACAATCGAGGTATAAAGAAGATCTACCAAGGAAGTCTAGATTGATTACAGTAAAATAGTTGAGATATTTCCCCCTTACACCCAGGATGCAGCATTTATTTATGTCTCAGAACACAGCGTCAATGATGTCATGGCACAAAACCAAGATTTCAACTTATAAAAGTTTGAATCATCCATCTGATGGTGATTCATGGAAACATTTTTATCATCTGCATCCATCTTTTTCTATAGAAGCCTGAAACGTGTGATTGGGTCTTTATACTAACCATTTCTATTCGTTTGGTTCTTATGGTAGTCAGTATTCATGTTGGCATGTCTTTATAACTCCGTAAAATTTGTCAACATGGATGTTGATGAAGGAACTTTATATATTTTTGACTCTATTAATCCCAGGACATCCGAAAAAGAATGTTGGTTTTATTTGAAACCATTTATTGATGAGTTAAATTCATTGTGGAGTGATGGTGTTAATACATATGAAGTTGCTGCGAAACAAAATTCCATATTAAAAGCTGCATTGATGTGGACGATTAGTGACTTTCTAGCATATGGCATGTTATCTGGTTGGAGTACACATGGTCTGAAAACATTTCCTTACCATATGAAAGAAAACAAAGACTTTATGATCATCAATGGAAAAAAAACCATGCTATTTTTATTGTCACCGTAGATTTCTTCCAACCGATCAACCTTTTCGTAGGAACAAATATCATTTCAGAAAAGGTACAATTGAAAGGGATGAACCTCCAACAAAGATCATTGGTACCGAGTTAAAATCAGTAGTATTTTCATTACCCCATCAAATTTAGACCAATAGTAATCCAACAGAAAATTCATGGCTCTGGGAAAGAAAATAATTGGATAAAACGGAGCATTTTTTGGGATCATCCATATTGATCAGATTTGTTGGTCCACCAAATGTCGAATGTTATGCATATTGAGAAGAACTATTTTGAAAATTTATTTCATACAGTTTTGGATACACCTGGTAAGATCAAAGATACTGTAAAGGCACGATTAGATATTGCCCAAATTTGCAGGCGACCAGAACATGAACTTTTTAAAAATGTCAGATCATAGATGTTAATGAAGCCAAAAGCATCTTATACACTGTCTAAAGAGTTTCGCATATTATTTTGTCAGTGGATTGTATATTTGAGACTTCCAGATGGTTATGCTTCCAATTTGGGAAGATGTGTTAAGAATCGTGACATTACTGGATTAAAAAGGCATGATTGTCATGTTATAATGGAAAGACATATGCATATTGGATTTAGCTGTTTTTTAACTTCTATTATTTGGGATTCAATAACATACATATCATATTTTTTAGAGACATTTGTGCAGCGAAAATAGACTACGATGCGCTAAGAAAACTAGAAGAAGATGTTGTTGTAATTAAATGTAAACTGGAAAAAATCGTTCCACAGGATTTCATTGACTCAATGGAACATCTGATATTACATTTTCCACATGAAGCTAAATGTGGAGGTCCAGTAAATCTTTGATAGATGTACCCATTTGAGATATTCATGCATAAATTGCTGAAATACGTACGTAACAAAGCAACAGTTGAAGGCTCAATTGATGAAGCTTATTTTCAAGAGGAAATTGCTTTTTTTCTACTCTCATTATTTTGAATCTCAATATCCCTCAAAACACAATTGCATGGGAAGAAATGAGGGGAATGTTAATGATGAAATGGACAAGAAATTAATATTTTTTAATCATTCCAATCTTGGATTCAATGGATTTCATGAATGATGGCTTTCAGAAGATGAACATCACAGAGCTTATACATACGTTCTGCTCAATTTTGAAGAAATGACAACATTTTTCATGTGAGTGCTTCTATCACTTATTTTATAATTTATGTTACAGTATTTAAACTTATTTTTTTAGTTTATATGATAATCATATTAGGAAAAAAATTCTACAAATTACAGGAGCTTCTCTTGAATAATGCAGACAAATTTATTTTTCTCAGTGGTTTCAAAAACTGGTACCATAAATTATTGATGGTTTAATATAAATTTAGTTTATTATTTATTATATTGTTAATTGTTTTAAGAATTTTTAGTTGTCTTAATATGATAATAAAATTGATAAGCGACAACGTATATTGAGTAACCCACTATCTAAAATGGTTAAATCTTATAATTCATATGTGGTGAATGGTTTTCGATTTCATACACATCCATATGAAGAATCAAAAAAAACAATGAACAGTGGAGTTTTCCTGAGAGGATCACATCACAGAGAAACTGAAGTTGGCTTTTATGGCATTTTGGATGAAATTATTGAGCTGTGTTATCTAGGACATAATTACATAATAATGTTTAAATGTCAGTGGTTGGATTCTGAGAGAGGATTGCAATGTCATCTGAATCATGGAATCGTTGATATTAAATATAAAAGTCTTATTACAGTAAATGAACCATTTTTACTGGCTCAACATGCACGTAAAATTTATTATGCAATGTAATGTGCTACTTCAAGAGACTTGAGAAATTGGTGGAGAATAATAAAAATGAAATCTCAAGAAAATCGGTTTACTCAAAGAGAATATGGTTCCACTGAAGTGGAAGGAAATGAAATTTTTCAAGAGACTGCTCAAAATCTATCTGATTCACAACGACACATGAATATCGATGATGACACCCAAAAATTATGGATTTATGGTGATGAAGATGTTAATGATGTTACAAATGAATTTGAAATGACAAGAGATGTTGAAACTGAAACTCATATGGATATTGATGATGCTGATGAGGAAGATGAATACATTGACATTGACAGCTATGGAGAAGAGGATGAAGATGAATATTGACAGAGTAAAATGTCGGTTATAATCATAACTAATATATATCTATATATAATAGTTATTTTCAACTATCTACTAACAAAAATCATTTTTTGTTTCAAATGGACCATGATCTATATCTCGCGTTGCATGAGGAAGACATACTATTGGATGGGGGGGGGTTTTGGATCATCTGACCCTTATCCTACTTGCAGTTCAGGGGGTACATGGAGGGGGAGTGGTCTAGCAAGACTGATTATTCTTGACCCTATCCTCGAGCGACGTCCTCATCTTGGTTTCGATCCATGCACACCGAGGTATGTTAACCTGTATATTTTAGTTAGATTTCATTAATTTATTTATATATATATACTAATTCATTGATTATTTATTTCTTTTTCACAGTTTTGAGCATGTAGCTATTGGAAAGGGGAGCCCTATCTTGCACAATTATTTTTCTCGGTCATGGATCACATGGGAACAGATTCCGGTTGATGTGTGACATGACATCTTCTATCATTGGCTGGTAAGTCAATAAATAATATTTATATTAAAATTTATTTTATTAACAACTTGAAATTATAAATTATTTGTTGGGTTTATGGTATCCTATCAATGATAGCATGTGCGACACTATCCACGCATCATGACAGGTTTCTATGTGTGACAGTTTCCGTTAGTTTTTGCGTAATTTGAGGATAGCCATAATGAAATCTAGAGTGATAGAATTTGATGAGTCGTGTAGAGCCCACCGACCAGAGAACATTTCATCAAATGTTCTGGATGGATTATGTTTACATTGGTTGGGTGGTAGATATTAGAGGATATCTTCAACAGGACAACAGAACTGGGGGAGACAGGAGGGGACGCATCGAGCAGGTAGTCGTACATTCAGTTCGCATAAAGATCATCTGGTAAGTATAGTTTTTAAATATTCTTTATAACTTTAAATATAAACATATTAATTTATATTTATGAAGGAAATCTAGCATCCCAATATTACGGAGTATGAAATTTATCGGAGGATGTACAGTGATCCAGCCACTATAGGGATTAGAGGTGATCGCCAGCGTTAGATTATGGTTAGTATTATTTTTTCAGTTTGAACATAAACTACATATAATATTTTCATAATGTTAATTATAAATTGGAATTGAAGGAGTCATATGAGGCTACGACCTCTCAGACACCGGATGAGGGTCGGGATGATACAGTTGAGCAGACCAGTGCTCACCATTTCAATGAGGCAGCATGGATGCATGAGACTCATTATGGCTTTGAGAAGTGTAGAGTAGTTGGTATCAGCTCTCATTTGACTCCTGGTACTTATTATGGTAATGCTGCGATGTCGGTGTCTAGCTCGAGTGGAGCTCGTAGAGAGGCATCATCTTCTGGCTCAGATTTTTAGGAGCAGTTGCGAGCTCAAGCTGAGCTTATAGAGAATCTGCAGAAGTATCAAGAATAGATGTGTCGGCAGAAGCAGCAGCAGGAGCAGCATCACGAGGAGCAGATGCATCGATGGCAGCAGTAGCAGCAACAGTATGAGGAGGAGATACATTGATAGCAGTATAAGTATCATGAAAAGATGGAGTAGATGTGTCGCCTGACTTGTAGTTTAGGAATGGAGTTTCATCCACCATCTCCTTAAGCTCCTCAACCTCTTATAGAAGACGACCCCACGAGTAACTTTTTTATGTTAAAAACATTTGAATTTAACATTGTAATATGAATTATTTACATTTTTTGTCTTTTATATCGATCCAAATATTGCATAATTTAGTTTTTAATATTTTTTTAATTTTTTATATTGTTTTGTGTATATTGAGAATTTTAATATTTTTTTTATTATTTTAATAATATTAATATTATTTTATTAAATTTATTTTTTAGTATTATATTTTTTATGGGTGGGTTATTGAGAATATATTTTGATATAGTTTGGTTGCTATAAATAGGTTTTGATGTGTGAAGATAAGAAGAGAGGTTCCCTTTTATAAGAGAGGGTAGGGACACCATTGAATTTTCTAAAAATATGAATATATATTAAATTAAATATCAATATAAATACCGTCCATAGGTACTCTATTCATCTAAAATAAATTATATAGTTGTAAAAACACCAACTAATATATTTTAAGACACATTTTCATGTCATTTTAAAATTAATAATTTTGGATAACCATTAGCTAAGTAATGTTAAATTTGACTACACCAAAAATATTTAATATTAAGAAGATTTATTTTTTACATAAAAATTTTTATTTGGAAAATAATTGTAAATTTTTGGTTATTTTATACAATATCTCATCCCCTTGCATGTATTTAATATTATTTTGGTTTTTAAATAATTTAATAAAATATTATTATTCTAAAATATCATAATTGACAATTTTGACTCTATTTATAACATTCAATTTAAGAAAATAAAAAATTCTATATAACATAAAACCAATTCCATTAATAAACCCATAAAATTCTATATTAACAAATTAAATTCATTTATTTTCCTAATTTTGTGATATTAATTTTAAATTAATATTTCTACAATATTTTAATTGAAACAATGAAGAATTAATGCATCATCATTGGGTATATATTCAAGATAATTATTTCATAATAAAGTATTAAAAATAAAATTACACGATGTATAATAACCATATATCTGACTGAATAATATACGTATTGAAGCATATCTTCTATTTTCCACCACATTAAAAATATTATACATATTGAAATTATGAGAGTCAAATTTTTTCACTCTATTGGATTTTAATACTATCGAATTCATTTTCCTGGAAAATACACCATTAAAATATTATTTTTAAAACCCAAGGAGATAAGAGTTGAATTATATACATCCAATCACATTTTGGGAATGTGTTACAATAGCTTTATATTATTTTTAATTTTATTTTTTCCATTAATTACATGATTTACCCTTTACATGATAATAACAATCAATAAATATACTTTTTATATAGTTTTGCAGGCAAACAGAAAAAATATGGTGATGTATGTATTGAAACCATACCTTGGGATAGATTTTAACCGATGACATCAAATTAATTATATTTAATTTAAAAAGTAATATGTTCATAATATTCTTTTGTTTTACATGGATTCTTATCATTTTGACTATCCCATGAATCACGTTGAAGATTTTGAAATTAAGATTCTTAATGTAAAATATGTGACCACAACTGATAATGAATATTTATAAATATTGGAATCATTCAAGATGAGTCTTTTTTATACCAAATGTTGTGATGAGAAAATGTAACTTTGAGTAAAAATGCATTATTCATTCATGTCCAATTTTATTTTCATATATTAATGTATAGTAAAACAATAATAAAAAATATAGATAAATTATAGTTGAGAAAATAATAAATCAATCAGTAAATGGTCTCTCTTAACCATTTGGTGCGATATTATCAACTATATAAACCTAAAATTAATAATCTCCATGAACATTTCCCTATGATTCATGACTAGACTAATACATAATCTAAGTATACTAATGACTACACCATCCTAATCCATGTTCCATAGATCACTTCTACTTTGACCACTATAGATCTTTATCCTCATATCCCTGAAAAAACACATAGATATTCCATATATTTCTGTACTATTTATATGTTGTCTAAGGTGATGTAGTGAACCAATGATAATGTAAGATCGTCCCATATTATAATCACTACAGACTTATTTAAAAGGGATCTAACAAATCCATACCCAAATCACCCTATGTAATAATACCTTGTTGTACTTTATCTATCTTCCACTTATATCAACCTTAGGTGAAAATCATGACATCTATAGGGCGACAACATGATTGATTAGAGATAGTTGAAACATGAATAGTAGTTCGATCACCCTCTAGACATTTCTCCACATTTACATTATTTTCTAAAACCTCCAGCCATGTCCCTAAGATTATGTTCCAAAACAATTGTCAGATTTCAATCTGATTATAAATTTTTAACTTCTAATCCTTATAGGACTAAGTTCCCTCCATGTGAGGCGGAAATTGGATAACATATATAAAATGGGAGGAGTATGAATATTAAATCATGGCCCTCTTAGTTTGCTCAATAAACTATTGTGCTATGTCTAGTTTTATAATGTGATGAAATAATCACCCATATAATAGTTCCATCAAAATATCAATTTTTAGATACATAGGTTTGAAAGCTAATCTAGTCCGACTCCACCGATTACCAGAGAGTTCTTACATAGTGAATTATATCAAATATATCCTTAAATTATCATTTATCTCAATGAGGTATATGAAAATCTTAATTATAACTATTCAATCCATATTATCCTATAATTCATCATTTCTTGGAAAGGATATAGTATACTAAATCTAAAATCATCGGTTTTCATCATCCATGGACCATAGATCCCTCAAATCGGATCAAGAAAACATGGATGGAATCACAAATGGAGTAGGAATTCTAATTATTATATTTAAATAAATACTAGAAGATGATATATAGAACCCTACCAAATAGTAGGAAGTGGAACTAGAGATGTCTCCCTAGTCAGTGTACATAGTCCCCTCTCATCTTGTTGAAATATTAGACTTCTATGGTGTGGATTCTTAAGTAAAATTATTGGAATAATTAGGTCATTTGTGATGAATATAAATTTGTCTAAGGGATCACTCAAACATTTTCCAAGGACTGTACCCAAACACAATGTGCATCCCTCCTAGAAAAAAAATTTTCCATCATCCATTCATGTTAACCCCGAATATGTATATATAAAATGATAAAACCATAATCATGTTATTCTAATTAAATACTGTTTGGATATAACATAACAAAAATGAAAATAGATATATAAATCAACATGTAATATGACCCTATCCCAAATAGGTAGAACAATATGAAATTTAATTAGGATGTAGTATTCAATGATGAACGAATATATATATATATATATATATATATGTGTGTGTGTGTGTGGGTTTGTGTGGGTGGGTGTTGTTCTCCTATAAAACTAGCCATGAGGAATTTATAAAACCAAATAAAAAACCAATAATATCAACTGTATCAAATTATCCTACAGGTCCTTGACACGTGTATTTTACAAGGAAATTTAGTCTCCCCTCCCTATGTCTGATAAAAATATATCCCTTCTAAAATGTTAAAATATAGTAGAATGTTTATTATGATACATTATTCTATGATACCATTCTTATTTCCCCCATAGATCCAGTGGGTCCAAAACTGAGTAAAACATTTACCCATTCACATCTTTCCAAATACAAGAATCATCCCACTAGTAGAAAGTGTTTTAATTCCTCTAGTGGCGTGACTATATCATGTATATCATTTCTCAGAAAAAAAATTAAAATTAATAAGAAGTTTTGGAAATAATTTTTTATTTATGATATTATAAAATTTGTAAATATAATTTAACAAATTACTCAACATGCTACCTCTGTGGTATCTGAACAAAATTATAATGGGTGTATTTAAAATATAATTGAAACAATGATATACTCTATATTACATCCCTTTGAAACACCATGATCTAATTTAATGGGATTAGTCTTATAAAAGGGACCCATTTCCCTTCGTCAAATTCAAATAAATTACATCTATATGTATATAGAAATCCATAAAAAGATCATGCTTAAAAAACTAGTAGGACAACCCCATCATTTTCTTTAATATATTCCCATGTACAATTAGGGTATTCCATGAAATTAAAAAATGTGAAACTATGAATAATAATAATCTAATTAGTACTATTTTGATATCCAAGCTTATAAAACACCATTTATAATAGATTCTCTTATATAATGGATGGTTGATCAAGCTGTAGGATATGAAAAAGAACTATCCACTAGGTTGTTGATATTGCACTCTGATTCCATAAGGTATCTTGTCTCGGGGTTGGATACTGGGATAACTATTGAGCATGTTCGCAATATCCTTCATGCATTAATATTATCAATGTCTACCTTATTTCTACAAGGCATGAAATTAAAACCATTACCAAATGTTTTCGTTCTCCTACCATATATATGAATAGACTGACAACCTCACATAACATTGATTGTGCTTCCACACTAAGGGATAATATTACCACAATGATCCATATTTAATGAAAACTATAGAAAACATATTCCCCATACTATAACTTGTATTATTCCATCCACATGTAGCTTCCCCAGAAAATATCTTTAATATGCTTCCCTCCCCTTCAGTTCTTCTCCCCCACACCCCTGAATCTCCTCCAGAACTCCACCAATGCACCCTAAATATCCTCCCCTAATTCCCATATCCTATATTTTCCTATTCTCCATACCTATCCCCTCCTCCTGTCTCATATGTTTCTCCTCCTAAAACCCTCTGTGACACCTACTCCTACCTTGGAATCCTCCTCCTCCGCCACCTTCTGCACTGAGTTTGCCTCTAGTCTTCATCTTCGCTTCAGACTATGAATCCCCCTCTAATATCCTCTCTACCTCTTCCACATCCGAATAAAATTCCCCCTCGTATGAATACCATCTCACTGGCCCCATATCCTTGAATCGGTTTCTACTTTTTAGCATTGTCGAGTGTTTATTCGATAACAGATCTATTACCTACCTGGTTGAATTCTGATCCATAATCTCTGCATTGTGTAGGAATTCATCAAAACCATATCATCCTCCCTGATTCCTATTTTGTCTCTACCAATCTAGATACATACTTTCTAAAATTCGTTTACCTCATACAATCACATATCTATCTCTGCCTCTCCTCCTCAATCAATCCCATATTCCTCCCTTTCCTCTATGAAACATCTAAACCGATCGTAGACATAACCCCGGCATAGGGGCGACCATGGGAAGGGAACCCCAAACATGGCTGAGAATTGGGATTCCATGAAGTGAAAAGGATTCATTAATGGTGGAATTTCCCTTAAAGAACCTTTATATTTTTAATATATGTATACATGATTTTTCTATATTTTTTATTTGATATCCTCGAAGTGTTTTTTGGTTTTTTTGATATAATTACCATTAAATGTTTTGTGATTGTCTTAATCATGCAGAAACCTGAAATTGGGATTAGATTCAATCATGATAGAATGTTTCTGAATTTGATTAAACTACTAAAGATGTTATAATTTACATCCCTCTTCCTCCAGATATCCATCGGAGTATATTATACTACATGATTCAATCCAATCATATTGAATATTGAATAATAGGAACTCGTCTATATCTCAATGTATTTTTTTTAATTCATTCAAATGCACTCAATTATACATGGAATATTTTCGTGATATGTCTACTGATAATCAATGGATTAATTGATTCATATTCATTGATTCATATAATGAGGTTTCATACATGGGGAAGCCTATCTCTTCTTTATGGACATTAGGTGAGTTCGATGACTCTTTCTATATCAATCCATATCATTACAAAATTATTTTTCTCTATTTTACCACACCATTATAAAATTGAATTGGGATTCAATTTCGTTTTATTGGAATATCATAGTAATAAAGTTTTCATTTTAGGCATTACCTATTCATGTCATGGAATAAATTCTTAGGTAAATCAAATACCAATATCCCTAATTCAGGTCATCACATCATTCATAGCCATTCCCATATCCGTTCTTTAGGATATACATGTCTGAATCATAGAGGAACATCTGGTATGTCTAATTGGGTTATTTTTTATTTATATTCAAATAATTAGATGAATATTCATGTTTTATTACAGATTTTATCTGGATTATTCTGAAAACTAGTTCATCTATTTTCATATATTTTAGTTTTTCATATTCATTTTTTTAATTCAATATATATTTAGTTTATTTGAAAAAATGTACAATTATTCCATGGAATATAGTTATCAAATATATTTCATCTGTATCCTTCACACTAGGATTATGTCACCCGCACCCTAGGGATGTCTAATATTCCTATTTGTGTAATAATAATCATAATAGAGTACATTTTTTGATGATTTTTATATGACATTTCATTTATTTTCACAAGAATGGAAACCATGGAAAACAGTATAAAAGTTTCTACAAGATATTAAAGTAAAAAGAATATAATATACCATATACTATTAAGAAATCATAGGATTCTATAACTTCTTTCTGATAGGCCTCCTTGCCACAATGCAACCTTGCCCCACCACCACTTCCTCTACTTACCCATCATCAGCACAATTATATCCATATTCTTATCCATGTGGAATAAATTTTGATATCAACATGAAACTTATATTAAAATATTCTATGCATCATATTCTTTTAATGGACAATGAAGTAGTTCGTCAACTGAAAGATGAGAAAACATGTTACCATCATCTAATGTTGTATCAGATAGTCCTTACTCAATGAATATCTATTCTCCACCTTTCTACCAGAGGATAGTTATAACTTATTGGATCAATAAAATATTTTACACATACGAATCCAACCAATTTCTGTTATTTTGATTTTACTTCATTCACTTTTTTCATTCCATTTTTTCAAATAACAAATGTTATTATTTCTAAACATTATCCAATGTGTCAATTTTCATTATTATTTATGCGTCAAATTCCCTCTTTATATCTAAATTGAAGTAATCATCAATTATTCATTATAAAAGGTTATGTCTTTATCTCACTCGAATAAATTGATACTATACAATAATATATAATTAATTTTTAGATGATATGTAATGTATTATTGATGGGAGAACTGTCGATGAAATTCCATAAAAGTAATAATCAAGTATTTTTTAATTTGATATCAATATTTATACTCTAGGTATACTCTATTACATAATTGAGTAATGCAATATTGTTTTTTTATGTTAAAAATATTTTTCATTAATCCTATATAATAGTTATAAGTAATTTTATACTCTATATTACAATTTTGTAATCAAAGATCAATGATTAATTTTCTAGTTACAATAAAATTTCACATATATTTTTATATCCAGGGAGATTCTATTTTAGTCATCCAAATATTATTTCCATAAATTAATTTTTTATTTCCATAGAATTGGTGTTATTTCAACAAGAAACAGATTTCAAGTGTCCATTGAAACACAAAAAACATCCACATTTATTGTGAGAAAAAATTTAAGGGCTTTTGACCAAGTAGGATTATGTTCATTGTTCCATATTTCCATGTATAGTGATATTTTGAACACTTTTTCATTTTATAATTTATTTATATATTTATAGTATTATAATAAGTTTTCAATATGTTTTGAAACAATTCATAGTTCCTAAATTTCCCTAATTGCCTTAAATTATTAATCTTATTTTTACATTTTTACATATATGACCTAAATCAATATGCACGTCCCTCTTCCATGTTTCTTTGTAGTAATGGATAAGATGTATCACAATAATTTCAATTGAGAATGCTATGGGGGTAAAAAAAGGATCGAATACCATAATATCATTAATGTTTGATGAATTCTATCAAATGGGTGGTGTCTATTTTAACATTATTGTATATTATACATACATTTGTTAAGGGAAATGTTTTTATTTTGTATTTGATGATTATGTAATGGGAATGACATATTTCTCATGGGTACTACTGGATAATTGTTTGTGATAAGCTACTTACACCACCAGGATTTTTCTATACTTTTTGGGTTGATACAGATTCATTATATTCTTTCTTAAATCATTTTGTGAATCTATATCGGTTCCCATAATTATCACTGTTATAAAAATAAAAGGTATTTTTTTTTATCTATTTTGATGTTCACCACACATGAAATACTATTCAATTACAGTTCCATATAGATTTAATATTTTGAAAAAACTAAAGGGTTTAGGCCTACCTATAAATTAAATGTCTTTTCCTATAAGGTAATGAAGTTTAAAAAAACTCTAAAAGGGAATGTATATCTCCATCAACATTTTATATACATGAATTATTTAATTTATTAAATATATTTTCAAAATTGTAACACCCCAATCCCAGAAGCCTGGATCCGGTGCATTATTTTATTAAATTTTTCCTGAATAAAAAGAATCAATTCCCAAAATGACTGATTAGTTTAGACGTATTGGAAAAATATTATTTCATACATGATACCATTAAAAAATTAGGAAAACTAAATAAAACATGATACTATAAAATTTGAAATAAATTACATCCTTGAAAGCATATACAATGCATTCTCCTTCATAACCTAGGGAACAAAATCTTAAGATAGTGGGTACCTTAGAATAATTATAAATGTAAATAATACAGAATTTTTAATCACAAACCTAAACTCTATGGATAGTGAGACACTAAAAACTTGTGCTTTTAAAATACACATGATTATGATATGATAGAAATGAAATATGGAAAAAAATACATAATAGAACAAAACCATGGATATTATACAAGTTGAATAATCTCTTGGAAAATAAATTAATAGTTTCATAATGAGGTAATCCATAATATCAGACCTCATAAATATTATTTCAAGGCCTCGTGCCAAAACCAAACATAAACAGGTAAAAACATAAACTAGTTTGTCTCGTGACACCAACTGAATCATCGTGAGGCTATAGAAGGACCCTCTCATCACATACTATCTACAATTAATTAATAATATGTATAATAAATTATATATTTAAATAAATTATTCCAATAAATCCTTGAAATTTTTGAATCATAATCATAGATGAAAATACTCTAATTAAATCATTGAAAATTTATTGAGGAAAATTATCATTAAACATTGCAAAGTATCACATACCACATTGAAATATTTATTTATTAATTAAATAAATTATCATTCCAATAATATTAATCATTATTTGATATGTCATAGGTAATTTTATACACTACATGCATGTAAAAATGGGTGAACAAATCATAATTTTCATATAATTAAATGTGAGATGAGAAAACCCCCATAACATTGGAAAGAAGAGTTATTTTAAAAAATCATTTATATTTGTGAAAAATTACTATTTAACATATCAATATCATATTAAATAAAATGGAATGAAATTGAAATTATATTTTAGGAATATAAGATATCCCACTAAAGTGAAATTATGTAAAAATATTTTTTAAGAAACATTAGAAATAAAAAAAATAGTGCGACATAATGAATAGATTTTAAAGAGGGAAATTTTTTTATTGAAAATAGAAATGTCCCATGATAGTTTCTCTGGATAAAACGTGTGAATTTATATTATTAATTATGGATTAAAACATATTACATAGTGCACTTGATCATGGGTAATAATTTCTGAAGTTCCCTTGAATCTGGCTTGTTTATCTAGAAAAATTGATAATGGAATCATTGTAAATAAGGTATATCCCCATCAAAGAGGTGATATCTAATCATCATATTTAGTATTGATACATATTAAAATAATTTATAATAAATATAAATATAATGAAATTGAATTTTCATAATGGAAGAGACAGTGTAACCTTAAGGCAAAACTCGGGTTCAAGTATAATCCTTAACCTGTTTATAGTCAATCAAATCATCTGCCCAAAAATTAATAATAATTAACTTATAAATTTATTCCCATGAAAATAAATACATTCATTACATGTTAAATCAATTCTAATTATACAAACACCATACCTATGAAATAGTGGGTAATAAGGAATATCCTACAGAAAATGAATTGATATGAGAACACCCTTACCTTATGTCTAAATGTATTCATCACATGATATTATGTTTTTTAATAATAAAATTATATTCATTAATTCAAAAGTACTTAATTTTATCTTTATTAAGTTCATTTATGTTCTTTTAGATGGGTTAAGATATTCAATTTCATAATTTGGTAGTGAACATTTTTTTTGATTTCATGACCAGTTGGCTTGTATAATAGCATGAGAGTTCATGTAAAATTAAAATTGAAATATAGAATTGTGGTTATTAATTATTAATTTTCATATTTATTGTTAAATGATCATATAAATCAATTGTTTATTTTTGTAGAAGATGAATCATTTTATAAAATTTTAATGATGGTTTTTTAGATTAATTTGGTGGTTTTTCAATCACCAAAATCACATATTATTTTATCATTTAATACCACATTTAAAAAATGAGTCCAAAAAATATAATAGGATATATTACATACTTTATTATATGGTGAAACCATAAAAATGTTTTCATGGAATTAAATTTTTTTGACAATTGAAATTAAAAACTGGTCATCCGTGAATGTGATCAATTAAAACATCTCATACAGTGTGTTAATCTTTTATATAAGATAAGGGAAAAGAGATATGATGATGAAATATTATATTAGCATAAAAACATTCAAGTACATGTATGGTACTAGAATTGTTTCGTAGCGGCCCGGTTACTCCGGTTACCCGATAACCTGATCGTCCTTAACATAGCTCGAAGGGCGTTCACAAACCCCAATGGTTGGTGAATGACATCTGGCATCACACTACATGCATGTGGGGATGATTTTTTCAACAACAATTTAGAATAAAAAGATTCAAGACAATATGCATATCAATAAAAACTCCATTGGGAGTGAAATTCCAGAATAAAATTGGATATAAACAAGACCAAATTACTGAAACTCAAGTACTAAAATAGGGAAACACAACCCAGGTTCCCTAAGGATACAACTGAACATGACCAAGGGACAAGAGGTGGATCCACCTCAAATACATCCATTCCACTTTCTTAGACATTTAAGGATAAAGTTTAAAAACATTTTAAGGAAAATGTTTGGTTTGATCTAAAAATCCCAGTAGGGTATCACCACATATTCCATAATAGATTCAAATATATTTTTAATCAAATGGATTCTTTCAATTTTTGTAGATAAATTTTTTTTTCATTTTAAAGAATAATTAAACAATTCAATCTATATAGTTCAAATTGTGGGAAAATACGTTATTAAAGGACATTACAAAATGATGGAATATTTAAAAAAATAATGGCTAAAGTAAAACATGTACATAAAACAGTTCAAGTAAAATCAGTAGGCATGTAAAGCAGTTCGAAATCATTGGTATGCATTTACATCTCAAATATAAATAAACATGCGAGCAAAATAGGAATCCGCAAAAAGGTACGACAGTATTAGCCAGCTACAAGATTCCAAGCTCTCTTTGCAAACTCATAAAAATGTGTATAAATATGTCCATATGACACTGGCCAAAGGAGACTCATCACCGACCCGTCAGGGATGTGGCCCACAGCAACTATGTTTCAGAACATTGTCATAGCATAGATTGTATAAAAATAACTCACTAACTACATAAGTATTCCGTGGGTATTTACATGATGGGTGACCTATTTTAAGACTTCATAAAAATACGATCAATCCCATTATTCCATTTCTAAATATCCAATTTCTTCCAATTTAAAACCGAAAAATGTTTTATTCAATAAAAATGAATTTTTTCACAAGATAAAACTAATGGGTTTCTATCTAATAATTTTAATCCATTTTCACTAGATTGAAATCCATTCAAATCCAATTATATCATTACAGAATTTATTTCCACAAATAAATTCAAAATTTTAATTGAAATCATTTCCGTTAAATCAACAGTTTAAATTAAAAAATTCAAATCATCCAATTTCAATAAAAATGCCCAATTCTATAGAACTGTGGGTTTTCCAAAATTCCATGCCAAAATCCTTCCAAATATCTCAATTCACTACAATTGGGTTTTTATCAATTTAATTGAGTGAAATTTTTTCAATTGAATTTAAATCATCATTTGAAATAAATCAAGCAACCCAAGGATAATCAATTTGGCTAATCAGAACAGAACCACCTACCTCACAGTCATTAATGTCAGCGGTAATGATCACCCACCCCTTGTGGTTCAACACATCTTCTCACGAACCTATTAATGTAACCGTTGACACACCTATGATCGTTGTTCGTCAAGGGTTCTAAGAACCAATATAGTTATTTTATTTCAAAAGAAAATGTAATATCACATGTGATTTATAGATTCTCTCCCCTGAATAATTTCTAAAATCATTTAGGTCAATGCATCTAATTACAATAATTATCCCCAAGAATAATTCTAAACCACATTCAATATTTTATAACCATCAATTAAATTGGGAACATAAGTTTTATTTCACATAATTATTCTTTTTATATAAAATAGTGTGTGTGTGTGTGTGTGTATGTATATATATATATATATATCAAAATACCCTTGATAATGAAATTATCATTTAATAATACTTTGCATTTTTCTATTCATAAATTCTTCCATAAATATCTTTCTTATTAATTAAAGAAAATATAATTTGATAATATTAATAATTATCATTTGTTAATACATGTAATTAATGTATAATAAGTTTAATAAACTATATTTCAGTTTAATTATCATAAATAATTTTACAAATTTATCCATTGAAAATTTACCTCAAGATTATATTTGATAAATTTATGCTTATCATTTCATAGAACCTCATAATTATCATTTGATAATATAACATAATTGATCCTTCTATATTAATTTAATATTTTATTTTGATAATCCAAATCCTATTTAAATTATCATTTGATAGTTTTTGGATTATCATATGAAAATTTAGGACTCTATAATTTTTATATAAATCCTTCATTATTTGTTTTTGGAATTATTATAGGTAAATTGAATATGAAGAATACATTAAATAGATACATTATAGGAAAACAAAAACCCTTTTTTTTAAATGCACAAAACCTAGAAAATAACCATTTTCACTTAAAAAGTATGGAGGAGAATGAACATTGGTCCAAGGGGCTTCATGGATCATGTACAGGGGAGTTTCTCAATCCATCGGGCTGCATAAGGATGAACAATGAAAACATCAAGAAATTCCCCAATTTAACAACCCTAAAGATGAATAATTTAAAAATCCATTTTTAAACAAAAAATTAAATCATTAATCCACCCATAATTCATTAAAGGCTCATTTATTTCACCCAATTAAGGAGTTGCGACTAAAAAAATGAAGACAACGAAGAAACAAATTGTTTTGGAATAATACATGCATTGGTATGGAGGTTTATTTACAATGGAAGTAGACACATTCATTTTACACATTTTTATTTTAATTGTTTATTTAATTAAAAATAAATATCTAACATAAATATTAAATAATATCAAACGTCTGTTGCGCATGAATTTAATAACTTGTTTAGGGTAAACACTTCATTCCAGACCCAATGATGGTCTCATATTTCTCAAATTATGAATAGGTTGAGAGATATTTATGATTTTATATTTATAAACCGGAAAAAATAAATAATTAAAATAAAAAAAAGTTTTTTTTTGGGTGAGGAATCCAAACACCAAACTAAAACTAATTGTATAGAATTCCTAGGTTAAATCCCTCATTCTATACCTATCATTGGTCTCTGATTTTACATGCAATGCATTCTCTATGAGATATTTAATTATTTTGAATAAATAATATATTAAATATTATTTAATAACATTATCTCACGATTGAGACATCTAATAGTCTGGAAAATTTGAATTTTTTACCCCTCCGAGGGTAAATAACATATTTCAGATAATAATAGTGTTATCAAATTTCTCAACCAACATACCTTTTGAGAGTAACTTAAATATTTTAAGTAAAACGTGTGTGCTTAATATAATCTATTTAATAATTTTATTCCATCTTCACCAAGCCTTTTTGGGCCTTTTAATCATGCACCAACTTAGTGTTTAAATCAATAAATATTTAATTGAATATTGTTGATTATTAATTGGGAGTTTTACCATTCTACGATGTGTTTACCAAAAACACCACTTTTTCAATGACAAACCACTTTCCAATTTAATGTAATAATAATATAACCCAACATGGTTTTGGAATACCTGAATCAGTAATGGTATGTTGCAACCTCCAAAACATAGGAATTTTCTACCCCTATAAAAACTAAATATAAGCCACCATGTAAAAAATAAAAGGAAATTGTTCTCTCTTCAGTGCCTCCCTCTCTCTCATCTCATTAGAATTAGAACCATGCTTCCATTTTATACAGGCCAGAGTAATCTTCCTCCCATGAAGTACCTTTGTCTCTGGATCAACACCATGACTTGTCATTCAGTAATAGAGAAAACTAGTTCCACTTCAAGATCATTCCAACTCAGAACATGACATGGGTTAGATAAATGATTTCAAAGCAAATATACCTTAAATATATTATGTGTTTATTTCAGTTGTCATGGTAGTGAGTAATGTTAGGAATCTTTCCCCAATAGATCAAAAATTTAATAATGACCCACAAAATGAGGACTAAACTTCCCTTTCCTCATAAGGCTTCGATGAAGGAACTAAGTGAAACTTTTAAGATCACCATCATACCAATTGGGAAATCCAATGTTCTATGGTGACGATCAAAACTTGAATTATATCAGCTCTGGACCATTAAAATTCACAGAAGAAACAAATGAATCTTAGTGTTCATTTCTTGGATTAAACTTGGTCCAATCAAGGAACTTTCACCAACCTCCATCCAACACAATGGATATTTACAATGATGGCCATACAAGCCCTCAAAAGGAGTCATTTTGATCTTGAACTGGTAAGTATTGTAATTCTAAAACACAATAATTCCAAAATGATCATCCAATCCTCACCAAAGTGAATAAAAAAATAGTTAATCATATCTTCAAGAAAAACATCCAACCTGGACAAAAACTATTTCAATTCAATTGGAGTCATGTGGTTAGATAAAATTGAAACCGGTTGAGTACCTGGAATTTTGTCAATAGAGAACCCAACCTCCCGTACTAGTAGAAAACCTGGAAATTTACAAGGAAACACGTAGTCAAACTCAACAATGACTATGGAGAGATCACTGCTCCAAATCATTATCAAACACTAAAATAACCTTCCCTGGATACGGATAAGAAGGTCTAGCCCCACTCGACCTTGGGTCCCATTCTCCATGAAATAAAAGAGGCACACCACTAGGTGAGTTAATGTAGATCCTTCAAAGTTATCAATCAATCCAGGCTTTAGTGAAAATGATCTGATCCATCACAAATATGACATCAATAGATTTCATGTCGAGTACCAGAAAACTCCAAGAACGTTTGACATCTAAAAGAGAGAATACACATGTAGTACTACAAAGACTCTTCTCGCTCATCACACTAAGGGGTTTTCTAATATTCATTACACTGGATAAAATCTCTATAAGATGATTAATAAGACTAATGGAATGGGTTGAAAAAAATGAGTGAGATAAACTAGTATCAAATCAATCAGTCACTAAAGGTGAAACAATTATAATGATACATATCACAGTTGCAAAACGTATATCATCTTCCTCTAGAGACTCATACATTATGTGAACAATCTTTGGTCTAGATTCATGTGGATGGAACTCTTTTGTACATGAAAAATTTGATTATACACTAGTTTTTTAATTTCCTTATGATATTGTCTAGTTACGTGGAGTGTAAACGTTGTGGAAAAACATCATTAAGTTCTCTAAACATTGGTATGATCCACAAATCTGTCGGTCTTCTCAAGATAGAAAATCTATATAGTATTGGCCAACAACATTGACTCTGGATAGATGTGGTGAGTTAAGAGAAACTTGAATCCCTTCCACTCTAATCCCCATTGTTTCTTTTCTGTCACTACTGAATCCCACCATCCATTTCATAATCCCTCCAAAATGAAGGTGTCACACATTACCTTGATCTCATCTAGTGACTCCTAGAACTCAAACAGATGTTTTATCATGCCCAATAATTCCTCATCAGGATGAGGATCAGTAGAACCTTTGAAATATGGTTGTTTTTGGTGAATAAACTTTGGAGAATAATTTTGAAGAGCATCCGTCCATGGTTTCATAGCTAGATCCCGAATGAAAACTAGCAGTGGTGCATATCCCTGAGCTAGGATATTTTGCATAATCACCACAACTTGGATTGGGTCCACTGGAGGATTTTCTCACTGAGGTTCAGTAGTATCCCCTTCCTAGTTTTGATTCACACATCTTCTTAGAGGCATGATATTTCAAAACATCAACTGTCAAAATGGAAGACATCAAATAATGCTCATACATGGAAACATGGGAAACATGATCCCGACCGGTAGAACATACATAATTTTTATTTCACACTATCTAAATGAAAATTATGAAAATTATCGAAAATATACAGAAGTAGTCTTTCCCTAACAACCCATGGTGACCTAAGGGTCATTGTGGGGAGAGCTAGCGAGTCACCCAATCACAACTACATCCTAAGTCCCGACAAGACTTCACAAATGCAAACAGACATCACATAAAATGATCAACCTCGCATTGATACAAATTTATCACTAACCATCCTAGGTACCTTGGTAACTGGATATCTGAACCAGCCCTTACATAACACGAAGGTAGTTCCCGATCTCCACAGGTCGGTGACTAGCACCTAGAATCACACAACATGAATGTGGGAATGATTTTTTCACCAAAAATGCAGAAGTAAAAGAAGCATGAAAACAGGTATTTCAAAATAAAACATCACTGAGAGGAATGGACCCTAAAAAATGCATAACCAAGCCCAGAGTTCTAAAACCCAAGTAGAAAAATAGGAAAACATAACCCAGGCCCCAAAGGAATAAAATCACCAAAACTGAGGGTTAACAGCTGAATCCACCTCCAAGACATCCTTTCCCCTTGCCCGGACCAGGAATGAGAATGTCTACAAACACCAGAAAGAAAAAGTTGGGTGTGGGAAAAAATCCCAGTAGGGTATCACTAGGTATTCCATAATTAATTCTAACAATAGATTAATCAATGGATTTCCTTCAATTTTTATTGATAAACTGGTTTGAAATTTTCAAGAAAAATTAAACAATTCAGGATATACAGCTCAAATGATGGAAAAATACTTTAAGAAATGACTTTATAAAATTATGGAAAATTTCTAAAAACATTGAATTAAATAAAACAGGTTCATAAAAGAGTTCATGTAAAATTAGAAGGCATGTTAAGTAGTTCAAAATCACTGGCATACATTTATATCTCAAATAAAAATAAACAACTGAGATACATGGTCATCATGCAAAAGGTACGATAGTATTAACCAGCTATAGGATTTTTCACTATCTATGTGAACACATAAAAATGTGTATACACACACCCCAATAAAAATGGGCGAAGAAGACTCCTCCACAACCTATCCAGGATGTGACTCGCTACAAGTATGTTTCAGAACATTGCCGTAGCGTAGAGTGTATCCAAATAACTCAATAACTACCTATGTCTTTAATTCTCTCATACATGATGGGTGAAATTTTTTAAGACTACTTAGAAATATGATCATCCCCCTAATTCCCTTAAAAAAGTTCCAATTTCATCCCATTTAAAACCGAAAAATGATTTATTTAAAAATAATCTCTTTTTCACAAGAAAAAAATCACAAGGTTTCTATTAAATCATTTTAATCCATTTTCAGTAGTTTGAAATACATTAAAAATCAATTATAACATTAATCAATATAATTCCCCAATTAAATTAAACAATTTAATTGAAATAATTTCAATCAAATTCACAATTTAAATTAAACAATTTAAATTAATCAATTTAAATCAACTGTTTTCCAAAAACACACCCAATTCAATAGAACTGGGGGTTTTACAAGATTTCGAGCCAAAACCATTTTAAATATATCAATTCACTAGAATCGGATTTTTATCAATTTAATGGGATGAAAATTTTAGCAATTGTATTTATATCAACAATTGAATTTAATCAAGCAATACAAGGATAATAAATTTGGATAATTGGAAAGGAACCACCTTTTTTCAGGTTGATAATGTCAGTGGAAATGACCATCCACCCTATGTGGTTCAACGCACCTCCTCACGATGCCATTATAGTTAGCGTCGACGCACCTATGATCGATGTTCTTCAATGGTCAGTAGAACCGATATAGTTATATTATTTTAAAATAAAATGAAATATCACATATGATATATTGTTTCTCTCTCCTAATTAATTTCCCAAATTGTTCAGGTCAAAGCAAGAAACTATAAGAATAATCGACAAGAATAATTATAAACCACATTCAATAATTTATATCCATCAGTTAATTAGATATAATAAGTGGTATTTTACATAATTATTCTATTTTTATATAAAAAGGTATGTATATATATATATATAAAATTATCCATTGATAATGAAATTATCATATAATAAGAATTTTTATTTATATAGTGATAGATTTTTCAATAACTATCTATTTTATAAATTCAAGAAATTATCATTTGATAATATTAATAATTATCATTTGTTTATCAATGTAATTAAAGTGTGATAATTTCAATAAACTAATTTCTAGTTTAATTATCATAAATAATTTTACGTCTTTATCCATTGATAATTTACTTCAAGATTATTTTTGATAAATTTATTTCTAACATTCAATAAAACATCATAATTATCATTTAAAAATTTGACACAATTTCCCCATGTCAACTAATTTAAAACTATATTTTTATAGTCCAAAACATATTTAAATTATCATATGATAATTTTGGGATTATCATTGGAAAATATTGTTCTTTAGAATTTTTATATAAATCCCCCTTTATTTTCAATAAATTTATTATATATTAAATGAAAAGGAAGAATAAATTAAAGAGATAAAATATAAGAAAACAAAGCCCTTTTTTAGAAGGACCACACACATCAAAGAACCATGTGCATTTTAATCGGATGGAGGAGAATGATGATTGGCACATGGGGCTTCTTGGAATAGGCTCATGGGAGTTACAAAATCCATTGGGATTGACAAGAACGAAAAATGGAAACATCAAGGAGTTCCACAATTTAAGAACCCAAAACATGGAGCATTTAAAATTCCATTTTCAAACGCCCCTTTAAATCAATTACTCAATCCAAAATTCCTTTTGGATTCATTTATTTGACTAATTTAAGGTGTTATAACTGAAATGAATGAAAATAGGGAAGAAATAAATTTTTTTGGAATCATACATGTGTGGTTATGGAGGTTTTATGATGAAGGAAGAATAAAACATCATTTTAAAATTTTTTCACTTAATTATTTATTTTATTAAATATTGATCATTTAACAAAAAAATTTAATAATATCAAATGTAAATTGTGAATGAATGTAATACCCCATCATGGGTAAACACACCATTCCAGACCTAATGGTGGTCTTGCATTTCACAAACGATGAACATTTTTAGAGATATTTATGATTTAATATTTTAAAAACATAACAAATTAATAATTAAAATTAAAAATGATATTTTTGCAGGTGATGCATCCTAACAAAAAATGCATACTAATGTTATAAACTGCCTATGGTAATCCCCTTATTTAGGATCTATCAGTGGTCTCAAATTTTCCATATGATGCACCGTTTAGGAGATATTTTATTATATTTATCATATAATATATTAAATATTATTTTATTACTTTATCTCATGAGAGAGACGTCCAAAAGTTAGGCACTCTCAAATATTATACCCCTTATAAGTTAAATACTATATTTCAGACATAATAGTGGTCTCAAATTTCTCCTATCACGCACCGTTTTGGAGTTATTTAAAAAATATAAATAAAAAGTTTTCACTTAATATATTCTATTGAATAATTTTATTACATCTTCGTCAATCCTTTAGGGCCGTATAATCATGCATTAGCTCAGTGTTTAACTCATAAAATATTTATTTGAATATTCTAGAGTATTAATTGGGTTTTTTACCATTCCACGATGTGTTTAACCAAAACACAACATTTCACTGATAAACAATTTTTACCTTTTAGCGTAATAATAATTTAACACAAGAGGGATTAGAAATATATGATACAATAATGGGTTGTTACAACCTCTCCACCATAAAAACTTTATGTCCCCATGATGCCTACAAAGAAGCATGTATGTAAAAAATACAAGGACACTTCTCTCTCATCAATGACTCCCACTATAAAATATCATGAGAATTAGAACCATTTTTCCATATCATACTATCAAGAGGAATCATCCTCCCACTGAGTATATTTGTCTCATTATCAATAACTATAAATGGTCATTCAGTCATGGATAAAACAGGTTCAACTTCAAGATCACGCCAACTCAGAACTTGAGATGGGTCAGATAAAAGATTTTGAAGCTAAAATTCCATGAAACACATTATATATCGATGTTAGATATGGTGGTTGTTCTTATTGGTAAGAAACATTCCCTCCATGGCCAAAAATCTTGAAAGGTCCCACAAAATGATGAGTAAACATCCCTTGCCTCACAAGCCTTCTATGCCCAAACATGGTGAATCTTTTACGAACACATGGTTACCAAAATTGACCTCCAATTTTCTATGATGTTGATAAACACATGAATTATACCAGATCTAGGATATTAACATTCACTGAAGAAACAAAAAAATTGTATTTGTCGTCTCTTGGAACAATCTTGGTCCAACTAAGGAACTTTCACCAACCACCGACCAATATAATAGAGATTTAAAAGGATGGACATACAAGGCCGCAAAAGGAGTCATTCGGTTCTTAGAGTGGTAATTATTTTCATAAGAAAACTCATGTTTCCCCAAATGATCATCCATGACCCACCAATGTAAATAAAACAAGAGTGAAGCATATCCTTAGGAAAAACATCCAACTAGGACATCAACTATTTCTGTTCAACTGAAGTAATGTTGTAAGATAGAATTGAAACTTGTAGAGTATCATGTGTTATGTTTATAGAATACTAAAACACCCTTATTGGAGAAAAACTAGGGATTTCATAATGAAACAAATCGGGAAACTCAAAGATGACTATGGGAAGATCACCTCTATTAATCAGAAGAAAACCATAAAATTACCTTTCCAAACTCCAGATAAGAAGGTTTGGAACCAGTTGACATGGGGTCCCATTCTCCATGAAATACAAGATTCCCACAACTAGTGGTGTTAAGGTAAACCAATCAATGAAACCAATCAATCCGAGATTTATTGGAAATGATCCAATATATCCCGAATACGATGTCAAGAGATTTCATGTCGAGTACTAGAAACCTCCAAGAATGTTAAACATCTGATATAGAGAAGACACATAAAGTACTATAGAGACCCTTCTCTCTCGTAATACCAAGTGGTGTAGTAATATTCATTACACAAGTTAAAATCCCAATATGAAGATTAAGAATATTAACGGCATGGGTTGAAAAAACTGAGTGAGATGCACCAGAATCTAATAGAGTATTCACAAAATATGAAACTATAGTAATGATACCAATCTTGTTCGCTGGACATATATCAGCATCTTCTAGAGGCACTTTCACTACGTGGAGAAGCTTCGTTCTGGATGCCTATGGTTGGAACACTTTTTTAAGTGAAAAATTTTATTACCCAATATTTTTTTATGATTTTTAGGATCTCGTTCCCTTAAGTGGAGTGAAAAAGTTGTGGAAAGACTTTTGTAAGTCCCTTAAACATTTATAGGATCCACAGTTCTATCGGTCCCCAATAGCTTGAGAAACTCAACATCCTTGGCCAACACCATTGACTATGGATATAAGTGGTGAGTGAAATGAAACATCAATTCCTTCTACTCAAAGCCTCCATATTTCTTTTCTATCACTATCATATCCCACATCTGCTTCTTATTCCCTTCGACATGAAGGTGGAAGAATTCCCCTTGAAATCATCCGGTGTCTTGAACAAGTCAAACATATGTTCAATCATACCCTAACATTCCATAGCATGTTTAGGATCATTAATACCATTAAAAACGGGTGGTTTATAGTGAATGAACTCTTAAGAAAATTTTTTAAGAGCATATCCCCAAGGTTCCACAGCTGGAGCCTGAATATGGACTCATGATGGTGCATATACCGAATTTTGGACAGTGCACACAATAACCTCATGTCGGATCGGGTCCACTGGGGGATTCACTAACCGAGGTTAAGCTGTATCCCCTTCCTTGATCTGATTCACACGTTTTCTCTAAAGAATGGTGTTTCAAAACATCAGAAGATAATATGAAATACATTAGATAAGATCATACCTAGAAATGAGGGAAACATGATCCTGATCAGTAGAACATACATGATTTGGATTTTACTCTATCCAAATCAAAATACGTAAAATAACAGAACTAATCCACAAGATGACTTTACCTAACTACCCCTAGTGAAATAATGTTATTTGCGGTGAGATATGGCCAGGTAGTCAATCAAAACTACCTTATAAGTCCCAATAGAATTTCACAAATTCATACTGACTTCAAGACAAAATCTCAACCTCCCTTTGATACCAATTTTTCATGAACCAGCCTGGGAAACCTGGTAACCTGATAACCGAGCCAGCCCTAACATAGCCTAAAAGGTGTTCTTGATCCCCATAGTTCAGTGACTGGTACCTGGCATCACACAACAGGCATGTGGGAATGATTTTTTCACCAACAATGTAGAAGTAAAAAAACAAGACAATATGAATTTCAAAAGAAAAATCCACTTTTAATAATGTAATAGATTACTATAAGGAATAAACAAGACCAATTTAGTTAAACCCAAGTACTAAAATAGGGAATAACAATGCATGTCCATAAATACACAACTCACCATGACTGAGGGTCAGCCTCTAGATCTTACTCCAAGAGATCATTTCCCCATGCTCGAACAAGTAAGGAGAAACTCTACAATCACCAGAAGGAAAAATAAGGGTGTGAGATAAAAATCTCAGTAAGGTCTCACCATATATTCCATAATATATTCCAACAATTAATAAATCATATTAATGATTTAAATTTTTATTGTTAAACATGGTTGACATTTTAATGCCTAATTAATCAAATCAGGATATACGGTTCAATTAATGGGAAATTACATTAAGAAAATACATTCTAAAATGATGTAGTATTTCTAAAAAAAATGGATTAAATTAAGTTGTTACATAAAATAGATGATGTAAAATCAACAGGCTTGTAAAGTAGTTCAAACACATTGGAATTCATTTATATCTAAAATATAAATAAATAAGTGAGTAACATGGCCATCTTCCAATAGGTATGATAGTATTAGCTAGCAACAGGATTCTAAACATTCTATGTGAACTCAGAAAATTGTGTATAATCACGTCCCAATGACACTAGAAAAAGGAGACTTGTCACCAACCCATATTGGATGTGACCCTCCGAATGTTTGTTTCATAACATTGTCGTAGGGTAGAGTGTATCCAAAAATATCACTAACTATATAAGGCTTTCAAGCTCTCTTACATGATAGGGGAACTATTATAATACATCATAAAAATATGATCTGTCACATTCTTCTATTTTAGAAGACCCGGTTTTTTTCAATCTAAAACCAAAACATGACTTTTTCACAAGATAAAACCACTAGGTTTCTATCAAATAATTTTATGCCATTTTTACTAGTTTTTAATCCTTCATAATCCAATTCCATCGTAAAAAAATTAACTTTCATAAATAAATTCAACAATTTAATTGAAATCATTTACAAAAAATTCACATTTTTAATTTAAAAATTTAAATCATCATATTTTCCTATATACAACCAATTCAATTGAAGTGGGGGTTTTACAAATTTAGAGGTAAAAACCATTTCAAAAATATAAATTCACTAGAATCATTTTTTTATCAATTTAATGGAATGAAAATTTGGGAAATTGAATTTAAATCAATAATTGAGTAAAATAAATCAATACAAGGATAATCAATTTGGAAAATCAGAATGGAACCGCCTACCCCAATGTCATTAATGTCAGTAGAAATGATCAACCACAGTGTGTGGTTTAACACACCTCCTCACGACACTATTAATGTATGTGACGACTCACCTATTATCGATGTTTTCAAGGGTTCCTAGAACAAATATAGTTATTTTATTTCAAAAGAAAATGAAATTTCACATGTGATCTATAGTTTCTCACTCCTGAATAATTTCCAACATCATTTAGGTCAATGAATGTAATTACAAGAATTATCCCCAATATAATTATAAAACACATTCAATAATTTATATCCATCAATTATTTTTATAATGTAACTACTATTTCACGTAATTATTCATTTTTATATAAAAAAGTATGTGTGTATATATATATATCAAATTATCCTTTGATGATGTAATTATCATTTAAAATGACTTTTCATTTATCTGGTGATAAATTCTTCAATAACATTCGTTTTTATAATTTCACGAAATTATCATTCTACAATATAAATAATTACCATTTGTTAATCAGTGTAATTATTGAAAGATAATTTCAATAAAATACATTCTGGATTAATTATAATTAGTAATTTTACATATTTATCACACGATAATGTACTTCAAGATAATCATTGATAAATTTCTGTTCTTCGTTTAATAAAACATCATAATTTCATTTTATAATTGGACACATTAGCTTCTTCTCGATTAATTTGAATCTATCTTCTGATAATCCAAAATCTATTGAAATTTTTATTTGTTTATTTTGGGATTATCATTTGAAAATTTAGGTCTTTATAATTTTAATATAAATCCACCATTATTTTGATTAGATTTATTATAAATGAAATGAAAAATACTAATAAATTAGATAAAAACACCATGCACAGTAAAGAAACATGAGCACTTCAATCATATAGAGGAGAATGATGATTGAGAAAAGGGGATTCATGGATCATGCACATGGGAGTTATGCAATCCATCAGGCATGGGAGGAATGAATAATGGAAATCTCAACGAATTCCCAAATTTAATTACCCATAAGATAGATCATTTTAAATTCCATTATCAAAAAATCCATTAAAATCCATTAATCAACCCAAAATTCATTGTGGTTTCATTTATTTCTCCCATTTAAGATGTTACAACTGAAATGAATGAAAATAGTGAAGAAAAAAACTGTTTTGGAGTCACACATGCGTGGCTATGGAGGGTTTTTGATGTAGGAAAATGAAATGTTCATTTTACACATTTTCAATTTAATTGTTTATTATATTAAAAATTATTATTTGATATAAAAATTAAGTAATATCTGATGTCCATTTCACATGAAAGCAATACCCCATATATGGTAAAAACGTTGTTTCTGACCCAACGATGGTCTAAAATTTCACAAATGATGAACAGTTTTAGATATATTTATGATTTAAATTTTTTTAAAAGGGAAAAATAAATAAATAAAATAAAAAAGATTGTTTTTGCAGGCGAGGAAACCAAACACCCAACACATAAAAAATTTATACCCTGCCTACGGTAAACCCCTCATTTAGACCTATAGATTATCTCAAATTTTCCATTCGAGGCACCATTTGTGAGATAATTGATTATTTTAAGTAAAAAATATATTAAATACAATTTAATAACATTATCTAATGAGTGACATGTCCAAATGACTATTGCTTTTTGAATGTCATACCCTTCCTTGGGTAAATACCATATTTCAGACATAATAGTGGTCTCAACATTCTCAAACGACGCACCTTTTGGGAGTTATTCAAATATTTTAAATAAAATATTTGTGCTTAATATATACTATTTAATAATTTTATACCATCTTTACTGATCCTTTTTGTGCCTTAGAATCATGAAACATCTCAGTGTTCCACTCATTTTATATTTAATAGAATATTTTAGAGTATTAATTGGGAATTTTACCATTCCACAATTTGATTAACAAAAAATGAAACACTTCAATGATAGAACATTTTTCCATTTTAACATAATTACAATTTAACACAATATGGTATAGGAATACCTAAAATAATAAAGGGATGTTACAACCCCCTTCCACCATAAGAATATTTTGTCCCCAAAAAGCATACGAATAATCATCCAGGTCAAAAATACAAGGACATTGTTCTCTAATCAGTGCCTCCTTCTCTCATATCTCATGAAAATTTGAATCATGCTTCCATTTAATACTAACCAGAGGAATTTGCATTCCATTAAGTACCTTTGTCTCATAATCAATAACCATGACTGGTCGTTCAGTCACAGATAAAACATGTTCCACTTCATGATCACGCCAACTTACAACATGAGTTGTGTTAGATAAATGTTTTTGAAGCTAAGATACATAAAATAAATTATGTATCGAAGTCATATGCAGTTTTAGTGATAAATGGTAAGATACATTCCCCATCTGATCAAAAATATCGAAAGGTCCCACAAAATGATGTGTAAACTTCTCTTTCCTCGCAGGACATCGATGACCATACATGGTGAAACATTTAAGAACACCTGGTTACCAAATAATATCTCCAAAGGTATATGTTGATGATAAAGACATGACTTATCTCTTCTCGGGGCCATTATCATTAACTATATAAACAACCGAATCTTATCTGTCTTCTCATGGATCAGTCCTAGTCCAATCAAGTAGCATTAACCATCCTCCGACCAACACAATGGATATTTACAAGGATTACCAAACAAGGCCTCAAAAGGATTCATTATTATTGTGGAATGGTAATTATTGTTATACAAAAAGTCAATGTTGGGGGAATAAAATCTATCCAATGAATTGAAATTATTTATGAAGAGATATTCCATTAAATCATGGGGTGTTATATTAATAGGGAATGTATTCCTAAATTACTTTAGTGTTTATAAATACAATTATAAAATATTTAATTAATAGTTTTTTGAGAAATGTAAATTTTGTTAGAAAATAAAATCAAATACATATATTCATATTAAGATATTCTCTTACATAGAACAATACTATAAAATAGTATTTTTTTAGAGCAGATATTTTATAATCAATTCGAAATCTATAATTTGTAAATAAAATTATTACTAATAAAAACATTTAATTTTAAATTATTATTTTTTAGAACATAATGTATTTAAATTTATAAAACAACTTATTATAGTGTTATAATAATCTTGGTATTATTCTGTTATGCATAATTTTTCTAAAATTTCGTATTTTTATATATTGGAATTATAGTGTATGACTTCTATTATTAAAATGTCTTTTTTGTTTACTGTTTCAATAATTAATCATATAGTGTTTTATATTATATGTATTTAGTGACAAACTACTCAGTTGTTTTGTACTCTATATGGTTTTCCTTCTAAAGGAATGTTATGTGGATCTAAAGTGAGACTCTCATGATGATAAAGATGCATTCCCTCAGTGTTTGTGATATAATGTATCCATGTTGGGTCAATTTAGTTATTTTATGTCTTTGTGGTATAAACATTGTGTGTTTTCGGCTTTTATGTTCAATTATTTAAATTGTCAGTAAGAGTCAATATTTATTTATAAGGTAGTCGCATGTCGTTCCGAATGTGGTATTTTTCCCATTTATTTTTTAACTATTTTTTAATAATATTGGAAAAATTTACCAATGGGATGGTTTTTAATTTTCTTTTACTAACCATATTGTTTAGAGGAGGACCTCGGACGTTGAATGAACATTTTTGATCATACATTTGGTTGAGGTAATCAACCATCCTAAATATTTATAAAGGGTGTTAAATAGGATAATATTGACGAATATTTCGATGTTATATGTTTTATATTTTTATAGGATGATTTTGATTGTTCATCTAAGGGGTTTCACCCAATGATAATTTATTAATTATTAATATTTAAATGAAATTAAAAAAATCTTAATAATAAATATTTACAGATAATGATTTTGTGACACATTACATGGAATAATTCATCACATTGGAGAGCATCCTTATGTTTGAGAGTTGTAAGGCTAAATACATTTGAAATAGAGGCTTGTATATGAGGCTAAATATGAAAAAAAACATAATATGTGGAGGTGGTAATGAGTTATACCTTGACATATAGAAGCTTTTATATGTGTATATTGTTTGTGGTAATGTATAAATAATTCAGGATTCAGAATTCATTAAAAATTATTTAATTTTATATCCATTAAATAAATTTGTTAATCCATTACATAGGTCATGAGTGGGTTTTTATCATGTAATTATATTTACCTGGCCACCACATCTGGTTCACCAACCTCAATGATTTGAAATGGTACTAAGGATATTTAATGGGAACTAAATAGATGATGCTTGGAGTATGATGGACTCGACTACTGATTAATTTTAATCCAATGATGTCTAGAATGTATTCATGATTAATTTGAAATAGATTATACAATTTATATTACATTTATAATTAATTGATATTCATTTTAATTTTTATCACTTGATAATTTGTTAGTGGGATGATAAGTCCATGTATTTTTAATTGATCATATGATTCATGTTTTAATTGTTGTAATCTTTGGGGGATCATCGACATTATCCCAGTGATATAATACCCAAGTTACTAAATATGTTTCGGTCTATTTGGGTATTACAGCATGGATTCTGTAAGATATTTATTAAATAATTTTGGGGACCTTTGGAATAAATCAATAGATATTGTGTTTGTATTATTTTATATTTCATTGGGTGACTTAAATTGTCACACCCAAACTTTTATGTTTTTTTTTATTTTTTTATTTCTTTGTTTTGGGTACTCGCACCGAGGTTTGGGTTGAGTCCCGGTGTAAAGTTTTTAAATTTTGATGATTTTGGGGGGTTTCAGATTGGTGGACGGGCACCACATGATTTTCATTAACCATACGGTAACCCCGTTGCTTGCGTAGGTACCCAAGTGGTCTGGAATGAGGTGTGCAGTTGCATGCAGGTTATTAAGCTAGGTAGTGAGTGCTCAGTTGTCTGGTTTTCAGAATATGGTAAATAAAATGGTTCAAATGTCTAAATTATATTAATAATAATGTTTTTATATAATTAATGATAGTAATATTACTAAAGTGATACTATTTTATTTTTATTAACTTTTATTATTATTATTGTTAAAATTATTGTATTAAGGATATTATTATAAATATTAGTCATATTATTATAATTAGTGTTATGTTATTAAAACGAAAAAATGGGTCCTAACCCTAATGACCTGGCGCAACCCCCCTTCCCCTTTGCGTTTTCCATGCACACCAAATCTCTCACCGTACGCGATCTTGTCGCCCCCCCCCCCCCCCCCATTCCCGCACAGGTCCCCCCCTCGGTCGTCCGCCTCCCCCTGCCGCGATCCAGCCCCAGCCTCCCACTCGCCACTCCGTACTCCGCCTTACCCCCTCTCCACCATCGACTTCACCGTGGATCTAGACCTCTGCACTCTCGCACTCACCTCACACTCCCCGCCTGTGCCCCTACCATCCACCCTTACAGGACCCTCGACCCTCGCTTCTCCCCGGATCCCGGACAGGCCCCCTCAGCACCCTCTCCACACCACCACCTAGGCCACAGCCTAGCCTTACGAGTGTTGTCTGCACCTCCTGGCCCCCCTCGTCTAATAGCATGCTGACCAGATCCCCTCCAATCTCCTCTCGACCATTTCACAACCCCTTTCATCAGGAATGCACCATCCAGCTGACCTCAACCTTGCCCCCTGCTGTGACAGACAACGAACTCCATACTCTTCTCCGGCCTCCTTTCTCCGTTGTGGCTGCATCCCACCATGTCGGCAACTATTTCCTCATTTGGTATATTTATTCATTTTTTCATTCTTTTATTCATTTATTCATTTATTTATTAATTAATTATTTTTAATTAATCTATGGTGTTTCTATTTGATATGGCTGAATCATAACACCACGATATGTGTTTTTCAAAATCTACTAATAGTCTAGAGCATGCAAATGGTTCACTGAGCGTGGTTTGTCATTCCACGGATGTGTCGTTGTATCCATGATCAGCCTTCAGGTAGGAGAATCCACATTTTCCATTCTGATTAATCCCATTTAATTCTTGAGTGTTTTAATTAAATCTTTAGTGCGATTTGAACCTTCACAATATACTTAGTTATCTTTCTATAGTCTTTCCAAGCTATATGGTTCTTTCAAAAAACGTTTTAAAGCATTATTCTATCATTATAATTTTATTTGTTTGTGGAATTTTTTTTCTATTGACATTAATATTTTTATTAGCAGAGTATCAAACATGACACACACCTTTGTGACACTCTTCAATAATCTGTTATGGTTTTTCTTCCTGATTTCTCCAATTTGTTTGAGCTATTTCTAGAATTGCTTAAAAACTGTTTGACTGGCTTATAAAATTTCTAATAAATCGGTTGGGCTGATTATATAATTGTTTATTATTCATTTTTTTCTATTTATATAATTTTTGATGAATTGTTTGGTATGTTTCACTGGTTTCTTATTTTCCAGATAAAAAGGAATTTGACGATATCCATGTCAAATGTACTTTAGGCATGATGTGTTTGGTTTGACAATGTTGTATCTTAGAAATAATGTTAAAAATGGTTTGAAAAGGGGATTATGGATTTAAGGGGATTTGTTTTGTGTTCACTTAAGATTTGAAATTGTTGGTTTTGATTTCAAGGAAAATTGAGATCTTATGGAAATGGTTTAGAAATTTCACTTTGGTTGTTGTTGTGCCATTGGATGTGGGAACATCCATGGGTGCACTAGGTGCACACATGGATGTGCTCACAAATGAAGATGGAACCTTAAAAATAATGTATCATTAAAACATTATTTTTCTAAATAATTATTGTTTCCTAAATGAGTTTTGGTTCTTTATGTGGCGTTTATGAATGGTTTGAAATGTACTCCCAAAGGGTGTACCTCTTTGGCCTTTTGTGGGAGTTTCAATGAATTTTATGCTCAAGGGGCCATGTGTCCATTTTAGAAGTTTAAGGATTTTTCATTTATAGTTTGAAACGTTTTTCTAAAAATTCATCGGAGACTTAGGTTTTACATACCCATTTGGATCTTCCGACTTATGGGTGGAGTTGTGTTAACTGTTAGAATGGTTGGAGTTTTGAAATTATGTGCGCTTGGTTCAAACATTAATTTTTTTTATAAAAATGATTTCAACATGGGTGTGTCGTGATGCTCTATTTGAAACATTCAGCTTTAATGTAATATTTTGTGTGGACTCTTTGAAATAAGAATGTTTTGATTACTGTATTATCGTATAACAAATTTAGTATTTTGAAAAAGGTATCAAAGGGTTTTAGTGATTTCATGGAATGAAGGCCTGGTTGGCACCTTTGATGATATATATATATATATATATATATATATATATATATTGGGGCACCTTTATAGGGGGGATATCCCTTATGGTTTATCGTATGGAGTGTCCATGTGTGGGGTATGAAAGTGTGGTGGGATGATTCATGCATGTGAGGGCATCCTACTTACATAGTATTATTGTAACCATCATGGGTTCCTGGATTCTATTTATAGATTGGGTGAAGGTTGCTAATCAACAACGATTAGACTGGTTGGTACACCCTGGATTTGTTGTTAGGCCAGGCAGGCTGTGCAACTGGATTGGTCAGTTAGGGTGGCCAGTAGGTTATAGACATAGGAGCTTCACCATACACTGGCAGGTGGTTCCAAAACTGAGTTCGTCCAGGTGTCTTCTAGGGATGTTTAGTTTTACCAACAGTTTTTCTTTTATTTTCCAATTTAAATTAAGTTATAATTTATCATTCAGCTTCTACTATCACCTATTTCTTTTTTCATTGCATTGTTTCCATGTTTGGATTTTGTTTATAAAATTTTAATTTGATTTAGAAGTGGCATGTGGTGTGCATTTGGTTTTTAAAATGGGGAAATGTTATTGTTTTATTGAAATATGGAAAAAATACTTTTATAACTGTATTTCAAACTTTTGTTAATGGATTCTTTTTGGAAAGGATACATTGGATTCTATGGTTTATTTGGGCATCACTACTGAACATCAATATTCTCACACCTATTCCATCTCTTCAGTTTTAGGTTCCCTTTGCTCAGGTTCTTTTGTCTGGATTCCTCATTATTAGAGCATGATTGGCCTTTAGTTGGGTGGTGTCCTTGAAAGGCATGTGGAGGTATGTTTGGTTTTACTTTCATTCCATTGGTAGTATTATTTTTATCGTAGTTTTTATTTTTCTATCTGTCTATTTTTCGTGGGCCAAATCATTCCCAATGATTGAATTTTGAAGGATGACACTAGTTTCCAGCCCATAATGATCAGGAACGCCCTTCAGGCCATGTCGCGGACCGGCTCGGGTGACCGTTTCAGGGTCGACCTTGGTTGGTTCGTGACAAGATGGTATTAGAGGGGCCCTTGTAATTTGGGGTGTCCAGTAGATAGAGATTAGGACTGTTGGGACTCAAGAGGTTTGTATGGTAAGGATGTCATGATCCCTAGCCCGTTCCGAACCTCGAGTCTCCAGGTGTAGTTTAAAAATTGAGTTCTTGTTTCATTATTTTTTGTTTTAGATTGAGGGATGACAACAGAGTAAAGCCGATGTCACATCGTGATTTCACATGGAGTAGTGACCCATGTGGAGTCCGAGTACATGTTTTAAGTTCTTCCTAGTTATTGGCACTTAATTGGGCTATGGCCCACTACCATTTCTCCAGGTTAAGCATGTCTACTAGTCCCTCACGTTAGTAATTTGATGCACGTTTTGTGTTTTCTTGGTTATGGTGGGTGTAAGTGCAATTTGGAAAATGAAAAAGGGTTTTTGAAATGATACTTATTTCTTTTAAATATATTTAAATTTGTGAAATGGGTTTTTAAAACTGAAAGCTCTTCGCCTAAAAATATGGTGTTTGGTTGGAATTGGTAGAGATATGGTTTGGGTACAACCTCGGGTACTCTTTATGAACGCCTTCCCATGTGAGGGAATTCATGAGAAGTTCATGTTGGAGCGTATGGATAGTAGAAGATGAAGAAATGTGTAATGTTCCATATGATTATTAGGGTGTGCTCTTGGAATTAATGTCATGACCTTGTTTTTCTTATGTTATTTTAAAAAGAGAAAAAGATATTTGGAAAAATGAATTTGTTTTGAAAAGTGGGTTGAAATTTGAAATGTGGCCTTGAAGGAAAAAAATTTTGAAATCTAAAATGGAAAGGGGGTTTTTGAAAGATGAATTTTCGAGTTGTGTTTGTATTTTCTATTTCTTTTCAGTTGGTTGTTTGGGAAGAAGACACTTTCTTTGATGTTTCTTAGACGTGATATCATCTTTTTCTCTATGTTTTATATGATGTTCAGAAAATACCCCCAGAAAGGTTGCCATGGTTTCTGATAATTCATCACCAGCTTTTGGTCCTTCTCGAACGTTGCATGTCCTTCATAGAGATCGGGGTCTATTAGAGTCAATAGAGTTGCTTGAAAAGGTTTAACCCATTTACTGTGTATTGGGAACTCTCGATGATGTCAAAGTGTGTGCTGTTTTAGGGTTGTTTGAATTCCCAGCTCTGGACGAATGGGAGTTAGTCACCCCGCCATCACTGCAAGTTGAGATGACATGGGATGTCTTTAAATCCTTCTTTGTTCGATGGTTTATATCTAAAGAGGTGAAGACAAAGAAAATGGAAGAGCTCATGTGTATTCAACAATGCCAATGGACGGTGAAGACATATGTTGACCATTTCAAGGAGCATGTGTCATTTTCTATGGAGGGAGAATCACAATATTGGATGAAGACTTCTCTCTATATCAAGGGTCTTTGTCCAGTGATCAAGGAATGTTCCCTCCTTTCTATGTACCATCATTTTGAGAAGTATTTGGATGAGTTGTTCATAGTTGAGTTGGTCTCCTGAGTGCATATGGTTGGAAATCCATCGTATTCGGTTGAATGCAATGATTCTACATCTGGAGATAAGGGTGTGCCAGGGGAACCTATTTCTAGAGAGTCCTATGCAATGGTTCTGGCTTCTAGTTCATCAGATCATTCAAGGGTTTGCCACCTGTTTGGCCAGTTCGAGCAAGTGAAGCTCTCACATCGCATACCTATGAAGATGTGTCATCGTTGAGGCTGTCTGGGTCACTTGGAAAAGTTTTACAGGAAGTGTTGCATAAAGAAGACATTATAACCAATGAAATTTTAGTGCCTGACAATGAGGCAGGGAATGCGTCTGCCATCGGAGCCCCAACCACAGGTCTTGGGGTGAAACTCCCTCATAGTCAGAAGTTTCCAGGGGTGTGGAGCCTCAGTTCGGGTTTTGTGTTCCATCTAGGCAGTGGAACATTTAATGACTTTTCATTCTTGTTTTCTTACTATTAATGTTTTGATGTTGTTGTAGGTCCTTTTTTCATTGTGAAGTTATAATGGACATCATCAATTTTAATCCAAATAGTTTCGGCTGTCTAATCATTATTTTCTGAATTGGGAGTTTTTCTTAAAAGTGTGTTTGAACCTTGTGTGGGCTATTCTCTAGTTGTTTGTGTTTGTTTGGAGGTGTAAGTGCCTATGGAGGATTCAAGGCTTGTGGTTATGCATGGATTCACTATTTGGGTTACGTACTTCTCAGATGTTTTTCTCATGATGTTGGGAGTTTCTAGTCTGGGTCGAGAGTTCCATGTTTCAGCGGAGGTGTTGCTTCGGTGCTGTAAAAGATAGTTTGGTTCAGTTGGGAGTTCCCACATCAGCCCCCCCATTCCGAGGTAAAATATTTGTGTGTTAAATTTCAGTACAAGTTGAGTTATTGTGGTGGGGGGACCCCTCTGGTGTTCTCCCTTTCTATTGTGTTGTGGTTTCTTTGGGTTACTTTTGGGCATGGTTTCATTTCTTGTCTGTTCGGTGGGGTGACTTTCTGGGAGAAAAAAGTGTCTCTAGTGGGGAGAAATTTCACACCCCTACTTTTTGGTGAATTTTTATTTTATTATATCTTATCATCGGGTTCTCGCGCAGAGGTTTGGGATGAGTCTTGATGTAAATGTTTTGATGTTTGATGATTTTGGTGGGTTTCAGACCGGTGTATAGGCACTGCATGGTTAGCAGTACTCGTGCGGTCACCCCTGTGCTTGCACAGGTGCCCAAGTGGTCTAGAATGAGGTGTGCAGCTTTCACGTGGGTTATTAAGCCAAGAGGTGAGCGTGCTGTTTTTCAGTTTTCAGTATAATGTAAATAAAATGGTTTAAATGTTTAAATTGTATTAATAGTAACGTTATTATTTAATTAATGATAGTAATATTACTAATGTGTTATTGTTTTATTGTTATTAATTATTATTATTATTATCATTTAAATGATTGAATTAATGATATTATTATTATTATAATTAGTCTTTTTATTATATTTAGTGTTATTTTATTAAAATGAAAAAACGGGTCCTAACTCTAATTATTAGGCGTAGTCCCCTTCCCCCTTCACATTTTTTACTATGTGGTGAACCTCCCTCCCTACTCTATCTCATCACCCCCCTTCCCGCACAGGTCTCCCCTGAGTTATCTACTACCCTCTTCCACGACCTGGCCCCAGCCTCCTGCTCGCCACCCTACACTCCACCTTGCCCCCTCGCCAGCACCAGCTATGTCTTGGATCCCGACCTCCACCCTCTGGCACACGCCTCTAGAACCCTGCCTGTACCCCTGCCTCCCACCCTTGTAGGACCCTCGACCCTCACTTCTCCTCGGGTCCTAGCCAGGCCCCTCAGTTCCCTTGCCACACAACTAGCTAGGCCACGCCCTGACATTCTGACATCCGTCCACACCTCCTGGCCCCCCTCACCCCATCGTCTGCCGACCAAACCCCCTCAAACCTCTTCCTGGCTATTGCACATCCCCTTTCATCTTCCATGCTCCATCCAGCCGACCTCACCCTTTCCCCCCTGCTCTGGCCAGCAGTGAACCCCATCCTCTTCCCCGGCCTCCTTGCTCTGGCATGGCCCAATCCCTCATTATTGGCCACTATTTTATTATTCGGTATATTAAATCATTTAATCATTCATTTATTCATTTATTATATTTATTTCACCTGTGGTGTTTTCTTTTTGATCTGGATGAATCATAACACCACGATATGCGTTTTTCAAGTTATTCTCATTTTATAGGGCATGTAAATTCTTCTCTAAGTGTAGTTCATCTTTTCGTAGATGCATCATTGTATCTGTGTTCAACCATGTGTTAGGAGAATAAACATTTTCCATTCTGATTAAGACCATTTAATTCTTGAGAATTTTAATTATATCTTTAATGTGATTTTGACCTTCACAATATACTTAGTTATTTTTATGTAGTCTTTACAAGCTATTTTGTTCTATCAAATTTTTTTTGAAGCCTTCCCCTATGATTACAATTTTATGTGTTTGTGGACATTCTGTTCTTTTGACATCAAAAGATATTTTAGTATAGTATAAAACATGACACACACCTTTATGACACTCTTTAATAGTCTGTCGTGGTGTTTTAGTTTTGTTTTGTGCAATTTGTATGAGTTATTTATGGAATTGCTTATAAACAATTTGAATGGATTATAAAATTGCTAAAAATGGTTGGGTTGAATATATAATTGTTTATGATTCGTTTTTTACATTTATATAATTGCTGATGAATTGTTTTGTATGTTTCATTGGGTTCTTGTTTTCTTGAAATAAAGGAATTTGGAGATATTTTGGTCTAATGTACTGTAGGCATGACATGTTTGGTTTGACAATGTTGTATCTTGGATATTATGTTAAAAATGTTTTGAAATCGGGTTTATGGATCTAAGGTGGATTTTATTGTGTTCCCTTATGTTTGTGAATTATTGGTTTTGATTTCAAGGCAAATTGAGTTGTTTTGCAAATGGTTTAGAATTGTCACTATGGTTGTTATCATGCCATTGGATGTAAGCACATGCATGGGTGCACTAGGTGCACACATGGATGTTCCCTCAAATGAAGATGGAACCTTCAAAAAAAAATTTCATAAAACATTAGTTTTCAAAATTTAATTTTCTTCTTAAATTTGGTTTGGTTCTTTTTGTGGCATTTATGAAAGGTTTGAAATGTTGTCATTGTGGGTGTGCCCATTCATCCTTTAGTGTGTGTATCAATGAATTTTATGCTCAAGGGTCCATTTTTCCGTTCCACAAGACTACACATTTTTCATTTATATTTTTAAAAGTGTTACTAAAAATGCATTGGAAACTTTGGTCTTGAAAGCCGGTTTGGCTCTTCCAACTTATGGGTGGATTTGTGTTATCTATTACAATTGTTGGTTTTTGGAAATTGTGTCTTCCTGGTTGGAACTTTAAATGTTTTTAGAAAAATTATTTCTACATGGGTGTGTCATGATGGAATTTTTGGCACTTTCATCTTAAATTTAATGTTTGTGTTGACTCATTGAAATAACGACGTTTTGATTAACGTATGCCCATATAAAAACTTTAGTATTTTGAAAAAGGTATCAAATGGTTTTAAAGATTTCATGGCTTGAAGGCCCGATTGAAACCTTTGATGATATGATATTTATATCTCTCTCTCTATGTGTGTGTGTGTGTGTATGTATATATTGGGGCACCACTATAGTGGGGATATTCCTTGCGGTTTATTGAATGGAGTGTCTGTGTTTGAGGTAGGAAATTGCGGTGAGGCGAATCACGTGTGCAAGGGCCTCCTACTAACACAGTATTATAGTAACCACCATGGGTTCTTGGGAATATTTTAGAGATCGAGTGACGGTTTCTGATCAACCCCGATTAGAAGGGTTGGTACCCCCTGGATTTGTTTTTAGGCCAATGGGGCTTTTCCACTAGACTGGTAAGTTGTGGTGGCTGGTCGATTATAGACTTAAGAGAATCACCATATGCAGGACGGTGTTTCTGAAACCGAGTACGTCCAAGGGTCTTCTAGGGATGTTTAGGATTACCTATGGTTTTCCTTTGATTTTATCGTTTACTTTCAGTTATAATTGTTCTTTCAGCTTCTACTGTCACATGTTTAATTTAGCATGGAACTGTTTCCTTGTTTGTCTTTTGTTTATAAAATTGTAATTTGTTTTAGAAGTGGCACATTGTGTGCGTTGGGTTTTTCAAATGGGAAAATGTTATTATTTAATTAAAATATTGAACAACTACATTTATAATTGTATTTCAAACTTCTGTTAATGTAATGTTTCAGGAAAGGAGACATGTGATTCTGTGGTTTATTTTCGCATCCCTGCTGAGCATCTTTATGCACACGCCTATTATATCTTTTTAGTTGCAGGTTCCCATTTCTTAGGATCTCTTTACTGGATTTCACATTATTAGAGCATGATCGATCTTTGGTTGGGTGGTGACCTGGAAGGTCACGTGGAGGTATGTTCGGTTTTATTTTCTTTCTACTGCTAGTTTTATTTTTATCATCAGTTTTTATTAATCGGTTTATCTTTTGTTGATGGGCCATGTCATTCCCAACGATTAAATATTAATGCCTAAAACTAGTTTCCAGCCTATGTGGATCAGAAATACCCTTTGGGTTATGTCGCGGACCGGCTCATGTGACTGGTTCAGGGTAGACCTGGGTTGGTTCAGGACATACATGCCCTTTTTCCAACCCAAGAATTATATCCATGCATTATGATAAATAATCCATCATTATCATATGTAATATGTTTTCATGATCTTGAAAAAAGTACACATGATAACAATAAAAGGGAAAACAACTTCACTTTATTTAAATTTACTTACGGTATTTCACATAGTTTCATTTAGTGTATATATATTGAATTACCATAAGGTTCATTTTGGATTTTTGGTTTCATATAGAAGCATGCATATTGTCTTCATTTATAATGTAATGATGCGTTATAGTTTATATTTTTAAGGACTTATTTTAATAAAAAATAATTTTTATGGAAAATTGTTTCTTAAATTTATATTTTATTCATAATACTTATTAGGGGGTTATGATATAGAATATATGGATACTTAGTCTTATAATATGGAACCATTGTTCCTTTGTATAAAACTAGATAATTTTTATAAATATCTTATAGAACAATAATTACAACTGATATACATTATAATATTTTTTCCCATATTTATTATACATTTTAATTTTTGGATGTTTGGTTATCACGAATTTTTGGGTGACATATAATTTCCTTCTTAGACATGGGGATAAAAAGGCATGTTATTTTTTTATCATCCCATCCAAACTATTTGAAACCCCTTTCATATTTCATGTCCCTTATAACATTACCAATAACACTGTTATTTATATTCCTTATTGATGAAATATCATGGTTAATTTTGCCACATTTTTTTCTTTTTCTGTACATTGTTACAGAAAAATTTAGTGCTTGGTATGTTGGAAATGCAATTTAAGAGAAATAATTAATAAAAACAGATGACATCAAAGAGTTTTTCATTAAAATGAATATCCATGAAAACCAAATACTATTATTATAAGAATATATAGTATTATAACTAATTTTTAGATCCTATTTATATTGATTCATTCTATTTTTATCTACTAAATATTTTATTCTTAATATTATTCAGCACTTGGAGGCTATCGAGAAAGAAAAGGTACAAGGTTTTCATGATTATTTGCTTTATTATTCTCCATTTTACTAGTAATTTCTAACTTCCCATGATTACTAAATTATCGCCAATTTCAATAGAATTCAAATTGTTTTTCTTTAGTGCTTCTATTTAAATGAAAAATCAAAACAAATCCAAGGGAATAGAGCAGGAACTTGTAAATTGAGAAATCAGTTTCCAAAACAATGCTCAAAAATAAAAATAAAAAATATTCTACTTGATGGTAGATAAGTAGAGGTATCACCAAAATCTTTCGCAGGGGGGTGAGGAGGAGGTTTTTTTGGCTGAGCATTCTCATTTTCCAATATGGAGTGATTCTTGTTGAGTGTTATATGAATTATGATTAGAAACTTTTACACATGTAGAATTCACATAATTTTGTAGGTGTCAAATCGATGTCTCAATTTGGTAATAATCAATCATTATGATCACTAGTGTCAACATATTTGTTTCATCATATATATAATTTAGTGCATTATTGTCCTAACATGTCTATTTCATGTTTAGATCATCCTTTTATGTTCTCAATGTCATCCTTTTTTATTAAATTTATCATTTCAATTTTATGTCCATTTATATTACCATTTTCCTAAATAAAAAATCATACAACACCATATAACTTATATTACATTAAAATTTATACCACCACGACCTTTATTTTTTAAAAGATTAATTTTCAATCATTTAATGATTCATTTATGTTTAATCATTCAATATTATGATAGATATTATGGAATAAGAATTAACCCACTAAAATTTTTTAATACATATATTATATCTATTATATAGAGTATATGATGTGCCTCTCCCAACCTTTCTCTTCCATATCAATCCTCCCATATGTGTATGCATCTCCTTCGCCTACACATAATTCTTCCTCCTTCCAATTTCTCCCCACTCAAGATTCTTCCACCACCTATTTTCTACCCATCGAGCCCACCCTAAATCCGATATTCTTGGTGTTCAATAATTCTTCCTCCTTGTTTCACCCCTGATCTTATTCAACCCTATTTCAGCCCCCTGAGACAGCCTCAAATCCCCTTATTCAATTTAAATTCTTGAACCATTACCCAATCATTCAGTACAATTATTAGTGTCTAAACTCGTGAACCCCCAAATGATCATCTATCGTGTGTCTCCCCCCATATTATCTTTTTTTCGCCTCCCCATATCTCCCTTAATTCCTTCTCTTTATTACAGTTTGAATCCTCCAATCCTATTTTTTCCTCAAATATCAATTATAGTTCTTGAAACTATATTTAATATTATTAGGTTTCCTAAAAATCATCTCCCCAACATCATCATTATTTCCATAAACTCACAAAAAAAACCATGAAAATATCTCAAATTTTACTTCGATCATTTATCCCTAGCCCGCCTCTTGCCTCCACATCCGCCTCCACCTCCACATTCGTTTTCATCATTGTATTTGATCTCTAACACCTCCATTCCATACCTTAAAATATATTTCATAAATCACCCTCACCCTATTTCTATGTGTCACAAGAATCCCACTCACTCAATTTCATTTTCTAATTTCCCCTCTCTCCCAATGGGTGGCACTAATTTCATAAATCATCCTAGTAACTTTTTGTGCTGAGTATGAAAATAATTAATTAAATGATCATGCCATCAAAATTCATCAGTTGTTTACTAGTTATTATAAAGGCATGAAATACACAAAATAAGATAAAACATAAAATCAATATATAGAATTCCATCATGAAGAATATTGTAGAAAAAAATTCGAGAATCTTAATCAATATTTTAATTAACATAGAAGATAACTCATCACCTAAACCTCATAAAAAATTCATGATCTATATAGACAAGAACATCAAATCAATTAAAATCATCTAATATAAAATACCAAAAGACGAATCAAAAAATAGGAAAAATTTTATAAAAGATACCCAAATGGTTATTAACATCCAAAAATATTGTTATTGATGATGAAATACAAGTTTAACCAAGGAATAAATGGGTGAACACATCACACACCAATAGATAATTAGTCACACAATAAATATGTAAATATCTAGTTACATTGTATAATTTAAGTAGTTCAAATTGAAAAGACAAGATAATTCCAATTCATGAAAAACATTATATAATGATATTAATTAATGTGTATATATATAGGGAAAATTATGAAGTTATTCTAATTAGAGGTTCTAATTTATTATATTTGGAGACCATTCATGAACAAATAATTAATTTATAATAATTTATTGAATATGGACACATGTATATGAAGAAATCACCAATTAATAATGATTAAATCAATAGATAAAATATTAAATATTATATTAATGATGAATATGGTATCATAATTATTTTTTAAAAATGAAGTACCCAAAAACATTATCATCCTTGATAATTTTTTCATTGATCTATAGTGGTTATATTAAACTTGTTGATTTCCAAAAAAAATAAAAAATAAAGACTTTAATGGATTATGATTATATCATTAATACCCCATTTAGATAATTTTTAGGATGATGATTCAATAAAAAATTCGAATGATTGTTTTCGATGGTCGACCTCATTTCGATCAAAAAAAATATGTCAAATATATAGATCCATATTTATTCTATGTTAAAATTTGGAATTTATCCACACATTACTAAGGAAACCACAAATAAATCACAGATATATGGTCACTTCACAATGAATGAGTGGAATATTTTATTAATATTTGATGAACTAATGGGTAAAATCCCACTAGATTAATCTTGGATTTTTGTATTAAAGATAGATGAATGTGGGATATTTATAAACTGAGTTGGAGAATTCTACTTCCAAATGGAATCATTTTTATTTTTATTTGGGAGTTAATGTATGTGAAAAAACATATAACATTATAACCCATATGTGTAATTAACTTCACCAACAAATTGGGTTCACTTGTGGGATAATGTCACCCCTGGCGGGTTGTTGACCTGACACCAGTAGTCTATTGTGCTAGGAATATTTATAGTGATTCTTCTTTGGCCATCATACAGACAAGGGTCCTTCTATATATAGAATAAAAAACTAGCCACTTTAACACCCATATAAGATATGAAACATCATTTAATAATAACTTTTATTAATATTAAAATATATTTCAATGAAACCATTCATGGATGTTATATTGTGGGTTAGGAATAGTTTTCCTTCCATTTTCAGGCTGTATAAAATATTTCACGAATGTTATATTATTTTATAATATTATTTTGTACAATTGTTATCTTTTATATATTAAATTATATTAACAGATTTACGGTTAATTTTTTTATATTTATCTAAATATGTAATTTTTTAAATTAGGAAAGTGTGAAAGGAATGTTCATCTATAGGAATAGAGTTTGAACTGATTTTAACACATTGATGAACATTATTTGATATTCAGTTTCATCTAAAACGTTCTATTGAACTTAATGTTAAATAAATTTTAGTTTTTCTTCCAATATTTTTTTTGTTTATTAAAATAAAAAACATCTAATTTCATAGTGGTTGAGATGAATTAAAAAAAGTTACCAAATAAATTTTTCATAAATGTTTCAGTTGATTAAATGAAAGGAAATTATAATTATCTTTTCCCATTTTACTCTTTAATTATCTAAATATATTCCTTTATTTAAATCTAATCGTTTTGATTAATCTCTTTTCTCCTATAAATAGTTTGTAATTAATGGATCTCACTTTATGCGGTGATGACTAAATATTTTTCATGATGTTCTCTATTACTCCACATTATTATATTAGAATTACATTTCTACATCAAATAAATATTCTTCACATCTAAGATATAATTATTATATAATTTTTTTTCATATTAAAAATACCTAAAAATATATTTTGTATATTGTAGAAATCATTACTTTAATGTTATTTAATTTTATTTGGAGATATTACTTATTAAAAATATTAATTTAATATGAAATTTTTGAATAATAAGATCTATTTATTATTATTATTTTTTGGATTAAATATAGGAGGAATGAAATCTAAATATGTATGTGATTGGTTAATTCGAGTTATAAATATCCCCTACATGTATTAGAATTTTTTATAAGACCAACAAATGGATAAAATGTTGGGCTATTTGGTTTTCTCCATCCTAATCATAGAATTACCTTGGAATAGGTCCTTGAGAATGGGGTTCATAATGTCTCGGATGGAATTATAACTAGTATGATCATTTTTTATGTGTAATTATTTCTGTATTAGTATTTCAGTCTTTATTATCTATGAGATAATTATGTTGACATTCTCATTGGATACATTTTCATGCTCAATTTTTTGATCAATTAGATCTTTTATTTGTTATATTATTATCGATATTATTAATTCATATTCATATAATGATATTTTTATAAAAATAAAATTAATATGTTTCTAAATTTTTTATTAAGTTTTTATTCTTTTATGTGATATGTGAAGAAGGAACCATTTAATGATAATCCTGGTTTGAATTAATTGTTCTTGTGAATTTTTTTAATTTTTGAAATACAATAAGGAAGTAATATTTCTATCTAATATTGCACAACTAAATGATGTAACTTCATTAAAAAATTCTCTATTTTAATTTTGTATTAATGTAATCACAATCTATAGAATACTAGATTTCTAGTTATTGTAGTTGAGTTATATGACCAATCTAATATAAGGATAATCATAATGTCTTGTGGAGCATTTTAACAAGGGATTTTGTGTTGACATCGATGTTGTTTATATTGAAACAAAATTGATTAATTGTCAATTTTTCGTTGTTTCTTTTAAAATGAGATTGATCATCATGGAAGGCGATATGAATTTTAATACTTTTTTGGTTGAGAAAATTATAATCTTATATATTATATGACTACATTGGTTGATAAATGATTTTATATTTTTTTTATTTCTATATTGACCTGTGAATTATTTGAGGGTTGAATATAAATTTCTATGTAAATATACATAAAAAATAATATCTAATTATTATGATTGATGTGGATCAAAAGCTAGTATCACACTTTCATTCGATGTTTGATGTGTGATAAAGTTGAGGTGGTGGAAAATTTTCAAATTGTGGCGGTCAAATTAGAGCATGAGAATATAAATAAATTCCTCAAATGTGTATTTTAATGATGATAATGGTGAAGAACATATATATTTTTATTTATAGGACTCTAATTATACTAGTTCCTATAATGTAAAATTTATTTTAATGATTTTAGAAACATGCCGATTTCATATAAAATATATGAGTTAATTTGATTTTTCCTCTATGTTACAATATCAGTTAAAAGAGTTGATTTTATATAGTACTCAATGTTATGTTTCCAGTAAGGTGGATTTTCATTTTTACTGATTTCTTATGTTTTTTATCAATTTTTCATTCAGGAGTTTAATTTTTATTGTGATATTTATATTGATTTAAGATGAAATAATATATATATATATAATTTTCAACTAAATTCTATAGTTTGAAAAAATATTCGGTTGTTTTATAATTCAAATCATCCCTCATTATGTTAAAAACATTTTATTATGTTATAATAAATTGAACTATTGGTTGTATTATAATATGATTCGTTTGATATATTACATATCAAGATTACTTATACTATAATGTTGATAGAATATTGAGTTATTTATTTTATTATTACATGAATTATTATAATAGAATAATCAAATATTTATGTTATTTATTATTTTTAATGAGGTTGATTATTATTAATATCATAATTATCTACATAAATTTAAGATTGAAAATATAGAGGAATAAATTTTAGTTTATAAATTATTTTCTAACATATTGTGTTGTGGAAATTACTAACAACAAAACATGGTAGAGGATTATTAAAATTTTACTGAATGAATTGTAATCCATTATTTCAGTGATATATGGTAGGATACATATAATGAAGAGGAATTAGGAAGAGTGTACTAGAACTAAGATACTTTGTGAGATTATATTGAAAGGGATGATATGAAATAGAAAAATAGAAATGATGATTTATTTTTATAGATATTAAATTCATTAAAATCAAATGTTACTAACATAAAGTCTATAATTATGATGTGAAAATATACTCACAATTAATATAATTAATTTTTGGGAGTTATTATAGGATAAAATGCACAACATTCATAGTGAATGAATTATATTTCTATAAATATTATTTTCTATAAATTTCATTGGAGGGATTGATTTGAAAAAGTGTTTTGGGGGATGATACTTATTCAGATCTATTTTATGATTGAATTATACCATGGTAAATAGGAAATTACTTTCCATTGAATAAAAAATTGATGAATGGATTTGTAAAGACCCATAAAATTCAAGGGAAATTTTTTTTCTTAATTTTCATTGGAATTTTACAAGAATACAGTTTCTAATGGCACCAGATTCCGAGGCCCGGTGTGCCCGGAATCATATTCTGAAGTTTAGCTCAGGTACGTTCAGTGAACGAACGGGTGGGTTTTTCTAACTTTTGAACCAGTGCTCGGAATCAAATTCTAAGGGCACCGATGGAATTGCAGCGTCGGTAATTTCTTAGAAACCCCTATTCCAGATTTGCATTTTCTCGGGTGTGGTTTTTAAATTTTTGGGTTAAGTAAAGGAATAAAATAAAAGTCGTGCAACCAATTTTATTTTATTTTGTTTAACCTAAACTAAGTGGATGAAGTGGGACCCATAATATCCTACCCTCTAGGTAGGATATTTGTGAGGTGGGGCCCACATGAGCCACACCATTTCTTTCAACTTCCTCAACCACCTTTTAATTAAGGTAACACACCTGCACCCTTATTAGGTGGAAGTCAACCCTTGTGTTTTTCTGTTTATAAAACACCTCAATTAATTTGAGCAGTTTAAACGTTGCAATTAATTCATTTAATTGATTGTTTCGTTTTTTATTTTCAAAATTCATGGCTTGAGAAATAAAATAAGGCAAACTCTTATTTTATTAAAGGTTTATAGGGTAGTGAGAGGCTTGGGAGAATTTTGCTCATGTTCTTGAAGTTCTTATTCCTCGACGAAGAACGTGAAGAACGCCGACCACCGATGAAGGACGACAAGAACCCCGGATCCTCGGAGATAGATGACGCGATGCCGATGAATCTTTTCTCCACGACATGACGATCCTACTTCCGCGACGCCTTCTTCCGCGACGTACAATTCCCCGACGAACCTTCATTCAACTACACTCGAGGTATGGATTTATTTTAATTGTTTGTTCGTGAATACTTCTTCCGCCATTCTTCATTTCAATTTGAGCTTCCTGATATCGCAATAATGGGAGGATGTCGGACTGCATGAACACGGCCGAACCTCCTCCCCCTTGTTTGTTTGATTTTGTTGTGGCACGTGTGAGGCGGCGCAGTGCCATTGCACCGCGCAGAAGCTATGAGATTTGGGCGAAGAAGCGTGGCGCCGTTGCGCAGCGCCGTTGAAGTCGTATAAGGCGCGGTGTCGTTGCGCTGCACCGGAGAACCATAAAACCACTGTGGCCGGAGCGGGGCCGCGGCAGAGTAGGGAATGGCGGTCGGTGTCTGGCTGCCGGCGTTGGAGCAGGAGGATGCGACCGCCCCGGTCCCGTGGCGGAAGCAGCTGGCCGGCCGGAGCGGGCCGACCGATCAGGGGGAAGCGCAGGGGGTCGTAACCCCTGGCTGGCCAGCTGGAGCGGCCCCCCACATGGGGGCCACATTTTTACAATGCGGGGGGCAGCGCCCCCCCCCCCCCCCACCCCCTTCATCGCTCTGTTGTTAGCTGGCGAGGCCGAGCTGGCCAGGCAGGGCCGGGCCGCACCGGCTGGGCCGGGCCACGCCCACCGGGCTGGGCCATGCTCTAATGGGCTGGACCCGGACCCGGGTCGGGTCGACGCAGTTGGGGCCATCCCAGGTGGTACCGGGCCGGGTTGGACCGGGCTCGAACCCCCTAATACCGGACCTCTCACGGTCTTTTGCTCATAACTTGGGCTGCGGACCTCCGATTGACACACTGTCAGCTGCGATGAGATCCTTTGATCGGGATGGTTGTTTCGGTATATTACACTCAAGGTTTTGAAGAACTTTGGGTTTGGCCGGGTTGGTTCGTACACGAAACCAACTGGGCCCTCGGAGCAGAAACACTTATAACTTGAGCACCGGACGTCTGATTGACGTGCCGTTGACATTGATGGATTCCTCTAAGTGAGACGGACCTTTTGGCTTACTCCTCTTGAGGTTTGGATGCAGTTGGAGTACTGTCGGGTTGGATTGACTTAAAAACCAACCAGGCTCCTAGGACGAAATATCCAATAACTCTCAGACCGGTCGTCCGATTGACGCGCCATCTGCGATGTTGAGTTCCTGTTGACGATACGAAACTTTTGGATACATCAACTCTAGACTATGTGTCAGTTGATGTATCAGCCCTCGGCTCATGGAGCGAACCCTCCCGAACGAGCTTGCTAAATACGGGAACCCTAGAGCTGGCTGCGACTGTGACGACAGTGACGACTGTATAGAAATCCTACGTGGATTCGACAGCGATGACTACAACACTCAGCGATCCTACGTGGATCAGTGCTACCAATCCTGTGTGGGTCAGATCCTGTGTGGGTCAGCGCTCAGTGGTCCTGTGTGGGCCAGCACCTATAGATCATGTGTGGGTCCGATCCTGTGTGGGTCATTGCGGGGGTTAGTTACCTATCGATCCTGTGTGGGTCATTGCGGGGTTTAGTTACCTATCGATCCTTTTTCGGTCATTGCGGGGGTTAGTACCTATCAATCCTGTGTGGGTCCGGCGACTTAGATGAATCAGTGGCTACATCTAATCATCTCTATCGTCTTACGAAGAAGTATACCTGTGTGAGCTGAATCTTGACATTCAATCATTATCTTCGATATGATTGACTTACTTTCCTGTGTGGATTGTGTTGTGTTATCCTGTGTGGACGTGATAGAACTTGGGCTCAGATGTTGGAGCCGAACTGGAATTGATGACGTAGGTATATGTATGGATATATACCTAAGTAGTGTCGGATGTTATTTCATGATTGTATCTTTCCTTTGTGCATTATCCTTTGTGGATTCCGGGAGACCTTCGGGTGTCTCGGGGTCCCTACTGAGTAGATTATACTCACCCCTGCACGTGTTATGCCCGCACTACGTTGTGTTGGTTGCAGACGACAGACATCGCTGATCGTGGATGAGACACGTGGAGCAGGACGGTACCTAGAGGTGGACCTCTGGGCGGGGCATACTCGGAGCAGACGGCTGGACCCGAGGAGCTGTGGAGGCTATCCGTACCCACCCTTCAGGTGGGACTTCCAGTGGACGGCTCGACACTACGGATTTTCCTTTCAGTTGTTGTACTCCCTATTTAGTTTTACTTTACTTTCAGTTTGGGTTTGTATTCGGGCCCACTTACTTTTCCACACTTACTATTGTACCAAGTTTTTACTTAGTGTTTACTTCTGCTTGCTTACTCTGTGTGTTTGTTCACTTTACAAAGGAAATACCTTCCCTTTTTATCGAGAATCACGCCTTAGTACTTGTCGCCAGTCCATGGCCTATGGAAGGTGGGCTCGGGGTAGTCACGGCACGGGCCCCAAGGATGGGTCGTGACAGGATTTAAATGAAAAAATAAAAATGGATAGAAACAAATTAGAGCTATGAGTATTACATGTGGTAAATGTGATGATCTGTCTTCTAATAGATGCATTAGTTCTTTTAGATATTAAATTATATTGAAAATGACTTTTAGTGACATGGGTCAAAAAATCATTTATTTATATGGTTATTTTTAATTCCATAATCACCAAGAATGTATGATTTCAGTACTGATCATTAGTCTTCTATTGATGATGAATATGAGATTTCATCATTTGAAGATATGGATTGGTATGTTAATTCTATGACAATTTTATATAATATTACGAATACAAACATTGATTAAATAGGGAATATAATTTAGTATATAATGAATGCTTTTTTAAAAAGAATATTCTCTATAGACTAAATCCATTCTTTATTTAGTATATGTAGATAAGAGATTTGATGATTAAAAATTATAAGGATGAATGTCTAATACATCCCATTTCAAATTTAATATCACGAAGGGATAAGATTTATTGTAATTATTAGTAGCTTAAAAAATTTAATACATCTTCCCAAATTTGTTTTACATCTATATTTTCATGTTTCAAATTAGATAATTTCATTCAATATAGATGTAAATTTATTAAAAGATTTAAATTAAACAAGGATTATTTATTCAAAAAATATAAATAATTCATTTATTATTTAATAATATATTTCGACACCAATGAATTGAATTATGCGGATACATGATTATAATTTTTCGTATAATCACTAAAACAATAATATATTTATATAAAAATTTATTTTATATTAATTCATGTGAAAAACAAAAATCCTTATGGTTGGAAGTCATGTTTCATGAAAAATAGATACCCTCATCACATAACTAAAAATAATCCCATCGAAGAATATATAAAACATTTATGGTTGGACATAAAGATTTTCTAGAAAATAATTAGTTCTAGTGACATGTATTATATAGTAATGTATTTAATTTGTAATGATCATCTTATTTTAAAACATATGAGAAATTATATTTGAATAACTCAGTTTTGTTGATATGTTTATAAAATGGAAATTCAGAATAAAAATTTATAATCACATATCAGTAATGTGTTCACATTTTATCTATTAATAAGCCTTATAATTTGTAAACTATTGATATAAGGGATATTTGATTACATAAACTTATGAATCAGAAATGTAATTATTGTTACATAAAGGCCTCCACATATGTTGTTAGGACATAAATATATTTCTATCCGTGGTAGAAATTTCTAATATTTGATTGGGAGAGATCATATATAAAATATTTTTAAAAATATTATATTTTATAGATATTGAAATAATGGTATAATAAATAAGAAATGTATTAATGTAGTGGGTGATTTCTAAACACATGGATTTTTATAGTTAGTAAACTTAGAAATTTTGCACACAAACCTTGTAGTATTATTTGATATAGAGACTAGGTCTATTTCATAGTTTAGGATTACACAAGGGTTACTAGGTTATTTTTATAGAATTAAACATGATGTACTCTATTGAGAAAATTTTTGTTGTCATTTTTGAAATTAGATAACCAATATATTTTATTATTTCAGTAGCAATAATAGGTGCTATGATTTAATCTTAATATTTATTTCATTGTATTTAATATATAATTAGATATTAATTTTCTATAGAAGGGAAAAAAATAGTGTGTTGTAAATATTAATTAAAACCATACATGAAATTTCTATAAAAAATTATTGTTAGTATTTTTATATTTATAGATCATTTTTGTAAATTAGTTAGTATAACTAGTTAAAATATAAATTAATTTCTTGTAGAAATCATATTAAGAAAAAAATAAGGTATTTTATAAAATATTGATTCCAAATATTCCTTAATTCCGTGTTTTTAGATAAAATGATATTATCATGAATACTAAATATTAACTATATAAATTTGATGTAAATCATATAGATGGAATTTTTCAGGCTCACTCTACAATAATGAATTTTATTTTTTTTCCTATAGATTGAAATCTATAATTGAGTAATTGATACATGTTAAAGGGACATAACATTTTACAGAGTTAAAACATCAAAAATATAGATTTGATATACATTAATTTTTTTTAACCCACATTGTTTGGCTTCCTCATATGGAATCTACCATTGTAAATTTTCATACTAGAATCAAGATAATCATAATTTAACAATCACGTATATGGTCTAAAATAATAATTTCTTGCTAAAAAAATACGATTATACGAAACCATAACTCTACTGACATCACTAAAATTGTAGGTCAAGAAGATAGAAGTAGATATAGTTTATGTAATTGTTGTCAAAATATTTAATTAATATTATTATTTGAAACAAATAAAGTAGATAAACCATTATGTCTCAAATATAGGGAACATTCTATGAAACACGAGATTTAATAGTTTTAGTATATCAAGGATTTTATTTTTTTAACAACAAAATGAAATCATTGTTATATTAGTCAAATGGTTTTTCAAAAATAAATATGATAAAAATGGGAATTGTTTTAGAAAAAAATGAAACCATATATTAGGTTTATAATAATTAATAGGGAATTGAAAATTTCAATGCATTGGATCTGGAGAAAAAACATGAATAAATATTAATTTAACAAGTCATTGTACACCTGTAAACATTCCTTTATTCCAAATTGATGTAATGATTTACTTCTATAAATATTTTTACCAATAAAATAATTATATATAAAAACATATATATTTTTAATGTGGTTATATTTTATAACATTTTATAAAACATCAAAGACCAGGGAATTTTGTGGATATTTTTTTCTTAAATACATGGGATATTTACGAGCCCGTGAAAATTTACGGCGCATGATTCTAAGGTCCGGTGTTCCTAGAATCAATTTCTGAAGTTTTTTTCAAGTATGTTTAGTAGACATATGAGCGGGTTTTTATAACATTTGAACTGGTGCTCTGAAGGGAAATCTGAGGGCACTATTTAACTTGCAACGCCGATATTTGCTTAAGAAGACTTTCACCTCGACGACAGGTGATTGAGAATAAAATTTAGTTTTAGGAATTTTATAAAAATATTTATAAAATAAAGTGAGGTAACACATTATTTTATTTTATCCTCCATGTGGAGGTTGGGTGGTTAAATTCTTCAAGTGTAGGTTGGAGGTGGGGGCCACCACACCTTAACCTCCTATGAAAGGTTATGTTGGTGGGGACCACCCGAGCTTGTAACACCTTGGAACTCCCCATTTAAGGTGGAGAAACTCTTTGACCACCCCTCACCTTAATGAAGCCCACTCCTCTAGCAATTAATGGTGCCACCACCACCCCATTTAATTTCCAAATCTTTCTTTTTGAATTTTTATGCAATATCCCATAATTAACTGTACCAATGCGTGTGAATTAATTATAGGGAGCCTCTTGACATCCTCTAAATTAAATGTGACATATCTTGTGCAATTAATTTGGTGGATCTGGGTTAATTAATTTCACCCTTTTGATTTGATGGGCCAAAAAATTAATAGACAAACCTTTACTCTATTATTTTCATTGGTCTTTTGGTGGATCATGGGAGGAGGAAATCTAGGGAGAAAAGAAGTTCACCCAATGAAGAATTTGAAGAATTCAGTGAAGATTTCATCATTCATCTTCCTCTATTGGATACTACCAACATGGAGTGTCTTCCTTGGCCGACACAGCTCGTTAGTGAAAGTGTGCGGTGGATGCGACGAACGACAAATTTGTCTACTTCCCGTAATTTCTTCAACGAATGTCTAGCGATGAATCAAAGGTAGGGGTTTAGTTTCTTTTAACATTCATGTTCTTCCGTCTTTTAAAACCGAATAACGATGAGGTTCATCTTTTACGGGTGGAATATTGTGCTTCCTTCGTTAGAACCAATTGTTACCACCATAAACATGGAGGGTGCAGGGAAAACCAACATAGTCTGACCCCTCAACCGATCATGTTTTGATTGAACTTCGGCTTGGAAATAAAGTAAGAGGAAATGAAGGCTACAACGATTAAGTCTGTGCAACCCGCAGCCTCCGCGAATCACGCCGCCCCCACGGCGCACCAGTGCTCTCAGCCGAAAACCGACAGCCGAGCAGTGCTCGACCCGCCAACTCATCGCCTCCCAACGCCCTGCCCGGTGCACGCCCCGTCCGAACCTGCGGCCTGCCCCGAGCACTGCCCGGTGCCCCGGTGCGCTGACCGCGCGCTGCCCCACATGATCCTCGGTGCCATCGGCGCCCTGCCGCGGCATGCCGGGTGCCCCCGCGCCCTACCCGGCACCCCCGTGGCATCCTGTCTCCCTCACAGCCACCTGGATGAGCTGGTGTCACATCCTCCCTCGTGGTGCCCTAGAATAGTTGTCCATCTTCACCCTCCGAGATGAGCCGTGTCGGGCCACACCCTCGCAACGATCCGGGCCGAACTGGCCCCGATCCCAGGACGGACCACCCTTGCGGTCCGCTCGGCCGGGCCCAGCGGACAGGGCCAAAACATAGCGGGCTGACCTGCGCAACGAGCCAGGTCAGACGTAGCGAGTCTGACCGGGTCGACCCAGACCGGGTCGGCCCAGATTGGGTTGGGCCGAGTCGGTCCCTCCAGGTCGGACCGGACCCGGGCCCATTACTGACCCATTACATTCTTGAGCTATATCCTTGGTACTGGACGTCCGTTTGAAAAACTGTCAGCAGCGTCGGTATTCTTAGAACGAATATATACCTTTGAGAATACCCCACTGGTGTTTGGGGTATATTTTTGAGTTACAGTAAGGTTGGATCGTACACCAATCTAACCAGGCCCCCGAGACTGAAAGGCTAAAAACTAACAGACCAAGTGTCTGATGGACGCGCTGTCTATTACGTTGATACCCCAATGAAGTGGAAAACCATTGATATACATCTTCATGGAACTTCACAATACATGATGTTTTTCTTAGTAGCTAGTGGAGCAAATCCTTCTAGCGATGAGAAGACAGAGTGCGGAGACTTAGTAGCTGACAGACCTCACGACTACTTGACCGATTAGACTCAGAGTGATTCGACTAGCCCATTGGGGCACTCCTAGTAGTTGACAGTAGACCCACGGTGGTGGAGCGCCTAGAAGTTGGCTGCAGAACCATGGTACATGACAAGATGAGTACCTCTACAGGCAATTAGGGGGAGTGCCTCATAGTTGGTAACAGACCGACAGTGGAGGAGCGCCTGGTAGTTGGCAGCAGACCTGCGGTACTAGATAGGAGAAGTACCTCAGTAGTCTAATGTTAGTGAGAAGTGCCTTGTTGTCATGACAGGCCCACTGTACTCGACAGAGAAGGAGTTATCCAGCAGTCATGGTCTTGATAATGAAAATCCTAGTTTCCGCCGAGTCAATGACTTTTTGTGTTTTCCTCGTGATTGAGATGGGTTACTAGATAACTTTGGTATATTCATGGGCACATACCAAAGTAATGGTTATCCGTTGAATTCACACTTTATGGTTTATCCTTGTTGAATTTTGTGAGACCTAGAGGGTCTCAGCGTTCCTATTGAGTATCGATATACTCACCCCTGCATGGGCTATGCCCGCACCTTGTTGTGTTAGTTTCATATGACAGACATCGCTAACTGAGGCAGAGGGTAGTAGGACAGGACAGTACCCGAAGGTGGACCACTCAGCGTGATGGTACACAGAGAAGACGGACGGACGTGGAGTGCTGAGGAGGCCATATGTACCTACCCTTCAGGTAGGAACCTCGGAGGATGTCCTAGTATCTTCTTTACTTTTCTTCATTTGTACTTTATTTCATGTTTTAGTTGTACTTTCTTATTGGGCTTGTATTTTGGACCCCTTTTACTTTCTAGAACTTCTTTTTCTATACATCTTTTTTTAGTGTTTTGCTTCGGGTGGTGTACTCTGATGTGTTTTTTTTCAATTATAAAGGAATTTCCTTCCCAGTTTAAGGATTTACGCCTTTGGTTCTAGTCTCCAACCCCTGGCCTATGGAAGGAGGGCTTGGGCTAGTCACGATATGGGCCCCGGGGGACGGGTCGTGACAAATTGGTATCAGAGGGGTCGGTTCTACCATAGAACATAGGACTCTGATTTTTCATTTCTGTGATGAAATAGTTTTAAGGGTACTAATTGTGTTTTTCTGTTCAGGGAGTCCAGTGTTGGTGTGGGTGGCCGATGTATCCATACAACAGGTCCCTGACTTTTGATTTCTGACTCCGTGCACGAAAACACTTACTGCGTGTGTATTTTAAAAAGTTTTTCTTTATTTCAGCTCAACCAGATCTGCTCACCAGGTATAAATCTTTTGATCATGTCGCATCTGTTTCTTTCAGGATGCCTCCCTGTGGATGACCAGTTAGAGTCATGAGAGTCGTACGCATTTACATCCCCTAACGTGACAAGGCCTTGGTGAAGGGCCCCTTTCCAGTGGAGGCACAAACGGTACTACTTCCCGTTGGGCCACCGATGCCACCAGCCCCAGCAGTAAAAAATGCATGTCGCTTGAGCGCATTTCATGAGTTCTTGTGCTAGAAGAAACCTAGGTTTAGGGGAGAGATGGACCCACATGCAACTGAGGATTGGATGGAGTCTATGGTGAGGGTATTCAGGATAGTACATACACCAGCAGGATTCATGGTGATCCTTGCTGCCATCCTCCTACAGGCAGCAGTAGGAAGATGGTGGAGCCTTATTCTCTAGGTGCATGATAAGGTAACACTACTATGGATAGACTTCGAGAGCCTGTTTCGGGCAGATTTTTTCCCAGCCACCCTTCGAGCAGTGCAGATACAGGAGCTACTACATCTATAGTTGGGTAGAATAACGGTGCCCCAGTACTCAGTGAGGTTCACTGACCTCTCGCGTTACTCTACTGATATGGTACAAAACCCATTCTTCAAGGCCCAAACCATTGAGCAGGGGCTCAGGAAAGATATCAGAGCTCTGATGATCTCACTCAGCATCCCGACACAAGCGGGGGTGCTAGAGAGAGCCCTCATAGTAGAGAGTTTCCTTGCGGAGCAGTCTCTAATAGTGAGTCCCACAACTAGATGACACACACTGGATTCTTCTATAGCTGGCAGTAGAAAGATTTCAGAGAGGTCCAAGAGGACCAGACCTACAGGTGGATGATCGCATGACTCAGGATCGGCTGTGTGGGGCACCTAGAGTGGAGATAGGTCAAGACATGTTAGGAGAGGAAAATGTTACTCATGTGGTGGGTTTGGTTACATGGCTCGTGACTGTCCGGCCCGCTATTCTAATGATCAACAGATGGTTGAGGGACCTTCGAAGAAGAGGCAGATGTTTGAATGACGCAGTCCGGAGGGAGGAGGTGGATGTGGAAGAGGAGCATGACATGCAGCTGGAGGTGGATGACGATACCAGGTGTTTCCACCACCACCACTAGGAGGTCCACCCTCACCGCAGGAAGTGGGTGGACAGGGGAGAGATCAGCTTCAAGAAGCTGAGGCTTACAATCATGGATCTCCAAATATGATTTGAGGTATGATATGTTTCTAATCCACTTTAGCTTCATTTCTTATAGACACTGGTGAAAGTCACTCTTTCATTTCCACATCCCTCGTTCAGAGCTCATAGATTCTGAAGAAGCTATTAGTTCGATCCTTATGGATAAATACTTCTTACGGGAGCTGATTCAATTATTATACACTGGTGCCAGTAGTGCGAGCTTACTCTATGAGGTGAGAGCTTCGGTTGGGATCTCCTAGTACTGGCGTCGAGGCCTTACGATGTCTTCTTGGGTGTGGAATGGTTATCTATAGTCCATGCTCAGATTGAATGTATTAGGATAATAGTTCATTGTGTCTGCATGGATGGGACCATTTTTACCTTCACTGGCGAGAAGGGAACCATTGGTGCACATGACAGACTTACACAGAGGAGGGTTCAGCCGATCACTCATCAGTTGTCTTGCCTTACCCTTGGAGAAGTTAATGTGGAGAGTGCGACTTATCTAGTAGTGGTTGACTAGTACACTGATGTTTTCCTAATGATGTTCCAAGACGACCTCCTGTCAGAGAGGTGGACTTCTATGTTGACATATACCCCGGGATGACACTAATATATTCCCCAGCATATCGGATAGATTTTGTTGAGCTTCATAAGTTGCGGGTACATCTTGAGGACTTGCATGGGAAAATATTCATCTGGCCCAGTGTTTCTCCTTGGGCAGCACCGATTCTTTTCTCCAAGAAGGCGGATGGGAAATTGAGGCTCTGTGTTGACTATTTTTTCCTAAAGCAGGTGACCGTGAAGACCGATTACCCACTCCCGAGGATTGATGACCTCTTTGACCAGCTGAAAGGATCACGGTTGATCTCGAAGATAGACCTCATATCAGGCTATCACCAGCTTAGAGTTTGAGATGAGTATGTGCAGAAGAGAACTTTCAGGTGTCGTAATAGCCACTAAGAGTTCTTGGTTATGCCTTTTGGCATTACCAATTCTCCAGTAGTGTTCATGGGACTCATGAACAGGATATTCAATCCATACCATGATTAATTGGACGTAGTCTTCATCGATGACATAATGATTTACTAAACTACTTAGGAGGTGCATGCCTACCATTTTCATGTAGTACTAGACACACACCGAGAGAACTAGATTTATTGTAAGCTCTCAAAGTGATAGTTTTGGATTCGAGAGGTTCACTTCTTGGTACACATCATCTCGGAGGCTTGAGTTGCAGTGGATCTAGCAATAATTGAAGTGATACATGCTTGGGAGCCACCCAGGAGCGTGATGGAGGTGTGGTGTTTCCTGGGATTGGATGGTTACTACCAGAGGTTTTTACCAGACTTCTCCAAAGTTGAATCACCACAATAAGCTTTTAAGAATAAGGGGAAACCCTTTTGTGGACGAAGAGATACCAGCAGAGCCTTCAGAAGATGAGGAAGAGGATGACTAGTTCCCCTATCTTGAGACTTTCAGTGGAAGGTGTAGGGTACATAGTCTACTACGATGCATCAGGGATCAGACTCGGGTGTGTCCTGATGTAGGAGAGAGAAGTGATCACGTATGGTTCTTGGCATTTGAGACACCATGAGCAGAACTATGCTACCCATGACCTGGAGTTAGCAGTATTAGTCTTTACCTTGAAGATGTGGCAGCACTATCTGATGGATGAGCATTTTAGCATGTACTCTGATCATAATAGTCTCAGGTATATCTTCTCTCAGAAGGTACTGAACTGGAGACAATAACATTTTCTTGAGTTCCTCTTGGACTATGACTTTTAGATAGTCTATACTCCTCATAAGGGGAACATTGTTGTGGATGCGCTCAGTTGGAGGATTAGTATCCAGCTTCTAGGCAAAGCGACAGAGCGGCTCTCCGCTTTACAGATATCCTTTGTGGATAGAGGTAGATCCACCTATCTACAGTCTCTTATAGTCACTCACCCACTTCTTCAGCGATTCAGGGAGGCACAACATGGGGACGATGACTGCGAGACACAACGTGCTCAGATATCCACAAGGCATGCACCTGATGGATTATCTAATGGTGGTGAGCCCGTCATCCTCTTCATAGGATGTTCCTTGGTACCAGTGGAACATCAAGAGGATGTGTTGAGGGAGTTCCACACATCCTCTCTAGCTGTACATCTAGAAGTGGTGATAATTTACCAGGACCTTCGATGATGGAACTGGTGGCCGGGTATGAATAAGGCAATAGAGGAGTTTTTCTCACGGTGCCTCACTTGTCAGAAAGTGAAGGCAGAGCACCAGATACCATTAGGCTTGGTTCAGCCCTTAGAGGTCCCAGAGTGGAAGTGGGATGGGATATCCATGGAATTCATTATGGGTCTTCCACTTATATCCAGGGATCACAACTTGATTTGGGTGATCGTTGACCAACTCACCAAGTCGGCCCATTCCCTACCGATCAGAATGTAGGGTTCAGTAGAGAGCTTGGGATTCTTCTATGTGCAAGAGATTGTGTGACTACATGGATTACCTTCCTCTATTGTCTCCGATCATGATGCAAGATTTACATCCCGGCTATGGATGGGTTTGTAGGAAGATATCAGGACACAGCTTCGCATGAAAACCAACATCCATCCTCAGATGGATGGTCAGACCAGGCGGACCATTCAGACCCTCGAGGACATGCTACGTGCATGTGTCCCCAACTTCGGTCATAACTGGTATGATCACTTGCCATTGGTGGAGTTTTCTTACAACAAGAGCTATCACTCCACCATTGGTATGGAACATTTTGAGGCGTTTTATGGGTGACCATGCATATCACCCTTGTGCTAGACTGACCATGGAGAGTTAGCACTAGTGAGACCATAGATGGTGCGAGCTACTACTGAGAAGGTGCAGATCATCCTGGAGCAGATGAAGACAACACAAACCAGACATAATTCATATGCTGATAAGAGATGGAGACCTCTGGAGTTAGAGGATGGCGACCACCTCTATTTACGGGTTTCACCTTGATGAAGTCTACCGATTTTTTGCCGAGGCGACAAGTTATCTCTAGGGTTTATTGGACCTTTTCAGGTCCTCATCAGAGTAGGCGAGGTGGCCTACCGCTTAGCTCTTCCACCTCAGTTGCACCTGGTGCATGATAACTTCCACACATCCCAGCTGAGGAGAAACGTGCATGACACTTCCAACATCATCAACCAGGGAGAGCTGGACGTCGACGATGGGGAAACTTTTACAGAGGTTCCATTGGAGATTGAGGATCGACATGAGTGGGTCCTTTGTGGATGGTCGATACCTCTGGTGCATGTACGCTGGCAGCATGGGAACCTCCAGGAGATCACATAGGAGCGGGAGGCTCAGATGCGTGCTCAGTACCCCCATTTGTTCCCATAGTTCGAGTTGTAGATTACAGTGACGTAAATCCCTGAGGTGGGGAGAATGTAAAGACCTAGAAATTCCGCAAAATTTTTTTACTTAAATAAATGGGATTTTTACGAGTCCTCAAAAATTTACAGCGCATGATTCTGAGGCCTAGTGTTCCTGGAATCAATTTCTTATGTTTTGTTTTGGTACGTTCAGTAAACGTATGAGCGGTTTTTTATAACATTTGACCCGGTTCTCGAAACTGAAATCTGAGGGCACCGTTAAACTCACTGTGCCAGTATTCGCTTAAGAATAATTTCACCTCGACGACAGTTGGTCGAGAATAAATGTTAGTTTTTTTTCTTTTTATAAAAAAAATTAACAAATAAATGTGAGCTAACACTTTATTTTATTTTATCTTCCATGTGGAGGTTGGTCGATTAAATTCTCCATGTGGAGGTTAGAGGATAGGGCCACCACACCATAACCTCTTATGAGGGGATATGGTGGTGGGGCCCACCCGAACATAACCTCCCTTGGGAGGATAATTTAGGTGAGGACCACCTGAGCTTGTAACCCCTTGGAACTCCCCATTTAAGGTAGAGAAACTCCTTAACCACCCCTCAGCTTAATGATGCCCACTGCCCTAAAAATTAATGGTGCCACCACCACCCCATTTAATATTCAAATCCTCATTTTTGAATTTTTGTTCCACCTACTATAATTAACTGCGCCAACGCATGTGAATTAATTATAGAAATCCTCCAAATTAAATGTGACACCTCTCGTGCAATTTATTTGGTGGAGCTGGGTTAATTAATTTCACTCTTTTGATTTTGTGTGCCTACAATAAAATAGACAAATCATTCCTCTATTATTTTCGTTGAGCATTTGGTTGATCATGGTAGGAGGAAAGCTAGGGAGAAAAGAAGATCCCCCAACAATGAACGCGAACCACATCGGTGAAGATTTCCTCCTTCGACATCCTCTCTCGGATCCTACCAATATGGAGTGTCTTCCATGACCAACGCAACTCGGAAGTGGAAGTGTGCAGTGGATGCGACGAATGGCGACTTTGTCTTCTTCCTACAACATCATCAACAAACGTCGATCATCGAATCAATGTTAGGGGTTTAGTTTATTTTAAGCATCATGTTCTTTCTTCCTTTAATAATGAAGAACTATGTAGTTCATCTTTTACAGGTGGAATATTGTGCTTCGTTCCAGAGAGCCAATTGTTACTACCCTAAACGCGAAGGGTGCAAGCCAAACTAACATGGCCCAACCCCTCTGCCGATCTTGTTTTGATTGAACATAATCTTGGCAATGAAGAAAGGGGAAACGAAGGTAGCAACAACGAAGTCCATACTACTCGTGGCCTCCACGAATCGTGCCACCCCCGCAGCATAACGTTGCTCCTGGCCGAACACCGTCGGTCGAGCGGTGCCGGACTCGCCTACCCACGGCCTCTCAATGCCCTGCCCGGTGCGCAGGCCGCACCCACGGCCGGCCCCGTATGCTGCCCGGAACCCCCGCATGTTGCCCGCGCCCCCACGTGCTGCCCGAACCCCCGCTCACTGCCCAGCGCCCCTAGTGCCCTACGGCGCCCTGCCCGGTGCCGCCGGGTGCTGCATGACACCCCCGCGCGCTACCCCGGAGCCTGCCAGGCGCCCCCGCAGCGTCCCGGCTCCCTCACAGGCACCCATCCGAGCTGATGTCCCGACCCCCCTCAACGTACCCTAACCGAACCGGCCAGTCACGCCCTCCGGGCTAAGCCGTACCGGGCCGTTCCCTCGCAACGCTCTGGGCCGAAATAGCCTCGAGCCCGGGCCCATCGAACAGGGCCAAAACATGGAGGGATGACCCACCCATCGGGTCGAGTCAAACGTTACGATTCTGACCAGGTCGACCCAAACCGGGTCGGGACAGATTGTGATGGGCCGAGTCGGTCTGACGGGGTCAGACCAGACTCGGGCCCATTACTGACCAATTACCTTCTTGGGCCATATCTTTGGCATCAGACGTCTGTTTGATGATCTGTCAGTGCGCCGGTATACTTGGAACGAATCCGTCCCTTTGAGAAAACCCCACCAGAGTTTGGGGTATATTTTTCAGTAATGGTCAGGTTTGATCATACAAAAATCCAGCCGGACCCCCAGAACTAAAAGGCAAATAACTAACTGACCGAGCATTCAATTGAAGTACCGTCTATTGCATTAAGGCCCTTATGATGTGGTGGACCATTGAGATACTTCTTTGTGGCACATCGCGATAGTTGGAGTATTTCCCAATAGCTCGTGTAGCGGATCCTTTCAGTGATAAGCAAATAGGGTGCAGAGACCTTGTAGGTGGCAGACCTGACGACGGCTTGACTGATTTGACTCGTACTGATTTGACTAGCCCAGTGGGGAGCGCATGGTAGTTGGTGGCAGACCAACGAAGAAGGTGCGCCTGGTAGTTGGCGGCAGACCCACGTTACTCAACAGGAGGAGTACCTATATAGGCTATTAGGTGGAGTGCCTCATATTTGGCGGCAGACCCACACCAGAGGAGCACTTGGTAGTTGGCAGCAAACCAGAGGTACTCGACAGGAGGTGTACCACAATAGTCTAAGGTTACTGAGAGGCACCTTGGTGTCGCAACAGGCCGACTGTATTCGACAGAGGAGGAGTTCTCCAGCAGTCACAGTTTCGATAATGAAAATCCTAGTTTGAGCTGAGTCAATGACTTTTGTGTTTTCCTCATGATTGAGATGGGATACTAGATAAATTTGGTATTTGTGTGGGCATATACCTAAGTAATGGTTATCTATTGATTTCATACATTGTGGTTTATCCTTGTTCGATTTTGTGAGACCTTTAGGGTATTAGGGTCCCTACTGAGTATCATTATACTCGCCCCTGCACGGGCTATTCCCGCACCACATTGTGTTGGTTTCTGACAATAGACAATGCTGATTGAGGCAAAGAGTAGCAGGACTAGATGGTACCTAAAGGTGGAAAACTTGACGTGATGATACATAGAGTAGATGGATGAATGTGGAGTGCTGAAGAGGCCATCTGTACCTTCCCTTCAGGTAGAAAACCTCGAGGATGACCCATTAGCTGCTTTACTATTTTCAGTTGTACTTGCTTTCCATTTGTACTTGTACTTTCCTATTGGGCTTGTATTTCCGTCCCCTTTTACATTCCATCACTTCTTTTGTATATAGTTTTTGTTATTGTTTTTCTTCTAGTTGTGTACTCTGATGTGGCTTTTAATAGTTATAAAGCAATGCCTTCCCAGTTTAGGGATTTACGCCTTTGGTGCTAGTCGCCAGCCCCTGGCCTATGGATGGCGGGCTTGGGGTACTCACGATATGGGCCGTGGGGGTTGAGTCATGACACAAACATACTACTGTGATATATAGACAAAATAGTTCTCTATGATGCGTTCATGATATATATAATGAATGTTTACATTGAAATCAATGTGTAATTGAACCCAAATATCCAGGACTTCTTATCATGAGTGTTTTAAGTAATCCATTATTTTAAAAAATTTATTTATGGAAACTTATTTTTTCCAAGTGGAAAAATATTCATGGATATATTTTTGAAAATATGAAAAATTAATTTGAGATAGGAATGATGGGTTATCTTTATTACATTCATCGATTATAGATAACATAGGTGCATAAAGGGATTATTTTATCCCAATATTTGTGTAACATAGATTAGAATATGATAAATGGTTTGGAAATTATTTCATTATTAGTATACTTTTATGTACCTCATATTTATATTTCACTGATTAAACCAAGAATCTAGAGGATTAGAAATTGTTTTGAGGAATGACTATATGTTTAAATTACATGATAAATTATTAATATGATATTTTGAAAACATGTGTTACTATGTGAATTATTCAATTCCAATTAAGTATTTTCAAATCAAATGTACATTAAAAACATCGTTTGTTATCTTAAAGGAATGTTAAAAAATTGTCTAATTCATTCTTATATATCAAATTTTATATTAAATTGTTATTTGGATGTGTATTTAAATGGTCATAGAATGTATCTGATCGGTACATTAGGGGCATCTTATTTTATTCAACATGCATTAGCATCATATTCTTGAATAAAGATACATTCTTTCATCCATTCCATTATTGATTTTTAATATGTGGTTACAAGAAATCGTATAACTAGGATATGGTTCATTATGATTTCATATATGATATATAACCAAATAGTAGAAAGGGGGAGAATTAAAAGTATTATAGAAACTAAAATTCCATTGTTATTTTCAATAAAATTATGCATTTGAAAATGAAATATATAAATGAATTATTTTTTATAGCATAAAACAATGAGATACTATATCTACTCTTGATGTAGGGAATTTTAGAGTACGACACCCACTATATATGAGAAATTTTTTTATAAGGATTAAAAATGATTTATAATTAAGTTTTCATTATTGATGGAAAAAAATTATCATTCCTTTTTCTAACATAGAGGAACAACCCATATCCTTTTATTTATTTTTTGGATGAAAATATGTTACTTTTAATAGAGTATTGTATAACCAAACCCATTGAATTTAACAGAACCAGAATCCCCCAAAATACATTTTTAAGGTGCATTATAATATTAAATTAATGATATTAAAAAAATTTATTTGAATTAAAACATTTACACATAATAAAAAATATATAATAATTGAAAAACTAGTCAATCAGACTCTAAAGATCTAGGTAACAACTGATCAATTTTCTAGAGTGGGTCCATATTTTGAAGTGTTCCATACAAAATTCCCCCAATATAATATCTCCATTGTACCACACACTATATAATAAATAAACCATAATCCTACATTATTGAATTGTGTTTTATGATATTTATATTTTTCATCCTCTCTAAATATGCAATGAATATAAAAATATTATCAACAGAAATTATAGAATATCTTTTACCACTAAACATATACTTTTACATTCAATGATAAAAATCTATTTAAAGGTTAAGCTAAATTTTTCTAATAAATATAAATTAATATATTTTAAAAACTATTCAATTTATAAAATTTTACACAATAGAAAATAATATTATTATTAATATTGTGTTACACTATCAAATTGTGAGATATAGACTTCTTAATGAAAACATTTTAAATATGATATACATATATTTCGAATAATTTAATATGATAAATTAACACATGTTTTCGATAATGATCTTAAATTAATTGATCATATATCATTTTCAAATTAGTTTCAATATAAGTTACATAATTGACATCTAATTTTAAATCATTTATAATATGGAAACAATTTTTATGAAGATGTACTATATAAAAATATAAAATGATATGTGAAACTAAGAATAATAAATGTTTTTTAAAAATAAATATAGATTCATATGAAAAACATATGAAATTAAAAAATTCATTTGACTTCTCAAATTCATAATACATTTAACACCATTGGTATTCTGAATAGAAAGGCATTTATTTTAATATTTATAAAATAGTATATAGGAATTTTAATCATATACGTCATCATATATTGTAATACATTGTAAAATTATTTAGAAATAAATTACACTTTTCCATATGATTATTAATCACATATCATTTTATTTAATGTGTGTATTACTTATAGACTAATCATCTATTCATTCTATTCATATTTTTTATGATATTGGTTCAGCCATATCACATTGGATCTAGTAATTTTAATCTACAAGTGACAGTAAAATAAATGTTATATTCTTATTGTAAGAATTATGATATAAAATATGACATTTTAATGTCTCTAAAGACATAAAAATCTAATATATGAAATTCAATTTTCATATCTGTATTTACGTTAGTATATAAATTATGATTTATAACAAAATTATATTTTGAAAATAAACATAGTATTTGTAGAATAAAAAAATTAAATAAAAAATGACATATAAACTAATAAAACTATTTAATTTAACTATATTTTTCGATTGAATAAATATTTACCTTGTTTCATGAGAAATTATAAAAAATAATTATGTAGAATCCAATGAATGAGTTAAAACAAAATGATATTGACATATAGTTTTCCGTCAAATCTCTTTCAAAGATACACGATGAACATAGATACTAATAACCAATAAAAAGGTTTACATTATTTAGATATACTTGTTTTGATATCCTCAAATATGTTTTAGTGTTCATGTTATATGTTATAATAATATAATTTTTGTAATAAAAAAAACATCGTTAATTGATTTGATAATGAACCAATAAACAATTTCACCCTTTTTATTAATTATGATATAAAATATAACTTTAAAAAATTACCCCATTTTTTAATATTGAAAAATATTTAATATAAATTTTAAAAAACATTTGGTCCAATTATTTGGAAATATAAAGTCAATTAAATAAAAATCATTTCACCATCCTTTATAATATGTGATAATTAATACATTCTTACCACCATTATTAATCTAGTATATCGAAATTTTGATATTAAAAAACATCATCATAATTTTCTAATTTATCCTTCCAATAAAATTATTTAGATATTAATGTTCCTCGAGATTACATAATTCATAATATCATATTTTTGGTGGATAAAAAACATGAGGTAAATAAATGATAAATATTAGTAGCTAAGTGAAAATACACTATAAATTATGTATGTTGATATTATTGATGTTTCTATATCTTAATTAAAATGTCTATATACATTAAGTCTTATGTTTTTAGAAACAAAAATTCAATCCATTGTATGATTTAAAAATTTACAAGAATCCTTTAAATAACATATAAAACTTAATGGAAACATATAATATGATATGAAATGATTTTAATAGTAACTAATAGTGAATAAACATTCTATGATGGAAGAAACTATGAAAAAAGAATTCATTTTCATTAGAAATTAATGAAATTCAGATTTTATATTATGTTTGTAACTAATCATATAATAGATCATTATCTATTATTACCATAAAAACAAATATTTTTTGACATCATTAAAGAATATTATTCCAATACACTTGAAATTATGTATATTGGTATTTTTGAATGATTTTTTCCATTAAGAAACATATACTAGCAACAATAACATACTACAATCATTTATTATATATATATATCAATCATCATATGTTCAAAATTAGGTTTCTAATACAACCTTTATTATAAAGAACAATAAATGTTAAAATAATTTTGATCAGCAGTTGATCATTATTACACGAACATTTATTCTATTTATATGTGGTTATTACTAAGAAGATCTTATAATTAATAATTTTTCATTATTAGATGAAATTATTTCATAGATATTGAAAATATATGAATAATTATCACACAAATATATGGTAATCATCAATGTCGTTATTTTAATTTGTAATATATTTATTAATACTTATTTTTTTTAATTAAATACAAATCTATAGTTACATATTCTTCTTTTTTAGTGAAAAAAGTAAATAATATTTCTTATATAGAACACCAATATTGTCATGACCCCTTGAAAAAACATGCATCATGTTAATTAACCAATTCAGTTGAACATACATAACTGCGTGAATTTAATTATCAGGAAATTATAACAAAAAATAAAAACTGAATTTCTAAATTATTTTCTCTTTAATCATGTTGTTATTGAATTGTCCTTTAATTATAAAATTATGTTATTTACAAATTCACATCAATAATAACATTCTAATATAATTAAGCAATATAAATCACACTATCTTGAAAATCAAGTGGCAAAATGTTATCATGGTTTAATGAAACAACTTCATTATGTGATCGATACAAATTCAGTAATCTAATTCATGTTCGTTGTTATGTTAATTTCATTGAGATGCACAGGATAAATCATGTTAACTCAATATTTTAATTTAACTAAATATTTATGAAAAAACACCCCCACCTCAAAAGTTCTTTAACGTTCTTTGCTAGAGATCATATCAACCTAGAAGATCTTAATCACCTATCCTACAACAACTAAATCCACCAAAAGATGTTGAGGCACCACAAAACCAATATCAACTGATAGAAACTCCATTAGAACCATATAAATCACATTCTATCACATGGGAAATAGAAACGGGAGAATATAAATCAATGAATCCAAAAGAATAGTGGTAGATAAGACGTTATATCGAAGATGAATCGAATATATTAGCCCATGATTGATCCTCATTGAAGTGATTTATATAATGAATAAGAGGGGTGTGATGGGTTTCCTTGGATGAGAAGTAGGGGAGCATAAACCGTATGGTTTGAATACATAAGATGGTAATTTTTTTTCATAAAAATAAAACAGTGGAGTATTACATGACGTGTAATTCCCCGTCACTACTTATAATGCCTTTGGGAAAAGTTCTTCGAAATAAACATCCTCCAAATAATTTTATTTATTTTTCAACCCAAAAATACAAAATTTTATGAAACCCAAATTCTCATTAATGTAATATCCTAACATGATGAGAAATCACCTAGCTTCTAGATTCTTGCAAAAATACTCCTCTAGACTTTATTTGAGCCACCTCCATCCATTGTTGGCTTCAAAAACAATTATAGGGTCTATCCATGTAGATGTGGGCCCTTACATTATATACCTCCTAAATAATTATCATCATTGAGAATAAATAACTAACATAGAGAGTAAATATAAAATGGTTCATCTGAATAGCCACCCTACGATATACCTCTCACGAGTCTCGCCACTATAGGAACCCAACTACATCATCAAAGGAAAAAATGACACAACGACACAATGACCACCAACTCCTAAACAGTCTCAAGTGGGAGATAAATCTCATAAGAGATAAATCCTGAAGGGGAAACAAAAAAATGCATCTTGTAATAGTAAATGGTTTACAACCATCAAAATAATATCATTACAAGTGAAGAGATAATTATAAAACAACTTGGGGGTACTGAGCACGTATCTATGACTCATGTTCCCATGTACTCTCTCCCATATAAATGTGATACCATAACACCTAGACTAATGTTATAGAATTCTCATGAAACACCTTCACTCTGGGGTCCTGGATCTCTAGAGGTCACTCCTCAAGGGCCTCATAAACATCAACATCAATGTCACCCCAACCGATGATGTGAGTTTCATCATGAAGATAATGATTTAGATGGGAAACATGATAAAACATCGTGTATGTGGATCATATTCTGGGGAAGTGACATCTAATTCTTCACAAATCCAACATGATCCAACACCTCAAAATTCCCAAAATACATGGTAGAAATCTTACTCCCATGACCAAATATTCACTTCCCATGACGGGGATTCAACATTAGAATCACATTACCCCCTATGCCAAACTCTAAATGTATCCTTCTATGATCAGGATAACATTTCTGATGGTCCTAAACTTCCACCATCCTTTCCTGGATAACCCAAACCATCTCTGTTTTGTTATGCACTAGTTCTAGCCCAAAATATCTCGAATCACTATCCCAAGTATATCACGATTGAGAATAGAAATGTTATCTATACAAGGTTCCAAATGCTACCGTACTGATGTTAAAGTTAAAACTATTTTTTTTAAGAAAACACTACCATGATTTGGATCCTCATCCACAAAACCTCAAAATATTGGTCATTAGTATGCAAAATGCCTTCCGGAAACTAGAGGATCTACTCTGTCTAACCATCCGTCTGTGGATGAAATGTACTTCAATGGAATATCTGAGAACCAATATGATGATGTAGAACTCTATATACCCTTAAGTTAAACCAAGGATAACAATTGTAAATGATCATCAATGGGACTCCATGGAGGCCACGTCCTCCACCAAATACTTCCTCAATAAAATGTCCACTAATCTGGACTCCTTGATCTCTATAAAGTGGGATGATTTCTTCTAATGATCTACTTCCACCCATATTGCTTCATATCCTTCATAGTCTCGAGGTAAACTTGTATCAATGTCTATCGAGATATCCTCCCACTTACAGTAAGGAACATCTAACGGCTAGATAAAAACCCTAGGAAAATGGTTATTTCCCTTCTCTTTCTGGGAGACAAAACATCAAGACCAAAAACCTTGTATCTTCATGCTTCGACTAAGGACAAGAACAAAAAATCCCTTAGGCCTGGTACATCATTGTGACATAAGGATTTATCAGTAAGGGATAACTATGGAACTCTACTAGAACCATCTCACGTAATGTACAAATAATGGGAAGCCTTCCCAAAAACAACACCAGATGTTGTTCATCCTTAGACCATTGATCAAGGGCCTCACAACAGGAAACTATGTCTCTCCATAAATCCACTTCACGAACCCCCATATAGGATTCCTCGACATGATAAAGAAAATATTATTGAATGATAATCTCCAAGAGGCAAAATTTTCCCAAAATTCAACCATATGATGATATAATACAGAATGTTCATCTATCACTCTCTAGGAATCACAAGATTCACAAACTACATCACTGCATGACATTATGCTCAATGCATCAGTCGTAATGTTAAACTTTATTGGTGTATACAAAATGTTAATGTCTTAATCCAATGATAACTCCATTCGTAGATGATGTTAAATGATATATTCATTATTGGAGAAAGAATTCCTCAAGATTTATTAATCGGTGAAGATCAAAAAATGCTCACCAATGAGGTAATGCCTCCAAAACATCAGGGAAAACACTAATACCACCAATTCGAGATCTTGGGTAGAATATATATTATTTTGGGGATGAAACATACAATACACATTACAAAAAACTAATACATGATGCATCAAAACATACCCAACCCTAGACACGATACAACACTAAAAGCCTCAATCCGAACTCCTTCTGCTGGCAGACAAAGAACTTGAGCACTGACAAACTTATAGATCAGATACTCAAAAGCTATCTGAAATTGATCATCACACAATAATTCATGATCTTTTATATTCAAAACATTCATAGGAGTTTAAATATGAGATAAATTAGATATGATCCTCCTATAATAGCCTACAAATCCAAGGAATCTTCTCACTTTCTGCCGCATTCTTGGGGGATTCCCAAGACAAAACTACTTATTTCTTTGATATATCCACATAAACTCCTGGATGGGATACAACATGACCCATGAAATAGAATTATCTTGGCCAATACTCACACTTCGACAATTTCCCAAACAGTTTTTAACAATAAAGATCCTCTAAAAAGTCATGTAGATGCTCAACATTATCTTTCATGGATGCGGAGTACACAATGATGTAATTGATGAAATACGCCACAACCATAGCGAAGAACTCACTAAAAACATCATTCATTAACCCCATAAACATATATGTATAATTATTCACACCAAAAAACATCACAAAAAACACATAATTCCCATTATGACAATAGAATGAATTATTGTAATATTATCACCCTCTACACACATCTCATGTAACCCTGACTGAAAATTGATCTTATTGAACCATCTTCCAACTCTGATTTGATTGAATATATCATCAATTTGAGGAAGTGGATAATGTATTTTCACTACCACTTTATTCAAGAGAATAAAATAGATACTCAACCTCAAACTTCTATCAGCCTTCTTCACAAATAAAAAACATGCAACCCATAATGACACACTTGTTCGAAGAAAACCGAAACACAATAGAACATGAATATCTATACACATAGTGTGAAACTCATATGGATCCATCTGATATAGAGACAACATTATAGGATTCATGCCTAGCTATAGCATGATCTTGAGCTCAATCTCTCATTGAGGTGGTAATGCTATAACATCATATGGAATGATATACGGGTACTCATATACCACCCTAGGAAACACCAACTGTTGATCCTTTGATGAAGTCAACATCAAATCATCTATCATGGATGACATGCATGGAACATGCCTCTGACCCATCCAATTGTATCATTCCCCAACAAGCACTGTCATATATCCATGTCAGATGAAGTACACCACAATCCTTCTTAATAAGTCCATGATATACTCCAACAAATTAAACCAATATACACTATGGATTACATAGTATTATTGTATTCATAAACATAGGAAATCTATCCAAATTCATTACTTCCATAACTGTAGCTCACAGTCTCTACATACTTAAAACAATTCTTCTTGACCTCCAACTAGCGTAGTCAATTATAAAGAAACTAGAAGACTCCCGACATAATGTATGAATTCATAGAAAAAGGTAGGTGATACAAAGGATTGAGTTACTTCTAAATAAAACAGGGAAGGCACCCATGTAGAAAAAATAAAATGGCACCTCGAATGACCTGTGAATTGCCTAGCATAGGAAATGGTAATGTGTAAAGCTAACCATGAACTACACCAAAAACTATGTGAACATACTATAGAACACCTCCATGGATATACTCTTACCTTTGAGAATATATATAATCCCAATGATAACCTCTACCCAACACATTTTCACTCTACTGATCCAAAACTGGGGTAACCTACAACTACTGCCATAGCTGGAATAGCATCAATGGAGGAACCTGAAGCAGAACAACAGGAAAATTCTGATTACTAAATTTTCTTTGGAACACAAGACACTAATGACCTCATAATCCATAAGTAAAAAGGACCTGGTCTACTAAAAATTTCATGAATTCCACTACCTATGATGAAATGGTATATTGATGATTGGGACCTACCCCTGACTAAACAGAAACTCATCTTCCCAGAAAATTGATAACCCCATACCAAAACTCTACTTTATGAGGAATCCTAATGACTCCCATATTGTGATGATATAGTTCTAGCTAATGTTTCTTAATAACCTATGACCTCACCAGCACACAAAGATATGTATTCAGCATAAATTAGGTGACCAAACATTGGATCCCTAGATGGAAATCATCCTGAAAATGCCTCTCCATGAACTCCTCATCTAGAACAGGGTCTAAATAATATCATAGTTGTTTTATGAAATAGTTACTGAACTATTGCATTTTGTAGCTCCCCTACTGAAGGGTAAGAATCTCCTAGCGACAAGCCACCTTCATGTTCGACAAAATAAACTTGGTTCTAAATATCTCTCAGATCATCTTTCGCAATACTGTTGGCTCCTCATGATCCCCGAGGAACATGGAAACCCAATTTCTCACTTTCCCACATATCAACCTCACAACCAACGTTACCTAGTGCTCATTCCAAGCACAGATCAAACCAAAATATATATTGAACTACTCTTACCGGTCTTTATAGACAACATCAGAAATGGATCCCTCATACCTCTATATACTATAATGCTAAAACTCATAGAGTGTCCTCGATAATGCTTCTTCATTTCTGACCTCTACACAATGGTGAACTATTAGAGCAGCCTGGTGAACATCATCTATGGTAAATTTTTGAGGATTCCATCTTGGTTCCATACATGCAAAAGAAAATATAGTTTGATCTCCATATCCTAAAATATGGAAGATGTGAAATTAATTTTTTTAGTCATTTTAGGTTTTCCAATCCCAAGGTTTATCCATTAAAACACATGCCCAATGAACAATGATACACGTTCATTTCCATGTTCACAACCCACCAACACATATCACCTCATTTAATATCTAGGATAAATTTAATGGTTCATGAATTTGATCATAGGGGGCCCAAAATACATGTTTCTTAGCCATTCTCCATTGTTTACAGTTCTTTCTGATCGTTAATGGCTCTATTTTACTACCAACCCATGCAACCTCACGTGTTCCTATCTTCAAAATACATATTATCCATTATCCATACCTATGATATCACTCTATCATGAACCCTCCCCACAAATTGTACCACTCCTGGGTAGGTAATAGGAGGATAGAGATAGTGACACCTGCATTCTACATCCAGTAGGCCCCTGGTTTGTGACTACAACCAAGTGTATAATAAACACATATATGGGAGGAATTACCCTCTAAGAGAACAAATTCCAAAGTGGTTGACAAGAAATTAACTAACCAACTCCTACTAAGACTACAATGAAAAAGAAATCCAAATTTTGGTTTTGTAATTTCATTCAAAATTACTACAACTATAGTGGGAATCTGAGTGAACCAAAAAAAGTAAAACATCAATGACCATGATCCCTAAAAATCTCTTAAAAACCCAAAGCTAGTAGTAACCATTATGATTTCAAACCTGCTCCAAGTGACCTATAAAATAGTTTATATAATATAGTGTGAGTATAATAGTATACAATGTAGGATCCTCCACAAAGCCTCTCGTGAAAATGTAAAGAAATCATGAAAAAGCATAGTGAAAAAAATGAATCTATCTCATCACCTAAACATGTATAATATGTTTCCTTCCTCAACATGGATAATATCACCAATTATCACATAAAATATGGTATAATATAACAAATAATTCCAAGGGAACCCCACTATTACTTCCCCACCAGCTTGTTCTTTTCCCCAACACAACACGTCATGAGAATATCTCTCCAAAAGGCTAGAACAATGAAACTTAGGCAATGAAACACAACATACACCCCATGAAACTCTACATCACCACACACACATGACCAAAAGTAACTTACAATTTTTGGGATCCACCTCAACCCGCATAATGTGTATTAAACTTCAGGTATTATACCTCAATCCATTACATTCCATACACTGATTATGGATCCTTAATTCATCATATACTATTCACTTTTTACCTATAGTAATCTTTTCTAAACTATATCATCAGTATATGTGACTAAAATAAACCCAATCCATTACATCCCCCTATACACATATATGCAAAAAACTATCCACCTTGCATAACAGCACACGTTACTACCAAGAGAAGAGAGTGGTGCCAACGGGGTTAGTCAACCATCCATCCTCCTACTATGATGTTAGGGAAAACACCCCCTATGGCACATAATCCACAGGGTATCAGTTTACCATACCTAGAGGGTGGAGAAACTTCTAGAAAAACAAACAGTACATTACATAAATAGCTCATAACAATAGTAAGGGAATATCCTAGTCTCTGACTCAACTGAAGCAAACATGTCTGGTACTTTGGACAAGCATTGTTAAGACAAAATATCCTATATATACCCAAACTTTTAAATAGGTACATTAAATTATTTTATCAAATTTTATTAGTTTAACAATATATTAATGAGATATTTAACCATTAATTAACCATTACAAATTCCCATAATACATTTTATTTGAATCACAACAAAATTCCATTCCCCCCAGGTATAATGAAATGAATCTCATGACTTTTCATAATTATAACTTCATCATTTCATTTTTTCCAAGCTCCAACCCCATGGGTTAAACATCATTCATCCATTTATTTGATATCATTAAATTAGACTATAATTCTTGTAAATTTTGGAATTCATTCATACATACCAAACACAAGGGGATCAACATGATGGGTTGATGAAGAAATCATAAAATCATTCCCACATATAGATGGAGTGTATACCCATCCACCCCCGAGAGGCTAAATATGGAATGCATGCGGCATACCCCATTCAAATTAAACTCTTTTGGAAGGAGGACAACCAAAATCAGCTTCCTCAAGATGTGGGAATGGTAATTTATATAAACAAACAACAGATTCAACAAGAATCACTCATTCCTCTCAATAGTTATGTCTTGCTTCAACATGTTCCACCTTCCCGGATATAATATTAGATAACACATATAAAAAGTGATCCATCTCGAAAATATGGCATCAACCACAACTACTAAAACTGCAATGCCTCTATCCCCCCACAACCAAAATTAACATCCATGAACATCCATCCTAGGCTCACATAACATTTGGTTCTCTCTTCCCCCAAATCCAATATATCCATACATGCTCAACCATCCAAGAATCACATCACATCAAAAAGTGTATGAAATAAACATAGCAACTAGGTTTTTTCCCAACAACAAGGCATTCAACCATTACAGACAACGATATCTCATGGATTAAATTCACAAGTCACTATTCCTTAAAAGAAAATAGGAAACACACACCCCATAAGGAATTATCAATTATCCATGAAACTATTTCATTTTTCCACCATGAATTCATCGATTCATTATTCACAGGTTCAACCGACAAGAAACTTAAGAAAAAAGCTATCACAAAAAATGAAAATGTAATTAAACAATTAATTTAGTGTGCCTTTAATTCATTTATAAGAAACTATTAACATGCTTCAAGTTCTTTAACCAATTCAATTAAACATTCATAACTACATCAATTTTATTATTATTAATTTACAATAAAGACATTCAAATTTTTTCATTCATACCTCTTTAATAATTCGCTAATTAATTAATAGTTAACTGTGTCTTTATTTTCTATACGAATTTACATCAATAACAATATGATAAAACAATAAAGGAATATATATCAATATCTATGGAAAATAAAGAGGAAAACTATTATCAATGTACCAAGAAACAATACCAATATGTGATCGATAACAATTCATTAATATGGTTCCAGTACATAGCTAAATCAATTCCACTATGATCCCAAAGATAAATCATGATAACTATATAATTTCTTGTAAATAAAAAAAAGTTATGCAAGGAATCCCTTACCTCAAAAGGTCGTCCACTCTCTTCTCTCGAGAATGGTTCAACACAAAAGATCTCGATCACCTCTCCCGAAACTACTGATTCCACCTGAGGAAAACATTACTCCACCACACCCACATCTTTCGATAGAAAAACCTTTAGAAACAAAAAAAGCTCTCATTCCATCACATGGAAAAGAGAAATAAGAGGAAATGGATAGAAGAAAAAAAATAGATGTAGATCATACCTTATATTGATGATGGGATGAAGATGGTAGCCCATGATTGATCCTCATAAAAGGATCTCTAAAATGCCTGGGAGGGCTCTATTGGGTCTCTTGGGACTGGTGGGAGCGGAGCCTCATTTCATGGGTTTAAAATCCCAAGCGTTTGAATTTTTTTAAGAATACATAGTAGTGGGGGAATTACATGATGTGTAATTACATTTCATTTTATATAATGCCTCAATTTCAGGTTCCACCAAAAAAACATCACGTCATAATGTTATTTTTTTCAAACCCAAAAATGCTACACGTCGTTAAACCCCAATCACATTGTGTCACATCCTAACATTATGTGCAATCTCAAAGCCTCCATCTTCTTGAAACAAAACTCCTCCAAACATTCTTTGATCCTCCTTCAAGAACATCATTCTTTGGAAACATGTAATGGATCAATCCACGTGAATCGAGGCCCTTACAAACATACTATACTTTTTACTAAATGTGAATTATACCGCTTGTGAATTTCCAATATATTCTATATCCACGAAAATAGAATGTGAATAGAAATTTTATTAAAAATAATATCAATTGTGATAAAATAAATTATTTATTGTTGAACTATTATTTTATTTTACAATTTTTTTCACATCCTTTAAGTAAATATTTTTTTTCAAACAATATCAACAAAAAATTTAATCTCAAATCATTAATTATTACAGATATGTAGTAAAAAATAAAAAATACCCAATCATACCTATATAAAAAAATAAAATACACTAATATTATAGAATTATCAGTAGCAATATTAAATAAAGTACTCATGGGAATGTTATAATGTTTACAATTAAATTTATTAAATCCCTTAAAAAGTATTGATTACATATTTATATTTATTTGGAGATATATATTTTTCACAATGAATAATTAGATGTCTAAATAAAATTATCTGAAAATGATGTTGTCAAATTTCCCTATTATTAAATCTGAAAATTAATTACACAAAAAATCATATAATTAATATTAAATTAAAATTTTAATATAAATTTTATGAAAAAATAAAATTTAACAGATATCTATATAAACATATTAGGAACCACATTTTCTTATATTAATCCTTCCTTAAAAAGAAAAATATATTATCATTCATACAAAGATAATTTATATTTTATAATTCCATAATGTGTTTTAGAAGTAAATAAATCCCTATAACATTTATATTAATTTTATATATAGTGGGATGAGTATCATATAAATCATCATAGATATATCGATTACGAATGTCACTATTTACATTGAATTGAAATAATTCAAATCGATTAATTTAAACATGTAATAAAAATTTCAGAATACGATATTAGATTGAAATGGTTTAAATATATTTCAATGAATCAAGGGATATATATTTTCAATTTCCATGTACAATAAACATTTCCTTAATTGAACTAATATTTCAATAAATATTAAGTTATTTTTTTAAACAAAATTCAGTTTCAATTATTTGAGAATACGAAGGATGATTAAATTACTCCAAGAATTTATTTCAATAAAACTTTGTTAAATCTTCATCCATATGGAATATATATTCTGAAATAGAAAAACAAAAAATTATATTTCTATAAGAAAACATTGAAATGATTATAATATTGAAACAATAATTTAGTAATTAATTTTTTGAATAAATATATATAACAATAGTTAAAATTGATTATTTTTAAGGATGTACATTATATATCTTCCATGTACAGTCATGCGGTCTCTTTTCCCACCAAAATTTGATTTTTTTAATTTTTTAGGATTATCATCATAAAAATATATAATTCTATTATTTCCACAATTAGTTTATTTATTACACAAAAAATTATTAGAAAAATGTTTTAATCTATTTTTCAATTTTATTACTCTCGAATAGTAAGTGTTATTTTATTATACACTCTAAAGGATTTACTAGAGTGGGAATATCCTAGTAATATAGAATCATCATGTAACGTTCTGTGATTTTAAAATATATTAATAATAAATATATTTAATCTCTTTGATAATTTCTCGAGGAATCAAACATGAGATTCTAAAATAATAATATTGTGTTCTATAGGGTATTTGACACACACCATCGTTCTTAAGCGACCAAAAATGATCTAGAAAACATATGATTAAAATATGACCTTTATAAATAGGTCATTGAATTAGTGGGTATAAATATTCTGTAATAAATTAGTAAAAATATATAATGGTTATAATCAATTAAAATTTATATATAACAATCACTAATAATTATTAAGGTCAATTTAGTATTCAAAAAATAATTTTTATTTAAACATTATTTTTTACTACACTCTGTGACAATATACACAATAATTGTTTTACAAAATTAAAAAACAAATTGGATAAAATAAATATGTTATTTTAAATCATCAAATTATAATTATCTTTTGTAAAAATTAAGGGTTTTTTCGTTAAATGATGAATTTTCATTCAATAGTTAAAAATAAATTCTTTTTTGATTTTTTTCGACCATTAAAACAAATTAATAAATTTAAATTCATCATTATGCATTGAATTGGATTTAAAAAGATAATTACTTAATATTATTAATAATTATTAATTAAATTTTATTCTTTGTTATACCAGATTTGGATATATAATTTTTTTTTCTAAAAACTATTTTTAAATTCAAAATTCTCGTCCATTTAATTTGATTAAAGTATTATTTAATGAATAATTAGTGAAATGAAATTAATAAATTAAATTTCTAAATATATGAATTTAAATCAATCTCATGATTATTACAAGTCATATACTAAAAATAAGATCATTATATTCTTGAAAAATGCTTTTCATGAAAACCAGTTTGTTGACACATTTTGTGAGCTTTTTTTAAATTTCTATTTTCCCATATATAAGACATAGTTCGGTAAAATGTGTATATTTTTTGACAAATAATAATTAATAATACATAATAAATGAAAACTAATTTGTGTTCAAACTGAATAGAAAAAAATATAAATTGATTAATGTTGTAAGGATTAATATTAGTTAACCAGGGGTTAAACTAAAAATATAAGGGTTATAATGGCCTAAAAATTGTCTAATTATTATTTTTGGATATATTTAGATGTTATAATATATATGGTTCTATAATGATTTATTATGTATCCTTTTTCCATGTGGAAAATGTCGATATGAATTACACAGTTCAGAAAATCAATTTGTGTACACCTAAATTATAAATGGTCCCACCCCTCACTGTATTATTTAAAAGTACCAAGATATTTATCAGGAAAAAAACCTTGAAAAATATCTCCCATAAATCCTTAAAAACAATCTTTAAGTGCATTAATTCCCAAAATTACATCCGCATGGTCATTAATAAGATATCAAAATGACATTCTTCTAAGAGACTGTAATTGTATTCACTAAGATCTATCATTTTAATATTTATATTCCAAAAATTAACTATTTCATAAAAAATTATATATAAAAAGAAAATTATGTCACATATAGTAATATTTCATTATATGTATGGAATAATATATATCAGACTCGTCCCTAAAAATTGGAAACAAAGAAATGGCTTATGTGTACATCATACTACGGACTAATAAATAAATGTAATTTTTTTATCTCTAACTCACATGGGGTGTCACAATGAAAGAAATATTTAATATATAAAAAAATATTTCATTATATTAATTATTTAAAATTTATATATCATCGTATTAATTTTCCTTTAAACATTTAATGGATTGATATCGACACTATTGTTTGCGTACATCCTACGATCCCTACCAGGTAATGCAATTCATATCAATGTACAATATTCAATAATTGTTTAATAAATGAGTCCAATCGGTAAATATGATATTTTGAGATTAATATAAATATATTATTTATTTGCCTTTATCTAATATAGTATAACTATAAAATTCATGAAGAAATATGCATAGAAAAACCAGCCAACTAATACCGAAAACAAAATAAAAATAAGACGAAATTTTAATGAATAGTTTTTATGATGTTAAAATATATTAAAATATTATACTATACACATGAATATGTTTCTGGTATAAATTGATAAAATATTTAAGACTAATATATATGAGGATGAGTTATGTTAAACTAAAGTGAAATGTGTGGTATGTAATTTTTTCTCAATTTCCATCAATTGTGGCATATTATGATGTCAAGAACCTAATTTAATTATATTGTTTCTATAATACAACATTTATATTTAAAATCTCAAATCCGGAAAAATTTATGGCAATATATTTCAAAAAGGGAATAATTTTATCCAAGGGTACATTAGATGAAAATTACAAATTAGTATTGAATTTCATAAATCAGTTTCTTCCCATTATGTTACATTATTTCTTAATTTACATTAATATTCAAAGAATATATGTGTGATTACTTTTGATTAATTTATATTGAATTTACGATTTCTAAATGTATATATATATAATTATTGGGGATATAATTCCATTTAAATACAGATATACCACACACACTTGTGAGAAAGGAATGCCATAGCCCCCCCCCCCCCAAGGTATGACCCACCCATCATGTAAAATTTATTCTTTACATAGAGCATAGGACCTATGCATATTAATCCTATTACATGGACTGTAGTCCCAATGAACATGAAATTTCATTACATAGCCATGAGGGACCAAATTTTTGACTATAAATCCATTCGGTGAATAGAGCTTCTATAGTACTCAAACAGCTACAATCCCTACTAATGTGTTACCACTACTATAGTCACCACTACTTTTCCCACCAATGTTACGGTCTTACTATAGTACCACTATACTACTGCTCTAATTTCCTATTCCTTGTGGATTTTAAATTGTAAACCTCAATGTAGTATTACAGGGTGCTTTACCACTAAGCTGATCCCAAACTATAATTTTAATTCCATTTATAATTAATTCACATAATTTAATGATTCATTAATTATCACTTTAATGTTACGATCAATTTTATAGGTTCCCATTTTAAATTATCATATTTTTTACATATGTCTTATAATAAATTAATATAAATTAATGAGATGTATCTAATTCCCCATTGATATGTAATATCATGAATTTCTTTATATTAACAGTTATTAATGGTTCATAGAATGTTATTGCTTTCATATGGCATATGATTAAAAATTTATCAATGTCGTCAATAATTTATGTCATAATAACATTTAATCAATATTGGTTGAACTTATATTTTAGTTAAGGATCTTATATGTTCATTTTATAATATCCCTTAACTTTTTTTCTCATCTATTTATTCAATTTGTTTTCATATAATTGTTTTTTTCCTCTCTTTGGTACAAAACTGTATTGAGAAACTATTTTCAATTAAATATAACCACATATCTCCCTTTGGTCAAAAATAATTTTTCCTCAAAATCCATTTTTTCTTATAATGTTTTTGAAAAAAAATTCATTTATTTTAAAACTTATTAGTTACATATTATTGGATTTTCAAAAAAATGTTTCAAAATAAATATTGCTTAAATTTTACAAATTAGGAATTTATTAGAATTCTTTCATCTATGTGTCATTAATCAATGTTTTAATTCACTCAACATGAATGTAATTATTACACAATCACGAAAAATCACTATATTAAAACTTCCATTACAAATTTATAATGATATTATTATTGAAAATTTTTCATGTTGATTTCTTGGAATCTATGTTTTTCATTGTTTTTTTTCCATGATAAAAGTTACCATTCATCAATAATTTTTTAATGATATTTTATGGGATTTTTATTATTCAAAAAATACTCCAATATTATACAAATACTATATTAGGGGTATGTTTTATGCATATCATCCTAATCCATTATAGGGTTAGGTTACGATATGATTGACTAGGGAATGTATTTACATTGACTATCATGGTTAAATTTTTATCCCTTAAATTTCCCATATAATGTTTACGATAATTTGAAATTTAATTTACCCAAAATAATTATATTATTTATTATGGATTCCATTACTAATTAAATATTATATGATTTATTTTATTTTTGTATTAATTTTAATGTTTTTTTGACTAATTGGGTATATATTTAAACTATATATTATTAATCCAATACATATAATTATTGATATGTCATATTATTCATGAATTAAATAGATCTTTAGATATATTAGGAATGGGTTGTTCATAATTGATAGGTCAGACCCATACTTATATATACCTTGAATGAATCGATAGTCTCATGAGGTGAATCACTAAGCTTGCATTAATAGTTATTTTAGTGAATGTGTAAAACATATTATAAACCATCTTGATGTTATGGACATCATGATGTTTGAGATTGTGACATGTAATATTAATCATTTTCCTTATTAGTAATTATTTTTTTGAATATCCATGATATTTATTCATTAATAATATCTTTTTATTCATTTTCTACACTTGTTATTGATTTTATGTCATGTTTGATGAGTTATTTAACAATATATATTGATTAGTACGCATCTCATCACAATATTAAATTTATTTATAGAAGGGAATGTGTGGTTAGATATATACCTATTTTTATTCATTATTCTTAATCAATTTAGGATAAAGTAAACTTTAAATAGATCTTAATGAGCATCTCGTATCACCCTTTTTTGATTCCAATCCACTGGATTTGAGCAACGATTCATTGAATGAGTTTAATGATAATATTTTATTTATATTTTCTATTCTAAATTTAATGTTTTAAAATTTAATGGGAGATTAATTTTGTATATTTCTAAACAAGGTTATTAATGTATTCAGTCCATTGAGGAATTATTTCATATATATGGCACTAATGTAATAATGTAACAAATAAACCTATGGTAATCTTTTTTTTTCTTCTCTAAATGTAATAGATCATGTTTAGAAGAAATTTTTTTAAATATATTTGTTAAATTATATATGATGGAACATAACCATTTAATATAAATTTAGTATATATATAAAAGATCATACTATTTGTTTCCTCTATAAATGGGGATGACCTCATTTTTTTAAGGTTCAAACATTCCAATCATTTTCTAACGGGTAAGTTCATAGAATTGGAAACATAAAATGATTCTATATCCATTTGGACCTACTTTAAAAAGGTAGGTGCTCGTTAGTTATGGACCGATCAGGCTTAATAATTTGCATTGGCCGAGAGGATGGGAGGTCGGACTCATCACACCTTTTGGGGGGAATTATTGTCTAATCTGGGACTCTCTTTATAGATTTAAGTTATGTTCGTGAATCCTTATTACACTACCAAGTATGAAAATGAGCTTTCCATAGATCTAGAAATCAATGATTGATATGTATAAGATTTAGAGAATCTTTTATATGTATTCGAGGTTCTTCATCGATAGTGAATCATCTGTATTTGTTAGAGATTCTTAATCAATGGTATCCTTCGACACATTATATAGATATCTCATGTTCATTATGATAACCATTCTGGTTTTAAATCCACTCAGTGGGGCACATGAAGTTTATTGTCATTCAGAAGGACATAGATTATTTCATAGTTGGGATTGTACCCATCGATGGGCTACCTATGTATCCTTTTTTTGAAAAGGAATCAGAACCCACGTAGTTTTAATAAATAATTTTGAGGTTTATGCATGATTGATGGCTCAAAGAAAGATGACATAATTAATTTTAAACTCTAAGCTCACGTGAGTCATGCTCAGTGTGAGAAACAAGAGGTATTGGTAAAACCATACAATTGTGCCATGAAATATGAAATTATATGAAATGATGTGGGGCTTATGTATGTATCAGTTCCCAGATAGATGAAGATTAGGATTTACATTAGGGAAGAAACCTGGGAATAAGGTCCATAAAGGTATATGTGCTTTATGGATATTTGGATACTTAACATAGGACTTACTCCTGAAAAGGAAGCCCAGGTCAAGGGAATTATGACTGGGGCTTACTCCAGAAAAGGAATCCTAAGATTAAGGGAATTTGGATTTTGGGAACATGGGGCTTACTCTTAATGAGGATGTCCATATTAAAAGAATTATGGCTGGGGTTTACTCCTGATGAAGATGCCCTAAATTAAGGACTAGGGGTTACTCATGAAAAGGAGGCCCGTGTTAGGGGATTTGAGGACTGGGGCTTACCCTTGAAAATAAGTCCTAGGTTAAGGGACTTGGGGCTTAATCCTAAGGAGGATGCCAATATTTGGGATTTTTTGAGATTGGAACTTACTTCTGAGGAGGCCCAGGTTAAAGATCCTCTCATCTTTAAAGGATGAGGTTGAATGAATGAAATCTCTAACCTTAGTGACATAAAGATATGTAAATCACATGGTTTTGAGAAATTTTCCACAGAATTCCTTTCAGATAAGGAATCCAACAAAGGAACCATGCCATAAATGGCATTGAAGAATGTTTTGAAGGCAAAATCATGAAAAGGAGTGGTGGATTTGATGAAAGCCAATGAATAGGTAGGAGGAGAACCCAAAAAGAGAGGGGCACGCAAGTCCTGTATGGGCATGCAGGTCCTGCGTGGGTGCATAGGTACTGGGCGCACAATTGTACATGCGCAACACATGGGTACTTGCACGACGGTCAACCCTTTGGGTAATACTTGGGTGAGCTTTCGCTCAATCCCTTAGTGTCATCCCTAAAGACTTTTAAATGAGGGGCGTGTAAGTTTTGTTGAATGGATAAGGCGGCGCGCAAGTGTCTTTAATTCCCTGAAGGGTTTGGCACATAGGCATGTAGGTGTTGATGAATTTCAACACTTAGGCCTTGCTCCCTCTTTTTAGACCTTCCATTCTAGGTAAGAAATTACCTATGAAGTGTTCAGAAGGCTTTGAGAAGAGACTAGGGCATCGAGAGCTCAAATCTGAGTTTCTGGATTTTTCATCCTCGAAATGGGGGGCCCACAAGGGGTATTTATAGGCTAGGGAAGACCCTGAGCAAAAATCAAAGAGGTTGTGCAAGTCACCAACGCGACCATTATGCGGTGCACACGTATACTTGTGCGGCCAAGATAAAAATTGCACGACCCAAGTGGGAAGAAATCCTTCTTCATGCATTTGTCGATTTTTGATGTTTCTTCAAAGGATAAATCATTTTGGACTATGATATTTCCATTTTTCCATCGATTAGACTTTGTGATGGAACTGAGAGTCAAAAAAAGTCCCCCCTCATAGTTGGATCTGAAAGAAAGGAGGATGTGACTCTGAGGTAAAGAATAAAACCAAAGAAATGCAACGCGCAAGTGTTGAGCGCAGAGATGGCATCGCGCTGGTGTTGGGAGCCAAAATGGTGTCGTACAGGCTTCAGCGCGCTGGGTTTGGCACACAGGGTTTCGTCCTTGCCTATAAATATGCTTTCATTCTCACACAAATCACTGAATCTGAATGCTTCCGAGATCATGTCGCGCAAGTTGCCTTCGCCATGCAAGTTACTTAGTTTTCTGCTTCTTCCTTTTGTGTTGTGCTGTTGTAGAGGTATTTGGACTTTCACAGTGATACTTACATGCCAGAACTTGCGCGACACACTTATACTTGCGCGCCAATTTGGGGCTTGCATGCCTTAATGCCTTAGCCATTTTTTTCACTTTTCTTCCCAAATTTTATGAAAAATAAACTTACTTAAAAGTTAATTATTCAACCTTTGTATAAATTAAATGGCTCCCAGGCGAATCGGAATGGCTGATGAACTAGCTAGAAAGTGGGTTGATGAAATGATGAATGTTGTTGACCATGATTACTATACTTTCTGCAACAGCACTCTCCCAAATTCGGTTGCGTACTTGAAGAAGTATCATCTTAACTTTCTAGAGAGCATCTACTTGCCTCTGTATGGGCATGGTCATCTGCAAGTCGTCAACATTCCAGATGAAAATAACTATATGTCCGAGATGCAGTCACACTGCTACTCCTCTATTTTGGTTATGATGTTCATTAAGATCAACAACAATAATGCAAACTTTCAAATTTTTCCTCCATGCCATTTCTTTGCAGATATGAAAATGGAAAACCATGGGCTGATAAGTTTTCCACCGCCAGTTGATGGAGAGAAGACTATCATGAAATTAGAAACAATATCTGAAAAGAGTAATCTCTACAAATGGCTCTTTACTTCCAATGATCAATTCTCAAATCCATGTATCCTTCTTTCAGGTCTCTTGGACAGAAACAGAGTCATAGTTTGATCACCAGAAAATTTTCTCAAACCACACTCAGGAACAATCTTTTACAATTGTTCCAAGAAGAGCCGGTATCCCTGCGTCTCTTATTGTTTCCAGTTGAATGAGTGAATTCCTGGTGGATGCTAATGAAGCTCGGGATGCCATAAATCAAATGAAGAGTTACGTTGATAGCATCTTGTAATTCTCAGAAAAGAGAAAAGATTCCAATCTATGGATATCCTTCTAACTTTTGTGCATCAATGAATAACACTTTCATCTTCAATCATTTTCACTGGCTTTCTTTTTCTACCTGCTTTAAATTTTTATCTAAGCCAATGGGCCTAGTAAGCATAGTTTTATTTTTTTCTATGATTTTTATAAATAACCTTACAAACTTTGAATCTTTTAATTTCTCAATATTACCTAAAATCATAAAAAATGTATGTTTAGTGAGCTGGTATTTGACTTTTATTCATAGTTCCCTTGTCTTTTGTAGGTAGTTTAGAGTCATTCACATCGGACATAAAAAGGCTAACGTTTAAGGTCAAAATAGCTTTGACTAAATAGATTAACATTGACTCTATTCCTTGATAATTTATCTGAAAACATATTACCATGTTCAAGTATGAGGTAAAATATTTTGATGATGACATATGAAATTTTGAATCTGAGGAATGATATGAAAAATGGATCAAAGGAATTAGAAGAATTAGTTCCCAAGAATGAAGTTACCACTATTTAGAAAACCCGTTAGGGGGTTGAATTATGCAGGGACACCTAAGGGAATTGGATGCATAGTCAAATAATAGCATCTTTTGGATGACAGGTCCATTATGTAGACTAATTATGAAAGGCCGCCTAATGGCACGTTCTTCATAGTCAGGAAAAATAACTCTCAGAAATTTACATTTCTACTGCTAAAAATCCCTTGGAAGTTTATGGGGATTCAAATTTTCCAAATCATAGAGTTTTATGTATGGAGAGAGGTACTTGAATATGGAGAAGATATTTCCAAACAAGATTGTCTAAGAACTGGATGAATGTCACTCCTACGAAGGTTTGTCCCAAACATAGGGAAGGAAAATATAAACCATAGACTTTAATATTTTCAGATCATGAAAAAGAACATGGGAAAAGTATGTTACGGATGTCTATTTTCTGCGGATCATTACATATTGTTGATAAGATCAATTAGGACAAAAGAGGTTTTCTTCCCATGAATGAAGTTACCATTATTTAACACACCAGTTAGGGGGTTGAAATATGCAAGGTCACCTAAGGGAATTTGCTTCATAGTCAAATCATAGCATCTTTTGGCTGACAATTATTTTATGTAGACTTTTTATACAAGGCCGCCTAAGGGCATATGCTGCATAGTTAGGCAAAATAACTGTCAGAAATTGGACATTTTGTTACCAGAAGTCAAGAAAATGGTTATGGAGATCTAGAAGTATTTAAGGTTCGGAGTATGACACATGAAAATGGGTATTGTCCAATGCATGAAAGGGATACAGAGATCAATTATAACCATAATCATGTTGTGGCTGGGTCCTGAATTGAAATGTTGGACTTCACTACGTATCCCATAAGGATGGGAATCAAGCCATAAGTTGTTCTTTAAATATAGTTTAACGTCATGTGGGACAAAATTGTAGGAAATCTTAGTTTACGGTCATTGATCTTGGATTATAATAAATAAATACACCGTGTGTGTTTTCATAGGGACTTTTCATCAAGGAGACTGAAATTAAAACATGGGGTTAGGACCAAAGGCTTGGGGTTGGATTTGAGGGATACTCAAATGTTTCTACATATCCCATAAGGATGGGATTCAAGCCACATGTAGTTCTATAAATACCCACTGTACAGATTTGTTTCGTACATATGAAGGGTGAAAAGGGGAATTTAGTGCAATGATGGATTGACCCAAGATAAAAGGTTCAGGAATTTCCCTGTATGTACGTAGTTTTTATAATATAACATGATCGAAGATCAATATAAATAATTATTCCCTCTCAGGTGAGGGTGTCAAATAATGTTGTAGTTTATTGTCATACAGGACAAAAGTGTGAATAGTTTAAGGTCATATGCATGGACCAGTGGTGAACCGATGTAAAAAGTATTGGTTCTGGGGCTGCTTCACAGAATAACATCATATGTGATGGAGGTGTACTGATGTGAAGAGATTGTTTTTGTGCTTGAACCTCAGGAGGTTACCTATGTACCCAGCCTAGAAGGCAGGGATCAAAGTCCGAATAGTTCAATTGAATAATGAATTGGTGATAAAGTTGTTTTTGAGAACAACATCCTAAAAAACGGTGTTGGGACTTACACATGGTTAGTAGAACCTAGAGAGTGTTATGGTTGAAGTTTTACTCTATGCTTACGTGAATCACACTCAGTGTGAGAAACAAGAGGTAGAAACAACCTTAACGATGAACAGTTTAATGTCATGTAGGATATATAAAGGTACTATGCAGTTTAACATCTTACAGTGAAGACTATTAGTGCTCCATAGTTTAATGTCATGTAGAAGGGACAAAATATAGTTTAACGTCTTGTAGGAAAAATATAGGGACACAGTTTAACATCATGTTGGACGTGAACACAGTTTTTCATCATGTTGGACAATAAGGGTGATGTACAGATTAACGTCTTGTAGCTAAGACGATGGGGACAATACCGTTTAACATCATGTTGGATGAAAAGGGGGACTGTGCAGTTTAATGTCATGTAGTAAGGACAAAAGAGACACAGTTTAACATCATGTTTGACGTATTAGGGACTTTTTCATAGTTTAACGTCATGTTGAATGATGGCACAGTTTAACGTCATGTAGTTAGGATGTCACAGTTTAACGTCAGGTTGGATGAAATGGATGAAAATAGTTTAAGGTCATATGCATGGACCGTGGATGTATTTTGTGTTTATAAAAAATACTTCTTCAGAAATCTGTCATTGGTTGGAGTAGTGATGAGTTCTCCATCCATCAATATTGAAGAATAAGCTCCATTGGAGTATACCTTATGTATTGAATAAGGTCCTTCCCAATTTGGCACCAGCTGGGGAGGATTCTTTCCTGGTATCATCGGAGTTCTAATAACCAATACCAATTAACCCTAAATTAATGAATGAAGATGATCCTTTTTGTTGAAAGCTCATGCTGTTCGATTCTGATAGACTTTCAAGTGGTTCAGGGTGCACAATCTTTTCTCATATAATCGTTCCAATTCATCCAATCGCATTTGATATTGTTCATCTATAGATGATTGATCACAAATGGATACTCTAAGCGATGGTAATTGAACCTCAATGGGCATGGCTGCTTCTGTTCCATATACCAATGAATATGGATTTGACCGCATTATAGTGTTGTTGGTGGTCCAATTAGCCCATAAAGCATAAAAGATTTTATCATGCCATGATTTTTGTCATTATCCACCATATTTTTCATGATACCGAGATGAATGATTGGATTTGATGTTTTATTCTTTATACAACATCCTCACCTCGGATGAACAGAAGTTGGTGCCATTTTCCGTCAATATGGTATGAGGGACATCAAATCTGGTAATTATGCTAGACTTCATGAAGCTAACAATGATTTCAGAACTGACTTCTTTGAGATGTATTTCCTATGCTCATTTGGAAAAGAAGTCAGCAGCAGTGAGAATATACTTAAACTGCTTGGCTATAGCCGAAGGATAAGGTCCCACTACATCCATTACCCATGTGGAAAATGACCATGAGAATTTATCTATATGAACAACTCTGGGGATTGATGATTGAAGTTAGAATTTACTTGGAAAGAATGACAATTCTTTGTGAAATCAACACAATCTTGTATCATTGAAGGCCAAAAGTATCCAAGCCTTTGAATTTGATAAGATAGTATGTGTCCAGACTGGTGGTCACCAAAGACTCATGCATGCACTTCTTTCATGACAACCATTGTTTCTTCACCATCAAAGCATCTAAAGAGGACTCTATCGAACCCACTTTTCTAAAGAATTTTATCTAGGTGATCTCGGATATCATAAAGAGTAAAATTGACCACACGTCACCAGATTTGTTCTTTCCCAGCTCTATTAGGTGGAAGCGTTCCATTTTGAATGTATTCCCTGATAGGTGTCATACATCCTATAGTATGACCATATGGTTCAGGAATGGGACTAATTTCATTGATTTCCTCTGTTTTGGTTTGAACATAAGGTGAAATTGTATGACGGTGGGAAATACTGATGGACTTCTTGTCACGATTTGGATCTTCCAGAGTTATGGCTATATTAGCAAGCGCATCAGCTTTGGCATTTTGGGATCTCAGGACATAAGAAAAAGTCAATTCTGAAGGAAATTCTTCCATTAAATCTCTAATGTAATCATACAAAGGTATTAGTTCATCATTTCTGACTGCATAATCCCCATTTACTTGTTTGATTACCATGTCTAAATCACCTTTCACCTTTAATTGATTAACTTGTTCTTGTAGAGACAACTCCAATGTTGCGATAAGATCTTGGTATTATGCTTCATTATTTGTACCGCCTCCCAACAACGAGAAGGAATAAGGTAGCCTTTCCTTTTTCGGGGAAATGAGTACAATTCCTAAACCAACTTTGTTTAATTTAGGATCCTCCATTTTCTTCCCTGTTGGACTTCTCGAAGCACCATCAAAGTACAATTCCCATGTTTGAAGACTATCTTCAATAAAAAAGACTTCCTCATCATGAAGTTCAATATCTGAAGATGTATCTTCTACTGAAGGATGTTCAGCAAGGAAATAAGCCAAATCATGGCCCATTATTGCCTTTTGAGCCACATACTGAATATCAAATTGCGGCAAAATAACTGCCCACCTTGCCAGACGTCCTGTAAGCATTGGACGACTAAGGATGAATATGACCGGGTTATTGCGAGATACCAATTGGACCTTGTGATGTTGCAGTTAGTGTCTCAACTTCTAAACTGCAATGATTAATGCTAGGCAGCACTTCTCAATATTTGAATATCGGGTTTTTGCTTCAAGCATAGTCCAACTAAGATAGTATAGGCTATTATAATCCCCAACATCATTCTTCTGAGCAAGAAAGGCACCCAATGATCACTCAAAAGCTGTCACATAAAAGATAAGTGGTCTTTCAATAGGTGAAATTCATAATGGTGGACTCAAGATATATTTCTTGAGAATATCGAATGCTTCTTGGCATTCTTTAGTCCACTGGTAATTAACTCCTTTCATCATCAATTTAGTGAATGGTAAACTTTTGCCTGCTAAATTGGTGATGAAACGCTAAATATAGGCTAAGTGTCCTTGAAGTCCTCTCAATTCTATCAAATTATGAGGAGGTGACATACCAAGGATTGACTTTGCCTTCTCAGGATCAACATTGATACCACGAAGGCATACAAAAAAGCTGAGAAATTTTCCTGAGGTTACCCCAAAAGCACATTTTAAGGGGTTCATCTTCAAATTATATTGCCAAAGTTTGTGGAGTATGATTTTAAAATCAGCCAAGTGATTAGAACGTTTCCTAGATTTAACCACCAAATCATCCACATAACATTCAACAAACTTCACTAAAAAGGGTTTGAAGATACGATGCATGGAACACTGATATGTTGCAACCTCATTCTTCATACCAAAGGGCATTACCCGATAGCAAAACACACCCTGAGGGGATTTGAAAGCTATAGATTCTTCATCTTATGGAGCCATTCAGATTTGATTATATCCAGAATATCCATCCATGAAGGATAGTGCTTTATAGCCTGCTTTTGTATCAATTAAGAGTTCTATAATCGGGACTGGAAAATCATCTTTAGGACAATACCGATTAAGATCTCTAAAATCAATACAAACTCTAATTTGTCCATTATTATTTTTCACAGGGACAGTATTAGCCAATAACATGGGATATTGAACTTCTCTAACGAATTTAGCTTTGATAAGTTTATCCACTTCAGCTTCAATTTTGGAAGCATAGGTTGGGTGTGTTCTGCATGTAGCTTGCTTAAATCCTCGATGTTCTTCTGGTAAACCCAAATGAGGAGTAGAAACATCAGTATCAATCCCTGGCATCTCTGTATAGTTCCAGGAAAATATATCTCGATTTTTCTTTAAAAATGAAATATACATCTCTTTCTCTTCAAGATTCATGGTCGCACTAATTAAAGTGGGTCATGGATCTTCTTTTTTACCCATATTTATTTCTCTGAGTTCATCCATGGTGGTAGAGATGAGCTATTTAAATGCCGGAGGAGCATCCCTAAGATCTTCATATTCTTCTTCAAAATGTGTTATTACTTCTGTTTCTACTTGCATTATAGATGGTGAAGTAGAATTTCCATGATCAGAAGAGATGTTAAAATTTGAACATCTTGAAGAAGAAGCTTCCATTTCTAACCTAATTGATGATGAAGGGTCTTCCTTGGGTAATAAAGAGGAGATGATGGATTGAGAATCGACATCATCGTTCACCTCTGACATTGCTATAACTTCGTCTGGCCTGGTTGGCAAAGTATAGACTTTCTGGATTTTAGCAGATGAAATGATGACATCCCCATTTGAGCTTTCATCATTGCTTGGTGAATCACAAATTTCTCCCATGTTGTCTGGATTGATTGTCGTAATTGACATTATGGTGGTTTCCATAAGAGTATTTTGATTTAGGTCTATCCTGTCAATTTGACTTATAGGAAACACATAATCTGCACTCACAAGTGTAAATGGATTTACTAGAATCTTTTCCAAAAAAATGGAGAATTAACCTTGGTAACCTCCCTTGCTGTGGATTTATCCTAACCCTTCATGTGATAGAATTCCACCTCAATGTATTGAGATTCACATGTTTTGAAGAGAGATTTATCACAATACAATATCCTAATTTAACCACCAAAACAATATTTGAGACATTGATGGTATGATGAAGGGAAAGCCGCATGTTGATGTAGTCAGGGTCTTCCAAGCAAGATGTTGAAGGTTGTGTCATGATCAAAAACCATGAAATCTGAATTGGATAGAAGATATCCAAACTAAGTTCAGAGTGTAATCTCTCCCAGTGGTTCTTGTTCATTTTTATCATATCCTTGTAACATCAAAGTAGAAGGAGATAAATCATATTTTGTGAGGCCCAATTGACGAAGTGTACGAATGGGGATAAGCTAGACTCCTGAACCATTATCAATGAAATCTCTTCAGACGTCTACACAATTGAACTTTCCAAATAAGTATAAAGGTCTAATATGTCCATGCACGACATCATATTCATCTTCATCTATGAATGATATCACTGCATGACATCTTGCAGGATTATTCTCTACATGGTGGACTTCAGCTGTAGCAATTTTAGTTTCAAATTCCTGAGGACTAGACAAAGCCTCAATGAGGGCCTCCCGAAGATCCTTTGATAAATTTAAGGCATCCAAAATTGATAACTTGGCCGGTACTTGGGCCAAGTGTTTCAATACATCATACTTTTGATCCAAAGGTCTGTGTTTCCCAACAGGAACATGTGGTTTCACAGGTACCTTAGAAGTTGATTATTTGGAAGTAGATGAATCTTGTATCGGGGTAAGAGTTGGAAATACTCCTAGCTTTGGAAGACTCAACCTAATATGTCTATTTACTTGCTGAGAGAAAGAATGTGGAATCTCTAACCGATCCTCCAGAATAACTGTGCCAGGACTGAGTCTGCTATTGTTGGAAGAATATGCTTATTCCTGTTGAGCCTATTGAAGGGCTCTGCCACAAGTTTCTGCTGCATACATAGTTCTAGAAGGGGTAGATTTGGAATTGTGCCTTCTGAGATATCCACATCTTCATCTGTATCCCAGACCTCTAGAACTCCCTCTAATTCCTCTGTTTGATATAGGGAATTCAAGATTGTCAATATCGATACTATGACTGGAATAAGGATATATTAAATGAATCATATTAATAGAACCAAAGATCAACTCTTCATCCTATGAAGACTCTGCCTAATTAGCCAACTTAGGTTATCCCATTTGGTGGGGCGGTTCCTGTAGCATCGAAGTAGATGGCATAAAATCTGCCAGAGTCAAAGAAAATTTTGGCATTGACATGATCTCGTCTTCTTCTGATTACTGATCTTTCTTTGAATTATGTCGTTTCATTGAAGATTTTCCCTCCGATGAAGAGGGTTTTCCTGTGGAATTCATGGAAGAAGACACAATTAGTTTCTTCAATTGCGTTCGCAAAATGTAATGTGTTTGGTTGATAGTTTTCCTTACCATCCAATTATCATATTTATGTGCATTTTTGTTCTTCACTTCTTGCCACTCACCTTCTTCCTCTGGATTTGTAGCAGTAACTAATGCTACCTGAGATGAAGAACCTTTAAATTTGACTTGTCCTGAGTCCACCATTTTTTTCAGGAGGTCTTTGAAGACAAAACCCTCTTGAATGGGATGCCCCAACATCTAATAAAATGGGAAATATTTGGGACAGTCTTCGTCTCCTTCCTTGTTCGGCCTCTTGAGCCTTGGCAATTGAACCAAAATATTTTCCAGAGCGGAAATGAAGTAACCGGTGACATTTTCATTTCATTAAGAGTAAAATTTACTCTTTAGATCCTCAAATTGTTTTCTTCCTTGATCTCTTTGATCATCATGATGAAACAGCCTCTGTTGTTTATGCTTAGGAGGTGGATCCCTTCGAGAAGATGAATGTCATGAAGTATAAGTAGGTACAGGTGCTTGTTTAAGCATAACTGTAGCAGCCTCTGCTTTACCCATTCTCTTTCCTGGAGCTGATAGAATTACACGAGCTTTATCCATAGTCTTTGTAAGAGAGTATTCAATATCTTGAGTGATTAAAGTAAAGTCTTGAAACCCTCATGTGTATTTCACAGGGATCAACCGCGTGCGTAATTCATCACGCAAATTTGCCACACATATTGGCAACTATTTCTCTTGAGGGAGTTCTAAGCTCAGGGAATATGTTAATCCCTTCCAGCGAGGAATTAAATATGAAACCCTTTCACTCTCACTTTGATTATAGTTTGTAAGATAAACAACTGTTGTCTATGGAAACATTGACCTAAATTGAATAAGGAATTGTTGACGAAGATCCTCCCACCCGGTAATCGACCGGGATTGCAATCTTGTATACCAAACAAAAGCAGGCCCTTGTAATGAATGTACAAAACACCTAATCATAACTGCTTCTTGTTGCTGAGGGGTTCCCATCAAAGGATCGCAATTAGAAACAAAATGTGTTTTGTGTTTCTCTGGGTCTCTTGAACCATTAAGTATTGGGAATGTGGTACTTGCGAAATTTGATGGGGGAGGAATTGCGTCTACCCATGTAGGGTGATCTCTTTTCTCTGGTTGAACCAGTGCATTATTTCCTTCCATATCTTCCAAACAAGCTATTAATGACTCAATGGTAGTAATTAACTTTTGAGAAACATCCGGTTGATCATGGACCTGTGTAGGTGCAATAATTGGAGCTTGGATAGGTGTGGTGACTGGGACTACCACTGATGTTAGGATTGTCGGTTGTTATTGCATATAACCCATAGGATTAGACCTCTGATGGTGTACTATAAAAGGTGGATACTCTTGATCCATCTTAGTAACCACAACAAATTTCATTGGCTGAGTGACTTCAGTACGCTTAGTAGGAAGACAACTTTGAATTAGTTCCGCATTCAACCTCCTTAATTCCTTCATCTCTTCCTCTTGTTACAAAAAATATTTGTTCATGTGAGAGTGATTGGCCTTTTCCAGAGGAAAGGTATGTAACCTGATTATTTCTGTTCCCCTTAATGGAAACCTTTCAGAGAGGGGGAAGTGGGTTATTTGAAGGATTACCTAGATTCTGGGTAATCTATTGATTTCGTGTGTGCACGCCTTCTTCATTTGTGTATGTGCGTACAAATTCTTGAGCAATAATCTCTTCATATGATCCCTCTGAGTGAGCCTCATCTGGGGAATTAGCAACAACGACATTGATGACATTAATTGATGCATAACACATTGCATATCTTTTATCAGCATTTCTGCGATATTGTCTTCTTCCATGTCCTTGTTGAGACACTGCCTTTTGGTGATTTGATCCATCAGGATCTTATTGATGAACCGTAATTTGGAGGGAATATCCTGATAATTTGGCTCTTCATTCCTCTTGGGGATTCTTCCTTAATCGAGAGAAGACTGACTTTCTCTGAGTAAGAGATTGAGGATTTGAAAAATTCCCATGTCCAGTGGACTGGGGCTGTTCCTGCTCAACTCCTCGAATCCCATTTGTTGATTCTGAGGGTTGGGTTAAAATATTCCTCAGTCTTGCAAGCTGGGGTGGTTCATGAGTTTTTATATCTAATACCTTCTTAAAATCTCTCCTGATCTTATGGACTTTAGTCTAGAAATTGGTTGGATGAATTAACCTGCATCCACTCTTATCACCCAGCTCAAAATACCATTGGATGATTTCTAACACTTCTATCACTTGATGATGTGAATGATCTATCTGAGAATCCTGTTCAATATTTTCATTCACTTGATGCAGGAGTAATTCAACAACTTGTTCTCTATATGCTTGATTTTTAGAAGAACTCGTTGAAGCCTATTCTTGAGCGAGACTTTGATTACAAACAAAGCAAATTGGATGTGGCCGGCCATGGTCAATAACATTTCATGAAACAATTTTTGGAGGACTTTGCTGACTAGAGAGTATAGTGAAATGTAGTGCTCCATAGACCCCCCATCCCCTGATATGAATACCAGGAGGGGCATTGATAATAAACTGGCGCAATCTTCTTAGTGCGCCAAGTAATGAACGTTGAAGAGCTCTCTTTTTCTTTTCAACCATTGGATATCGAGAAACTGAAAGAGATTCCAAATCAATTTGGCGTTGTAACCCTTATACTATCTTGACATGATTTTCATATTCATCATTAGATAATATTTTCTTTTTCAACTAACAATGAGTTTTCCATATGTTGAGACGAATATCATGAATTCCATCTTCCATCAACATCTCTGGAATTTCATACTGAGAGTCAGCCAAAGGCCGAAACATAACTGTAACTTCACCTTTCGCCAGTTTTTTTCTCATATTCAGTAATTCCTCCTTATCATTTGATAAAGATACTTCTACCTGTCTAGACCAATGATGGTGCTTCTTTATTACCTCCTCAGATTCAACAAGATCGGTAGAGAATTAACATATCAAACTAGAAGATGCATGACTCAGGGGTGGTTCGGAGAATAACCTACACCCCGAGCAATCTTTTGATTGAGAAAATATTTCACCTACTATTGGTAAAGCATCAAACATGGCTGGATTCACAATTTCAAGTGCCTCAAGATAAGAGGGATTTCTCGTCAGTACTTTTTCCATTGGATCACTTTCCAGGAAATGCGAATTACTACTATGGAGAGGAAATTCACAGATAAATTCATCATCATGGGGAGGACCACCATTGTGGGTTACAGCAAAAGATGAAACATCTTTCTCCTTGGACTTCTGGCCATGTAGAGGGTTATCATGACTCTCTTCTGAAGATGATACTTCAAGATCGACCGAACTGTCATGAAGCAAGCCTTCATGAGGAAGTGTCTGATGCAGACCTTTTTAATTAATGTTCCCACTACTGGGAACTGAGAGAGTATAATCTTGAGTTGAAACAGATAATTGTCTGAGTTCATCAAGAACTCTAGCATCGAGAAAGGCCTTGTTACAGATTGGCCCTTGATTTCTTGACTGTGTTAGGCTGGTCTTCTTCTTAGAGGCATTCTTACTTACTTTAAGAACCACTTGTTGACGAAAGTGGTCATTATGGGCAGGTGTATGTGACTGCTCAGGAGAAATGATCAGGTTAGGCTGATTATCTCCACTCAAATCAGGTGTTTGTGCCTGACTTGGTTGTCCGTATGATATGGGGAGTATGTCCCATGGACCTCTTGTACTGGAAAAGAGGTGTGTGTCTATTCTGGAGTGAACTGTTGATGTGTCAGTCCACTGGTCGGGATAGATATGCATTTCATTCCCTGTTATGGTGTTGAAGCTGTTATAATATCCTGAAAGGTATCCATAATATGAGCCGGGATTTTCTTCTGCTTTTTCTCCATTTACAGAATATGTTTGGTCACTTCAGCTGCTAGAATGGGAATATACGTCCATTCCGTGCTTAGAGTAGGTGTGTGTTCCTACTCTTGTCCTCCTTTCCCTGCCATTGAATTCTGACAGTACACATGAATGAGGGAAGAGAGTTGATTCTGCCTCCTGCTTGTCATTGGGGCTTTCCAATTGACTTCTCCAGGTGCTACCGAACGAGACTGTTGGTAGGCTTGATCTATACTAGTAGGTGTATGTGTCTACTGATTTCACTCCACCAAACATGGTTGACGATCTTCCTTCAATACTGAAAGTTGAGGCTACATGTAGGATTGATGAGTGTAAGCAGGTGTATGTGCTTGTTTACCAGTTGTCAACACATTGGGATGGAGGGCTTTATCGTATGTAGTCAGACGAGCCTGCTGGCTAGCTGATGACTTATAAACAGGTGTATATTTCTATCTATATTACTCCACCAGAATTGCATATCAGGATTGGCATGTTACTTCTAGACGAGTCTGTTGGATAGTGGAATTAAAACGGATGGGTGTGTGTGCCCACTCGTTGCTTGCCACTAAGATAGGTTGGTGGACTTCTCTGGAAATGGCAGAGATAAGAACATGCTCACTGTTCACCGATCGTCGCCTCTGGTGGTTCATCTTGCAGGATCGGGTTCGGGGAACCTGTGCCAAATTCTTGGAGACAACACACTCATCATGTTTAGAGCACACTACCGCATGAGTCTGGCGGCGATTGTTGGTTGGAGCCCATGGGAAGGACTCTTTTTTCCATGAACTAAGGACTTGAGTGACTTTCTCATTCACCTCCTCAGAATATGGGAGGGAATGGTTGTTGCATTCTGGGGATAACGACCTAAAACGGTGGTTGGCACCACCTGTTTCTTGATCACTAGCCATCGCTGTCTGGACAACCGGGGTGAATTATTGACTTGGAGGGCATGTCGAGCGGTCTCCAGAGTCAGAATAGTACCGTTTTGATGGTATTCCTTAACCAGTTCATTTGATACCGAATGTTGAAGAGGCCGAGTAGGTTACGTCATTCTCAAAGCAGACGACGATCTAGAAGGAGTAGCAGTAGATGCATTCACAGTAGAGGTTTTCACAGCAGAGGCATTCACAGGCATGAACTTTAGAGAAGCCATTTATGTAACGTAGAAGATCTTGGAAAAGAGTGACTGTTTGATGTAACAAAAATAATCACGATAAGTTTGGCCACTACATCTGTTGGATGAGCACATATGTTATTGATTGCTTTGTTGGACCACTCATTGAGTTTGAATAGGGGCCTAATAAAATAAGTAAAACATCATTTAAACATGGTTAAGGATTCACGTTGGGTTCACCATTTTTTTCCTCTGGAAATGGGGATGACCTCATTTTTTTAAGGTTCAAACATTACCATCGGTTTCTAATGAGTTTGTTCATAGAACCGGAAACATCCAATGATTATATATCCATTTGGACCTACATTCCAAAGGTAGGTGTTCATTAGTGGTGGACCGATGAGGCTTAAGAATTTGTATTGGTCGAGAGGATGGGAGGTCGGACTCATCAAACCTTTTTGTAGGGAATTATTGTCAACATCGGGACTCTCATTATAGATTTAAGTTATGTTCATGAATCCTTATTACACTACCAAGTATGAAAATGTTCTTTCCTTAGAACTGGCAATAAATGATTGGTATGTATGAGATTTAAAGAATCTTTTATATTTATTCAAGGTTCTTCATCGATATAGAATAATCTATATTTTTTAGATATTATTAGTCAATGGTAACCTTCAACCGATTATATAGATATCTGTTGGTCATTATGATAACTATACTAGTTTTAAAGCCACTCAATGGGGAACTTGATGTTGATTGTCATTTAGAAGGACATAGATTATTTCAGATTTGGGATCGTACCCACAGATGGGATACCTATGTATCCTTTTTTTTGAAAAGGAATCAGAACCCACGTAGTTCAAATAAAGAAGTATGAGGTTTATGCATGATTGGTGGCTCAAAGAAATATGCCATAATTAATTTTACACTCTAAGCTCACATGAGTCATGCTCGGTGTGAGAAACAAGAGGTATTGGTAAAACCAGACAATTGTGCCATGAAAGATGCAACTATAAGAAATGATGTAGGGATTATTTATGTATGATTTCCTAGATAGATGAATATTAGTATTTACACCATGGAAGAAACCCGAGAACAATGTCCATAAAGGTATATGTGCTTTATGGAGATTTGGATACTTAACTTAGGACTTACTCCGGAAAAGGAAGCCCAGGTTAAGGGAATTATGACTGGGGATTACTCTTGAAAAGGGAGCCCGGGTTTAAGGGAATTTGGATTTTGGGAACATGGGGCTTACTCATATGGAGGATGCCCATATTAAAAGAATTATGGTTGGGGCTTACTCATGAGGAAGATGCCCAAAATTAAGGACTGGGGGTTACTCCTAAAAAGGAGGCCCATGTTAGGGGATTTGAGGACTGGGGATTACTCCTGAAAAGGAGGCCCAGGTTAGGGGACTTGGGGCTTACTCCTAAGTAGGATGCCCATATTTGGGATTTTTTGATATTGGGACTTACTCCTAAGAAGGAGGTCCAGGTTAATGATCCTCTCATCTTTAAAGGATGAGGTTGAATGAATGAAATCTCTAACCTTAGTGACATAAAGATATGTAAATCACTAGGTTCTGAGAAATGTTCCATAGAATTCTTTTCAGATAAGGAATCCAACAAAGGAACCATGACATAAATGTCTTTGACGAAGGTTTTGAAGGATAAATCTTGAAAATGAGAGGTGGATTTTAAGAAAGTCAGTGAATAGGCAGGAGGGGCACCCAAAAAGGGAGGGGCGCACATGTCCTGTATGGGTGCGCAAGTCCTGTGTGAGCATGTAGGTACTGGTCGCGAAAGTGTACTTGCATGACACAAGGGTAATTGCGTGATGGTCAACCCTTAGGGTAATACATGGGAAAGCTTTGGCTCAAGCCCTTAGTGTTATCCCTAAATATGTTTAAATGAGGGGCGCACAAGTTCTGTTGAAGGGATAAGGTGGTGCGCAAGTGTCATCAATTCCATGAAAGGTTAGACACTTAGGCGCATAGGTGTTGATTAATTTCAATACATAAGCCATGTTCCCTCTCTTTAGACCTTCCATTCTAGGTAATAAATTACCATAGAAGTGTTCGGAAGGATTTGAGAATAGACTCGGGCATCGGGAGCTCAAATCTGAGTTTCTGGATTTTTTTTTCCGCGAAATGGGGGGCCCACAAGGGGTATTTATTGTCTAGGGAAGACCCTGGGAAAAAATGAAAGAGGGCTCTCAAGTCACCTGCATGACCATTATGTAGCACACAAGTATAATTGCACGACCATGATGAAACTTGCATGACCCAAGTGGTAAGAAATCCTTTTTAATGCCTTTGTCGATTTTTTATGTTTCTTCAAAAGATGAATCACTTTTGACTAAGGTATTTCCCTTTTTCAACCTTTTAGACATTGTGATGGAAAGGAGCATCAACACTATTGTATTGGTGATGAGGATATTATGTGGTTTTTCCAAAACAATACATCCTATTTTGGATATTAAATGTGGATTTGGTTCAAGATTATTTTTACCAATGGTTAATTAATCTAAATAGGTGAAATTGGGATTTTAAATTATTATCAAATGTTGCATGAAAAACTGGCCTTCGAGTGCACCTTCATTGACATTCGTGAGGGATATGATTAGGAAAATTCACATTTTCATTGAGAAACATTATGAAGGAATTTAATAGCTTATAAAATTGATTGACATATGTTAAACCTACAGATTATTTGGATGATATTAAAATTGTTTATCATAGGATTAATGGAACTAATACACCTGTTGATAAAATTCAGATTGAAATATAACATGATTAAGGGAATTTAAAAAAAATTATCATAATTCAACCCTTTGGTTTAGTAAATGCTTTAGGTGAAGTGTTATATAAAAACGGTGAATTAATTTTTTATGGGAATACGTTTGAAGGTTTCAATAACCATTATATTAATATTCTCATGAATTTAAATGTAATAATAATTAATTAATATTTTTTTATTTCATGGAAATAATTATTCAAATAGAAAAAAAATTGAGGATGGAAAATGTTTTTTGATGACTATGGTTATTTTATATGGTTTTAATAATATTTTTTGGGAATGATAATGGTTTTATATTAATTTTATTTATTTAAATAGGACAAACCATATGATATGTGAAACCCATCGCGTTGAGAAGGGCCATGGGGATTAAACCAACAACCTAAGGGACAAAACTGTCTGACACATTCCAATAGCCTAACTGATGTCCTTGGTAATATGATTTTTTTACCATAAAAACATGAGTGGTAAATTTTTTGTTTAAAATTTCAGGTAACAATTGAAGATTATATATTAATTTATTATATAAACCTATTTTTAACATATTGGTGTTGGTTAATATTTAAAAACATATAGAAAAACATGTCAATCGTTTACTGGTTACCAGATCAATTTATTTGTATATTTTAGTTATTAATGCAGAAAAATACATATTGGATATTCATTTATTCGATTAATATATGATGTTTTGATAACACTGTTCACAATTTGGGTTTCTAATAATAGATATTCAAAATATCAAACAAATAAATTTAGAGAAAAATTTTAAATTGTGAGGAAAAAATTAATTGGAGGTGGGAGACTACAACCCACCTGAGATTTTAAATAATACATAATTTAAAAAAAAATAATCTATTTTAAAATCTTCTATTACATCAAACCCTTTAATTTCAATGTAGGATCGTTATGATCTGTGGCTTATGCAACATGCAACACCGATCATAAATGGCCCCTGAAATAAATTATTTATATATTTCCCTTATAACCTATGTATTGAATTGCTTGTTATTTATAAGATTAAATGAATTATTACAAATTGATAATGTTTATAATATATATAAATTAACTGATAACAATAAATGAAATTTTAATAATGTTAATATGTTCTTCAGAAAATTATATTTCATAAATTTTTTTATATATATTATGAGATATTGAGAAAATTAATTTTCCACCACTTATAAAATATTTTTTCTAAATTTAATCCATATTTTGTGTCATATAATTAAATTTATATTAGGGTGAATATTTTGGAATTTTCAACACATTGTAATTTTTTAGTGACTCGTGAAAACATCCACTTTTAGTAAATTTCTCATTTCTTTCTATAAATTATATAATATAGAATTACCATTGCTATTTTTTTAATTTAAAATTTTTAAAAATATAATTAATTTGATATAAAATAATTATTTACAATTGAATAATATTTAATAATATTTTTTATAGAATTTATTTTTTATGTTACAAAATGAAATTGTATGAAATGTATTATTGAATACATATTGTTAATCGATTTTAATTAATTTAAATTATAATTATTAATTATTAATTTTATAAAAATTTGTATATTATATATATACATATATGACTTCAAATCCATTACATTTTTATAACTAGTTATACAGTTAATATATGATCATATTATTCTTGAAAAATAGATATTTTGAAAGCAACAATTTTGAGACGTTTTGCGTGATTATGATTAAATTAAAATGTTCCAATTATGTGAACAAAATATAGTAAAATAAATTTTATATTTTTAATAGACATAAATAATATTATATGTTAGATTTAATTTAATTTTTAGTCATAAATTATATTAAAAATATTAAAAATTTATTACTATTATTATTGTAAAAATTTGATTACCGATTTCTTAAACTAATAATTTCATAGTTAAAATTATCTAACAGAATTTAAAAATCCTTTTATATTCCCATATTTTCACCTTAAGTCATATAAGGTGAAAATATTATCCATTTTTGTTCCATATTCTATTTTAATAATAGTGTTCTGTTTTTCTATTATAAAAAATTACATGTGTGTCCCCCTCCAAAATTATAAAAGGGAACTCCCTCCGCTCCCATAATCACACATATCAAGACAATTTTATAAACAAAAACTAATTAAATAATTCCATAAAATAATTTTAAATTTTCTATACAATATTTTAATGATAAATGGAAACCCATTATGTCTATATATAGATATCCATATGAGGATCTTCAAGGAGATCTTCTTTATTTTCAGAAATCTATGTATTTTAAATTCATTTTTTCCACCAAGAATTTATAAATTCCAATATAATAACAACATTACATATAATATATATTTATTTCATTATATTTATGTCATAATATCTATCCATATTCTCCTCCATCAAATGTGAATCATATTCAATGCGTGTTTGTGTTGTACACAATCACCATACAAACTAATTTAAACTAATTTCCATAATCGACTCACATGGGAAGTAATAATGATGGAAATATTTAATAAATACAAAAATATGACATACTATTAGTTATTTATAATTAATATACAATCCACTTTGTTACCCATATACTAATTAATTAAATGATATCATCGCTCATGTGAACATAAGACATAACATCTCCCCAAAGCGATGTAAATTATTTTCCTTGTTGAAAATTAAATAATGGTTTAAAAACGCATAAGATAACAAAATATGGTATTAATAACCTTTCTTTAATTATTAATACGATGAAATGAGATCCTATACCCAAGAATAAGAACATTTTTAACTAAATATTCAAGGCAAAATAAAAAATTTAACACCCAAAATAGTAATAAAAAAATTAACGAACTGGTGGTATGTTGTTATAAGTTGATCAGGTATTATGTTAAAACATAAATATAGTTCTATTATAAATTATTATCATTATTATAACTATTATACAGTTATTTAAATCAATTTCATGAAAATGTAAGCACTATGAAAATACTTTGTCTCAATTTTTTTTATTAAGGTATATTGTATGGTTATGCGCATAACATCTTTATGTTGTATTTATAAAACATATTTAAATGTTATAAAATTAATATTTTGTTCATCATAGTATATTATATTTTAATTTTAATTCATTCATTATTGGAAATTTTCATTTAATATTAACAATTGGAAATGAATTTCATAACTCAATTACATTTTATTCATAAATATTACATATTTATTGTCAATGATATTTAAATATTATGATTTTAATGAATAGATATTAAATAATGATTTATTCAAACATCTTTTAATGGATTGAATTTTGATAAACATAATCAATTCTTTGATTAATCCTCACTTCAACATTTTTATCATTGTATGTGTTTCTCATCTAAAATTGCCTTCTATGATCCATATATAAAATTATAAACCAATTGTAGGTTATGAGGCACATGAGATACACCATTTATTTTATATATCATTAATAAAGTTATATAATTCCATGTAATGTTTGTATTATTTTATTCCTTTCACAGTGTATATGATTCAAAAGATACAATGTTGTATGATATTTTTTTCACTCACATTTTAGTCGTTAATGTTTATACATTAATTTCTATTATATGGAATTATTTAATCATTTAATATAATAACAATTAATATTATTATCCTATTTTTTCCATTATCCTTTCAAAACATAGTTCCATTATTCTTTATCTGGTACAAAAAATGCTTTACATTTTTAAAAAAAAATTAAATTAGTTACCTCTTACATCGAAAATCAATAATATTCCAAATTAATATTTTATAAAAAATATTAACAAATTTTTTTCTATTATTTATAAATGTTATTATTGAACATGATTTAAAATTTACAAAATAATTCAACATTAATCTTATTTTAATTTTCCTAATATTTAACATTAGAATTTACATATAAAAATGTCAAGGAATATTTTTGTAAATCATCTCTTCATGAAGGGATCTTTTATACCACTATCCCTACTATATCCTTTTGTTATTCTTTTACATGTTAATAATTTTATTTTAAAATAAAATTGTTTAATTAAAATATTGATAATAACTATTTTTTATATGTGATTCTCAACGTGAAAATTTTATTTTCTTCAATAATGTGTTTAATGATATTTTATCATATTTTAATTTATTTATGAAAAAAATAGTATTTTACATATACTCTAGTTGGGATATGATATAATGATACGATGCACATCCTTTCTGTAGATTTATTATGATTAGTTTTACTAGGGAAATTATTAATATTGAATATTTTAATTTATTTTTTATTCATTAAAATTCTGTTGAAATATTTACTTTCTTGTGACCATTTGAAGCTATGTTTCCCCTGAATATCAATATTTTTTATTATGTATAATCTTATTACATAAACCGTATTTAATTAATATATACAGTTTTTTATAATTAAATATATATGATTAAATATAAAATATTTATATTATTTATTATTCATTCAAAAATGATATGTATTGAAAAGGAATATTATATATTAATTAAATAAATCATTCCACATACGAGGAGAGAATCGGAAATATAGAGGCTAGTGGGCCCAGAATTATATATACCCTCAAGGCATCAATATTCTCATGAGGTGAAATACTATTTTATAATTTAATTTATATTTAAAAATAGTTTTAAATAACCTTGTGAATGGTCCTTATGGTACAAATATAATGATGTCTGAGATTATGATGTCAAAAACTAAACCTTTCTTTTATTAATAGAGAAATAATTAGAATCCATGATATTATAAAATTTATATTATATGTGGAAGATTTTTTACCCTATGAAAATTATTATTGCAATGGGTTTTCAGTATATATGTTTCCATATATATTATGCCTTATTTAATCATTATATTCATGTTGTTGATTACATTCCATATGTGTCTATATTATTCCATTACCATATTAGTTTGGAACTATTTATTTTTATTTTTTTATTCATGATTTTTCTAATTTAAATAATTACTACTTATAATATGATATACGGTTATTTTTTATAATTTCCCTTGGATATAAATAAGTAATCTATGGATGTATTTAACGAAGGATACTTTTTTACACTAACTGTTATTTAATTAATGTTTTCACATGTAATTGAACAATCCATTATGTATCTATTTTACTGATATTTCTAAATAATTAGGTCATTTAGGATGTGATAATGTGTAACAATAACCAAATTATTAATGTAAAAACCTACATTGGGTTATTGGGGTTGGGGTATTTACACGTAATATTTTTCATGGAATTAATCTATTTAATCATTACATTTAAGAATAGGAATTTAATTTATGATTACTATAATATATCTATGATTTTTTTCCTATATTCAATAGTTCATAAGATGTATTATTTAATTATTTTATTCAATGAAATATATTTTAAATAAAAGATATTTTATTCACTACTTATTCAAAATATGACATAGTGCTTTACTATCTTTTGATGTTGAAATAATCTTTTACTTTAATCTTCACTTTGTACGGTCATCAAATCTATTTTGACATGGTTTCTTAATTGATAATTAATTATCATAATTGAATTATTTATTATAGAATTTTTAAATTTCGTGATTTACAAAAATTCCACCTATATAACTCAGAACCCATGAAAACAAAAAATCACTTTACATTTTGAACAAATTTAAAATAAAAATAAATATAGTTAATATTTATAATTATCGGAAAAAGTTATATTAATTTTAATATAATAATTTCTTGATAAATAAATATATATTATTTACCTATGATAATATATATACATATATGTCAAAATAGATAGAGAAAATGGATGTAGAGGTTGTGTTGTTTTAACATATTTGATTATTATATGAGACCCTTTATGACTTTTTCATTTCATAAAAAGGCCACAAATCTTTTATATTTCTATCTTTCATTTATGGATTTTCATATATATTTGGTGTTTTGATATAAGTTTCAATAACATAAAATTGGAATGGCATTTTCAAATCTGTAATTTAATTTTTTTTAAGGTAATTCAATCTTAAACTTTAATTTTTTAAATTTATTTAAGCATGTATTATAGAATGTATGTTTTTTAAAAAAACATTCACTAAATATGTAATTTTCCTCTTTAAAAACTACATACACATGTTTTGAATTGTTTGATGCATTATTTTATCAATTTATTTTGAGATAAAACTGTGGTTCTGTTATAACCAATCATTTAAAACTTCTATTTAATGTGATAAAAAATGTAAAACACCTACCTCTAAAAAACTGTTGATAATACATTTTGAAAAATCACTATTACTGGCATTTCCTTCATTAAATTATTAAAATGAATTAATATTTTCAGGGATTTTAGTTACATTAAATAAATATCCTCTATAATTTATCCAAGTTTTCATTTTATATCATTCATGGGAAATATCTTAAATATATTTATTTAGCTAAATTTTTGTTATAATCCCATATTGTTTCAAATTATATTATAAAATCACATTATATAAACAAAAAAATATTTGAAAACATTATTTATAGGTTTATAGTGGAGAAGGATTTAGAAATATTAATGTTTGTGTTCCAAGGAGAATAAAGAAATCCAAATTATCATATACAAGTATAATTTCCATTCAATTAAAATTTATAACTAGTAACAATTGAAACATATCATATTTTGATATGAATAATCAATGTATTATAAATAATATGTAATTTAATTTCAAAATAAATTGAACATTTACTATATTTTTTTTAATATTTTTTTCAAAGATCTACCATCCAATAAAAAATCCTAATAGACAAATCATCAATCACTAAAAAAATTATGCCTTTATTTTCTCCTCGATGAGTATGAAATATTCATTCTTCCACATTATTTTCATATGAATGGTAATATTAGAGTATATGATTTTCATTTTAAATTATATACAAATATTCTAAGATTTTATAATTTAAACAACTATCAGTATTCAATAATTTTTCATTTGAATCATGAATTATCTTGTATTCATCAAATCTATTTTTATAATTATACCTATTTATTTGTTTATATTTTATACTTTTTTAACATCATACTATAATACTTCTATATCATCACATAATTCATCCATCATATGTTAATTATAATTTGAAAAAATTGTTCATTTTTAAAATCACATTATAAATATGAATAATCAATTAAAGAATAATTTTCAAATTATTTTTATGAAAATTACTTTAAAATTGGATCTAATTAGTTATTACATTTCCTTCCTTTAGGTGAACATAAAATTTCATACTATAATGTTATATAATGTTAAATAAAATTTTAAAACCCTTATCATTTTTTCACCCAAGAGGATTATAATTTTTTATTGTAATTTGAGAATAGATATATGACTGTCTTATTTCCTTAAAGGTCACCAAAAATTCACGCAAATGCCTTCAATAATAGTAAAAATATTCGAAATAAACATTTTAAAATGATTCTTAATTTCCATGGAAATAAATAATAACAATGATATAGTTCACATTAATATTAATAGTATACATATAATATTACAATAAACATTCCAAAATGGGATTAATATAAGAATTAGTGTATTAGAACATGGTTATAACATACAATAATCATTCAGAATTAGTGAAACAACTCCTGTTTAAATGGTTCACTCATAAGGAAATTAGTTTGAATAAAGTCCCACAATGGAAACCACTACACCAGCAATCCTTAAATTATCTTTAGAGTTTCATCTATCAAGATATCTCTATCATTAATTAGTATTTTTTTTCAAATCATTCAACTCTTAGGAGATTCTGATGCCTGTCATCATTACTAGATTCATTTGATGTATATATAATTCATATCCCAAAAGTAACTTAAGTAAATCAATAAATATATATGTTAGAATATCATAAAACATTTATCATATCATTATATAATTACCCACAGTATAGAAATTGAGTTCCAAATTATTTATTCTTTCCTTCCAGTCATAACATCTGGAAATGAATTCGTTTCATAATTTTTTCATAGTAATAGGTTTTTCCAACATGAATTAAATGGGTTTGGTTGATTCATCCAAAAATCATAAAAAAAATAATCCAATAATAGAAAGATATTGGATAAAAAAATTATAACATATACCTAGAAATGTATAATTAGCCTTAAATAATTTCTACATAGATGAAAAAGGTCAATTAAAAAAATTTGAACAACTATTTGAAAACAAGGGAAAATGAATTTTTTTAATTATAATTTTGGGACATAAAATTACAATTTATTGAGAACGATAATTTCTTGGAAAAAAAACAAGGAAACATGCAATGAAATATTAATATAAAATAATTGTCATTCTAATAGAAAATCCACTAATAATTTATTTAATAAGAGTTAGTAATATATTCCTAATTATACAAAAAAACAAAAAAAAATACTATTACAGAAATTATTTAAGGGAGAATATTACTTTTAAAACATTTAAAATAATATCAAAATAATTAAAAATGAACTTTCATACATAATTAAACAATAATAAAAAATATCCATAAATAAATGTTCATGAGCAAGGATATGTAAAAGCAATTTCATCCACCAAAAAATTAAATGTTTTTGACTGGTCATTAAAATCAAATATTAAATTAATTTTCATGATAAAGAGTGGGAAATTGATAAATTGAATAAAAAATAATTTGTAAACTAATGGATAAATAAATATTTGTTTGAGTGTATATGAGTCATATAATTTCTCTCAAATGAATGTTACCATTGACCATCCCAAAAAAATGATATTTTAACATCAATCCATTACCACAAGTCATATATTTCTTCGAACAAGTTCTAATAAAAATTATAAACAATATTATATAAATATATATATATATATATATATATATATTACATAAATAAAATCAGACATATAATTATATTTATCATTTCATTATAAACTTCCAATTTTTTATTAATAGTCACATCATTAAATTAAACATTCTGGTTAAAATGGATCCATTTTCCATGCTTGTTTTAGTTTGATATTTTTGATACATGCACCATTTTCATAATTTCAACATCAAAGGAAACACAATAATAACATAAGAATAAATTTAATTCATCATATAAAGTAATATCTTTTTTTATACAATACAGTTATGATCATGGTATCAAATCTATTCATTGATATGGTAGTCCCTACATATAGACGAGTGATGTTCCCACTTTATAATCGAAAGATGAAGAGAATGGTAAATAATAATTATCCCTTATAGAAAAAATATTATACCATAATTATCATATATAATCATTAAAAAACAATAATTAATAGTTATTTTTACCTAAAATAATAAATTAATGACATTTATTCAAGGTTGTGGTAGTCCACATGCACACATGATAAACATCAATATTATCCAACTGATATAATTGTAATTTTTTTATACTAACATCTAATTAATGAAACATATTTGGTTAACTAAACTAAAAAATAATCATTAAAAATCATAGCATCCAACCATTAATTTTTGTTATTGAAAATTAATAATATCTTTTTTTGGAGGGGGTAGTCCATACATGCGCATGAACAAAACCATTATTTACATATTGATAAAAATATGGGGGAAAATGGTTAATCAATAATAATAATAAATAACTATATTAAAGTTACCAGACTCATTATTTTTTATTGGATTACAAATATATATAGATTGGTGGATAAGAAATAATGTTCAAAGTACATAGTTATGAGTATTACAAATTCATCATGAAACATCCATTAGATTAGACCTAGAGTCCTTAAATAATAGTATTATAATAAATCTAAGACATAAAAGTTAATAAGAAGGATGTTTATATATTATTAGTAAAGATATTGAATAATGTAGAGGTCCCATGGAGTTTTTGGATATGAGGATGAGATTGATCATTTTATATTTTAAGGATAAGGCACACATCGAATTTTTCAAAATATAATAATATAGTATTGTCTTACTAAGATGAATTGAAAATACCTAAGAAAATAATTTAATAATGTTAGGATAGAATTACCATAAATAGATTTTGTTATATCAGGTGCATTGTCATATTTTATCCATTATCAAATAACATAACACATCCCCATATTAAAATTTTTTAAACCAAACCATGGTAACCATATTTTTACAGATTTATTAATTAATTATGAAGAAAAATTTATATAAAACTGTTAAATTATATTAATTATGATTATTATAAAAAAAATAATACATTTTATATGTTTTAAATTTATTTTATGTCATCATATAATTTTAATATAATTTTATAATTAATAACAAAAGTTATTTTTATTAAAATAATATAAAAATAAAACTGCATAAATAATTCATTCATTAATAGATAAAAAATTAGATGTGTTCCTATCTCATTTAATATTTAATATTAAATTTTCATTGATATCATTTATAAAACTAGATTAAAAAAATCTCTTATGATATAAGGACATTGGGACTTAAAATTAATTATTTAAGAAAACATATTTATTTACATTTAAATGATTTAATTTTTATTATTATCCTTTCAATTAAAAAGGTTGTAATTTATATCATGTGTAAATAATTATTTTCAATAAATTTTTATCTTTATTAAACAATTCACATCTATCTTTTAGGAAATAATTATCTGATAATATATTTATAGTCTATCATTGTTAACTCAAACATGCAGTTTTTGGTAAAGTATGATATCAAATAAATGAAGTGTTAATATAGAAAAAATGAAATAAAACCACTTGATGTAACAATATAACCATTATTAAAACATGAAACACCATGTTAACATTTTTTAAAGAATGTTCAATTTTTTCATTGTGTATCCTTTTTTGGGTGAGTTTTTTTGGGCAATTAATTTAGAGGATACTTATAATGGTTAAGTGAAGAAATTAGTTAGAATGTACATTATAATGCTATAGTTTCTACAATTCGATGAGTAGTTACATGATTCATAATAGGATAAAATGACTCAAAAATCCTTCTAGATAGATACCTTGAGTTGATTACATAATCTAAATATAACGTATCATCCATTACATACTTAGATATAACATTAAAAAACATAAAATATCACACAGGAAAAGTTTAGGTATAGTGAATTTGGTAATAGTGAAACATAAAAAACTAGTTCATAAGACAAATATATTTTATCCCACTTATTCCTTCATAACTAGACCCTATATCAACATACCATACAAAATAAGCTTCCTCATAACATCGGGAAAAGAAAAACAAGAAAGGCTAAGCATAGATGATCTTTAAGTTTAAACAAGGTAGATGTCAATAATATCATAATCATAAGATATAAGAACATAAAAATTGAAAATATTATCATGTATATGACATATAATGATATCATGTCATGAGATAAATAATAAAATATAACAAAGAATCAATGAGAGTATTCCCAAAAATCATAATAGATGAAATTAAATTTGTGGCACCCACATAAGCATAGAAAATAATTTTATATCAGTCAGGGATTATTGAAAAGACCATCATAGTAGACAATATCCATTACTGAACCGAGATCAATCCTCGTTCCATTCCAGTATTACTGAACTAAGTTTACATCGTGTTATTTTCCTGTATTACCTAAAGGAGATCATTTCCCATTTTAGATCAATTTAACTCATGAGATATAAATAATTATCCAATTTAATGGAGGGAGATAAATGTATGACTTATCTCATAATTAAATCATTCTTACAAGTTGTAATAAAACATAAATAATTCATCATAGCATAACCTATGGATTAAAATGAGATTCTTAAACATCATTTCATCATAATATAATCCTTATAAAACAAATATATTTCATAAATTGTATCATGTCATAACATAATAAAACATAGGAATAATATGGATAGTATACATGAAACAGTAACCAATTAAATAAATTTATCTTACATGTAAAATAATTATGATTTTACACATGACATAAATTCTTTAAGAAAAAATCCTTTCTTAATTATTTTTTTTATTTTCACTAAATGAAAAAAAAAATTAAATATTTTAAAAATTTCATTAAATATGTTAATGGATGATTAATTGAAATAATTTATTATGAAATAATAAAAAACCATTCATGAAAAAATGTTAAATGAAAAAATTATTCTCTTACTTTTTTAGATATTTCAATTTGTACATTATATCAAAAACCACAAAAGATTCCATTGTACCGTTTAATAAAATTCACCAATGGGTAAAATTGTCTATAAAAATTGTAGATGAATAGAAATGTTATTTTGGAATACATATTTAGGAATCATGGACTTGTATGAATAATATAAACTATTAAATACTTATGTATAAACAATCTCAGATAATAATGAGATTGGCAAATTATCCCTTACCTTGGGTCTGATATCCTTTATTATATCTGAACGTCATGTATAATTGTTTAAATAATTCCATTTAGTTATTCCTGAATGATAGTAATTTTAATGATATCATAAATTATTATGTTATAATATGTTTTTTAAAAACATTTCATCATTACACATTATTCAGGTATTAACTAGTTCATTTTCTTATGCAGGTGCGTCGAATGAGTTCTGGTTTCCTTTCATTGGTTATACTTATATCATTTCCAAAATGATATTAATATAATAAAAATAATATTTACACTTTTTTTACATTTATATAATCATGATCTAATGGATATCATATTTAAGGAATGAATAAATATTATAGATATGGTTGGTCGTACTTACACATGAGCCACTATTTCATTCCCATAATTGTGAAAGGGTATGGAAGTGGATGGTATATATTTTTTTATAGAATCCATATAATGTTATGATAATCAAATATAGTTATTTTCTCCATAATTATACCCATAAAAGTAAGGTGGTAGTGAAAATCCTATTGGACTATGACGTGGAGAAGTGGGTGGTGGGGTATATGCTCTTTTAGAAATGAGGTTTGGGGCACATTGCGAATCTCAAAAAATTACAATTAATAATAAAATCCTACAACATCCAATATACTCAATAACATATTTTTTAATATGAGATGATAAAATACTATAATATCATCAATAAATAAATTATAGAAATGTTTTTCCAGAAATTTAATCCTTATAATTTTAATTAACAATTATTTAATATATTTAAGTTCACAATATAGTAATGAATATTTCAATATTAAAAGGTTGTGATGTTTAATTATTTTATGTAAATAGATAATAAATGAATAACTTAAATCAATTTAGAAAATATATTAATTATTATATATTTTTAAAAAAAGTTTTCTAATTTTTTAATAATTAAAAAAATATTTTGATAAACAACCAGTAGTGTCAATTTCAACACTATTCAATTCATTGAATGCGAAAAATGTAGAGATAACAAGTTAACATTAAAAATATTTATTTATATTTATAATAGGTCATGGATATATATTAAATTCATTGGAAAACTAAATTTTTTAAAATTATATTTATTTTTATATTTTTAATAACATTTATTTTTGACCCCCATTAATAAAATAATTACAACATCATTTTTGTGTAATTATTTAATATAATATATTTTTAATAACAAATTAAAAAATTGTAATGTAAAATAAAATATTTAATATTTCATTGTAATACTTATAATCTAATATATATTCTGTAAAATATCACATTGGAAATGTTAAATGTATTGAAACATGAATGGGACAACATTAATGTCACATGAAATAAAATATTATAGGTCTCATAATCCATTAAATTTGGCTTAAAATGATCATTAAAATGACCCTCATATGATTATGGTTATTATATACTCTAATAATATTATTTGGGCATGTTTTTTTCATTTTAAGGTTATTATAATTTTAATAAAAGTTAATTATTTGGTTGTTCATCAATGAAAAAATTCGACATCATCAATGATTAATCCTTTAAGGTAATCATTTTTTTCCTAAAAAATACAAATAATATTCCATTATAATGAAATATAATATATATTTCGAATAAGTATTTATAATAAAATTTATCTCATCAATTACATGATATGAAAAATGATATAGTTATTAAAATTTGAGAATGATACATTTATATTTTTATTAAATTAAATAAATTAAATGCCTTAATCTAATCCAAGTGGATTCTAAAGGATTTAATTATGATATAATGATGATTTATGATAAAATCACTCATCCAATGATATTGGTAAATTTTTTGTGTATATTTATAGTATTATTTTTCAATAATTATCGGATTTACCCTTTTCTCATATTAATTAAAATTACAGATATTAATTTTCATAATTCCCAAAAAATTAATTAAATATATTTCATACTTTTGACCTAATAATTTCAAATATTGAATATAATTTTCAAAATTCAAAACATAGTAGTTTCTGTTATTAATTCATTATTAATAAAATTTTTGGAATGAGAAAATGGGTCTAAATTGCTAAAAACATACCAATGATTGAAATGTGTTTATATCGGAATTAAATGTAAAATTAATGAAAATGAACAGAATTTTATAAACAGAGAAAAATAAAATCCACATATACATTAAATCCATTGAATAATATCATTTATCTATATACATTATTTCTATGAATAGTTATTTATTCATTTAGAATATAGTACATTTTTAACAATTTATGAAAAAATTATATTTATGAGATAAATATAAAAAATTCATTTAATGTAATTTTTTATATCCACCTCAAATGTGAAAATTTCTATTTTTATATAAAAATTATTAATGTGTCAAAATTTTAATTTAAAATGGGTTCTCCATTAAAGGGTGGTAAAATTACCCTTTAAAAAAATATTGGTTTTTATACATAAAATATGTATTATTAATATTTTAAGACTAATATAACTATTAGATGAATATAAAAAATAATTATTTAAATATATAACCAAATTATTTTTTTAATTTAAATTACAATTTTTATTTCAATTAATTCCTTAATACAAAAATACAATTATTTCATTTAAAATTAATTGGTATATATTATTCATAAATAAATTATAAATAAAAAATTCACCATACATTTTCATAAGATATTAATATTTATTGTAAATTATGTAAAGAAAAGGTTATAATTTCCATTTAACACGAATAGTTTCTCGTCGTTCATTTAAAATAATGATTCAGTGAAATGAAAACTATTGAAGAATTATTTAAAGAAAATATTTTGTAAACACATTTATGTGTAGCATTATACCCCCCTTAAACTGAATTTCACCATGGAAATTAATCACTATGATACAAAAATATGAGCATACCTCAGGCCCATCACATTGTAATGTTGCCACATTGACTCCTCAAATTCGTGGTTTCTCTATAATACTTTAACGAGGAGAGTGGACTATATTTGCAGAAAATTTTCTCTACGGTCCATAATATTTATTGGTTGTTCATTATTTGAATGATAATTCACCAGTGGTATAATATCTGAGATTAGAATATGTGACATATCAGGTAATGTCCATTTTTAGGAGAGATATACAAACATGTTATGAACATGAGAGAGATTTGGTGGAAGGGTCAATCTGTAATCTAAATTGCCAAAATGATCAAGAATTTCAAAAACATCGATGTACCTAGGGCCTAGCCTTCCCTTAATTCCAAATATCATAACTCTCATATAGGTAAATATTCCTAGAAACACCGTGTCATGAACTTAAAACTCTATGTTTTCTTTTTAGTTTTTTATATAATATTTTTGTCGAATCTAAGCTTCTTTTATGTGTTGATGATTACATCTATCCTTATCTACCATGTTATCAACAAGACCAGGTCCAAATAGATTTTTCCCCAACCTCATCATATCATGTTGGAGTACTTCACATTATTCCATATAGGGCTTCATAAGGATCCATCTAAACATTGGAGTGAAATATCATTTTGTATAAAATTTCTTCCAAAGTTAAGTGTTTATCCCAAACACATTTGAAACCAATAGAGAAAGAACTGAACATGTTTTATTGAAATTTCCTATAAGACTGATCATATATTTTAGGTTAATAAGTATTGATGAAACATAAGTCTATATCAAGATACCAAAGAATACATCTCTAAAAATTCAACATAAACCTAAGTTCACAATCAGAGATAAGGGAATGTTGTACTCCATGTATTCATACCATATCCATTATATATATCATTTTAAGCTTATCAATAGGAAAATACTCTATAATAAAACTGATGTTTGCCGACTAGGTAATCCAATAAACAATATCCAATGTAGCAATTTTTCCATTAGAAATTTTGGGATGTCTGATGAAAATATCCATAGGGATGTTTTTCTATTTCTATTATGGTATGTGTAATTGTTGTATCATCCCTTTCGACATCATTCTCTCATCCTTAACATATAGAAAAAGCATGCATCGAGAGACATATTCTGTAACATCTATTTTCATTCCATCCCTCCCAATGTACTCTTTCAGGTCCCTTCACATAATTTTTCTACCATGATGAATAGAGAATGAAGTACTGTGAATGAAATACAACATCTACTTATTTAATTTGGTAATTGGAAGAATATGAATATAGTACATATACCTTATTATCACAACACAATCAAAGGGTAATTCAATATGTTTCCCACAAAATGTTTTCTATCTATATATTCATTTTTTCCCTCTTAAATCATCACTAGCATAGATGGTTGAACATCCAATTTAGAAATATATTATTTATCCCATTTTGTTAAAATTTTAAGAATCAACCTTTGAAAATCCATAATATTAAATCTTATATGATCATCATCATGCATTGGATAGCATGGTCATTTCGACTCAAATCAGCTTCCACCATTTTCAGTATCCTAGAGTGGACATTTATTGAGAAGTCATAACAGTTAATAAACTCCAATCAACTTATTTTTCACATATTTAACTTTTTCGAGGGAAAATATACTTTAACCCAACATGATTAGTATCAATATCACACCTTTCACCATAATGATAATTCTGTTATATTTTTAATGACATTATTACCAGAGAAAGCATCAAATCACGAATTCGGTAATCTTTCTCATGGATTTTCAATTGTCTTGATGAATAAGCTATAAACATATGATTTTTCATGATATCACATCCCAAACCCTTCTAGGACACATCACTTTAGATCAAAAAAATTCCTCCACTAAAAATTAGTTTGAGCACAGGTGTGATGGATACCATTTTTTATCTATCTGAAAACATATTCACATTCCTCCATCCATACACACTTAACTACTTTCTTAGTCAACATGGTGGGTGGATTGGATTTTCAAGTATTAATTTCAAAAAACATCAATAATATCTATCCAAAATAATGAAACACCACCTCTTTATTACTTTTGTTGTCTAATGAGAAAATTTAGCATCTTCTATTTTTTCTAGAACAGTACATGTCCCATCTCTTTAGATTATTGGACCCATAAATGAAACATTATAAATCAGAAATTCACACATGGTAAATGGTTTATAAATCATATCCTTTCTTAGGTAATTCAGTATAATTTTCATGTGATATTAATGTTCATTTTTCTCGTAGAATATATAAGAATATCATCTATAATGACAACCAAAAATTGATCAATATAGTTTCTAAATGATCTATATATAATATCTATGAAGATATTGGGGTAATTTGAAAAACAAAAAGTAATCACTATAAATTCACAATGTCTATAACTTGTATTGAATGTGATCCCTGCTATATCCTTTTTCATTATCCTTAAATGATGATATCCAGAATGATGATCTATCCTTGAAATGTATTTAGATATTTAAAGTTGGTCAAATAATTCATCCATATGGTGAAAAGGATATTTTTTTCATGATTGTGATCTTATTAAGTTCTTGATAATCAATATATATTCTATTTGATCCATATTTATCCATAACTAATTAAACAAGTTTAACCTAAGGTGATTAACTAGGGTGTATGATTCCATTTTAAAGATTCTATTTTTACTGCTTATTAAATTATTGCATCTCAATTGAGACAATTCTATAAGGTGTATTTGAAATGGGGATAGAATCTTAAATGTGTTAAATCAAAAAATCATATTCTTGAATGGTGGAAGACCTGAAATTTATTCTAGAAAGATATCAACAAACTCTTGTACAATAGGTTTAGTCTTATAGTTCGGTTTTTCCCTACAACTTGAGATAGATAACCTTCATTTATAGGAACTAAACCCGTAATATGGATTAAATTTCTATAGTAAGGTCTTTTTCATACATTAATAAAGTGATGATCATAGATTGATACTAAGTATGAATTTTGACTTCCCTTCCAGGAAAATTATTATGAGATCCATATAAAGAAATCCAATTTCTTTCATGAATCCCATTAAATTTATCTAAAGGTAAGATATCATGTTCTGTAGGAATCACTTTACCAAAATATTTAGATGGATAAGAATTATACACATTCGATGAGACTTTTGTTCCATTAGGAGTATCATAGCTAACACAACATCAAATTATTAATGTAATATAGTGTCACCAATAGAAAATTATTTCGAAATAAAGAAGTGGGTGGATCTAGAATAAAATTTATCTTTTGGTACTTTAGAGTTGATGGTATGTGTATGGTTCACCAATTCATTACATCACTCTACATCGTCGATATTGATCTCATGTGACATGACATTGTATTTGGCCTTAACACTTTTCTATTGTCAATAATCATGTGTAACCACTGGATTAGGTAATTGGTTAGCATAATTCCCCATTCATTGAACATGTAGAATTGAAATGTAGGAGTTGAATAATCTAAAACCATTTCATTGTTCACATCATTAGACATATTTTAATAATAAATTAGGTATTGAACTTCCAATTAGTTCTCTTTAATACGTAAAACATTTTCTAGTCCCTTTATGACAATTTCCTTATTGTTTATTTTAACAAAATGGCCATAAGGGAAAAGTGATCTTCTTTTTCAGTGTAGTCATTATAGTTTCCCTCAAATTCCATTATTTTATTCTTATCAAACCCAAAGGACCAATTGTTGAGAAAATAAGGATTTCTTAGAAAATTTTCATTCTTCTATGTTTTGAATATCAAAAACATGTTATCATAGGAAAAATAGTTTTTTCTTTTAGGGTTATCTTTATAAGGAAAATTTTCCTTCTCTAATGAAATTTCCATTATTAACTTATTTTCATGGATTTTTTATAATCCTTAAAAATATAAATCATTTTATTTCTATGTCTAAAATTGAAATTCATGTCTAAAACATCATAATCCTATAATTCCTTGGATATAGAGTGTTCTGTTTTCAAATTCTGAATTCTCTAAATTCAGGATCCGAATTTCTTAGAAATTTAGACATTGAATTCATGGAATTCAGGATCAGAATTCTCTAAAATTGAGACACCAAATTCTATGAAATTCAGGTTCTAAATTCTCTTAAAAGCATACTCTGAATTCATAGAATTTATGACTCCAAATACATTGAAATTCAGACTCTGGATTCTCTGAAATTCAGGTTCTGAATTCTTTGAAATTCAAACTCCGGCTTTTCTGAAATTCAGACTCTGAATTCTATGAAATTCAGAATTTGGATTCCTTAGAATTCAGACTCTGGATTCTTAGGAACTCAGACTCAATATTCCACAAAATTCAAACTCTGAAATCTTTAGATTTCATATTCTGAATTCTTTGAAAAATTGAATCTGAATATCCATGTCTTATAAACATCTAATATTCATTTAGTTAGGTTATAAATTCTATTTTTCCATTAGACTCTGAGAAATATATTTGGATAAGTAATTAATTTTTCCTTACCTTTGTTATTTTTATGAAAAAATGTCCTACAATATGTTTCTAACTAACAATTGATTGAGTGACACGTTTATAAGTCCCTCTAAGATTCAAGGAAAAATATGACTATTTGAGGAGGGAGTTGACTGTTGGAAAAGTGCCAATAAATATGATCTCATTTAAATGAGATCAATGATTTTGAATCAGCAGTTCCTTCACTCTAAATATTTCATGGTGCTGAAGTGATTTCTTGAGAGAGAGACTCTCATTGATTGTGTGGTTCTAAACATCTTGTTCAGATTTATTCGCGTGACATCGATTATTGTTGAGTACAATCGAGGGATTCAATAGATATAATTATAGAGGTTCTGATTAATTTAAAGTTTAAGGACATCCAGGGATAGAAAGGTAGTTGGTCTTATTACCTTAATGATCGAGGTATTGTGGGGATTTCAAGACAGATTCTGTTATTCCTATTGAGGGAATACCGTAGTGTGGGTATGAAATAATTTCTTAAAAGTATAAAACAATGGACCTTTATCCATGGTTTTTTGATACCTTAATCTTTGGGTTAAAATATTCTATTATTGTTACTTGTTTTGTTTCAAGACTATTTCCTCTATAATTTTGATAAAAAAAGATATTATAATAATCTTATACTTTCTTGTATCTTTGTATAATATGATTTTTAAGATTCAATATTCATTAAGGTATGATATTTTACATATAAAAAATCCTTAAGTTTCATTTCTAGAACCATATTTCTAGAACCGTGAATGTTTGTTTATTAGAACTAATAGAGGTCTTGAAAATTTACCTTGTTTAACATTGTTTAACTTAGTTTTCTTTAAAGTTAAAAATGAATGTTTTTAAAGATACAATTCACTACCCTCTTGTAATTGAGCGTCTACATCATTATTTAGATCCTACAATTGGTATCGGAGGAGGTTTTTGAAATAATTATATTTAGATATAATTTTTTTCCCATTTTTACATTGTTCTAAATATTCCAATGCTTGGGGATTATTATATTTGTTTACAATCCTTTTCTATAAAACAATTTTTTTGGAAAGGTATATTTCTTATATAATTGTATGAATGAATGTCGATTCAATTGGAGAAATATCATGAGGACTTTTGTTATTAATACTAGAGTGGACAACTTTTTCATGCTTAAAAGATATTACAAGATTATTGATAAGGATGTCAAGATCTTTACCAATAAAGAAAAATCAAAATATCCACTAAATTACAGTGTACACAATACATTGTTATGTTCAATGACTAGGAATATATATGTCTTCTAGTGAATCTACTAAATGCATCTAGAAGAAACTGAAAGTTACAAATTTTGGTACAACCAAAGTTATAGAGACTAGAAGATATGTGCTTAGTGCAAAATATTATGGATTTTTATTTCCCTATGGAGAACCCGTTGCAAGGTACAATAATGGTTTATAACATTTTTCAATAGTTTACAATCTATTGGAGATAAAGGTCATGATAATGTTTCTCTTGGGGAAAATATTATAGATATCATTCCAAATGACTGGGAATCTAAAAGAAAAGTTATTGATGAGAATATGAACATATCCCAAATCACTCTTTATGAGCTTTTGGGAACTCTTCTTCTACATGAGACAAGAATGAAAAGAGATTATGATATTAATAAAAAGAAGAATGGAAATGGAATTGTATCCTTTACTACTACTAAATTCATGAATGCTAAAAGGGTTACAAGATCAATGCCTATAAAAGTCACTATTTTATATGAATCAAGAAAAGGTAAAAATAATGAGAATGAGTTAAATAATCTTGTTTGAAGAATGAAAAAAATATTTGGAAGGAAAGACTTTTAGTATGGATATAAGAATAAATAATGAAAATACAAGAAAGACTCGGAAGTCAATTGCTATGAATGCAAAAGATCAGATCATATCAGGCCATATTGTACTATGCTTATGAAAAAGGATAGAAAGTAAAAGGGTTATTAGATGAATATAAAGAAGTATTATACGGATGAGGCTACGAATGTTTTGAAATCAAATGAAACATAGAGTTCCAGTGGGGGTTCCTCTTCTGATGAATCCTTGGAGTACAAATATTCTAGTTAGAAGAATCTTAGTCTACTATCCAGATTACCGATTAAAAATCATTTTGCAATGGCCAAGTTACAAAATGCACAATCTATCACTAATGTGTCCTTGAATGAAAATAATAATGATGACAAATATTATGATTCTTTAGATGTTGAATCTTCCTCATTATAAGATAATGCATTAGTTATAATGAAGAAGTGTCTAGGGTTGCAAAAACTTCTTGAGATTAAAAATTCGAAACTCATGAAAAATCATGATAAGTAAAATTATAGATTATATATTTTAACACATAAAGAAGCAGATCTTTTTAAATATCTTCATAAGAAAACTTTTGGTATTAAAATTATTTCCAAATATCATGAGGATATTAATTCTAATAAGGATAATAATTCAAAGGATTTTGAGAATTTAATTTATAAGAAAAATATTATAGTGATTAACTCTACTTGTAAAAATATTGTTTTTGAGGATCAAAACATGGTTATAAAACTAATGTTAGAAATATTTTCCATTATGAAGGGTTTTTCAATCATTTCCTCCGGTAAGGAATATTTTGACAAGATATATTCTGAAATTCGATCTTTAAAGAATCGTTCTGGATTTGGTTATAACCTTTCTAAACCAGAATTTAGTAATAAGTATTTTGTTCATCAATGTGCTCCATTATGCACTAAATTTCAGTGTGGTTGACATTGGGAAAAAAACTGTTCTTTAAATAAAACCCAGCCTTTAGGTTTTCATATGCTTATTTTTTAAGAAAAATATGGATAGCTAAAATTATGCTTTCTGGAAATTATGAATCCATGAAATCTGGAATTCATGAAGTCTAACTTATTCATTTTCCGGAAGATAAAGAATGTACCAACATAAATATATGGTAAATGGATAGTCAATGTTCCCAACATCTGACTTGTAACAAAAATTTCTTTAAAAATATTATCAAGACAGAATGACGAAACGTATCTTTCAGAGATGATGATGAGGGAGAAATTATTGGTATAAGAGATATTGTTCTTGTTTGAAAAACATTAATTTCAAATGTTTTATTCATTAATGGTCTCAAGAACAGCCTCATCAGAATATGTCAATTTTTTCATGAAGGCTACCTCGTGAATTCTAGGAATGAGAAATTATTAGTAAAAAATTCCAAGGAAGAGTTTATTCATTCCACCCATAGGAAAGAGAATGTATACACACTAAACATAGTATACCTTACGAGAAAAAAACTACCTTAGTAGAGTGCAGTGGAAGATCAATATTGGTTATGGAATATATGGTTAGGACATTGTAACCTTATGAAACTATGAAAACTACCATATAAAATACTTGTTGATGATCTACCAAAGCGTAGATTTGATTCTTAAAAAGTATTTGATTATTTTCAAAATTGAAAGCAACATAAACCTAGTTTTAAATCAATATTTGAAGTCTCAGCTTCTAATGTGTTGTAGTTTGTGAATATGGATCATTTCAGTACAACAAAAATTGGATTTATTTGAAGAAAATAATATTCATGTGTCTTAGTTGATGATTAAACTTGATTTATATGGGTCTAGTTTCTAGAAAATAAATCTAAAGATTTTTCCTATTTAAAAATTTTTAGATCCCAAGTTAAAAATTAAAAAAACCTTCCAATTGTAACTATTTATAGTGAAAATAGAAGAGAATTTCAAAATTCATATTTGGAAACTTTTTGAAGTAGAAAAGGCATTACTCAAAACATCTCAACTCCAAGAACTCTTAAATGAAATGGTTTTGTTGAAAGTTGAAATTGAATTCTTTAAGAGATAACAATAACAGAATTGTGTGAATATTCTTTAGTTAATTTTTTTGGACTGAAGTAGTAAGTACTGCATTTTATACTATAAATATAGTATCGAATAGACCTCTTCTTAATAAAAACCCTTATGAGTTATGGAATGGTATAAATCCTAGACATTCCTACTTCAATGTATTTGGTTGCGAAGTATTAATTTTGAATACTATTGATAATTTACATAAATTAATACCCAAATATAATGGTGAAATTTTCCTAGGATACTCCACAACTTCTAAGGCTTATAGTGTTTCTAACTAAAATACTTGTTTTATTAATGTAACAGTGCATGTTAAATTTTATAAAACTGGTCATTTTGTTTTTAAACAAAATCAACCTATATCCTCATATGTGTTTTCAGTAAAAAATAATCCACTTTTGATAGAAGATACTTATGATATAGAATATGTTCATTAAAATATTTTTAAAATAATTTATCCCAGAATAATTCCTACCATTTGTTGATGAATCGATTTTACAAAATCAAAATCAGTTGTTTCTTAAAATTCATCCAAGTTATAGTATAGTTGGTGATGTAAATCAACCTGAACAGACTAGAATTTCCTTAAGAAATAAAGTAGAACATCTATCATTCATCCCTAATTAGAACCACAAGTTACTGATTAAGCTTTAGGTGATTATGATTGGATTAAAGCCATGAAAGATGTGAAAAATGAATTAAAAACTAATAATGTCTGGAACATAGTTGAAAGACCTAAGGAAACTTCTGTTATTAGAGTATAATCAGTATTCTGAAATAATTTTGATGAAAAAGTAATCATTGTAAGAAATAAAGCTAGATTAGTTTCTAATGGCTATAATCTACAGGAAGGAATAGACTATGTAGAAATCAATGAGACAATAGTTAGACATGAATCTATTCATATTTTACAAGCCTTTTCAGCATTCATTATTTTAATATTTTTCTAATGGATGTTAAATGTACTTTCCATAATGAATATGTTCAATGGGAATTTTATGTTGAACAACCTCCTAGGTTTGAAGACACAAAACATCCTGAACGTGTTTTCAAACTTACCAAAGCATCATATAGACTTAAACAAGCTCCTAAAGCCTAGTAAGATAGACTTACATGATTTTTATACAAAACAATTATGTTAAGGGGGATTTTGATTAAAATCATTTTATAATTAAATATAATAAGAATTTTTAGATTGTTCAAATTTATGGAAATGAAATTATATTTGGTTTAACTCAGCAATTGTTAAATGATATTTTTACAAATATAATGAAATCTGAGTCTGAAATGAGTATGATGGGAGAGTTAAAATTTTTCCTTGGTTTAAAAATTTCTCAATAACCAAAAGGAACATATATATACCAATATAAGTATATTAAATATCTTCTTTAAAAGTATGGATTTGATAACACTTAGAGTATATGTCCTCCAATTGTTACCTCAAATTCTCTTGATCTTGATGAAGCTGGGAAACCAGTAGATCAAACAACATTTAGAGGTATGATAGAAAGATTAATATAACTGACATCTAGTCATCAAGATTAAATGTTTTTAGTATGTTTCTGTGCAATATATCAATCCAATCCAATTGAATCTCATATAAAAGTAGTGAAAAGAATATTTTTCTATTTAAAGCGAACCATGGATTTAAGACGCTTTTATATTTCTGGAAATGATTTTGTTTTAAAATGTTTTTTGGATGATAATTTTTATAGATGTAGAATGGATATGAAAAGTACATTAGGAACATTATTTATTATAATATTCATTAGTTTCTTGGTCTTGCAAAAAGAAACACTCAGTCGCACTTTTCACTGCTAAAGCTGAATATGTAGCAGCTGAAATTGTTGTGCTCAAGTGTTGTGGATGCGACACACACTCATAGGCTATGGAATGACTTTTACCGATACACAGATATTTTGTGATAACACTAGAGCCATTTCCCTATTCCAAAACCCTTCATATCACTCATGTGATAAACTCATAAATATTAGGCATCACATTCTTAGGGATCATGCACTAAAAGAAGATATCATTTTTCAATTTATCGGAATACAATATCAACATGCTGTTATTTTCACAAAATCATTACCATCTTATAGATTTTAATACATTAAATAAAAGTTATGAATAATAGCTTTAAGGTAACCATCCATGTTAAATTTTTGATGAAACCTATCTCTTTACAATAAGAAACTTCTTTTCATAGGGAGAGTATATTTTTTTCATAGTAAAATATATTTGTAGTAAAAAAATTTCTTATTAAAAATTATTTCCTAATCAATAATTATCATATTCAAAAATTTTATAATAAATATTTTTCGTAATAAAATATCTTTTTAAAAATTATGGAAACCAAAAATTTCTTTCTTATAGAAATTTTCCAGAATCTAATGGTTTTCAAGAATAATTTTTCCTCATTACTGATAATTTTTGTAGCAATCTGGAAGGTGTGTTTCCCTAAATGTTTTGTAATAAAACTATAACATCTTGGCATTTTCCTCTTGTTTTTTGAAATTTTTTTGTTCCAGTTTTACTTAAATCTGAAATTTTTACCATAAAAAACTGAAAAGATCTGAACCTTCTAAAATAGTTCTTCAACATTCATCTTAACTGTTAGATTATGTCATTCTTGTTTCTACCATTGGATCAATCTAGAAAGATGAATCATCTATTCAAGAACCTACATAAACCCCCCCCGATGGTTGTTCCACGTCGATTATCAAGATTTTTCATTCTAAAACTATGATTCATTACATAAGTGTCATTCTGTATTTCCTATTTCCTTATAATCTGAATGTATATGGATGATTATCCTAATCAAATGTCATCAGTTAAGGAAATTTATGAATTGATGATCTATAGTGAATGGTTAGTAGATCTGATGTTTTTTTTGCAAAGTATGAATCTATTATTTTGAATAATATCAAGTTGAATGGTTGGGATAGCTTTTGTGTATCCAAACCAAGGGAACATGATCTAGTTTAGCCATAGTTGCTCGTAGAATTTTATGAGACCGTATGTTTCTTTAATGAAGGAGGGAGATATGTTTTCTTTTATGAGTTATGTAAAAACCTGTTAACTTTCCTATAGTAAGGCTAAAAAAATAATTGGAATTTCATATGAGGGTGAAGCTGAGTTCTATACCCACAAGCTACCAGATGTATCAGGATCGTTTGATAAGGAAAAGGCTTATGAGAGACTTGGATTGAAATAAGTGAAGACACCAACAATTTTTTACCTCTCTATAAATTTCCGGATTCTTTAGTTATGGGTTCAGTGTTTTCTCATTCTGGGAAAAGTAGATAAAGACTCCTTAAAGAAGAGTGATATCTATTTTCTGGATTTTTTGGTGAACATCAGGATGATTAATTTGGTGAAGTATGTATTGATTACAATCATGAATATCAATAATGGGACTCTCAAATTGAAAATAATTTATTATTCAGTTATTCTGTACAAGATCCTAGTTTTTTGTCCAGAATATTTTAAAACCCCATGTAGTTCTAATCTAATTAATTTCATGGTTTTGTTGTTGAGTGATGAACCCTTGATATAGATAAAAGTTGGAATCAATAGAGAATCTGAAGATTTCTATAATTTATCTAATTCTGAAATCGAGGCTTTATGAAAGAAAATGGAATTGTCTGAGACATTCAAGAAAGGTCAGAAGAAGAGAAAGATGAAGGAACTATAACTGAAAGAAAAAATTCGTGCAGTTCATGATTCCCAATATTCACCTGCAAAACCTAAGAAACAAAAGAATTATCCAGATGAAGTGCTTTCCTAGTGGTGTATAGATAAGAAGAATACGATGGAAGGGGAACTATATTTTGTCTTGGACCCTGTTGATGAAAAATTCATTAAAAGTTAAGGTTTTCGAGGGGCATGAGATGTAGAAAAATATAATTAAGTAGAGGAGGAAGATGTCAGGGGCTGAATTAGATCACGATCTTCTTAAAGGCACCAAGAATTTATTTGAACAACTCAAGGTACCAAATTTTTTTTTTCAAGAGTCGCTTCCAGTGACTCTGGGAAAGAAAATGGAGAGTCTGGAACTAGGAAAATATTATGAAATAGTTCAGGAATATGAATATAAAGGAGATGAAGATGAAGGAATGGATGATACATATCATATAATAAATAAAGTGTAATAATATAATTAGAAGGAGAGTCCATCTAAAAAATTTACAATCCTATCTTCTTGGGCTGAATCAACCAAAATTCATTCTCAAGAAATAGAGGATGAACAGAAGGAAGAAGTGAATAAACCATCTGGTGATTAATGCAACAACCATGCTTTGGGTCAACAAGATGAAATTGTGGTAGATGCTGAGAAATAACATGTTGAGAAAAAAATAGTTCAACTATCAGATAGTGAACATGAATCACCAAAAGTTGAAGAGATCGTTCCAAAAAATGATAAGGTAAAAAAACATTGGTTGATACACCAAGGAAATATTTTGTGGAAAATAAATATGTTGGTGATTAATCAAAGAGAAAAGATGAAAAAATTGAAAAATAATCATCACCAACAAGAGAATCTGATTCAGAATCATCCACTCTGGGACCTAACATTGTGGTATAATAATTTAAGAAGATGGGTGATACCATTACTTTGTTTCGAGTATAGACTCATAGTGTGAGATGATTCAACATTCATTTAATTTGAAATTGGATTATGTTTCCTTTCTTGTGGAAAAATTTTCCAGGCCTGAGGCTGATTTCAAATCTTTCTTCATCGAGTATGATGCTCACAAGAGGTCATGCATGGAAATCACAAAGTGTTCAAGGAAGACAATTAAATAGCTACTAATCGTTGATGAGTTTCAAGATATTTTGAAGGATGCTTTTGATACTGAAGATATCAAGATAAAAGTCCTAACCATAAGTTTTGATGCGAAGATCAATCTTGAACAATCAGTTCGATAGTAGGAAGTCAAGGATCTGATTGGGAAACTTAATTTAGTTGCAATAAATTTTATGTGGTAAAGAGATATCTAAATCGAGTTTCAAGAAATGTTTAGTAAGAAAGAAGAGATTTTGACGACCGGGAAGAATTTCTTATGGATCAGGAAGAAATGATCAACTCTCTAGAGAAGAAAAATGACAATCACGAATAGTTTCTCATGTGCTTTAAAGAATATAACAAAGAGTATAAGAAGATCAAACCCATCATGAAGAAGTAAATTCCTAGGATACACAAGGATGATCTTTTTTCTTTCAATTTGATATTTTGTTTTATTTTATTACTTTTACAATTATATTCAATGGTAATAAAAAATTTGATTGTCCTTTATGTGTTTTATTTTTATTGGACTAATATTTCAGGAACCATCCTTTTTTCAATTCTACCAATTCATTTTTGAAATTAATAAAGGGGGTGAAAGGAAAGATAATTAAAATACAAATTAATGAAGAGAATTCTCTATGTAAGGTGGAGTCTATATAAGGGGGGGTCTTATCCAGGAATATTTCCATATAAAAGAAAAAGAAAAATATCTTTAAGGATGTCAAGAATATGATACTTATAGATTTAAAAAACAATGGGTGAGTTAGTCATATTCACCAATATCCACAAGTAAAGGTAGATAAGATTTTTTTAAGTGCATAAAGAATAGTTATATGTACTTATATTCTTTTTTGAAAGTATTTGTGTGCTTTCCAAAAAGGGGGAGATTGTTGCGACAATAAGGGTTCCTTATAACTTTTCCATTCCTCTATGTTTTGAAAATACAAAAAAAATTATCAAATAGATAATAGTTCTTTATTTTAGAATTATTTCATAAGGAAAATTTTCTTTCTCTAAGGAAATTTTGATTCTTACCATTGTTTTCATTGTTCACTTTATTATCCCTCTAAATATAACACTTTTTATAACTATGTTTTAAAAAAAATCACATCTAAATCCTTGGAATCCTATAATTCCTTAGATATAGAGTGTTCGGGTTTTATATTCTAAATTACTTGAAATCGGGTTCTGAATTTCTCTGAAATTCTGAATCTGAATTATCTAAATTCAGGTTCTGAATTCGTTGAAATTCTGGTTCTAAATTCTTAGAAATTTAGGTTTTGAATACTATGAAATTCAGACTCCAAATTCTGAGAAATTTAAACTCTAAATTTTTTGAAATTAAGACTCCAAATTCCTTGAAATTCAGGTTTTAAATTATATGAAATTCAAATACCAAATTCTCTAAAATTCAGACTCTGAACTCCCCAGAATTTGGGGTTATAATTCCTCATAATTCAGACTCTGAATTCATTATAATTCAGAATTTGATATCATTAGATTTCAGATTCTGAATTCTTTGAAAAAAATAATCTGATTATCCATGTCTTATAGACTACGAATGTTCATTTGGTTAGATTCCAAATTCTATTTGTCCCTTATACTCTAAATAATAGATTCATTAAGTAATGACTTTTTCAATACATATGTTATTGTTATGAATCATTATCATACAATCTTGTTTCTATATAACTATTATTTGGGTGACACATTTATTGGTCCTTTCGATATTCAAGGAAAAATATGACTGTTGGAGGAACGAGTCGACCATTGAAGAAGTACCTATAAATAAGATCTCATTTGAATGAGCTCAATGATTTAGAATAAACAGTTCCATCACACAAGAGATTTCATACTGCTGAAGTGTTATCTAGAGAGAGAGACTCTTATTCTTTGTGTGGTTCTTATCATCTTGTTCAGATTGCCTCATGTGACACTGATTATTGTTGAGTATAATCAATGGATTCTGTGGATAGGAATACAGAGGTGCTGAGAACCTTAATGTTCAAGGACTTCCAGTGATAGGAATACAGAGGAGCTGACGACCTTAAGTTATGAGGGATTGTAGGGATAACAAGAAATACTATGATATTCCAATCGAGTGTTTATCATGGTGTGGGTAACATAAAAATTGATGAATATATAAATCTATGGATTTTTATCCATGGTTGTTTGATATATTTCTCTTTGGATTAAAAGGTTTCATACTCGTTAATTTTTTGGTTTCAAGTTTATTTCCATTTTATTTTTAATAAATGAGAATGTATAATCATCTTATACTTTTTTGTACCTTTTTATACTCTAATAAGTATGATTCTATACACTTTAAGGTAGAATATTTTCCTTGTAAACTTTACTTATGTTTCATTTCTAGAGCCATATTTTCGGAACCTATAATGTTAATTTAATAGATCTAAAAGAGGTCTTGTGAATTTACCTTGTTTAACATTGTTAATCATAGTATTTCCTAATCTTAAAAAAACAAAATCTTTTAAACATACAATTCTCCCCCTATTTTAATTGAGCTTCTACATCATTATGTCAATATTACACTGATGGGTTACTATAATCAATATTTCAATTTGGAGAGCACATAGAACAATTTCATAATTTCCATTGAAGTCCCTTATGGATAATTCCCCATATAGACATTTTTTTATGACACTAAAGAATCAATCTATTTTACACTCAATATGGATAATAATTACAGAATTATACCTTTCATGTCTTGTAAAATTTTATTTTTCGGTACTAATGTATTCATTATCCTTTTACTTAAAATTAAGTTACTACTTATTCAGCTTTGTATGAAGAATAATAGGAAATAACTTATCTAAAAAAATATTCAACTTGTCACATTCCATGGATTCAGTTTCTCCTTATTTCCTCATATTCATGATATGGTTTCACCATTGATCAGCTTCACATTCCATGTGATAGATCGCCAAGATGACTTTATCATAATCTAAACACTGGTGAATTGAAAAAATATTTTTGGTGGTACTAATACATTTTTCATCCAATTGTAGATCAGAAAACCCACTAAATTAATGTGGATGCTGCCTCTTGTAGGACTTTATAGAAAATTTCTACCTTCTTTTCGAGTTCAGATTTCCAACATGCTTAATAACCTTAGGAATTTTTCTGAGATTAGAAAAAATATTTCTAATTCCATCTCCCATAATAGTTAGTTTCTCAAGAGGGCAATCATTGCACTGTCAATCACATCAGCATTAACACGGTTCCTTTGGGTTCCATCCATTGAATAAATCCTAGAATCATTGTGTGAGAAACAACAATAATTATGGGTAGAATACATAATTATGTATAAAATATAAATATAAAACACATTGGGTTATATAATCTTTATTCATGATTACATTTAAAACACTATAATTGTATCCCATACTTGTACATATCCTTTGGGTTCCCACTACGGTTTTCTCATCCGAGTTTCCAATGGTTATTATAACTTGCTCCAATACATATAATAACTGTCCATACATTATATACATTGATATTAGAAAATCATTTGTGAGTATTCATTACAAAACGTAAAAAACCATGCTAGAACTATATAGGTTTAATGTCTTTAAATACTGGAAAACACAAACATCTAGTTCATAAGACATCTAGATTTTCTCCCACTAATTCAATCTTAAATGGAACCTTTTTCACATATAATACATAATACCATACATCATAACAAGGGAAAAAGAAACCAAAGAATGTGTGAGATCAGATTCATAGTAAGGGTAAAAATAGAAGATATCAATCATATCATAATCATAAGACATCATAAAATAAAATATGAATATATTATCCTCTATATGAATGTTCAAAATATCATTCCATGGGAAAAATCATAGACATTAATAATGAATCAATTAATATATTTCCAAACGTCATAACCTATGACATTTAATTTTTGGAATACACATTTTCATAGAAATTCATTTCATATTAGTCAAGAAGGGTTTCCAAAACCTTCCTAGCAGAAACGGTCTATTACTGAAATGGGTTCATACCTCATTCTAGCCTTGTATTACTGAATTAGGTTAACATTATATTAAATCCATGTATTATTGAGTTGAGATAATTTCTCATTCCATCCATATATATTTCAGGAGATATAAATATTTACCCAATTCATTTGAGGGAGATATAGGTCTCACCCATATTATAACCAAACCATTCCAACATGTGTGACAAAAACATAAATCACTCATCATAGCACGACCCATATAATAAAATGAGTTTTTTAAAAATCATTTCATCATAATATAGTCCACATAAAAAAATATTTTATAAATGTAATTCAATATTAAACATACTAATTTATATTAATAATAGGCATAGTATGCTTATAACATAATACTATTAAATAATTCTATTTTAGATTTAATATAATTTTTATTGAACACTTGAAATTAATTATTAAAGAAAATAAAATTTCTTCTTATAAAACATTTTCCTTTATCAAAATGCCTTATGAAATTAAAAGGAAATAAGTTCATTGAAAATAATATTGAAATCTTATATAGGATGCTTTATGTATAGAAGAAGTTATCCAAAAAAATCCTTTTATAATGTATATGTTAAAGTAAATCCTTATTCTTTTACTTTGGTTGGATAAGTCAAAATGTACGTCATATCGAAAACAACAATAGATTACATTAAGATCATGAAATAAATTTTTTAAATGGGGATAATTAACATTAAAATTTTTTATAGTAATATAAATAATATTTTGAAAGTCATATTTAGGAAACACAGACATTGAAGATTAATATACCCAAGTAAATACTTATGTGTAAACAATATCTACAAATAATTACATTGTGAAATTATCCCTTAACGCAGGTCTAATATACATTGTATGAATCCAAATTCCATGTATAATTATTTAACTAACATCATTTAATTATTAGATAATAATTTTCATTTTTATGATATCTTGTATGATATTTTTGTCATCCATTTTATAATAACCTTTCATTATTACACGTTATTCAAGTATATGTTTGTTGAATATATTATAGTTCTCATTATTATGTTATAGTTATGTCATTTAAAAATTATTATTAACATAATATGTGTAATATTTATCATTATATACGTTTATATAATCATTATATAATGGATATCTTGTAAAATGAATCACATTGCTTTGTGGAGACGATAGGCAATATATATGCTTGAACGACAATATCATTCCCATAATTATGAAATGGTATGAAAGTGGATGGTATATTCTTTTCTAGAATCAATGTCATCTTATAATAACTATATACAGTTATTGTTTACATAATTATACCCATCCATGTATGGTGGTTGTGAAAAAAGTATTACCCCATGACATGGAGAAGGTAAGTTGTACCTACACATGTGAGTTGATTTAATTTTTAGTAGGATCGATAAAAGGTGGAATATGGTTCCACTATAATCACAATAAAATATTAGTATATTTTTTATACTCGTGTTAATATTTAATAATTGAAACATCTCATGAGGTGGATGTAGAAGAAGAAATAAGTTTGAGTGAATCGATTGAAAAGATTGCATCTTCTTTGACGAACTACCACTAGATCTTTTCTTAATGAACAAGATATGATATTTTGAGAAGAAAAGAACCTATAGAAAGTAACTATGCAAGTAGATAATGGAAATTGTAATGGAATGGTTCATCTTTAAGGATCAATGTGATGTAAAATTTTGAATGGTAATAAAATTATACAACATCAACAATTATTATAAAAAAGTATCCAATAAAAGTATAAATATGATATTAATAAAACATATCCCAAATGAAAAATAATTACAATAGATGGTTTATGTCATTGATGAATATGAATATGAAAAAAATTCCATTAAAAACCTTTCAAATGAAAATAACCTTTTCACATTAAAGATCATATTTAAACAAAATTTCCCCAAAATATATTTTTAAAAGTATTTTTAAAAAAAATCACAAATTTAAGAATATTATTTCATACATTTTTGGTTCATGATAGCATGAAATTCTATTCATTTTTTCCATCAAAAAAAATCTTTTTCATTTTTTGTAAATGAAAAAATGGGACTTGTTTTGACAATGACATTACAATTCAATTCATAATTTTTGTGTGTAAAATAAAAATTGGAGACAATTTATCTTATTTGAAAATATTAAAAGCTTTTTTTAGAATATATTAATTTTGATGACCTAACATTTTTTACCAATGAGAGAAATAATATAATTTTTTTAAAAAACTCCCATGAGTTTTAACTGCCAGGGAGTATAGAAATGGTATTAATAGTTGAAAGTGTTCATTAATTATAATATGTAATTAAAATTTATGGATTTAAGGTTATAAATATAAAATAATTCCCATCAGTATTACATAAATGAAATTAACAACAAATAAGGATGATACTATCAAATAATCCCTTACAAAATTGTTATATTTTGAATTAAAATCCCCATGCAAAAACAAACATAAAATGAAACATTAAAAATAATAATTAAAATATTGTAATTATATAACATATAAAAATGGGATGTATATACAAATCACGCTTTAATAAGAGTTTAATAGGTAATATTCCTCATGTATGTATAATGTGATATGAGAAATACATACCATATTTTTGAATTTAGTCATATGTGACTGAACCTCCATTATAATAAATATAGGGCAATTATATATATATATATATATTATAAACATACTCATATATCTCATTAAACATATTATTTTTTTATATGGTTTAATCACAATTTTATTAAAAACTCTTTGTTAAAATCAATGTTTCATGTTGTAATTACTTCGTTTTTCATGTACATTTTAGTTTGGTAATTTTAGCCCTTTTCATTTCATCATAGTTAAGTCATATCTAGATTGTATAAGTGAAATTAATATCAAATATTTTATTATATATTTATTTATATAAGTCTACAATAGCTAGGTATAGAAAATGTATTACACTTGTAGATGCCAAAATCAAGGAAAATAAAGAATAAAGGAAAATTATTAGGGGAAACCTCCCGAAGACAGCTCGTAAAGCCCCCATGGCCCCATGGATGGTGTAGAGCTCCCCCAGCATGAACATAAGGAAAATCAAAGAGTTGGGATGCTCTGCGAACTGATTTGATGTTCATGAACATACCATGGAGTAAGGAGGCGGGATGCTTTGTGAACTGATTTGATGTTCATGAACATTCCATGGAGTAATAAGGCGGGTTGCTCCGAAAACCAATATGAAATTCGCGAATCCACCAGGGGGAAAGGAGGTGGGATGCCCCACGGACCCCTTTGATGTTCCTAAACCCCCCCCCCCCCACAGAGCAAGGAGGTGGGATGCTCTTTGAATCGATTTGACGTTCGTGAACCCACCGTAGAGCAATGAGTCAAGATGCTCCATGAACCGATTTTATAGTCATGATCCCATCACGTATCAAGGAGGTGGGATGCTCCGCGAACCCCTTGGATGTTAATGAACCTTCTGCGGTGCATTCCTTTTATTCGTGTCGAGCGAGCTCTGCTTCATGGCGCCTCTGGCCTATAAATACCAAGCTCCTTTTGAGCCCAAAATACAGCTCCTCCGAACATTTACCATCTAAGATCCCACATCACAAATCAATTTCTAATCTGCGAACCATGATATTTTCAAGGTACTTTTTCATCACGAAGTGACTTCCCCTTTGCATAGATTCAGCCCCTCCTCAAAGAGGGATTCCCTTCACGGAGCCCATGGGCATCCGTGAAGGATGGAGATCCCCACGGGGACTCGGGTCACTGTGGAGTGTTTATACATCGTGAAGTACCCTTCATAAACATGTGACATGCATGATAAGGATTGTTCACTTTTATTCGCGAAGCACATTTCTTCACAATGTAATGCTTCGCATGAAACCCATGCTTCTTGAGACATTTCTCTACGAATGCGTTTCTACTTCGCGAAGCACCTTCCATCTTCACCTATGCCCTATTCCAATGCTAGGCAACTTCACTTCGTCAATCACATCAATTAAAGAATCCCCTTCACATCATGTAGCGCTAGAGAATCACAAGGAATCTACATATGAATCCCGTCCCTCTGCTAATCCTTTTCTCGTGCTGCCCTTCAGGTTTTCATGAAGCAATTTCAAGGTTCCTTGGGTGATGATTCTCATTGCATTGCTTCACCTCATGCTTCTTTGCATTGGAATACTAATGACTATTTCTTCATCTCATAACAACGCTATCATAAACCCCTTAATAGACCACTCCATAACACCACTTCACAATGGAATTTTTGATCCTTCCTTCCCTCAAGGGTGGGCCTATATTGGTTTTGGAAGTCCTAGGGGTGTGGAGTGAACCCACTTCGTCTGAGATACATGACATTGAGCTGGCAAGCACTATCGTCCTCAGCACATGACGTTAAACTATGACCACACCCCGTGTGTTAGACACAGGTTTCCCACACCTTGGACATTTATCAAGCCAACTGGTCTCCATGAGAGTGATATCATTCCTCACATGGAATGGAATCCTCTTTATAAAAGTGGCATCTCTCCATGGGGAAAGGGAAACCACTCTAATGTAGTCCCCTAGATTTTCTGGCAGGAGGTGGCATCCCTACTCCTCCTCCCTTTTGGGGTGCCAAATCCCTCTCCCACTGGGCTTTGTCACCACCCAGGCCTCCACCTTGGAGTAAGTCCCATTATCCATCTCCTCGGGCAGTTAACCATGTGTAAGCCCCCATTAAACTTCTCACGAACACACCTTCTACAATGTGATTGTCAGGTCTTTCCTGCCTATTATATCTCACACCGAGAATGACTCACGTGAGCTTAGAGAAAGCGCCGACTATGAAATCCTCTCTGGGCCATCATAGAGTGTAAGTCCCACACCAATATGAACAAGGTGTACTTTTATCATTTCCAAGGCAAGTTATATAGGAAGCCTCCTTGAGTTTCAAGGCCAACCCCCATTCCTCTCGACCATCTTCACATCGATTCACAAAACCCAATCCGAACTATGTGGACATTGATCATTTCCAAGGCAAGCTACTTAGGAAGCCTCCCTAAGGTCAAGACCAACACCCATTGGCCACGACCATCTTCACGTTGGTTCACCAAAACCAATCTGAACTACATGGACTTTGATCCTTTCCAAGGCAAGGAATGTAGTAAGCCTCACAGAGGTTCAATCCCAACACCCATTTGTCCCAACCATCCTCACGTCGGTTCACCAAACCCAATCCAAACTACATGGACTTTGATCCTTTCCATAGAAAGGTACATAAGAAGCCTCCCTGAGGTTCAATCCCAACACCCATTGGTCCTGACCATCTTCACGTTTATTCCCACACCTTTCCAAAACTATGCGGTCTTTGATCCTTTCTAAGGAAATGTATAAAGGATTCCTCCCTGAGGTTCAACCCCATCCAGAGGTAAGCCATTTTGGCCCCATCCAATGGTAAGCCATCATCACCCCATCCAGCGGTAAGCCGTTGTGACCCCATCCAGCGATAATCCATTGTGACCCCATCCAGTGGTAAGTCGTTGTGACCCCATCCAGCGATAAGTCGTTGTGATTTCATCCAGCGGTAAGTCATTTGATCCCATCCAACGGTAAGCCTTTGTCAACCCCATTTGACGGAAATCCATTTATGTCCACAATCGATGGTAATTTGTCTTCAGATGAACTATGAGGACTTTGATTCCCTTCCATAGGGATACGTAGGAGGTCTCTTCGAGACTCAAGCCCAACATCACCATCATCCTCAAGCTAACTCCATCTCATTCTCCACCCACTTCACGTATCCATCCATTATCCATTTTGATTCTTACCTAGGCCGCCAGATCCTGGTGGGATATTTCCACCTCATTCCCCATTCCCTTTAACATACATCGGGTGGCTAACCATGTGTTAGCCCCAACACCAGTGTTCTCTTCGGGGGCTGCACCCACGTGATCCACTATAGTTAGTGTTCCAATCAGTTTTATCCATCTCCTCTAGATGTTAAACATGTGGAATAACTTGTGTTATACATAGGATGCTGAGAAAAACCTCAGATACATGCTTATGGAATTTAATTCCATGCATTCTATGTGGGATGACTCAGGATTTCGTGCCCTCGAGATGCCTTATAATAAGGGGAAAACCCCAGATGCGCTAGTGTCCTAGTGTCCAAACACACATGTGGTGTCTAACGTGACTACTCCTCTGACTGAAGGTTGCTTCCCTGACTGGACCACTTGGAATGTCCCGACAGAATCAGTGTAATTAACTGGTGTCCCTGAAGATATGGCACTGGTAGGAGTTTCACGATCAATGCCTTTAATCAATAAGGGACAACTACACTACGTAATGAGTTTCGAGGAGGAATCCACAGAAAAAATAACCAACATCTCATCATCTGATTTTGATCATGGAGAAAACATCCCATAAAAAGGGAAAAAAATCCACCCACCATTTGAAAGTCGGAATGCGGGGCAATAAATAGCATCGCCATTCTCGAACTGACGATTTCTCACGCCCTAGTTAAATATTCAGAAATAGAAATGTGGAACCTGACGTGAAAATATTCTACACAATGTGAATCTCAGTAGTGTTCGAGAAATTAGTTGATTAACGTGTCCCCGGATCCAGTTATTTGGCACCGTGTCTCGCCAGGAAAATAGCATGCTTGACATGAAACTCGCCAGAAGTTGGTGTAGTCAAAACATTGAACATCCTGGTCTGTGATGTTGTCAGCATGGATCCATATTACCAGCCCTGGAATATGGTATGGCATTGGGGAACTGGTCATCAATTCTTTTCCCTTCAACACTAATGGGTTAATCTCCCTGCTTCTTAGGAAACTAGCTGCTGTAGGAATTTGATCCTCACTGGCCCACGAATGTGGCGGCAGGGGCAATGCCAACGCAGTAGTCATGCACGACTCCATCACATTGGAAACAATTACCATGCATTCAAAAATTGGGTGCCCATGACCCATCTCCCCGTTTGAACACATTTGGCAGAGGGTGATCAACGACCTCGTACGCCGATACGAGGAGGAGGGGATTATCTCAACTCGAGATATGGACCATCTGGATATGGAGGCATCTGCACCTCATCAGCAGGGCTGCCCCCAAGGGTCTTTCATGGAGTCACTACTCCCCACCCCAACGTAAAATTATTTCGGGAGCCTCTCCCTAGAACACCTTGACGACTCTCACCCCTACGCCGATGAGGTCGGGGATGTTTGGGGTAGCCTGGTCAGAATCCCATTCCAGGGGCCCCCAAGGAGGGCTCCCACTAGGTCATGCCAACGCTGCCACCAGGTCCCACGAGTCAAGGAGCAGGTAATCCATGTCGCTGCACTATTGGCCCGAGTCCGATTGACCCAACACCAGAGTTAGGCATAGGCCGAGGTGGATTCCCACCAAGGGGCGTCAATGTCGACGACTACTATGGAACATGCCACCATTGACACATATCATCAACTCCAGGTGTTTATTGAGTAGTGGGACTTGTATAATTGGCCTTGATCAAGGCCCCAACTACCCCCACAGGCAGGTTGTATCGAATCTCTTGGCCACCGGTGTGGGTAGAGGCTACTGCCAGTACGAAGGCCATCCCTGTACCGTCGCTATGGATAATGCAGGTCTTCTCCACATCCGGGCTTGGTATAGTGGTCTGCCTCATACAACACTTAGTCTGAATGAGGGACCTCCCCACGATGGTGACACAGCAATGAAGCCTCACTTGTGCTCATTACATCAGACATGGAATAATTTCTCCAGGCATAGACCGTCGGGTTATGGACGTCTCACACTCCTTCAATATCCCACTTGGGAGCCTCCCCATGTCATCATAATAGCTGGTGAAGGTCCTCCTCACAACAGTAATCAAGGGTGTGAAGGCCAGCTTCACTTCACCAGCACCCAGCATGGAGGTCCTACCTGTGTTCAGCTCGACCAGTATGAGGAACTTCCTCGTATTGATGTCTCTAGGGGAAACCATCATCGTGGTCCAACATGTGATTTTATTAGCTCCAGTGGAGGTCCTACCCCCTCCAGTACATCCCACGGAGGTTCTCCCAGTGCCCTGTTTGATATCTCTATAGGTGCTCCTCGCACCCCTTCTTACTCAGGCGAGAATCCTCTCTACCCCAGCACCAGTATGGCCGAAGGTCCTCATTGGGCTGGAAATATACCATGTCCTGAAAATCCATCCCGGGGTAGTAGGTCAGGTTGTCATGGAAATTAAAATTACATTTAAAAGATATGGACTAAGATCAAACCGGTTTTCTTCTCATATTCATGGGCGGAATACGACTTCTCGATGGAACCCTCACCTAGATCCTCCATGTCGAGGGCCGAAGTAAGAGCAAGGTGCATTAGCCTAGTACTCATAGAATTCCAGTTCCATTGGATTCCCACCTCCCTCCACAGGTATATCCATGAAGATGAAAATTTTTCAGCATCGCAGGTTATAGTCGTGCAATCGCCAACATCATGACCAGAAGAAATCTCTACCTCGACTAGAGATCACAGAGACCTATTCAGGGGACCAATGGTGGTAGAACAGTAGCATGGTCCATCACCATAAGTCATAGTACCTAAACCATAAAATGTGTTTGGAATCCCATATTACCACAATGTCATGGATAAGTCACTACACTCTTCAGAGGGTAGACCATGATGTGGTGGTTTTTCAGCTCACTCGTCGTATTCTCCATCCGCCAGCCTGTCATCCCATCAGTCTGCTTCGGTACTGCTACTCATTCCCCATCCACCTATGGATTATGAGTGGGAAAATTTAGGGATAAAACCGGAATCCGAGTCCAGAAGCTTATGAGATATTCTCACAATAGATCAATTCATTGAGTTTTTTGGCCGGTTGCAGCGCCAAATTTTTGTGTGTCGGAATCCCTCACCAAAGAGGAAGTCGAGTGTTTGTGCCAAACCCTCTGGATGACACATTTCCATCTTCGTCATAAGCTAGTGGCATAATCTAAGATCCAATCACATTTCAAGGACATTAGAGAACAATGTCGTCTGGTTGATTTTCCCGCACTCCTTGTGGCCCAATGCCCAGAGTCACCAGGTCGTCGTAGAGAACTCCTGCAACGGTGAATTTAGAGCTTCAGGGTACTCCATATGATTATCAAAGAGGATTCTCCCCATGTATAGATCTTCAACCGAGGGTAGTATACTTCCCTCCTCTTTATAAATATCTGGAAACAACCCAATTTTATAGATGACATAGAGGATATGCCTCTAGGTAGAGTCACGATTAACATGGCTGACCTGCCCAAGGGAGAGAATGAGCTAGATCTGCATGGAGAAGTCCCCCCCCCTTGGGGAGCATCACACATCTTGGATGCATCAACAAAGATTACTCGTCAATAGATGAATCTACTTGGTCTTCCCATCCAACCAAGGCACTATGCCTGAGCCAGAATCTGAACAAGGGCAAGAAACTACTTGGAGATCTCAAACCCTCCAACCTGTCTCGTAAAGTTCCAAAGATGAAATAAGACCCCAAAAAATCCATGTTGCGTTAGAAACCTGCAGAACAGAAGAAAGTGTTTGAGAACCTCTTTACTGAACATGATGCAAATCGATGGCTGGATTACAGTGATCCTAGGCTAGGGCATCAGGGGTAGGCACAACATCCTCCCAGAAAATTGCCTCTAGGTGACCTTTACCATCCTAAACACATAGACTGGGTTGAGTCAGGAACATACAACAAGAGGTAGTGTTATGTCTTGACCAATCCTCCTAAACGGCTTGACAATCCTCAAGACCCATCTCGGATTCACCCATCTTCCCCACAAATCGTTCCACTAGCCGCTTGACGAGCCGCTGGGCCGCCTTATCATTTTGAAGGACTCCCCAATGTATTGGTATTTTGGGATAGCCATCAAGATAGGAATCCATGCCCATATGATCCAATAGTGGCACTCATTTCCCCTATGAGGCATTAGCGATGAAACAAGTGGTGCTGCCTCCTAATGGGGATCATTATCTATCATGGGTGGAAGATATGCCAGCACCCCCAGGTTTTGAAAATCCAACTTTTTCCCTCTTCAACGGGACAAGGGACCCACCACAGCACCTGTCCCACTTTATCTCAATGTGTGGCCCCATGTTGGGTACTCCATCACATTAGATGGTTTTTATGCTCCAATGTTTTGTGAAGACGTTGGAAGAGCCTGCATTTTTATGGTACCACTAGCTCCCCATCGGATCAGTAGCCAACTGGGAAGACATCCATTGGAAATCTATCTATTATTTCAGTTCCACCACACAAGAAGATGAGAATCATTGACCTCTTCATGTGCAAGTAGAGGCCTACTGAGTGTGTTGCCGAATATGTCACATAGATTAAAGGACTCACATATTCCCTTATCATGCCACTGACTCAAGTTAAATTAATGACAATGTGTGTAGGGAATATCAAGACAGAGCCAGTCACCTATTTGATCACCTAGAACTATCCTAGGGGATTCTGAGACTTCTCTGATACGAACTAGTTCCTAGAGGAAACCTTACAAAAGGCTCAGTAGGCATGTCCTCTACCTCCAATGATCCCCGCGAGAAGGAATTATAGTGTCGATCCCGTTGTAGTGGCCCAAATAGAGGCCCCGTAGTGACTAGAGTTGTTACCAGTGGAGCTGCCTCCATAGCCTCACAAAGGCCCTTTACCTCAGGCACATCATCTGTCCCAACAACACCCACCTCAGAATTGGCGGGTGCCCCCATGAAATGCGCCACCACTTCCCAAGAATGATAACCAATCTCCACCTCCTTGGTAGTCTACTCTATCCCCTCATCAGGTTCATGCGCTAAGGGCCCCCTGTTTCGAACAAGAGAAACTGGACCTACTCGTTCAACGAGGCACATGTCCCCGGGCACTTCTGCAGTGCCTTAGATTAGGGGATTCTACGTTTGCCTAAGTGCAGAAGGACGTAAGAGGAAAAGCTCATTGATCACCCTAATTACTGGCCCTACCACTGGATCCTCAATCACACCCTCAAATAGTTCAATGTGTTTAAAGACAGGATTCGCGACTGGGTGGATAACAACATTGGCTAGTTGGTTCCCGCTACGACACATGTGGCATGAATCTTCATGAGGCCAAATAGCTGCAATGACAACGAGGGTGAGTGGCATCCTATTTACAATCATGGGTCCCATAAGTTCAATGACTGGATGGATTGAAAAATAGTTACCCGTGCCCAGGGTGTCTTCCAGGCATGCCTTAATTGTCCAGAGCATTCAGAAGCTATGGCCACCAATTCTCCATCATCCTCTCATCCGACCTCATCCTAGTAGAGTAAACACCAGTGGCTTAAGGGAAAACAAATTACCTCACCGATGTCATCATCATCTCGTACTCTCGGAAAATTCATTCCCGCGGAGATGGCGGTTTCTCCAAGAATCTGTCTAGTAGTGGATGACTCTCCAATTGAATGTCAAGGGTAAATCTCAGTTAATATCATAGATTTGGTAAACCCTTACAAGATTCGTAATGATGAGAGCGCCAGGTGGATCCTCCCAACGCCCCCATCCATTTTCAAAGTTAACGATGTTGTGGATATATGGGCCATCAGAGTGCCTTGGCCAGTATTTCCAGTTAGGCTGGGCATGCTCCTGAAACCAGGCAATAGGATTAGCTAAGAGCTCCACATGCGCTGCCTTCACATCTAGTGGAAACATGCCCGCCATCATCGACGTTCATATTTCTAGATCAGGCAAATCCACACTGACCATATCGTGACCAGCCACACCCTGTTATAGTTCTATCTCAGTCATCTAGTCGTCATCTAGTAGCTACTTCGTAGGCTTCAGTTGTTGAGAAGTAGGATATTCCCAGCACCAATCTGCCATTAGTCCAGCCGGTAGGCCCCACCATGCCACATGTCATAGAGCGACCTTCTGTAAGAATAATTTTATTCTAGGCATGGAAGTAAGATGTTCTCAAGAATATTTCCAACATTCTCACTAGTGTCCCAATAATTGAGGCACTTCGCTTATTGTCAGATATGTGTGTGTCCCTTTATGAGGATTTAAGAATACTCCTCCAGTTTGAGACGGAAGTAGCAGTCGCAGAAGCCTTTCATACTGAGGAGGTCAAGAATTATGAATTACATGCAATTATCTCATTTTGTGGAGAAGATAAAGGCTCTCCCATACATGGAAACACTCTCCAATTGAAAATCACAGTCCAATTCAATGGATTGAAGGTTCATCACTATCTTGTCGACATGGTATTTGGAATTAACCTAATCTCGACTCAAAAACTACAAAAACTGGGACTGTTTAAAGATAATCTGAGTCCCTCTGACCTAGGAATCCAATATTATGAAAGGATGGAATATAAAATGGTCAGAAATATATGCTTGAAGACCCATTTTGGAGTCCTAGTTTCCAGCACCGAATTTATAGTAGTCTTTTAGGACATCCTCTACAATGCATTGATGGGAAATCCATGGCTCCACCTGTATGGGGTAGTTCCATCATCATATCACCCGTGCCTCAAGTACTCCCTTAATGGTAGAGTGGGTGTTCTTCAATGTGATGTGTCTCCCTTTGACTCTTGTGAAGTCGGCTACCTGGATTCGGACTACTAAAAGAGAAAAGAAAAGTAGATTCAGACTAATGAGGTCAAGCCTTCCATGGCTGTGACCGACCTGTGGACAGATCTAGATAACACCAATGTCTTTCCAATCCACCAATTGGAGGATACAACCCCGGACTTGGGACATTAATTCCTTGTTTCTAGGATGAGGGGGGAACACATTCAGAAGCCTAAGTGACGTTGGATGACCACCTCATACTCCTATTCAAATCAGTCTCAAGTGATCCTGAAGCCTCCTACTCCCATAAGGTATTAGGATGTCCCCTTCATGGAAACAACAATACGTAATACTTGCTTATTCCACTAGGTTGTAATTAACCGGCTCTAGCTGACGCGCCACTATTACTTCGATATCATCAAGCGTGGACCCTTGGGCTGAAGTCCAGATGAGATCAGATCAACAACATTCATCTTTATGGTTGTGGCAGCATAGGAGTCCACCGATGCAGTGTCCACTTCCACTCAGGCTGGAACCAGCCTCCTATTGGGATCTACCAACTCATAAGGAAATCATCTTATGGAGGATCCCTTCTTTATATGTTGTGAAGATGATTTCAAGGATTATCCTCCCGCCATGGAGGAGGGTGTCTCTGCCACAGTCGACGTGTAGGTACATGTGAACCTCAGTAGTGAGGTAGACTCAAGACCCGCATTGATCAATGTTGTTATTCCCCTCAAGGAGAAGCAGTGGTACATAGACATCCTGAAGCAACACTGTGATGTGTTCACCTAGAATTATGACAAGAATCCAGGACTAGATCCTCAGGAAGCTGCCAATGCCTCAACCTCTATGAAAATCATTGCAGGTTCAAGCAGCCTCCCGTAAAGATGCATTTTTCTCATTGTGCAGTGGTGTGGCAGAAGTTGATAATCTAATTAGAGCATGTTTTGTTAACTAGGTCCAATATCCATAATGGATATCCAACATTGTGATAGTCATGAATAAGAACAGATATATCAGAGTCTGCTACGACATCCAAGATCTCAACCATCACTGTCTGAATAATGATTTTCTCCTTTCGGTGACAAAATTATTGATCAATGCTACAACTAGATACCAAGCCTTCTCCTTCATGGATGGGTACTCCGGGTATAACCACATCTGAATGGCCCCTGAGGATGATGAGTCTATAGCATTCAGAGAACCACAAGGTACATTCTATTACCAAGTCATGCCATTCAGTTTAAAGAATGAAGGTGCCACCTTCCAGTGGGCTATGAATCACATATTTAAGCTGACCCTTGGAATGTTGGTGGAATGATACATGGAAGATCTGTTGGTCAAATATCTCCATCATTAGAACCATCTCAAAGACCTTAAGAATGTGTTCTACTTCCTCCGCTCCCGTATCTAAAAGATGAACCCATTGAATTATTCCTTCGATGTCACCTCTGGAAAGTTTCTCAGCATTGATGTCAGATACAGGCGCATTGAGATCGACCCAGTGAAAATCAAGGCCATTTTCTAGATGTATCCTCTGAGAGATATTCAAGAACATTAAGGCTTCCAAGGACACTAAGCTTACATACACTGATTCATCACGAATTTGGCCAGTATGTGTATGCACTATTCTCAGCTGATGAAGAAAGGCACAATATATGAGTGGGATGAAGAATTTCAAACTGAATTTGTGGAAATCAAGCAGTATCTACTTATGCCTCTTGTATTAATGCTACATGTCTCTAGAAAGCCACTTGTCCTTTATGTGATCGACCTGAAATGATATCTCTACACCCATCTCACCCAGAAGATCAATGAGGGGATAAAGAACAACCTTTACTACCTCATCCGCGTACTCTATGATACGGAGACCAGATACCCCCATCAAAAAGAGATGACTCAAGATGGTATTCACAATACATAAATTTCTACATTACTTGAAGCACCATGAGGTACAACCGGTGTCCTGAGTAGACCAACTGAAGTACATTCTGAACCGCACCATTTTAACAGGCCATCAATCTCGATAGGAAGTGATTCTACAACATTTTGATATCTTTTTTTTTTCACTTAGATGGATATCTAGGGTAAATCACTGGAAAACATCCTTGCAGCCCATCCATCTTTTGTAGAATTGTCCCTTGACGGTGATTTCCCCGATGAAGCGATTCTCTCGGTGGACCAATCCATGCCGTTCTGGCAGATTCACTTCGATGGTTCTTCCCGGAGCCACACTAGTAGAACGATCAATGACCCTAGGCTCAACAGAGTCGACCTGGGTATCATCATCAATACTCAGGAAAAATCCAACATTCCATACTCATTCTTGTTATCAGAATGCGGTACCAACAATGAGGCTGAGTATTAGGCCTTCATCACTGACCTTGAGTTGGGCCTTGAGAATGATGTTCCCCATTATTATGTGAATGGGGACTCTAAACTTGTCATCAAGCATATCAATTGTGACTATGTCGTCAAAAAACCAGAGCTCATACCTTTTTTGGAACGCACTCTATAGCTAATGGCCCAGGTCCCATATCATGCAAAAGTTACTCATGTTCCCCGATCTGAGAATGTTCGTGCTGACGCCATGTCGGGCATTTCTATATCACTGGTGGAGCCTGAGCAGGATGATCTGATTATCCACATGGCACATCAGAGAGTCATTTCTCCTGTCACCCCAGATAATGATGATGACCCACGGGTAAGCCACCTTACTATGAGAACCTCAACTTCAAGACCCCCGGGTCCACTAGATGCAGTGATTGAAGTGACTCCTAACTATAGATCCCCTTTGCTTTGTATCTCCAATATGGTTACCTCCCAGCTGATCGGGCTAAGCACGAGTGAATCTGACGCTGCGTGTTGCTTTTCACCCTCCAGGACGACCATGTCCATGAGAAAATCTTTTACAAGTGTGGGTGTTATGGGATTCTATTCCGTTGTATTCAAGGGGTCAAGACTTCCCATGTCATGTAAGAGGTTCACGCCGGATCCTGAGGGGCTCATCAGACCGAGCTGAAACTATACCTCCATATTTAGAGACTGGGGTACTTTTGGCCCTCCATGATCCATGACTACATCGAGTGGGCCTTCAAACCTCTCCACTCCACCAAGTATTATTGGCCATTCGTGGTGTGGAGACTCGATGTCATGGGACCATATACACCATCGACAGCTCGCCAATGTAGATTCATCTTTACTGACACAAATTTCTTCTCCATGTGATTAGAGGCAGTTCCACTCAAACAATTCAACGCCCATTCCATCTTTGACATTGTGATCTCCAACATCATCTACCGATTTGGAGTCCCTCATTTCGTCCTCACCGATAATAGCACGCACTTCGAAGTAGCTGAGCTGATGAAATTTTATACTAAGTACCACATCCATTCTAACCACACCTCTCGCTATCATGTGGAAGAAAATGGATAGATTGAGTCATTCAACATGACCCTCTATAAAAATATATATAAAATGTTTAGTTAGAATAATAAGAGTTGGCCGGGAAAGCTCCCCAACACACTCTGGACAAACTAGATGACAACTCGTAATTCTACCGAGGTGACCATGTATTCCCTAGTGTGTGGAATGGTGGTTGTCCTGCCCATCAAGAGTCAATTTCCATCATTTATCACAACTATCTATGATTAGAATGCACTAGATTATGTAGTCCAAATCTATCTGGCTAAGTTGGAAGAGCACAACGAGAATAGAATTCATGCCCTGCACAATCTAGAAAGGTATCAAAATAATATAGCTTGAGCTTTCAAAAAAAATGTTCCCCTCCGCTCCTTCTTGCAAGGTGACTTGGTATTATCCCTAAAGGAACCAATGATACCTGGAAAAAAACAACCCATGTTGGAACCCAAATCGAAATGTCCTTACATAGTTCACAAGGATTCCTCGAATGGAGCATACTCACTAGTTTCAATGGATAGTGAGTGTATAACTCTTCCCACCAATGCTAGTTTCCTCAAGCAATACGTTTCTTGAGCCTTTGGGTCCTACATGACCATAAACTATATATTCCTGCATGACCTTAAATTGTACGGTCCCACACAACCCTAAACTGCATGATGGTCCTACACGACCTTAAAAATTACAATCCTATATGACATTAAATTCTGCGTCATCTTGCAAGACTTTAAGATGAATCTCCAGAACTACGTATAGCTTGATTCTCATATTCATGCGATATGTAAGGGCACCCAAACGCCTCGTCTTGAGTCCATCCCTAGTTTCTTCTTTGACTATCTCCTCCTGGTCATAGTTCTTTTGGTGGATCTCACATGGCGTCGTGTAGGCTTTTTTGTCCCCACCTATGCCAGGGTTACAATGATTGCACTATGCGCACTCATTCGTTCTTATAATCCTCCAACTTCATTACTATATGATTCTAAACTGCATGATCCTTTCATAACTACATTTTTCTTGATACACATACTCATGGGATACATAGGACCGCCCGAACATTTCATCTGTAGGCCCAGCCCCAAACATCGGGACCTCCCATTGGGACGAAACAAATGGTGTGGTGCGGGATTTTTCCTCATTCACGTCAAGATCATCATGACCGTACCATGTGTCCCTCTCCCCTGAAGATATATCTCTCTCTTATCCTATCCAACTATATTTGAAATTTCATTGGTGGATTTATGTTCCACACAACCCATTATTTGGGTTCCCATTATCTTTAACATTATAAGGGCCCCCCAAACGATAAGGATTCTTAGCCTAGGGGATCTCCTATCATTTTGGTCCAACGCCATCAAGGGTATTACATCAAAAATCGATAAATGCCCCACGTTGCGAATATGGTCAAAGTTTGACGCTCATTTGTTGTTCCCAAATCAGGTCACATGAAATAGATGTTGTGTTTGGAATCTAGTCAACAGTTATCCAATGTCGTTGTCACCACCCCCATATGTCCCAAACATGGAGTGTAGTGGTACATTCTGCCCCACCATCTCTCCAAATATCATTCTTCTTTGAGCGGGAGTGTAATTCCAACTATCGGATCCTTATGTGATGGCGAGAGCATAGTACTACTCCTTGTTTCACATGTCGAGCATTTCTCACATGGGCATAAGAGCTATGGAGGTAATTCCCGCATGAGAGGGTATATGGCTATAGTTGGCCAGGATGCATAGCCTCAGGTCCATCAACCCCTTCGGTCCCCTACCCCAAGATCTCATTTAGGAATGTGTGGTGAGGTATGGAATCACTTCCTTATTCATGTCAGGCTATTTCACCAGGCCACACATATCCCCTTGAGACATCCCTCTCTTCATTTATCATCCATCCTGCAAGCATAGGCCCTGACATGCTTCGCGAGTTCCATCATTTAGGCTTCCATCACCTTCCATATCTAAAAGGGCCTCCTCATGGCATGGATGATCAGCTTAAGGGCTCTCCTACTATTTCAGGACAATTCCCTCGAGGATTGAGGGTGTAAAATTGATACAAGTCCCCTGTTGCGAATATGGTCAACCGTCGATGCTCAATTGTCACCCCAATGTGGTCACTCAAGGGTGGATAATGTGTTGTGAACTTTTTCAACATTAGTCCTCTATCATCATTGCTGCTTTCTAGTCTTATATAAGCACGATGATTCACCCTCTCTGTCCAATGCATATGACATTAAACTAGGCATATACAGTCTGAGATCTACGATCCTAAACTATGATCACCATCATCGTCACTATAATATGTTAAACTATAAGCTGGCCATGACATTCAGTCCATGGCCATGCCTCAGGCCCCGCTTCATTTTTGGGCCCTTGGCCTATGTTCTTACATAGGGTTGTATAGTGTGGTGTAGGATTTTTCCCTCATTCATGTTGGGTTACTCGTCGTTCCATACACATCCATAGAATAGATAAATTGCCCTTTCTTTGTCCTGTAAGACATTAAACTGAACCCCCATAACTATGTGTGTCTTGATTCCCATCCTCATGGGAAACGTCGAACTGTTAGACATTTCATCTTCGAGTCTCGCCCCATCTATTAGAAACCACCCTATCATTTTGGCCCCTTGGCATGAATTATTCTAGAATAGGGGTATATGGTGTGGTGTGGGATTATATCCTCACTCACATAGGGTTTACAACAACCCCGACACATACCTATCTCTCCTGAGCAGCCTTCTCTCCATTTCCCTACTCTCATCACTTTTAGTTGGATGCCCTTATGTTGGGACCCTCATCCCTCTTCGGTGATTCACCAATAGGCCCATGAGTACTTTGGTCTAGAACCTGGAGAGTCTGATTCTACCAGGACATGCTTTCAGACATTTTTTTCTGGCTTCGTGTTCCCCTTCATTTGGGATTCCATCATCTTTTAGATCTGAAGGGTCCCCCAAATGGCATGGATGCTATGCCTAGGGGAACTCCTACCATTACAAGACAAACTCCTTGAGGGTTTCAAAAAACAAACAAATACAAGTCTTTCATTATGGGTATGTTCAACAGTCGACCCTCATATGTTTCTCCCATTTCAGGAAAAATGATAAAGATGTTTTTTTCTGAATGCGATCAATAGTTATCCTCCATCGTCACACCAACCCCGTCAATAATTGAATGTTGGTTACATGATTCACATTATCTTTTCCATCCCAAAATGTCAAAATAGAATTTCTACACTCCTTTCACTATCCCTCAGTGCACATTTTCATGTTAGGAGGGAAAATCCACGATAATGCATTATTCGGGGCCCCACACTAACTTCCCTTTAGCGTGCAATCCAGGCTTTGAAAAAACCCTCTTCCTCCCTTGTTTCCCACACATAGATTGACTCATGTGGACTTAGTAATTGGATAGTGTTAATGTTCCTACGTGGAAGGATTCTGCCTCACATGGTGAAAGATCTAAGACCTTAAACTAAGATCTCTTTTAGAACTATGTATAGCTTGATTCACATTCCCATGGGATAAGTAGGAATACCTTGACATATCATCTTTAGGTCAAGCTCCAGTTCCACTAATTTATCTCTTCTGTTCAATCTTCTGGGATCTGACTCTTATTGGACCGTGTGGCATGGTGCATGTTGGATTGTGCCCTCATTCATGTTGGGTTTTTCAATAACTGCACCATGTACCCCACTTTCTAGGAGTTATCCCCTACATCCTATCCCACGTGATATTAAATAGTATGTTGTGCCACACGATTTTAAAAGGAACCTTCAAGAACTATGTGTGTCTTGATTCCCATTCCGATGGGATAGGTAGGAACACTCGGACATCTCATCTCTGGTTCCAACTCAACTAGGGTCTTCCTTTTCCTGTCGCATATAATATATCCTTTTCTGGAACCTCGGCCCGAGGTTTTCTATTACGAATCGCACATTGTATGATGTGGACGTCGTCCGCTTTCACATCATGTATACTTTCTCACATCATGCACATTCCCTATGGAACCTCATCTCTTCTGTATTTTTCTAAGCCATATGACCTAAAACTATGATGCCTAGTCCGACATGACATTACACGGTTAAGTCTGTACTGAAAAACATTAAAATGCATTGTTGGTCCCCTCACATGACCCTAAATAGTGACATTATCATCCCAGTCACACGATGAAAAACGACATTGCACCACGATATCCTCACTTTAGGGGCATCATGTTTGGTTTCAGTCACACACTATACCATTTTTCAATGCTTTTATATGACTTGATTCTAGTGGCGATGCCTAGAATTTTTATCCTAGGTCCATCGCTTCACAAAAAAAACAACACTCATTAATCCGAAAGGAAAAACATCATCTATAAAATACCGCTTCTTTTTCTGCAAGGGCCTGACCCGCACAAACTTATTATCTCTAACATTGGTAACTTACCATGCCTCCTCCTGAACTACATAAATCTTGATTACCATTTCCATGGGATATGTAGGAATGCATAGACATCTCGTATTTGGGTCCATCCCTAGGAATCTAAAATCATGCCCTCTCTTTCCCCCCATCTCGTTGACCGAGTTCTATGACCCTAAACTAAGATATCCTTATGGGAACTGTGCATCATGATGGGAAACTTCTCCGCCATACCCCAAGTTCATTAAAAAAATCACCCTTAATGGCTCATCCTACGACCATTAAGATAGAAGGGTGCGATCTCAGGACCCTTTTCTATAGGGGGACTTGACTCTCTCTATATGATACATATTACTATCGCACCTAGATGCATTGTGGAAGTGTCTGAAGTGGGGAATTTTTATAGGGAAATTCCCTCAATCCACATCCGAGCTTCATGAGACCGTCATTTGTAATATCAACCCCTTCCATGTCTGAAGGGACCCCCTTTACGGCCTGGTCTCAAGCCACCCAGAATTACATACTGTCTTGGGACAACATCCTTGGGGACCTCAGACAACATTTGCGACTAGTCTCATGATTCAAACATGGTCATCGGTTGACCCTCATTTGTCTATCCTCATTCGAGGATAACATTAAACAAATACAGTGTTTTGAACATGGTCAATAGTTATCCCCTATCGTCACACCACCATCATTATGGTCCAGATCTCGAGCATCATGATTCACATATTTTTTGCTTCCTTTTGTCCAAGAGGAATTCTATCATACTCTTCAATACCCCTTCGTGCATATAAGTGAATTATATAAGCAGGTCAACATTATTGGGACGTCATTCACCTAGCTTTCCATCACCCATAACATTTACATTCCTATGCTAGAAAATTCCCATCACTACTCCTTGTTTCCCACGTCAAGCATGACTCACATGGGATTAGTAGTTCTAGTTGGACGTGTACTGGCATAGTAATGCCACACATGCCTTTATTCATCCCAACTTATGTTATACTCTATTCTTAGAATTACATATGGATTGATTTCCATCCTCATGGGGTACATAAGAATGCACAGGCATTTTTCCTCAGGCCCATCCTAGCTTTCACTTTTGATCACTTTACCTAAAGAACTTCCTCTGAGGATACGTGGTGTGGTGAAGACTCTGTATGTCCACATTCACATCAGGTTTATAGCTACCACACCACACACTCTCTTTATGGGATCTTCCCTTTCACTCTATGTCCTGTAGTATGATGTTAAACTACATGAGTTCATATGTCCTTAGCGCATGACACTAAACTGCGATTCTACACTGAACATGTTTAGGATGCCCCATGATAATCAGGGGGTGCACCATATCCCTTTCCAATGAGGTCCTGCTCAGATGTATGATTGATCCATGGTTAGAAGAATACACCCTCCTAAAGTTTCATCATCATTGTGGTGTGATTTCAAGTGTGTTGGACTCTATTCGAACAACCCATCACTCTAACTCCACGCTTTTCATGCCCTTCATTCAGACCCTCATCCTCTTTCATGTCTAAGTGTAACCCCATTACTATATGGATTCTTGGACTATGGATCACCTAATATCTAGGGCCAACGTTCTGGAAGAAAAATGGATGACATCTCAAGTCAGGCCCCGTGTTTTGAACATGGTCAGCGGTAGGCCCTCATTTGTTATCCCCATTTCAGGCTAACGCAACAGGGATACTGTGTTTGAAACACTGTCAACAGTTATTCTTCATTGTCACACCATCCTACAATGTTCCAAATTTTGGATATTGTGATTCACACATTCCACTCACCTATGTTTGAATTAATTCCGATACCCCTGGCATTACCCTGCTCGAGAACTAGTGCACACTGGGAAAGCGATGAATCTGCTGTATTGAGGTCCTCATCCTCCAGTCAAGCCTCTCCCTTTCATCCTAGAAATCCGGATTGGTTTTTCAAAATTCCCAGATGCCAAAACCTTGGGTTTCACTCTTACATGTCGGTGGAATAATAAGGTGGTCATCCCTTGTTTCTAACATTGGTCCCGACCCACATGAGCTTAGGGATTGATCGCTGGACGCTCCACAAATATGAAGTTAATGCAGTAAACCAATACAAGTACTAGAACACATGCATGCATATGGAATAAATCAATCAAATCATGAAAGCAAATTTGAGGGTTTTTAATCATTACAGTACCTGAGGGTTGTTACCCCCCCCCCCCATTGACTGGTTAACCCCGTCAAACGAGTGTTGCAACTCCTCCACATTCTGGATTGGGGCATCCATGATTTATTATCACTTGTTAAGCTCCTGATATTCATTGGAAGCAATGGGGAGAAATTCGTCTACCACAATTCAGGCCCTCTCTACATCGGTTTGAATGACATTCATTTTTGAGTGGCTTGAATCATGTGATCTTCAACATCTGCCAGCTGGACCTTTAATCACAATATTAGAACTGATTGTGCATTGAGGGAGGCCAAGTGCTACTCCGTCTAGACCTGTAGCTGTTGAACCTCATTTTCAACCTCCCAAAGCCACTGGACGTTCAGTGCTTTCTTCCGCTTACATCCCACACTGAGGCCACGGTCGTTCTCCCGAATCTTCTCCACCATAATATCTCGGAAGATCATGTGGGGACGCTAAGCATCCTCCCCCCAGCACAAAGTTCATGTATCCATGAACGAAGTCTATCCATCTCATCCAGCCATTGTTCATGGGGGGTGTCATCAATGAAGCACATGATCAACTTTCATGATCAGCGACATACTATTTTGTTGTCCAATTCATCAGAGGTTGTCTCATCCCAGTCGGCATGGTTGGTAGGCTCATATGTTGGGAACGCCCCTAGGAACTCGTCATCTGGGTCAACATCTAGTGTTTGATCGGGTATGGCAGGGCCTGGGATGTCCGATTGATCCTCATCATCTGATCCCAACTTAATGATCTCGGTTTTAGCCCCACTAGCAGTCCCACCAGTGATCGGGGGCGCCATCGCTTGTTCGGTTGGGTTAACACCTCCACGATCACTGACATTCCCCTAGGAAAGGCGCCACCAGAGTTCCTGACCATCCTCACCAAGGTGGCCCACACCATCTGATGAATTGTGCAAACCAAGGGGGCACATATGTCATTATCCAGGACAATGAGTGGGAGTCATGAATTGCGCGAATGAAACTCATAGAGGTTGAACACTCGGTCTTGTTCTTGGTCTGTTGCGGTGGGGACCCTAAGATGTGGCCCTTCGTATATTATAGGGATATCTAAAAACAACGGGGGGGAGCATCTCGAGTGCCCTATCCCCAACAGGTGCACTAATTTTCATAACAGTGGGCACGGATCCCGAAGGCCCTGCATCTGAATGTTCTATAGGAAGGGAGAATGTTCGGTGTAAGAGGTTCTCCGGCATAGTTCAAATATTGGTAAGGAATTCAAAACGACCTATAGACAGACTTTGAGGATGGGGATTAGGATGATACCTCAAGGGCCTCTATGAATTTCTCAAGATCAGAACCTTGATCACCAACTTCGCCCTCTCCCAATGGCCTTCCTCTACCGACCTCCTCCCTCTAGGAGGACTCGTCCAATTCTTCTGGAAGAGGAAAGTTATAACGACCCGAATTTTTTAATAAATATTGTTTCCTAATTTTGTGTGTTATTTTTTTTATACTCAACAAAACTGTTTCATTTGATAACATGAGTATAATTATAATGAGACCGTTGGATTTTGACTGTTATATGACCATTGGTCAATATGACCGCTAGAAGCTAAACGTTTCGTTTATTTTTCTAAATACAAGTGATCTTGGTTAATTAATATAGAAAGAAGATTCGATGGCCTCACCCATTAGTCTTAGACCGATTGAAGCCCATCTAATAGAACTTGGGAAGGAGGTAGCACCACTGGGATTTGCTCTGGACCAAACCCAAGCTGAACTTCACCGTGTGAAGCTAGAACGAAATCGCCTTCGCGAGAAGTCAAGATGATAGAAATTACTACTTGTGCGATGTTGGCCGAGCCTCCCTCAGATTCTCTCACCTTAGCACACCTTACACTTAGGTCCTATGCTGGTGTGATAAGGGGCTATGTAAGGAGACCATAACTACCTTGTGTAATCCTTTGTTTTAAATAAAAAATTTATTTCTTCTTATGATGAGGTTTATGAATTTTCAAATGTCCGAATAAATATAGTAGGCATATTTTTGATGAATTTTAGAGAAAGGATATTTTAAAAATGTTTATGTAAACCTTAAATAATTAAAAATATGTAATGATTTTCAAAAAATGGTCTTCTACAATTCTGTTCAGTACGAAATTTAGAGTCTAATAAGATCAAGTTAATTTTTGATGAATAGTAAATTATGAATAGTGATTTTATGATTAGGATTAATAATGTGACCAAATTGATTATTAATATCACTTAAATAAAGCATTAATATAATCTAGGCACCCTGATAAAGTAATGTGATTCAATAAAATGGTTAAATAACGGTTTCATAAATTATTAGTCATGTATTAGTTTTTTCAGGTGAATAGTGTTTTTTAATTAAAAATATACTTAAAATTATTTAGAAAATTATTTTTATAAAATGGAGTTCAATTTTGAAATCAGAGCATCGATATTTGGTTAAGGTGAAATTTTGGGTTTTTCTAAAGAAGTTGAATTTTCGATGAATAGTGAAAATATAGTTTTTAAGTTACCGGTGTTTAATTACATCATTAAGTGATGTATTAAGTATGTAATCAATATGGTCGACTTATGAATAGTAAGATAAGGTATGAGGTGTCCCTTGGCCATTAATGCCTTGTCCCCTCACTTTCCCTATAAATACCAAGACATCCTCTCATCCATTCGACTCCCAGCTCTCCCCCAACGAAGCTCTGGTCTCATTACCTCCCAAGAAGTCCTACCAAGGTTCCCCCAAGCCCTCAAGGTCCCAACCTTTGAGTTTTAAGAGTTACATTTTAAGGTAAGGGATCTGACCCCTCTCTTTCTTTTCAAGTGATCTCTTTTATGTCATTTCTTTTATGCTCCATGTTCTTATGTTGGAGAGTGTTCTTTTATATTCATTGTACTATCATTTTTATGTTCATATGATGAGAGACCCCCTCTTACTTTCATAATTTCATTTTATGAAAGTTTATGTGGCGCCGTTAGGCTGCCGAAATTTTTCTAACAGATTCTTTCACCCTTCTCATTTTCAAGTTCTATTTTCTTGTCAACTCTTTCAAGTTCATTTTTATTATGTTGGGGTGTGATATCTATATCTATCATACTGAACATTTATGATTATATTATTAGAGACCCTATTTTATCTCTTCAATTCAATATTTTTAAGTTTTATGTGGCGTCGTTAGGCTGCCAAATTTTTAAGGGATTCTTTCACCTTTCTCATTTTTCAAAGTTCTACTTTCATGTAAAGTCTTTAAAGTTCCATTTTATTATGTTGTGGTATGATATATAAATCTTTCATACTAATATTTTATGTTAATATTATTAGAGACCCTATTTTATCTCATCAATTCATTTTTGTTGACCTTGAAGTGGCGTCGTTAGGCTGTCGAATTTTTAAGGGATTCTTTCACTTTTCCCATTTTTCAACGTTCTACCTTCATGTCAACTCTTTAAAATTCGTTTTTTTTATGTTTGGGTATGATCTCTATATCTATAATACTGAACTTTTATGTTTATATGATGAGAGACCCAATTTAATCTCATCAGATCATTTTTGTTGAAGTTTAAGTGATGCCGTTAGGCTGGCCAATTTTCATAAGAGAAATCTTATTTTTGTCTTCCTTTCATGTTCTTTATTTCATATGGTATGTCTTTAAAATTTCATTACCATGTTCTTAAATCCTTTATATTCTGTCCCTCTACTGTTTTATGGGTCATTTATGAATGTTTGACCCTTGTCCCCTCTCTTTTCAATGTTTTCTAAAACCCCGAAACATAGCCGTTATGCTGCAGAATTTTCGTCTCAAAATGTCTCTCTCTTTTTCTAATTTTCTATTAAATTTTTAAGTGAATACTAAATTCTCTCTCTTCTATAGGGGTATTCAAATATATTCCAAGTTGTTCTATTTTAAATTCTGGGATTTACATACATGAGACCCGCTTTCCCTTTCTGTGGGTTTAGTGACATAAAGATCATGTGTTTAAAGAAGTTTTAAAACGTTATGATTATGAAATGAAACCCATTTCTTTTATTCTATATGGGTTGTTTATGAAATTATTGATGATGATATATGTGGCTCACATGATAGTAAGGACAATTTTAAGGGTGTTCCCTGATAGCGCTCCAATGCATTGGGTAAATACTTAATCCCTTGAGATGACCTTTTAGACTGATTCCTTGTTGAATAACCTTGGTAATTTTTAATGACACCTTGGGTATGGACTTTGGTGAAACAGAATGATTGTCAATATTAAATGTTGTAGACCCACCTTCAAGATTATGAAAAACGTTATTTTTATTATGATATGCCTCATGATTTCTCTCTCATGCCTTAAAGATATTTTCATGACTTTATTGATGTATCTCAAGTTCACATGTTAAATGTTTCCCTTGTTTCCCTTATTGGGCCTTCTGCTTACCCTCAATTTTGATGTATGTACCCAGGTTATGAGATGCAGTAATGAACCTAGGATGAACATAAGGAGAATCCTTTCAAGTGTTTAAGAATAATGTTTTTTTTTGTTTCATGTATTATGTTCCTGGTTTCCAAGACACTAAACCTTAAAGATCCTCAGTTTTGTATAATGTAATGAAAATTTATGTGATAAAAAGGTGGGATTCTATAGTTGGTATCAATGGATGGTTTAGTTATTTGTGTAAATTAGGATATGAAAACTTTAGGAAGAAACCTATAGAAATGTTTAAATATAGGAAATATTACTGGTATTTTGGTGACTATTGAGTAAGGGGTTTCCAGGAAAATATATCCCTGTCTAGATATGAGCAGGTAGAGGTGGCTCTGGCACAGATTTACATAGGGGTAAAACCCAAAAACACCGCTTTGAGCTAGACTCAAATGGGAACTGGTACACGACAATGGGCCTTGCTGCACTCTTGGTTACGACAATCCCGGGGGATATGCTTTGGTGAATTCATAAGCTTTTTATGAACCATTATTAAAGGAACAAAGATAAAATAAAATAAAGATTCAGATAAGAATATATGATCATGGATAACCTAGATTAGAACCTAGGAGATCACAAGTTCGGGAATACTTTTCTTCTAAAATATATCCTTATATTCTTTAAGTTCATTTTCATGATTATTGGCTAGGTATTTAAGCCCCTAATTGTACTTTCTTTTCTTAGTTAATGGCGGGAAATGGAAGAACATGTCCCAACAATTAATGTGATAGGATATGTGACGATTTCCATATTAATATGACAAATATGATTAGGGGATTAAAAGATTATTTTTTTTGGAAGATGTTCACTATTTTGGGGACCCTATATGATTGAGGTAAATAGATTACTACGGTATTTTCGTTGAGGAGTAAAGGTTGACTTATATTTTGAAGAATCGATGAATTTTAGGTGGAATTATAGTAATTTAGGTTACTTATGAAAATGATTAACCTATCTTGGGTATAATATTTCTAGGTTAGATACTTTTTTTATAAGATGTTAGGAGTGGTTGATGTTGTTTGGAGATGAACAATGACGTTTATTATGGAAGACTATGTTATCAAATCCTTCTTGTATTTGGGTTTCAATCTTAGTTTGGTTTATTTTAAGGAATTTTTAGAATAGTTATTTATGAAATGGTCTATGATGAACTTTGGGTAGTACCATGGAACTTTGAAGATTTAAAGTAGTTTCCCTTCCTCTGGGGTTCATTATTTAGGAAGAGTTGTTTTATCTTACGCTTTATGTTTTTGGGATAATGTTTAAAGAAAGAAGAAATATATAGTTAATCTTTGGTGGATTACGTGATTCTCAATAGGATGATTCTTGTGCTTTGATGAGACCAAGTAGTTTTGAATGCTCATCGTTTGGATAAAAGATTAGTTTTGGTAGAAACTTATTAATGGATGAAACTCTACTGGAAGGTTGGTATATTTCCTTATGTTTTTATTCTATGTAGTAAATGAATTCCTCAAAACTATGAAGAGGAAACTAAAACAAAAACATTGTTGGTTTACGTTTCCTACTAGGTAATCAACGACCATTTACACACATCATAAGTTTGGGATTTTCTCATGGTTATCTTTCTCCTAATCATGGTTTCTATCACTCTCTCTCAGAACTTGACCCTTTGTTTTCTCCTCCATGTCCATGTTTTCCTACATGGAATCCTAGTGTGGGTTAACTCGAGTGGCCTTTGTACTTCCTTTTCTTTCTTTTAAAGTAATAGTGTTTCTGACTCTTTTTCCGATGTGGGACTTTCAATGAAATTTCAAAACCCAATTTTAAAAATTGTGAGGATGCAATTTCTTAAGGGGGGGGGGGGGGGGGAAGATTGTAACGACCTGAAATTTTGAATAAATCTTGTTTCATAATTTTGTGTGTTATTTTATTTTCTTATACTCAACAAACTGTTTCATTTGATAACATGAGTATAATTAAAATGATACCATTGGATTTTGACTGTTATATGACCATTGGTCAATATGACCGCTGGAAACTAAACGTTTCGATTATTGTCTCTAAATACAAGTGATCTTGGTTAATTAATATACAAAGAAGATTTGATGGCCTCACCCAGTAGTCTTGGACCGATCTAAGCCCATCTAACAGAACTTGGGAAGGAGGAATCACCACTGGGTTTGCTTTGGACCAAACCCAAGGTAAACTTCATCGTGTGAAGCTAGAACGGAATCACCTTCGCGAGAAGTTCAAGCTAATAGAAATTAATACTCGTGCGATGTTGGTCGAGCCTCCCTTGGATTCCCTCATCTTAGCACACCTTACACTTAGATACTATGCTGGTGTGATAAGGGGCTATGTAAGGAGACCATGACTACCTTGTGCAATCCTTTGTTTTAAATAAAAATTTTGATTTATTCTTATGATGAGGTTTATGAATTTACAAATGTCCGAATAAATAGAGTAGGCATATTTTTGATGAATTTTAGAGAAAGGATATTTTAAAAATGTTTATGTAAACCTTAAATAATTAAAAATGTGTAATGATTTTCAAAAAATGGTCTTCTACAATTATGTTCAGTACAAAATTTAGAGTCTAATAAGATCAACTTAATTTTTAATGCACAGTAAATTATGAATAGTGATTTTCCGATTAGGATTAGTAATGTGACCAAATGGATTAGTAATCTCACTTAAATAAAGCATTAATATAATCTAGGCACTTTGATTAAGTAATGTGATTCAATAAAATGGTTAAATAACGGTTTCATAAATTATTAATCATGTATTTGTTTTTTTGGGTGAAGAGTGTTTTTAATTAAAATTTTAATTAAAAATATTTTGAAATTTATTTTTAAAAAATGGAGTTCATTTTTGAAATCAGAGCATCGATATTTGTTTAATGTGAAATTTTGGGTTTTTTCTGAAAAAGTTGAATTTTTGATGAATAGTGAAAATACAGTTTTTATGTTACGGGTGTTTAATGACATCATTAAATGATGTATTAAGTATGTAATCAATATGGTTGACTTATGAATAGTAAGATAGGGCATGAGGTGTCCCTTGGCCATTAATGCCTTGTCCCCTCACTTTCCTTATATATACCATGCCATCCTCTCATCCATTCGACTCCCAACTCTCCCCCAACGAAGCTCTAGTCTCATTACCTCCCAAGTAGTCCACCCAAGGTGCCCCCAAGTCCTCAAGGTCCCAACCATTCAGTTTTAAGAGTTACATTTTATGTTAAGGGACCCAACCCCTCTCTTTCTTTTCAAGTGATCTCTTTTATGTCATTTCTTTTATGCTCCATGTTCTTATGTTGGAGGATGTTCTTTTATATTCATTATACTATCCTTTTTATTTCCATATGATGAGATACCCCCTCTTACTCTAATAGTTTCATTTTATTAAAGATTAAGTGGCGTTGTTAGGCTCCCGAAAATTTTTGTAATGGATTATTTCACCCTTCTCATTTTCAAGTTCTATTTTCTTGTCAAGTCTTTCAAGTTCCTTTTTATTCTGTTGGGGTATGATCTCTATATCTCTCATAATGATATATTATGATAATATTATGAGAGACCCATTTTATCTCTTCAATTCAGTATTTTGAAGTTTTAAGTGGCGTCGTTAGGCTGCCAAATGTTTAAGGGATTCTTTCACCTTTCTCATTTTTCAAAGTTCTAATTTCATGTCAAGTCTTTAAAGTTCCTTTTTATTATGTTGGGGTATGATCTCTAAATTTATCATATTTATCTTTTATGTTCATATTATTAGAGACCTTATTTTACCTCATCAATTCATTTTTGTTGAAGTTTAAGTGGCGCTGTTAGGCTGCCGAATTTTTAAGGGATTATTTCACCTTTCTCGTTGTTCAAAGTTCTAGTTTCATGTCAAGTCTTTAAAATTTCTTTTTATTGTGATGGGGTATGATATATATATCTATCATACTGAAATTTTATTTTCATATGATGAGAGACCCTTTTTGATCTCATAAAATCATTTTTGTTGAAGTTTAAGTGACGCTGTTAGGCTGCCAAATTTTCATAAGAGAAATCTTATTTTTGTATTCCTTTCATGTTCTTAATTTCATATGGCATGTCTTTAAAATTTCATTACCATGTTGTTAAATCCTTTATATTTTGTCCCTATACTGTTTTATGGGTCATTTATGAATATTTGACCCATGTCCGCTCTCTTTTCAATGTTTTCTAAAACCCCAAAACATAGCCGTTATGCTGCAGAATTTCCGTCTCAAAATGTATCTCTCTTTTTCTAAAGTTATATTATTTTATTAAGTGAATACTCAAAGATCTCTCTTATATATGGATATTCACATATATTCCAAGTTGTTCTATTTTAAATTCTAGGGTTTACATACATGATACCCTCTTTCCCTTTCTGTGGGTTTAAAGTGACATAAAGATCATGTCTTTAAATCAGTTTTAAAACGTTATGATTATGAAATGAAACCAATTTCTTTTATGCTATATGGGTTCTTTATGAAATTTTTGATGATGATATATGTGGCTCAAATGATAATAAATAAAAATTTAAGATTGCGCCCAAATAGTTCCCCAATTCATTTGGTAAAAACTTAATCTATAGAGATGACCTTTTAGACTGATACCTTGGTTAATAACCTTGGTAATTTTTAATGACACTTTGGTGATGGACCTTGGTGAAACGGAATGATTTTCAATATTAAATATTGTAGCCACATCTTCAAGATTATGAAAAAAGTTATTTTTATTATGATATGCCTTATGATTTCTTTCTCATGCCTTAAAGTTCTTTTCATGACTTTATTGATGTATCTCAAGTTCACATGTTAAATGTTTCCCTTGTTTCCCTTACTGGGCCTTCTACCCACCCTTTCTTTTGATGTATGTACCCAGGTTATCAGATCTAGTAATGAACCTAGGATGAACATAAGGAGAAGCCTTTCAAGTGTTTAAGAAGAATGTCTTCTTTTGTTTCATGTATTTAGTTCCTGGTTTCCAAGACACTAAACCTTAAAGATCCTCAGTTTTGTATAATGTAATGAATGTTTATGTGATAAAAAGGTGGGATGCTATAAAAGTACTCTCTCAGTTCGGCACCCAATAACTACATTGGGGTCATTCCATCCAACAACACATTCACCTGGCCTGTCAATGGATGCGGGGCACCCCAGGAGTGGAAAAAATCCACCGTCTTGGTCAGGTATCACTCTTCCTCCTCCTATGGTACTGCAAAGTTGGCCCTCACTGGGACAATTCTAGGAAAGTCCATCCCCAGATAGTTCAAGTGTTGAAAGATCTTGGACGGGTCGAGGAATTGGCTATTGACATCCTAGATGTCCCACGCCTATGGGAATGCAGCATTCTACGGCATGTGTATATGGTGCAGCCGCTTCCCCAGAGCCTGGGTGGATATTTTACGGAATCCTCTCGGTGGCCTCCCCTCTGGATAAATATGTTCTTATGGGACCACCATGTCCACTGCCATTGCGGGATACACTGTTCTTGCCTCCCCCTCAACAGGTATGGTCCTCACCACCATGACAGCCCTAACATTTCAAAATTTCCTTGCCTCCTGACCCTAGCTTCATGGTTGGGGAGGAACACCATCACTGGCCCGAATGGTTGGCTGCATCCGCATCTCCACCACGTAGTCTGCCTCCTAGCTTTTTCCATATTCCTTCACCAACCCAAAAATGTCCGTGGATGGTGTCAATTTTTTTTACATATTTCCATATTCATGTGTGATCATGAGCCACATTTTCCTCATCACACATGGATGTTCCTCATGGAAGACCCCTAAATTTGCATGTTGGGTCAGCTACTGCATTCACTGAAATTGCCTAGAGAATCGGTGCGGGGTGTACAACTCGCAGAGAGGCTCATGGTCTTCTTTTCACTATGACTCAACATCCAAAGGCCATGAGAAAGCACTGGTGATCTTCTATTCCTTGGACATCATCAGTTAAAGCACTTGTTGGTAGTGGGAATGGATGAATGTTGAATTCCCTTATCTTCCATATGCGGTTCAGTACCAATTACATATTCAGTTTGGCTGTAAATATCCCAATGGAATTAAGAATGGATGGATGGATGTTTGATCCTAAAGTGGATATGGGGTTCAAATATTTATTGACCCCCTAACGTGCACCGCTATCCACCCGTAAAAAAGGTGGAACGGCCTGCATATCCTTTGTGGCCTCTTCTCGTCACTAATATGCCATAAAATCTCGTATAGTGTGGAAAGAAAAGGGAATCCGAGGTTCACCTGCCCTCTTGTCACCAACATGGTTTCCATGAAAAATGTTATTGGTCACACGCCCATGTTCGTATCCTTGATCATAAGGATCCAACCGCAGATGAGAGAAGTGATGAATGCTGCTAGCCTAACTACCAGTTTCGGCTCAGTGCTGACACTGAACCCTCGGATTTTCCACTGGTTGTCCTCCAGGAGCCGCCAGTACGAGTGCTCTTTGCCCCGATGAACACCCTTCGAGAAAGTACAATTCCTCACCGAAAAATACCTATTTGATAGGATGTTCAGAAACTGTTTGAACCACCGTCTGAAGTGGACGTCTCTCAATGCATCATTGTCCTCTCCAGGCAACAACTCCATTAGTGTCATCGCCAACCACGACATCTACTCTGAACCCTCCCACGCACCCATAAATGGGAGTAATTCATCATACATCTCCCCCACTATTGGGACCCCTGAGATCTGTTGCACCTCCCATAAACTGATGCCAACCCCCCCCCCTCATGGTGCAAGTAAAATGAATTGGTCCTCGATGACTACCTACTCAGTAACTCCGACGTCAGCTGCTTCGGATGGTATATATTAAATTGGGGGGGGGGGACAATCGGCCTCATATAGGCCCACTCTCCTCATCTCTTCCCCAAACTATTCACATGATGCACCTACCCTGTAGGCCCCGACATATTCATCGGTGAAGTGGCCTCCCTGGCGTAAATCCCTCTCATCAGACCATCACTTCACTGGGTTCCTCAGGATCACCTTCAAGATTTTCTGGTACAGAGGGGGGTTGTCTATGGCTGAAATTCCTTCCCATAAACATTTTTCAGATGGTATTACAGGAAATCAAGAATAATAGGTGTGAAGTCCTCCTGGGCATGGTCGTCAGCCACCCTGAACCACAGGCGCTGGCACGACATGCTCTTAAACTAGAAAGCTGGTTCATCCCTACCTGATTCAGGGATGGAGACGTCATCCCTCAGCCTAAATCCATACAACGACAACCTCTTATAGAGTGTATAGTTCCTCTGGATTTCTGACAACATCTCCCCCAGTGAATTGTGGTCAAAGTGGCTCTGAATCAACTCCCCTAGACCCATGTTATTCTCCATCTCATCCCTTCAGGAAGCATCCACAAGGAGCCCCTAGTAGCCTCTTGTTCATCCATTCAGTTTTAAATTTTGGACATTATATGGGTTTGGATCTCATAGCTCTTTTGCTGAGCAAGTTTGTGAAGCTTGGTCATGAAGGTTGTTCGTAGAGGCCTGGCCCAGCCTTCAGACGCAGTTCGCGAACTGCACTGATATGAAGTCATATAATCACTGTGCGCTGCGAATTAGAACACCCAATTCATAGAGAGCTATCATATATTATGTGGAGGTTCGCAAATCAAGAGTGATATAAGCCAAGAACACAGTGAAGAGAAAGTAAAAAAGAGAGGCTAGCTACCCTATTTATAGGTGAGGACCCCAGGTGCTTGACATCACATCAAGTTTGTTGTGAGCTTCGTAGCACTCTAGCCCATGTGCGACACTCCAACTTTCAGGCCCCCTTTGTGAGTCACCTTCGCGATTAACCAAAGAATTTTGGAAGTTGACCCTCTGATGTTGACCCTCGTTCTCTCCTTGGCTCCAAATCCGAGGGGAGGAATTTGTGGATGCCCAAATCAAGGAAAATAAAGGACAAAGGGAAAGCATTGAGGGATGCCTCTTGAAGACCACTCGCGGAGCCCCCGTAGCCTCGCGGCCGGTGCAGAGCTCCCCATGCGTGAACCCACCGAAAAGCAAAGAGGTAGGATGCTCTGCGAACATATTTGACGTTCGCAAACCCACCATGGAGCAAGGAGGTGGGATGCTCCGTGAACCAATTTGACGTTCGTGAACCTACAGTAGAGAAACGAGGTGCGGTACTCCCTGAACTGATTTGATGTTTTTGAACCAGCCACATAGCAAGGACGTGGGATGCTCCGTGAACCCCTTTGGCATTCGTGAACCCGCCACGGGGCAAGGAGGCGGGACGCTTCGTGAACTGATCTGATGTTCGCGAACCCACTACAGAGCAATGGGGTGGGATGCTCTGCGAATCGATATGACGTTAACAATCCCTCCATAGAGAAAGGAGGAGGGATGCTCTGTGAATCCCTTTGACATTCGTGAACCCCCCGCGGAGCAAGATTCATCTTCACACTAAGTGTGCTGTGATTTGTAGCACCTCTTGCCAATAAATACCAGGCTCCCCTGAAGCCCAATGAACAGCTCCTCCAACATTTCACCCTCTAAGCTCCCACATCACGAAGATATTTCTGCTCTGTGAACAACAAGCTTTTCAAGGTACTTTTGCATCGCGAAGAGCCTTCCCCTTTGCATGGATCCCTCTTCAAAGAGGGATGCCCTCAACAGAGCCCACGAGCCATCTCGAAGGAAGGATATCCCAAAGGGTACTTTGGTATCCACTAAGCATTTATGTTTCATGAAGTACCCTTTATACACATGTGACATGCATGCTAAAGCATGTTCACTGTGCTTTGGGAAGAACATTTCTTCACAATGTTATGCTTCGCAAGGCACCCTTGCTTCGCGAGGCATTGCTCTGCAAAATGCCTTTCCACATAGTGAATCACCTTCCATATTCACCTATTCCATATGCCTAGGCTACGCGACTTCACCTCGCAAAGCCAATCCATTCATGAATCCCCACCACTTCATGGAGGACTAGAGCTTCACTAGGCTTCTACCTATGAACCCCTTCACTCTGCAACTCCTTTTCCTATGCGTTCTTTCAAGTTTTCCCGAAGAAATTTCATGGTTCCTGGGGAAATTCTTCTTGTTGCTTTGCTTCACTACATGTTTCTTCATATAGGCACTCTAATGGTTATTGCTTCTTAGAATAGCCAAGCTAACATGGACCCCCCAATGTACTACTCCATAATACCCCTTCACTATGACATTGACAATGCCTTTTTTCCCTCAACAGTGGGCGGGTATCAGTTATGTAACGCCTAGGGGTGTAGAGTGAACCAACATTGTCTGATCAGTATGACGTTAAACTGCCAAGCACCTTCATCATCATCACATGATGTTAAAATATTACCACACCCTTTGCATCAGACGCAGGTTTCCCACACCTTGGACATTCTCCATTCCCACTGGTCTCCATGAGAGTGAGATCATTCCTCACATGGATTGACATCCTCTTTATCGGAGTGGTGTCTATCCATAGGGAAAGGGCAACCATCATTGTGTAAGCCCCTATCTTTTCTTGTAGGAGGTAGCATCCCTGGTCCTCCTCCCTTCCTGGGTTCCACATCCCACTCCTGCTGGGATTTGTCACCATCCGATCCTCCACCATAGATTAAGTCCCAATCTCCAAATCCTCAGGCTGCTAACCACGGGTAATCCCCCATTTCACTTCCCATAGACACACCTTCCATGATGTGATCCTCAGGTCTTTTCTACCTCTTATTTCTCACACCGATCATGACTCACGCTGGCTTAGAGAAACCACCGACCATGACATCCTCTATGGTCCTTCTTAGAGTGTAAGTCACAAACCCATCTAATCTACGTAAACTTTGATCATTTCCAATGCAAGGTACGTAGGAAGCCTCCCTGAGTTTCATGCCCAACACCCATTGGTCCCAACCATCTTCACGTCAGTCCACCAAAACCAATCCGTACTATGTGGACTTTGATCCATTCCAAGGTAATGTACTTTGGAATCCTCCTTGAGGTTTAATCCCGACACTCATTGGTCCAGACCATCATCATGTCGGTTCACCAAAACTAATACAAACTACGTGGACTTTGATCCTTGCCAAGGAAAGGTACGTAGGAAGCCTCCCTGTGGTTCAATCCCAAAACCCATTTATCCCGAGCATCATCAAATCGGTTCAACCAAACCAATCCGAACTATGTGGGCATTGATCCGTTCCAAGGTAATGTGCATAGGAAGCCTTCCTGATGTTGAAGACCAACACCCACTTGTCCCTGCCATCTTCACGTCGATTCACCAAACACAATCCAAACTACGTGGACTTTGATCCTTGACAAGGTAATTTACATGAGATGACTTTCTGAGGTTAATTCCCAACACCCATTGGTCCCAACCATCTTTAAATCGGTTCCTACACCACTCTTGAACTATGAAGACTTTGATCCTTACCATTGAATGGTACGAAGGAAGCCTCCCTAAGGTTAAACCCCATCCAGTGGTAAGCTGTTGTGACCCCATAAAGCAGTGATACATTGTGAACCTATACAGTAGTAAGTAGTTGTGACCATATCTAGTTGTAAGCCATTGTGACCCCATACAGCTGTAAGCCAATGTAACCCCATCTAGCGGTAAGCCGTTGTGGCCCCATCCTGTCGTAAGCCATTGTGACCCCATCCAGCAGTATGCCTTTGTGAGACTATCTAGTGGTAATCAATTGTGACCCCATCCAGTGGTAAGTCATTGTGACCCCATCCAACGGTATTCCATTGTGACCCCATCCAGTAGTAAGCCATTGTCAACCCCATTTGGTGATAAGCCATTGAAGTCCCCAATCAAAGGAAAGTCATCATCAGGTGAACTATGAGAACATTGATACCCTACCACAAGGATACGTAGGAGATCTCTTTGAGACTCAAGCCCAAAATCACTATCATCCTCGAGTTGACTTCATATCATTCTCCACCAACAACACATAACCCTCCATCATCCATTTTGATTCTTACCTGGGTCGCCACATCCTAGTGGGATCATGCCACCTTATTCCCCATTCCCTTTAACAGCAACCAAGTGGCTAACCACACATTATCCCCAACACCAGTGTTACCTCCAGGGGTTTCACCCACCTCATCCACTATAGCTAGTGTTCTGATCAGTCGGATCTGTCTCCGCTAGATGTTAAACCTGCGACATACCCTGTGTTAAACCTAGAAAGCTGAGGAAAACCTCATATACATGCCTATAATATATAATTCCCCACATTTGATGTGGTATTCATCGAGGTTATGCACCCTCAATGAGCCCAATAATAAGGAGAAGAAACCCAGACGCGCTAGTGTCCCAGCGTCCAGACATGGCAGTGATGTTCAATGTGACTACTCCTACGACCGAAGGTTTCTACCCAGAACAGACACCTTGGAATGTCCTGATAGAAGTAGTGTAATTACCTGGTGCCCATGAAGAAATGGCACTGGGAAGAGTTTCACGAAAACCATTTTAAATCTATAAGCGAGACCCAAACTAGGTGACGAGTTCTAAGGAGGAATCAATAGATGGAAGAACCAACATCCCATCATCCCATTTAAATCAAGGAGAAAATGCCTCTAAACAAGGAACAGATGCCACCTGCCATTGGAATGTGGGAATGCAGGGCAACAAACTGCGTCACCGTCCTCAAACAAAAGGATGTGTGGGCCCTAAAAAAATCATCAGAGACAACACCATTCATGGATACTATAGGATATATACATTAGTATGTAGTTTTCATTATTCACGTCGGATGAAAAAAATTAAAATAAAATTTAATTGACCATTAAATATTTATTACAATGTTATATATAAAATTTATATTAATGAATTCAATCCTTATTAACATTCTTGTTATAATAAATTATAAAAAATTTATCATCACAATGTAGATGTGATAATACAAATATACATACAAAGGACATTAGTGTATTCTAATAGATTAGATGGAAAGAAGTTATATATGATATTATATTATTATATTATTTTTTGATAATGAATATCATATATAATCATTAACATTAATCTTAATAACTTAAAATTAATTGATTAGTTAAAAAATAATAACATCGCTTCATGAGGCATCCATGCGTCGTATACATGATAAACATTATTGTATGCCCCATGGAATGTAAAATTGTTACTAATATCTGATATTATATTTATAGAAGTATTATAATGTCAAAAAATAAAATTACAAAAAATAATTCCCTAACTATACAAATATTTTAATGTTTATAGAAAATGAATTACATCGGTTCTCAAGGAGATAGTTTATCGTACCCACGATTGACGGATTTGTTCCCCATTTGATAGAAATTAAGTTAGGAAAAACTATATGAAATTTAACAAATAAAATATAATTATATATTTTATATTTTATTTAATTATTTTATTATATTTCACTAATTATTAATTAATTTTATAGATAAAATAAAATGATACACACATTGATGAATTTTACCACTTATTTAGAGATCCTCTTTATGATATTAAAAAAATACTCCATAAGAGTGATTAATATTCAAACTAAAGAATCTATGATATGGATAGTGAGTTATTTAATTAATTTGGGTTGGGAATTTCATAACCAAGGGGGTTCAAATGTGTGAATAGCGGAGAAAAATGCTTGTCCCTTTCTATTTAAGGAAGATGACAGTCACGGTATTTCTGAAAATAGGAAGTCATTACCATGTTTGGTTCATTCCACATTACACCATAGTGGGAAATTATCTTTACTTATAAGTGATAAGGTGTATATTTATCCATACAATGTGTTTTTGACTATTTTTTTCATTTTAAACTCTTATCTTCTTAGTTTAACAACTGATAAACCCATTTTTACCTTAACTATGTTATTTAGATTTTTACTACATTAACTGCTCATTATTGAAAACAATAATGTTGAAATTATTAAATAATTTAAAATTTTATAATTCTCAATATTTAACACATTTTAAAAAATTCAATTCATATGATTGGAAGAATTAAATTTAAAAATAAACCACATATTCAGAACAATAAGAGTTTTACAAAGATAATTTTATCATAATTATAGAATTTTCAAATATTGAAATAGAAAAATAAATTTATCAAATATAATTATGTAATGTCACATGTTTTTGGACTATAATAAAATAAGAATGTATTTTAACATTTTTGTTTACTACATGGTTTTGTTTTAAAATCATAATTCAGAATGATGTTTTATGAGTTGAGTTATTTTAAAGTGTTGATAATGGGATTAAGTAAAACCTTAAGGAGTTTCCTAGATGAAAGGATGGGTTTCGGGAGATCCGGACCGGGCAGTGACATTCGAACATGCTACACATGGTTAGTCAAAACCATCAGGGTAGCCCTGAAAAATAATAGAGGTGTCCAGTAGTGGATTCATGGTATGTGCACAGTTTGCTAGACCTTGGAAGTCAAACCATAAAATCTTCCCAGTTTTGAGTTTCATGTTAATTTATTTTAATTAAACTCTTGGTTGAAAGGAATTTAATTAAATGAGAGACTGAGGGTTTATTTTAATTAAAATTAAATTCTGGAGAATGTAATAAAATGACATTGAGATGGAGAAGTTGTTTAGTTAAATTGATATGAAATGAATTAATTTTAATTTAAATTATGATTAGTTGGAGCCTTTTTCTAACTAAATTGACAAGAGAGGAATTTAATTAAATGACTAGTAATTGAGTAGTAAGGGGTTCTTAGTGAAGGAAAATATTAAATGTTACCATATAAATGATTTTTAAACGAAGAGTTGGGGTTTTATCGAATTAAATTAAATGTTCAGATGAATTTAATTATTTTATTAAAATGATGGTTTTATTTCATTAAATTGCATTGAGATAATTTATAATAATAATGACGTGTTAGAGAATTTATATAATTAAATTCATTGGTGAATAATTTATGTAAATGATTTTAATTGTGGAGATTTGAGTTTTATCAAAGAATCATTCTAGTAAATGATAATAATAATAATTTTTAATATTATAACATTTCTATTTAATTAAATTGAGGTTGATGATTTTAATTAAATGAGGTGTGCTGGAGAATATTATTTTATTAAATTAAGTAAAATGAAATTTATTTAAATGATGTAAGTAGGGCGTTTTATTTAATAAAATGTTTTACAATAATTTGATTAAATGGTGTTCAAATGGGGAGTTTTTGGTATTATCAAAGAACAATTTTATTAAATGATAATAATAATAAAGCGTAATATTATTAAAGTTCTGTTTAAATAAATTGAGGTGGATGAATTTAACTAAATGGAGTGATATGGACAATTCTTTTAATTAAATTATGTCAAACACAGTTTAACGAAATGATGTAATATGGGTTTTTCATTTAATAAAAATTGATGAGAAGAATTTAATTAAATGATGTTTCGATGGGGATTTTGGGATTTTATCAATTAATCCTTTTATTAAATGATAATAATAATAATGATTATTATTATGATAGTTTTATTTATTTAAATTATTACTTAGGAACTTAAATAAATGAGGTGAGGTGGAGATATTAATGTAATTAAATTGAGTTAAATGGAATTTAATAAAACGATGTGAAATGAGGCTTTTATTTATAAAATTATAGGTTAAGAAAAATTTAATTAATTGATGTGTAATGGGGGTTTTAATTTAATTAAATTTAATTTTGGGAGAATTTAATTAAATATAATGATTTTTAGAATTTATTTAATTACTTTCAGTTGATGATAATTTAAATAAATAATGTGTTAATGGAATTTTGGTGATTATCTAAGGGGTATTATATTAAAGGGTAATAATAATAATATGATGGTTATTATTGTTATTATTATATTAATTCTTATATTTTAAATTAAAATTTTATTTTATTTAAGTGATAAATAATAGGGAGGCACACCTCTCCCCCCTCCAAAAATGGGTTTGACGCACTCATGGTTGGTGCACAACCCTCTTCTCTAGCTCCATCTTCATGCGATTGTCTTCTCCCTGAGTCTTCATGAATGTTTTTTGTCTCTTCAAAGTGGTGTGGAAGATGTATCGGGACCCAGAGGGATGTATTTCTACATCATAAACCTAAGGAATGGAGATTCATCTTAATTTGCTTCACCACCATCAATTTCAGGTGTGATAAAAAATTTTGTGTTCAAATACACTTTTCGTGAGGTGCGTGCACACAAGCAGTTCGCAATTTTTGTTAGGAAGGTTTGGCTAGAAAAAATTTATCGAGGTAGGGTTCTAATATTTTCCTAAATAATAAAATGTAGTTTTTGTTTTTTATTTATTTTGATAATGTTGACTATAATGATGGTTAAAATTGTATATTAGGGGAATAACTAATAAATTTGGTTAATTTTATAAAACTAATTATGAATTAATTATGTGGTTTGAGATGATAATTAATCTAGGGATAACTTATTATTAATTAATTTGGTTATTTTGAGATAATAAATTATTAATTAATTATGTTCATTGAGATGATAATTAATCCAGGGATTAATTATGAGTGATTATTTTGGTAAAATTGAGATAATTAATTATTAATTAATTATGTGCTTTTATATGATAATTAATTGAGGGATTTATTATTAGTAATGAATTTGGTTAAGTTGAGATCATTAATTATGATATAATTCTGTTCTTTTAGATGATAATTAATCGATAAATTAATTTTGATTAATTAATTTGATGAAGTTGATATAATTAGTTTTGAATTAATTTTGTGCTTTGAGTTGATAATTAATCAAGGGATTAATCACGATTAATTACATTAGTTATGTTGGGCTAATTAATTTTGAATTAATTATGTGCCTTGAGATGATATTAAATCAAGAAATTAACTCTGAGATATTAATTTAGTTAAGCTGAAATAATTAATTATGAATTAATTAAATGCATTGAAAATATAATTAATTAGGGGTTTAATTATGAGATAATAATCTAGATAAGATGAAATAATAAATTATTAATTATTTATGTGATTTGAGACGATAATTAATAGGTGGATTAATTATGAGATTTTAAATTGGTTATGTTTAGATAATTAATTATGTGTTAAGAGATTTTAATATAGATAATTAATCGAATGATTAATTATGAAATTCTGATTCAGGAAAAGATGAGATAATTAATTTGTGAATTAATTATGAAACAATGAAACAACTTCCATGAGTTAACTAATATGAGAATAATTATGTGATATTGAAATGGTTTTTAGAGAGAATTAATATGTGAGTTAATTATATAATATTTGGATGTTTCCCGTGAGATAATTATTTTGTAAATTATTTATTTAATATTGAAATTGTTTTTGTGCAACAATTAATTGTACAATTAGTTATATAACATTGAGATTGTTTTCATGCATTAATTGTTAGTAGATTTAATTATTTATTATTCATATGGTAGTCATGTAATAATTAATTGTAGAATAAATTATGTGATATTTAAATGGTTGTCTTCTAATATTTTAATTGTTAAATTAACCCAAGAAATTGATGATATTAATTATAGTTTTAATTAATTGATGTTATAGTAATTATTAATTAATTATTTAGTTATATAATGAAATTTTTGTGTCTAACTATTATTTTATTTAGTAGTGTATGTGATGTTATTAAGGAGTTATTGAATTAATTAACATACTCTATTAATTAATTTATGAATTAATTAATTGATGGGATATTCAATGAAATACATGACATAATACACCCATGATATATTTATGTATGATTGGTAAATGGGTTTGGAGATTGGGATTGATGCTGCAAATTCTGACGGGGGGATAGACATGGAGATCTACACCCTGCATGCATGCAGATTTTCTTTTATGGGACAAGAACTGATGCTCCAAATACCCATGGGTTGTGAGACGAGAACTGATGCTACAAAAACTCACAAGGATACTAGACATGACATTATATACCCATTAAATTACATCATACTATGGGTATTATTGGTCATACATGAATTCAATTAATTAGTTAATGAAATTTGATGTGATTTAATGATTTGTGAATTGAATATGAGAAATGATTCAGGTTATGGTATAGCTGAGACAAGTATTGAGATATGGGTGTCCAGGGGCACCTGGGGATTTTTGTGGTTAAACAAATAAAATCAAATAATTAGTTAAATTTCTTATTTATGCATTCTATATATACAGTTCCTTTTAAAACTCTTATTTCTAACAACAACCTGAAGCTGGTATCTCTTTTAGGTGTTCCTTAGAAACCAGGATGGGTTATATTTTATTTATTCAATTCATTTATTAATGCATTATACCTGCGAAAAATTTAATTATATTTGATTTTATAGATTAATCTCGAAACCAGTAGTACCAACCTATTGAAATTTATATCTACCAACCTACTAAAGCCACCATTTCAATGGGGTGCCCGAAATGACTCTACCTGCTTATAGAACCGTCGATCTTGCTTGTTTTTCATTACTTGTACTTGGGAGTTAAAAGAATTGAACCAAGTGGGAGATCATGATACTCATAGAGATCTCCCATGGGGCCATGATTATTTTCCTTATTTATCTACTAAGATGTAAAGCATGCAGTTTTGTTTAGTGATTTCAGATATGTATCACCATAACATGCATCAATTGTATAAACTGGCATTGGCCATTTTTCGTTATTCAGTTGATTATTATTTTATAGTTGATTCTATTGTTGTCTAAGTTTATAATTAATTTATGATGTTCACTCTGACTATGAGTGTATAGTATCCACACTGACAATCCATAGAACCTCGATGCTAATCAGCAGTCTATTGCATATGGTGAGTTTCACTTGAGGATGTATGGTTACCGTTCTAGCTACCGGTTTGATGGTAATGCAAATAAGTATGTTAAAAAGTAATATCAAATGGATTAGATTTTACTTATTTTATCCATTTTCATTCTATTTTTTGTACGTATATAAGAGAATAAGAATGTTTCGTCGCTAGATTAATAGTTTTACCTGGGAATGATCACCCCATTTATGAGAAATTTCTATGTGGACATGGATGGTAATTGATGTTTATATTTTTCATAGTTACTGTCGATATGATTTCACCTCATGTGAATGGTATATTTTTGAATAAATATTTATTTTAGATTTTTTAAAATATTCCTTGGCCATATATGGGATGTAAATTTCATTAGAAGCATCATCTTGGGCACTCAGAGATACACATGTCATGTATATGGCGTGCCGCGTAGTTTCATTAGTAGGATGACTGATAATTTTGATTGTGTGCCTTGAAATTCAACGTTTCAATTTTCTTTATAATTCCCCTTTAGATAATATATTTTGGTGATTGATATAATATTCTTGGGTGTTTATTGTGATTATTCCTATGTATTATCATGTTTTTATGTTGTTCTAGGAATCAGTGATATAGCATGTTGTTGTGTAACTTCATATTAAAACATGCTAGAGATGATTAGATATGTAAATGGTTGCATTAGTGGAATATTAATTTGTTGCATTTATAACGGGACCCATTTTCAGTTGTATGGTTTATGAGAACTATATAACTAGGAAATGGGTAACATGTTTTTTCAAAAAAAAATTAAAATAGGGATGAAAAATTTAAAAGGTAAAATAGAAATTTGATATGATAAATGGGTTCCAAATGATATTAGTAATGTGTATGGGCGCCTTAACGGTGTGATGGGTGTTTGAGAATTCCACATATTCAATAAAATAAGACATCTTCACTTTGGTGGGAAGGTTAGTGTTTTTGTATACCCTGATGGCTTCTTGGGGATGAGAATTTTTTAAAGTGCGTAAATTGTATAGTCTCGTGTTTTTTGACCAGGATAAAATATGAATGTTTTGAACTTTTTTATATAATTCATGGTTAGGTATTAAATGAAATATTTGGAAATATGTTTTAAAAGTTTGGTTCTTTTATATTTTTGATTACGGGATAGGGTATATGCTCGAGGAGTTTCCGAAATAGCTGGATGGGTTTTGGGAGAACCTGACACGGAAGTCACATACGCATGGGTTACACACGGTTGGTCAAAACTATACAGGTCAACCATGGGATATAATGTTTTTGTCCGGTAGTTGATGTGTGGTATATGCTCAGTCTATCAAACCATTAAATCCAAAACCTACGGCCTCCCTAGTTTTGAGTTTCACGTTGAATTAATTTAATTTAATTATGGTTGAAAGGAATTTAATTAAATTAATTGTGTAGGTTTTTTTCATTAAAATAATAGTTGAGATAATTTAATTAAATGATGTTGAGATAGATTATTTTTTTAATTAAAATGATATGAGAATAATAAAATTTATTTTAAATGAAGATGAGCTGGAGTCTTTACTCAGTTAAATTTATATGAGGGGAACATAATTAAATGACTAGTAAATAAATAGTAGGGGTTCTCAAAGAAGGTAAATATTAAATTGTATAATTTAAATGATGAGTAAAAAAGGATTTGGGGTTTAATCTAATTAAATTCAAGATAATGAATAATTTAATTATTTGATGAAAATTTTGGTGTTTATTTAATTAAATTGAATTGATAGAATTTATTTAAATAATGATCTATTGAGAAATGTATATAAATAAATTATTTTGTGAATAATTTAATTAAATGATGTGTAATTTTGAATTTTTTATTTTAATCAAAGAATTGTTTTATTAAATGATAATAATAATAATCATGATTATTATTATTGAGGATTTATATATTTTAATTGATGTTGATAAATATTTTTAAATAATGTGAGATGGATATTTCTTATTTTATTAAATTATGTTAAATATAATTTAATTAAATGATGTTAAATTTGGGTTTTATTTAATCAAAATTGTGGAGAAAAATTTAATTAAATGATATTTAAATGGGGAGTTTTTATTTTTATCAATGAATAGTTTTATTAAATGTTAATAATAACAATGTTCTTTATTATAATGGTTTTATTTAAATAAATTGAGGTTGAGGAATTTAGTTAAATGATGTGAGATGGTGGATTTTATATAATTGAATTATGTTAAATAGAATTTAAGTAAATTATGTAATGTGGGGGTTTTATTTAATTAAAATGTTTGAGTAGAATTTAATTAAATGATGTTTAAATGGGGAGTTTGGGTCTTTATCAAAGAATTATCTTATTAAATGATAATAATAATAATAATTATTATGATGGATTTAATTAATTTAATTAATATTGAGGTACTTAATTAAATGGGGTGAGGTAGAGAGTTTTATTTAATTAAATGCTGTGAAATGGAAATTAGTTTCATGATGAGAAATGGTGGTTTTATTTATTTAAATTCAAGGTTAGGAGACATTTAATTAATTTCTTACAAATTAGTTTTTTAATTTAATTAAATTAAATGTTGTGAGAATTTAATTAAATATTCAGAGTTTGAAAATTCATATATATAAATTTGGCTGAGGAGAGTTTAATTAAATAATTATTAAATGGGAGTTTGGAGTTTATCAAATGGGTATATAATTAAAGAGAAATATTAATAATATGATGGTTATTATTATCATATTAATTCTTATATTTTAAATTATAATTTAATTTTATTTAAGGGAGAAATGAAGAGGGAGGAAAACCTCTTCCTCCTCACACAGGGGGTGATGCACCCATGTTACAACACCCATGGGTCGTGCACCACCCTCCTCTCGAGCACCCTCTACGCATGGCTATCATATCCAAGAGTCTTCACAGTCATTTTTTGTCTCATCATGGTGGTGTAGAATATGTCTCAAGACCCGTTGCACTGTATTTCACCAACTGCCACCGAAGGCATGGCAGTTTAGTTTTATTTGGTTCACCTCAATCATTTTCACTTGCGACGATAAATTCTAAGTGCGCATATGCTTCTATTGAGGTGTGTTCATGAAAGAGGGACACAATATGAGTTAGGAAGCCATGGATCAACCAAATTCATTGAGGTAGATTTCTAAACATTTCCTAATTCATTAAATGTAGTTATATTATTTATTTCTTTTTGATAATGATAACTGTAATGTTAGATTATATTTTTTATTAGGGAAATGAGTAATTAATTTGGTTAAGATGAGACAATTAATTATAAATTAATTATGTGACTTGGGATGATAATTAATCGAGGGATTAATTATGTGTAATTAATTTGGATAAGTTGATATAATTAATTATGATTTAATTATGTTTTTTTAAATGATAATTAATCTATGGATTTATTTTGAGTAATTATTTTTTTTATGTTGAGGTGATTAATTATAAATTAATTATGTGCATTGAGATGATAATAAATTGATGTATTAATTATGATAAATTTTTATAGTTATGTTGAGATAATTAATTATGAATTAATTATGTGTTTTGAGATGATAATTAATGGATGGATTAATTATGACTAATTAATTTGGAATTAGTTGAGATAATTAATTATGAATTTATTATATTATTTGAAATGATAATTAATTAAGGTAATAATTTTGATTATTTAATTAGGTTATATTTAGATAATTAATTATAATTTAGTTGTGTGTTTTGATATGACAATTAATCAATGAAATAATTATGAGTTATTATTTTTGTTTAGTTGAAATAATTACTTATGAAATAATTATGTTCTTTGAGATGAAAATTAATTGGAGGTTTAATTATGAGATATTTATATGACCCAGCCATAAACATTACTATATCAGGAGTTAAATTAAGAATTCACATTGAGGATCTTTTTAGGATTAAATCTTTAGAGAAATAGACCATAACAATTACATTATATCTCAAAAATTATAAAGTAGACACTTCTACTCAATTTCATTTTTTAATAAAATAAAACTCCTAAAAAAAGAAACATGACTACTTCTATGTTTTAAAAAGCATGAATTTTCCTTTATCCCATCCTTGACTCTATTCATCTTTCAACCCTATGAAAAATATTCCAAAACATGGGATGAGCATAAAAATCACATTAAGGGTTATAAAATAAGAATGAAAACATTAGACCAAATATAAATACAAATCCATGAAACCATACCTTTCAATGATAACATAGCTTATGAAATCATAAAATTTAAGAATAACACAAAAAAATCATAAATCGTAAAGGTAACTTCTGGCATACATAACATATTAAAATTGTTTCTTTCACATCTACTTAGGGAGTTACATTTAGAATACCCATCATTGTATTTTCACTAAATCTCATAGGAGATACATAAACATTTTCCTCTGTTATGTTACCCAATGCATTGTAGAGCTATCTCGGGCTAACCCACCCTAGGTTTATCATGGATAATACTGTAAACGTAAAGAATTCCCATGAACCATAACGTAATCATAACACATAAGACATGCATAAAATGAACATAACATTTCCACATTGAAATCAAAATATGTCATTTCAAGATATTAACAAAATCAATTCTTTCTAAAAACCATTTTCAATACTAAAATACGTAAAAATGGTATATGGTATTTTTTTCCTTTAAAAACATTAAGGCCTGTTAAGGAATACAATTATCAAATACTGCTCATAGTGAAAAAAAAATTCATTTTCACTATGTACGTTAAAAAGAAACATTCCTTTTGTCATTTAGTAAAACACTTTGTAGAAAAAGATGCCTTTTGAAAACCATTTAAAAAATTAAATAATGATTTTATTGAATCAATGTGTCCCATACAACATTAAATATTTTATAGACATTAACATTTTAAAACATTAATGTTCATTTAAATAGATCTTTAAAACCATTTTTAAAACATGAAAATTAATAAAAATGATATATAATATTAAATATTTAAAACATTTAAATGATATTTTAGTTAAAGAGTTCCTATCCAAATGAGTTATGCATGAATATAAATAATTGAGGATTAACATTAAAAAATTCTTAGAATATCAAGTGAATAATGATATTCCTGATATAATAAGTCAATATTCAATATATACCCCATATAAAATTGAATTGGTGTATAACAAAAAATATGTTTAAATAGAATGTAAATTTAGGCAAAGTCCCTTGTGAAGATCATATAGTTAGATTAATGTCAAATCATAGACATAATTATGTATCAAATATAAAAATACACCCAATATAAGTGGATATTAAATGTATATAAACTGAGTTCATTCACACATATTCATATCATGACATAATCAAGAAGTAGAAGTTTATCCCAAAGAATTGAAATTGGGTTAAGAAGTTCTCTTATAAAAATTTGACAGCCAAACGACGTCACTTTAAAATTCATAAAATGATTTGATGAGATAGTAAAGGGTCTCTCATAACATAGACCAAAAATATACATCAATAAGAATATATAATAACAGATCCAAACACAACAAAATGGAAATTTGAACGAGTTAAAATAATTCTATAACTAAAAGATTAATGTGAAAGGTTCCCTTATCAACGTGGTTACTTACGAAACATAAACCACATGAAAGGATAATAATATGAAAATATAAATTACTATAAATTAATGTATATTAAATAAAATTACAATCATGGGTAGTACAAACACCACACAAAAGGAAATAGTGTCAAATAAGCATTAATCTCACGAGAATAATAAGTGAGATGAAAACCCCTTACCTCTTGTCCGGCTTGACTCGTTCATTATTTAATATCATGAATAATAAACTAATGTCGATTTCAACTTTATTAAGAACATTTTTCAAGTTTATCATTTCTTTTTATATCACTAATTACCATGTTGAAAAGATTATGTAATCATATAAGTTAATAACGGTCATTTTGTCGATATTTTGTACTTAAGTCAAAATAAACTTCATATAATTACAGGTTATTCATGTGGTCTGAATTCCATTATCTCTAAAATGATATTCATGATTTATATATCATATATATAATATATATTCGGTATGTATATGTATTTATAATAGTAACTAACATTTTAAGGTAAGAAATGAAATGCACCATTCATGGAGACGGTAAGCCGTACTTTCACATGAATGCTACATTCATTTCTATTTCATATTTAACGTAATAAAAACATTATTATACATTGGTATATTATAATTAAATTATAATATCATACATAATTTCAATAACTCTATCCTTTATATGTTCCACGTATGGAAGGAACAAGTCATATCACTTTTACGGGGTGGTAGTCCGCACTTCCTCAAATGAAATTATCGTATTTACCCATTATGGAAACCAAAAGGGTATAATATAAATGAAAAATAAAAAATCAGACAGAAAAATTAAACATAATATATATCATATAAAAAATTGTTTCATCAAAATGGCCACCCTGGAAGGCAGTTGGAGATATTTGAACAATCATCGTTTCATGAGTTAGTAGTTTTCCATCCACAAAACCTGTATGTTAATATCCATTAGATGGAGGTGTGTGAAAGTTTAGTTAGAATGAATCTCATAACAAAAACCTATCAAATTTAGGATTCTTTTTTCATTTTAAAATAATTAAATAAATAGAGTTTATGTTGTTGGATATGTAAAAAAAATGAAAAGAACTTAAGAGAAGATATTGCCTTTAAATCGGGTAACTCCCATTGGTTTGATCCAAAAGGATTCCTTTAAGATCCTTATACATAAATTAAGGATTCTAGGAAGAAAATTGGGATGTAGGGACCTTAATTGTGTAGAGTTTGGATGAGCAAAGGGGCTTGAGAGGTGTGAGTAATGGGTGATAGGTGATTCCTTTTTATTAGGGGGAGGAGGGGCTCTTTATGAATGATTGAAAACCCTATTTTATTATAAACTAATTTTTGGTTTCAAGAGGTCCAAAACTCAATATATTAGCATATATCATCACTATTGTTAGAAATAAAATCATTATATAATAATTTTTCTAGTTTGGGATAGTTTTTAAGAAAATTTAATCTCATTTATTTAAATCATTTATTAATAAGTTAATCACTCCATCATCATTGTGTTAAAGATAATTTTTTTATATGATGTATAAAAATTAAAAATAATATTTTTCGATGTAGATAATCTTTTTAAATTTTTATATAATATTTATAATCAAAGAGATAATGTATATAACACCATGTAAATATTGATTTACTAAAAGATATATGTTTATGTCATTTTTTTCTTCACATTAAATTAATCAATATAAAGTGCCATTATCACTCTTATGTGGCACCATGGAGTCCCAAAATCAACACAAGGATTCCCTTGGTCATAGGTATTTCCTAAAATATGGTTCTCAGAAGTTTTAATGTAATTTAATATTTTTATTAAATTATTTATTAACTTCATTTACCAGATTTAACCTTTAACCTTTGTTAATAAAATATTTTCCAATATAAATATTGATAATTCCTAAAAATAATAGTAACCTATTTAACCAATTTGGACCTCCGGATTCCAAATATTTAATCCATTTCTCCAAATACAAAACACATAGGTGGATGAAATTAATTTAAAATTAATTCCCATGTCAAAACAAAAAATGTGTTTTTAATAAATAATAACAATCAAAAGATTAACACTTGTTTATGTCCAATTTCAAAGAGATATTACTTCCAATGACCAACATTGGATTAAATGGTAAAACAATAATCTAATTTATCTTTTAATCTAATTAAAAATATATTATAATCATATAAATAAATTAGATAAAAAGGGAGTTTTGAATTAAAATGCAGTATTTTTCACTATTCATTTAAAATGAATATTATCTGAAAAGTTCCAAAATTTCATCAAAAATAAAATATCATGTCCAAATTCTTAATAATAATATTATTTTTTCAAATATAACATATGAAAGTGGAAAAAACAATATTTTAAAAGGGTTCTCCATCAAAAGGCAGTAAATCGGCCTTTTAAAGAACAATAGAGTGTTTTTGGATAAAATTGGATTCATTCACATTATAAGCTTCTAAATTTTATTGGATAAATGTAAAAACATTTAACAAACATGTGTAATCATATTTTAGTTAGTCTTGTTCATTCCTTACAATACAATGGTTATGCATTAACTACATTTAAAATAATTATATAATTATATTATTTTTCGGTATAACTTAACATTGTTTGTAATGTAAGATTTCAACGAAACTCATTGATGTGTATCGTGTATTCCATATAAAAAATAGAATCCCATTTAATGTAAAAAATAATATTTTCTTCCTAAATTTTAGTAAATATGAAAATTTCATATTCTTTAGTCACATGGGATGTTACATCCTTCCCTTATTGGGAATTACATCCTCAAAATACTAAAATTGGGCTCGGAAACATCATTAAAAGTCCCACATCGGAAAATGAGTCGATAAAACTATCACTTTAAATGAAATAAAGGTAATTACAACGGTCACCCCAGGTAACCAATACTAGGATTACATGAAAATATGGATATTGAGAAGAAAATATATGTCATGTTCTGAAGGAGAGTGATAGAAAACATGATCAGGAAATGTTAACCACCAGAAAACCACAAAACTGTGATAGGTTAAACGACCTTTGGATTATTAAGAGGAAAAGTAAACAGATAACATTTTTTTAAAGTTTTATTTAATAAATTTTGGGAATTTATTTATGATATTGACTAAGTACATAAGAAAAAATAATTACTTTTGAAGTATAGTTTAATATATTAATATGTTTCTACCAAAAACTCATCTTTCTCCAAATGATGAGTCTTCAAGATGACTTGGTCACATATAAAGTGCTAGAATCAACTTCTAAAGAATCACATAATCAATAAAATATAAACTATATATGTCCCTTGTCTTTAGAAATTTTACAATACCAAAACGGTTATTACAAGACCCCTTAATCCCTAAAAAGATAATACATTATTAAAATAAATAATACTCTTAATCTACAAAATTCTAAAAACAATAACCAATGTTCAGCAAAGACCATTCAATAAAAAAATCTCATTAAAATTATTCAATGTATCCTAAACTAATAGTGTAAACCAAAACTTAGAAGGATTTTATCACATAGTCTTCCACAATAAATCTTAATACTTATCTCAAAATAACATAGACTACTCTTAAAGTCTCATACAGATGTGTAGTTAACCAAATAACATATTATCTATGATAGATTAATCATTTCTATAAATAACCCAAATACCCATATGTCAATAAAAAAAAAATATTCTTCAAAAATAAAATTCCACCATTACTTATCAATTGAAATCCACAAGTATTCAATTTTTTAGGCATATAATTTCCCAAAAAGTGAAAACGTCTTCCAAAATAACCTTTATCACTTAATCCCAAAAATAATTTTCTTATACTAAGGATATCCATTTGGAAAAACATAAAATCCAAGATAAACATATTCTTGACCAATAAAATCATTTAACTAAAGAGAATAAGTCATACTAACCAGGGACATCATGTAGTCTAGTGGTAGGTGATAAATACCATCACACTTTGGTTATGGGTTCAATTTCCGCAGCTTTGTCCGACATGATGGCTTATCAAAAAATCTGTGTGTAGTCCTTTTTCAAAAACTCTACAATTTTATAACATTCCAAAAAATGAGATAAAATCCTCAAAAATAACCATAACATGATTTAACCTCATTGGTTGTCATATGACTCTCATTTTTATCCCTACTCATAATGACCTCAATGTTTTAATTCATAAATTCTTATATATGTTGAAAAAAAATTTACCTCCCTAAAATAACACTATTCCAAAATAAAGAACATTGTGTCTTGATCCTTGTGTTAACCTAGTTTCATCATCATCTTGTTCACATAGATAGATGGTCCATGCATTGCAAAAATAATTTAGAGATCCTTGAAAATAATCTGCTTCATTTATCCAAATACACCTCTTAAAACATTTATAATATGGGGGGTCATGGATAAATAGTTTATGAATGAAATCATCTATGAAATATAATTTCAAAACATTTGTTAAAATAGTATTTTTAAAAAATAGTTGGACCAAGTTGGTGTTGAACCATTAAATCCATGATCCTTTTAAAATACCACAAGTATTTGATGAGAAAAATATATTGTAAAAGAAAATATAAATAGCTTTTTCAAGGGTGTCTTTCTTTAGCACCATTTTCAAAATCATAATATGCTTCAAAATCTTATAATAAGGTAAAATATTTGAAAATTCCTTCATAATATTAACCTTTTTTGAAAATATGATAATATTGTGAAAATAAGATTTGATTAGATACAACCCATGATCCACGATGATATCAAGGTATATTGGAGGTGTTTTATATCTCAAACAACTGATTGCAAGTGATTTTTATGCTAGAGAAAGATTCACAATCATCTAGACAAGGCTTTGAAATTATTATTATAAGCATGTCATCAAGAAGAGATATTAATATTGTTTGAGATTCTCCTCCTTCCCATCGTAACATTCATTCCTTGATTTGAAAAAGTAATAAAACAAGGATTTAACTGAAATAATAGACTTAGAGACTAACCATGTGTCATGAAAAAATTCATAATCCCTAAAGTTGTCTAAATTGACATCTAATACCAACTATATGGCCCCATCCATAAACATTACTTTATCTTGAGTAAAATCAAGAATTCACATTGAGGATCTTTTCAAGTTCAGAGTATTAGAGAAATATGACAAAAAAATTACATTACTTTTCCAAAATTAAAAAGTAGACACTTCTACTCAGTTTCCATTTTTTCATAAAATAAAAACTCTTAAAAAAAGAAACATGTCTACTTCCATGTTTTAGAAAGCATTACATTTCCTTGATCCCATCCTTGACCCTATTCATCTTTAAGTCCCATGAAAACAATTCAAAATATGGGTTTAACATTAAAATGTCAGCAAGTGTAATAAAATTAGTAATGAAAGCATTAACCCATAAATAAATACAAATCAATGAAACTATACTTTTCAATCATAACATACCTTATGAAATCATAAGATTTATAATAAACACACAAAAATAATAAATCATAAAGGTAACTTACATCATACATAAAAAAATTACATTGTAGCATTCACAAATATGTAGGGAGTTACAATTGGGATACTCATCATAGTATATTCCTTAAAACTCTTGGGAGAAATAATAAAATTTAACTCTGTCACATTAGGTAATGCATTGAAGATCTATCTTGGGCTCACCCACCCTAGAATTATCACCGAACCACCAGTATACATAAACAATGACCAAGAACCATAAAATAATAATAACACATAAAATGAGAATAAATTAAAGATAAAATTTCTACATTGCAATCACAATATATCATTTCAAGATATTTACAAAATCAATTCTTTCTAAAAACCATTTTCAAAACCATTTTCAATACCAAAATACATAAAAAGGGTATATGGTATTTATTTACCTTTTAAAAAGATTAAGGCTTGTTAAGGAATCGAAATATCATATACTACTCACAATGGAAGAAAGGTCATTGTCACCATGTATGGTAAAAAAGAAACATTCCTTTTGTCATTTAGTAAAATTCTTTGTAGAAATAAATTCTTTTTGAAACCCATTTGAAACATTTCATCAAGATATTTTTGAATCAAAGTGCCCCATACCACATTGAACCTTTTATAGGAATTAATATTTTAAAACATTAATTTCCATAAAAATAAATCCTTAAAACCATTTTTAAACCTATGAAATTAATAAGAATAATTTATAAGAATAAATCATTAAAACATTTAAAACGATATTTTAGTTAAATAGTTCCTATCTAAATAAGAGATGTTGGAATACAAATAATTGAATAATAACATTAATAAAAGCTTAAAATATCATGTTAATTAAGATATTAATGATATAACATGTCAATGGTTAGTATATACATTATATAAAAGTGAATTTTTTTATAACAACAAATAAGGTTTAATGGAATGTAAAATTAGACAAAGTCCGTTTCAAAGAACATATCTTTAGATTAAGGACAAATTAATGAAAAAATTATGTGTAAAAAATGAGAATACGCAAAATATAAGTGGATATTATGTGTAAAGAAATCAGTATTCATTTAAACAAATTTATATCATGACATAATAAATAAGTATATTTTCAACGCAAATAATTAAAATTGGGGTAAGATGTTCTCTTACAATAATTCGACCGACTAACAACATCACATTAAAATTCATAAAATGATTTTATGAGAGGGGAAAGGATCTCTAATCACATGAACATAAAATTTACAACAATAAGGATATATAATAACATTTCCCAACATAATAAAATGGAAATTTAAAAGTCCTAAAATAAGTCATTAACTAAAAGAGTACGATGAAAGGTTCCCTTAATGATTTGGTTACTTATGTAACCTAAACCGCATGAATGGAGCACAAAATGAAGATGTAAATGCCCATAAATTGAATTATATTAAACAATAATTACAATAATGGGAAATACAGACACCATACAAATTGAAATAGTGGTAAATATACCATGAATCTCACGGGAATAAAATGTGAGATGAAACACCCTTACCGCATGTCCGAATTGAATCATTAGTTCATTAATCTCCAGAATAATAAACTGAAGATAATTTCTACTTTATTGAGATCCTTTTTGTGTTTATTATTCCTTTTATACCACTTATTACCATGTTAAAAACATTATGTAATCATTTATGTTAATAACAATCATTTTGTCGATATTTGGTACTTGAGTCAAAATGAACTTATTATAATTAAAATATGTTCATGTCGTTAAAATTACAGTATATCTAAAATGATATTCATGATTTTGATATCCTATATATCCTATATATCCATTATATATATGTATTTATAAGATTACATAACATTTGGAGGTAAGAAATGAAATGCACCGATCATGGAGATGGTAATCCATATGTACGCATGAACGATACTTTCATTTTTATTTAATATTTAATATAATGAAAAATTAATGATTAATAGTTATATAATACTTATAGTATAATATCATACATAGTTTTAGTAACACAATCCTTTATACATTCCATATATGGCATGAATGTGTCATATCACTTTGTGGGGGAGGTAGTCTGCACATCCTTAAATGAAATTATCATATTTAACCATTATAGAAACAATAAAGTTGTGATATAAATGAAAAATAAAGATGAAAAAGTAAACATAAACATAATATATATAATATATTAATACATTATCATCATAATTTCCACCATGGAAGGCTATTAGAGATATTTGAACAATCATTGTTTTGTGAGGCAGTAGTTCGTCGTCCACAGAAATAGTATGTATGTATCCATTAGATGGAGGTGTGTGGAAGTGTAGTTATAATACATCTCATAAAAAACATATTATATTAAGGATACTATTTTTGTTATAAAATAAACGAATAAGAGAGTTTAGGGGTTGGATAATTAAAATAAAGGAAAATAACATAAGATAAGATGTTACCTTTAAATTGGGTAACTCCCTTTGGTTTGAACCAAAAGGATTCCATGAAATTCCTTATGCCTAAGGTAAGTCTTTTAATAGAAAGAGAGGGATTAAGGGATATTAATTTTGAAGATTTTGAACAAGACAAGGTGATTTTGTGCTGTGAGTAACTGGTTAGAGGTGATGGCTTTTTTTAAGGGGGGAAGGGCTCTTTAGGGACGTGTGAAAACATTATTTTATTATAAACTTATTTTCAGTTTCCAAAGCTCCAAAACACATTAAATTATTATAAAATATGACTCTTGTTCTAAATAAAATCATCCAATAATAATTTGACTGGTTTTGAATTGTGTTTTAAAATTTAGAATCTCATTAATTTAAATCATTTATTAATATGGTAATCATTGCATCATCATTGTGTCATAAATTATTTTATTAATTTGATGTCTAAAAATTATAAATAAAATACTGGGATGTAGGAAATATATTTATATTTCAAATTAATATTTATATTTTAACATATAAATTATAACCCCATGTATAAATTTATTCACTAAAAGATATATTTTTGTGTTATTTTTTACTTTACATTAAATTAATTAATATAAAGTGTCATTATCACTTCTATGTGGCACCATTGGGTCCCAAAATTGACCCAAGGAAGCCCTTGGTCAGAATTATCTAATAAAATATGGTTAGTACTATATTAAATGTAATTTATTATTATTATAATATTATTTTCTTACCCATGTTTACCAGATTTACCCTTTAACTATGGTTATTAAAATATTTACTGAAGTTAATATTTATAATGTCTAAAAATAAAAGATACCTATTTACACAATTTGGAACTCCTGATTCTAAATATGGAATCCATTTTTTTAAATTTAAAACATGGTAGTGGTAGAAATTAATTTAAAAATAATTATCTTTGTCAAAACAAAAAAGTATGTTTTTAAGAAATAATAACTATCAAAGGATTGACACTTGTTTATGTCCAATTTCAAAGTGAAATTACTTCTAATGACCAAAAATGGATTAAATGGTAAAAATATAGTTTAATTAATCTTTGAAACCAATTATAAAGATAATATATCCATATAAATAAATTATATTAAAAGGTTGTTTTGAATTAAAATGCAATATTTTTCACTCTTCATTAAAAAACGAACATTATCAGAAAAATACCAAAATTTCATCCAAAGTAAATTTTGATTACCTTATTCTAAAAAAGAATATTATATTTCCAAATAGTAGATATAAATTTGACAAAAATTATATTTAAAAAGGGTTCTTCATTAAATGGAAGTAAATCAACCTTTTAAGAATATTAGAGTGTTTATGCATAAAATTGTATTCATTCACATTTTGAACTTCTAAATTTAATTAGATAAATTTAAAAAAATTAACAAAAATGCATAATTATATATTAGTTATTCCTATTCATTATTTACAATACACTGACTATGTGTTTAGTACCATTTAAAATAATAATAATATATTATTATTTTTCGGTATAACTTAACATTGTGTGTAATGTAACATTTCCAAAAAACCCATTGTTGTGTATCATGTATGCCATTGAACATGGAATCCCAATTAAATAAAAATTAATATTAAATTTGAAAATATAAATAAATATGAAAATTCCATATTCATTATTTACCTAGGATGTTACAATATTTATTTTTTTACATTGAAATAATCAATTATGAATTAATAATCTTCTTTAAAATGATAATTAATCAGGGTATTAATTATGAGATATTAAACATGTTATGTTGAGATAATTAATTGTGAATTAATTATGTGTTATAATATTTTAATATAGATAATTAATCTGGGGTTTAATTATGAGATATTTATTTGGGTTATGTTGAGGTATTTAATTTGAATTTGTTTTATTTTGAAAAATGTTTATTGAGATAATTTCTTTGAGATAATTATGTGATATTGAACTTTTTTCTTTTGAGATAACTAATTTGTGAATTAAATATATAATAATAGGTTTTTTCATGATATAATTATTTTGTGAATTAATTATGTGATATTGAGAAGGATTACATGTAATAATTAATTATATATTTCATTATGAAATGTTGAGATGGTTGTTGTGTAATTATAAATTATAGAACTAATTAAGTAAAATTGAAATGGATTTTGTGTAATGATTCAATGAATAGTAAATTAATTTATTTTTTTGATGGTTTCCTTTTGATTAGTTAATTGATAAATTAACTAGTGAAATTCATGATATTAATTAATTATTGAGTAAATTAATGTGATAGTAATTGTTAGTTAATTTTTTAGTTAAATAATTGAATTGATGTGTTTAACTATTTCTTGAGTTAGCAGTGAATGTGTTGTTTTAATGAGTTATTGAATTAATTAACATATTCGAATAATTAATTAATGAAATAATTAATGTAAGATATATTGGGAGCTAGAAATGAAATTCTATACCCATGATATATATGTATGATTGATAAACTGGTTTCTAGACAATAACTAATGCTCCAAATACTCACGGGGTGCTTGACATGGAGTTCTACACCCATTATGCATTCAAATTTTCTTTTATAGGATGGGGACTAATACTCCAAATACCAATGGGTTGAGAGGAAAGGACCAAGGCTCCAAATACTCAAGAGGGTTCTAGACATGACGTTCTATACCCATTATCTGAAATCGGACTTTAGGTCCTATTTGTTATAAGTAAATAAAATTAATTGGATTATAAAAGCCTATGTGATTTAATGATTGTGAATTGACGATGAGAAATGGTTTAGAATCCTGCACGACTGAGAAAGGTGTTGAGACACAAGTGTCTAAGGGAACTCGATGATTTTTTCGGTATAGTAAAGAATATAAAATATTGTTTTAAACACCTTATTTATTCATTCTATATATATATAGTTCATGTTAAGACTCTTATTTTTGGGGACGAGATCAAGTGGGTATCTCCATTAGGTGTCCCTTTAGAATCTGGATGGGTTTCACTATATTTATTCAATTCTTTTATTACTTTGTTATAACTACACACTGTTTAATTATATGAAATTTTATAGATTGAGCTAAACACATGTGGTTTGGACCTACTGATATTTATATCCCAGGCCCTACTCGGGGCACCATTGTACAGGGTAACCCAGTGGTCTTTACTTTTTTATAGGAACATTGATCTTGCACGTTGATGGTTTCTTATTCTTGGGAGTTATATGAAAATAACTGACCTAAAGCTCGAGATATTTGTGGAGACCACCCTTATGGCTTTGAGTCATCTCATTCTTTCTATACATTGATGTAAATCTTGTGGTTTTGTTTACTCCTATATGATATTTATCACCATGACATGCATGCATTGTGTAAAATGATATTAGCCATTTTTCATTACTCAGTAGATTATTGTTTTATATATACTTCTGATATTGTCTGAGTTTATTACCAATTTCTACCAAAAAAATATTAGGGTATAGTCACCTCAATGTCTATCCATAGACCCTAACTACATATTGATAGCTTCTAGCATATAGGGAGACATGCTTGAGGTCGTGTGGCTACCGGTTCGAGGGTAAGCTGGTTCGAGATGTTAAAACCTAAATTAGTTAAAATATAATATAATTAAACATATTTTACATTATAAAAAATTTAAAATTAAATTTATCTTTTAAAATAATTTAATAGAAAAATAAATTTTCAATAAAAATAAATACTTTTCACTATTAATAAAAAAATTAATTCTTTAAAAAAAATGAAAAAATTGAATGAAACATAATTTTGAAATTTTATTTTCAAAAAATTTGTTATTTTTTCAAAAAAAATTCTAAAAACTGATAAAAAATTAATTTTAAATTATATTCCCTACACATAATTATATAGAATTTTAGATATAATGAAAATTTCCCAAAAATATTTCTTTTTCATTCAAATGATTATTATTTTAGTTCCATTAAATATAAATTCATTTAATTTATTTTATACGTGTGGAAACCATAAAATTTTAAAATTTTCGTTAGTACTATATATACCAATCAACATAATGTTTATGTTATAATGGTCATGAATGAATTTTAATATAGTATCACATTTTATTTAACCTGAGCGTTGTGTTCATTGGATGTTATCCGAGAGATTAAATTTATTTAATGAGAAACATTTATGAATCCCTTGTTTTTTTAAATTCTCATATATTATTTTATTTTCATGTCATATGCAATATGCAATATAATGATTTTACGTTAAAATATCAATTCATTTTATTCTTCCCTTCTTAAATTTATTGTGTCTTTTTAATTTAATCATGAGATTAGTAATCTAGGGTTTCAAATTTTTAAATAATCTTCTGGAAACCCCACCTCAAAAAAATGGTTAATGTTAATTAATATTGTTATGAAATGAAGGGGAATGTGAAGTTTATCTCAAATAAAATATTATAGGTTTCATTATAGTAGAACATTGGTTCCAATTGATGATATGTACATGAAAGACAAGTTAAAATAATTATGGAGTGCAGAATAAATCATTGATCAAAAACCATCCAATGTAAAATGTTTAATGGTAATAAAATTGTCAATCGTTAGTATAAATTTTCATATACCAAACAAATAAAGAATGGGGATGATATCAATTCAACGCATACCTAGTGTATCATATGTATAATCATGTTTTTTTCATTAGGTAATTGAATACCATAGAAAATTAATTAATGTATTTTAAGTAAGTTGACATTTTTAATATGAAACTAATTTTAAAAAATCATTTTCAAGGAATGATTATAAAATAAATTTATTTGTGAAAAAACATTAAATATTTACTAAATAATATTTAAATCATTTATCGGACATGGTAGTGGAAAATTTAGTTAATGTTCTACACATGTAAACAAATATTCTAATACCCTTTTTTGTAAAAGAATAAGTGGACAAATTTTGAAAATGATAAGAATGTTCCATCAAATACATTTATTAAAATTCAATATTGTTAAAATATTCATTTGTAAATAATTTTAAAATGGTTAAAAACATTTTTGGTAAACTTTTTGGAACACATAAATTTTGATGAAAAATGGATTTCATCTAAAGGGAGAAATAAAGTCATATTTTCTATAAAACAATTTCTCAATATTTTTAATTACAAATGAGTGTGAACTAAATAATATTACATGAAAAATGTTGGTTATAACCTATTCGTAACAAAATTTATTTCATTTAATATGAAAAATAATATAAATACAACAAGTAAAACATAAATAAAAACAATATATAATAATGATGAGATTTTTCAATAAACCCATACCACATTGGTATATATTCAATCATAAGCCCCATTAAATAAATAACAGAAACTAAAAATTTAAATTAAATGATTTTAAATTGTTTTAAAATATAGCATATTAAAATTGGAAGTTTATAAACCACACAAATTAATAAATGGTGAATTTGTTATATATCTCATGGAAGTAAATGTGAGACATGAACTAATTAACTCACCTTATAATTCCTTCAAATTTTTATAAAACACATAAATAATAAATATATTTGTATAATAAATATATTATTGAACAATACTAAAATATATAATTCCATATATGATTTATTAGTAGTCTTTCATCACCTGTTTATTTACAACCCATTGTTAAAATCACTATTTTTGATGATAGTTGATTCATTTTTAAGGTCTCTATTAGTTTAGTAATGTTGGTTCTTCCAATTATATGATACCTAAATCATATCTTGTATTTTATACACAACATAATTATAATATATATTTTTTATAAATTTTTTATTATTATATATAAATTTTAAAGATATAAACTAGATTTTAATGTACATGGAAACAGTTGGTCATATATATTCATGAACAGTGATTCCATTTTTATCAAAGGATGAAATGAGAGGATAAAAAATATTATTCCCTAAATATTTATAAATTATTATTTTTTATATTTTATATTTTAATAAAATCTATACATATGAAGTGTAAATGAGGAGTTCTGGATTAATATAATTAAATTCATGGTTAAGATGAATTTAATTATTTGATTTAAAATAAAAATTTTATTTTATTAAATTATATTGATAGAATTTATTTAAATCATGATCTATTAAAGAATATAAATAACTAAATTCCTTCAAGAAGAATTTAATTAAATGATGTGTCATTGGAGAGTTTTGTGTTTTCTCAAAGTATCATTTTATTAAATAATAAAAATTATTATTATTATTATTAAGCTAGTTTTATTTAAGTAGATTGAGGTTGAGAAATATAATTAAATGGGTTGATATGGATACTTTCTTATTTAATTAAATTATGTTAAACGTAATTTAATTAAATGATGTAAAATGTGGGTTAAGTTTAATTAGTATTGTTGAGATTAATTTAATTAAATAATGTTTAACTAGGGAGTTTTGGGTTTTTTCAATGAATCGTTTTATGAAATGATAGTTATAATTCAGTAATTATTATTAAGCTTTTAATTAATTAAATTGAGGTTGATGAATTTAATTAATTGAGGTGAGATGAGAAATTTTATTTAATTAAATTTTTTTAAACATGATTTAATTTACTGATTTAAAGTGGGGTTTTATTTATTATAAATGGTTAAGTAGAATTTAATTAAATTATTTTTAAATATAGAGTTTTGTATTTTATCAATGTATTATTTTATTAACTGATTGTAACAATAATGTTTATTTTTATGATGGTTTTATTTAATTAAATTAATATTGATGAACGTAATTAATTTATGTGAAGTGGGAATTTTTATTTAATTATATTTAGATAAATATAATTTATGTAAAAGTTAGAAATAGTGGTTGTATTTAATTAAATTGAAGTTTAATAAAAATATAATTAATTGATGAGAAATAGAGTTTTTAATTTATATAAATTCAATTTTGAGAGAATTTAATTAAATAACATGTGTTAGAGAATTCATATTATTAAAAGTCATTGTGGATAATTTAATTAAATTATTTGTAAGTGGGGGTTTGTGCTTATTTAAGGTGTATAATATTAAAGGGTAATAATAATAATAAGATAGTTATTTTTATTTTTATTTTTATTTTTATTATTATTATATTAATTCTTATATTTTTAATTATAATTTTATTTTATTTAAGGGAGAAAATAAGATGAAGGTGATCCTCGCCCTCCTCATATAAGGGGCACGACACACCCATGGGGTGTCACCAATGCGCGGTGAGCCACCCTTCTCTCAGGTTCCCACTTTTCATGGCTATATCCTCCAGAATTATTCACATAATATTTTTGTCTTGTCAAGGTGGTGCGAATTATGTATCAGGACCTGTTGGGTTTTTTTTACAACCTCTGCCAAAGGGGTGGCGGTTCAGCTTGATATGGTTCACCGCCATCATATTAAGGTGCGGAGATAAATTATGTGTGCCGATATTCTTTTATTGAGGTGTGTGCAAGCAAGCAGGTCACAATTTGAGTTATGAAGCCTTGGATCAGCCAAATATTTTGAGGTAGAGTTCTAAGCATTGATTAATTAATAAAAAAAAATTCTTTGTTTTTTTTATAATGTTGACTGCAATGCTGGATTAAATTTATTATTAGGGGAATGAGTAATTAATTTTTTTAGGTTAAGATAATTAATTATAAATTAATTATCTTCTATGATATGATAATTAATCGAGATATTAATTATGTGTAATAAATTTGGATAATATTAGATAATTAATTAAGAATTTATTATGTTCTTTCATATGATAATTTATCAATGGATGAATTGTGATTAATTATTTTGGTTAATTTGAGATAATTAATGATGAATTAATTATGTGCATTAAGATGACAATTAATTGAGGTATTAGTTATGATTAATTTATTTGGTTTTGTTGAGATAATTAATTATTAATTAATTATGTATTTAGATATGTTAAATAATTGAGTGATTAATTATAAGTAATTAATTTGGATAATTTGAGATAATTAATTAAGAATTAATTATGTTCTTTAAGATGATAATTAATTGAAGGATTAATTATTAATAATTAATTATCATAAGTTGAGAAAATTAATTATGAATTAATTATGTGCATTGAGATGATAATTAATCGGCGAATTAATTATGATATATTTATTTTGTTATTTTGAAATAATTACATATGAATTAATTATGTTCTTTGAGATGATAATTAATTGGGGGTTTAATTGTGAGATATTAATTTGGCTAAGTTGAAGTAATAAATTATGTATTAAATGTCTTCTTTGAGATGATAATAAATCAGGGTAATAATAATTAGATATTAAACTGGTTAAGTTGATATAATTAATTTCGTATTAATTATGTGTTATAAGACTTTAATATAGATAATTAATCTGGGGGATTATTATGAGGTATTGATTTTTCCTACATTGAGATAATTTATTTTCAATTTAATTATTGTAAATTAAAAAAGCTACCTTGAGATCATTTATTTTTGAATCAATGAATTGATACTGAAAGTGTTTCTTTAGAGATAACTAATTAATAAATTAAATGTATAATATTGGGATATGTTTATTGAGATAATTATTTTGTGAATTAGTTATGTAATATTGAGGTGGTTATCATGTAATAATTAATTATAGATTTAGTTGGGTAATATTGATATGTTTTCTTGTTGATAATTAATTATAAAATTAATCATTTAATATTGAGATTGATTCTGTGTAATAATTAATTGTATAATTAATTATGTGATATTAAGATGGATGCCTTTTGATTATATAATTGTTAAAATAACTTGAGAAATTCATGAGATTAATTTGTGGTCAAATTAATTAATGTTATTGTAATTATAAGATAATTATTGAGTAAAATAATGGAATTGATGTTTCTAACTATTTGTTGAGTTAGTAGTGAATGAAATGGTCTTAATTAGTTATTGAATTAATGTTCAGAATCGATTAATTAATTTATGAATTAATTAAAGGAAGAGTTCTTGGGTACTGTAAATGATAGCCTACACCCATTATATATAAATATATATATATGTATGATTGATAAATGGGTTTTCAGACCAGGAATGATGCTCCCAAAACATACTAGTTGCAAGACATAGAGTTCTACACCCAGCATGTATGCAAAATCTCTTTTATGGGATAGGGACTGATGCTCCACGTACCCATGGGTTGAGAGATAATGACTGAGGCTCAAAATACTCACGAGGTTGATATAAATGATGTTCTACACCCTTTAACTGACATCATAATGTGGTTCCAATTCGTCAGAAATAAATTGAATTTTTTTTTTACGAAAGCATATGTGATTTAATGAATTGTGATTCGAATATGAGAAGTGGTTCAGACTCTGACACGACTATGAAAGGTATTGATGTACACAAGTCAGGGGAACCTGAGGATTTTAGTGGTTAAATAAATAAAATCAAATATTGTGTAAAAATACTTATATATGAATTCTATATATATAGTTCATATTTAGACTATTATTTATAGTTATTCTCTAAATTAGGTATCTCCATCATCTATCCCTTAGGAATCTAGATGGGTTACAGTTTATTTATTCAATTCTTTATTTACATCATTATACTTTCTAAAATGTTTAAATATATTGATTTTTTTATTGAGCTAAACACCAGTGGTCGTGACCTAATGAGATTTATATATCACCCCCTAAGTGGGTCACCAGTGCATTGGGGTACACAACTAAACACTACTTGATTGTAGGAACTTTGATCTTTCTTGTTGTTGGTTACCTATACACGAGAGTTAAGAGCATTGGACTGAGTGGTAGCTCAATATTCTCATAGAGATTGCTCATGTGGCTTTGAGTCTTTTCCTTATTTATGTACTAAGATGAAAATCATGTTGTTTTGTTTACTATTTTTAGAAATGTATCACCCTAACATCCATGCATTGTATATAATGGTGTTGGTCATTTTTCATTTTTCATTTGATTATTATTTTATATCTCCTTATGAAATTTTCTTTTTTTATTATCTATTTTTGTTGTGCACTTTGAATATGAGGGTATTGCCTCCCCACAGACTATCCGAGAACCTCACTACTAGTAGACAGCTTATGGTGTATGGGGAGATGCGCTTGAGGTCGTGTGGCTACCGGTTCGATGGTAAGCTGGTTTGGGACATTACAACCTAAATTATAAAAAATGTAACATAATTCAAGATATTTTACATTGTAACAAATTTATTATATAATTTATATTTTTAAATAATTTAATATAAAAAAAATTTAAAAAGAAATAAATTTATATCACTATACATAAAAAATATTAGTTTCAAAAAAATGTCAAAAATTGAATGAAATAGAATTTGGGAATATAATTTTAAATTTTTTGTAATATTTCAAATATTTTTTAAAAGAGATGAAAATTGATTTAAATTATATTCCCAATTAATAGTTATACTACCCTATAAAAAATGAATATTTCCCAAAAACATTTATTTTTCATTCAAATTATTATTATTTGATTTTAATTCAATATAAATTCATTGAATTTATATTTTACATATGAAAAAATATATATTTTTAAAATATTATATAGTACTATATATAACCATAAACATTATGTTTCACTTATAATGGTCATAAAAATATTTCAATACAGTATCACATTTCATTTAACCTGAGTTTTGTGTATGTTTGATGATATCTTAGAGATTATATTTATTTTAAAAGAAACAATTATGGAACCATTAGTTTGTTATATTCTCATCTATTCATATATTTTCATGTCATGTACACTATGAAATATGATTTTTTTACTTTAAGATATCAATTTATTTTTTTATACAATTTTTAAATGAATTATTTCTCTACAGTATAATCAAAATATTAGTAATATATGGTTAGAAATTTCAATATAAACTTTTAGAAACCCCATATAATAATAATGGTTAATAAATATTAATATTGTTATGAAATTAAGGGGATTGTGAAGTTTATCTCAAATAACTCATAATAGGATTCCAAATAGGTGGACATTGGTTGGAATTGATGATATTGACATGGAGGACAAGTGAAAATAATTATGCAAAGTGGATTATATAATTGATCAAAAACCATCAAATGTAAAATCAGGAATGGTAATATAATTGTTCTCCTTAGTAAAAATGGTCATAAACCATACAAATAAATAATGGGGATGATATAAACTCTACGCATACCCAGTGTATCATTTGTAAAATAATGTTTCTTTCACGAGGGAATTGAATACAATAAAATCCCCTTACTTTTTTTTTGAAATTAACATTTTCAATTTGAAACTTGTTTTAAAACATAAATTTCCTGGAATAATTTGAAAATAAATTGAATTGAATTTTTTTTAATATTTATAAAACAATATTTATAACATTTATTGGTCATGGTTGTTGAAAATTTATTTCACGTTGTAAAAAATAAAACAAATATTCCAATAACATTTTCAGTAAAAGAATAAGAGGACTATTTTTGAAAATGACAAGAATATTCTGCAAAATTAATAAATTAAAATTCAACATGGGTAAAATTATTATTTATAAATAATTTGGAAATGGTTAAAAACATTTTTGTATACATTTTAGAACACATATATTTTGGTGAAAAATGATTTTTTACTAAAGAGATAAATACATTCATATTTTCATTAAAATCATTCTCAATATTTGAAGCAAAAATGAGTGTGTACTAATTATTATTACATGTGAAATATTAGTAATAACTTTTGGGTAACAAAATTTAGTTCCTTTAATATTATATATCTTATAAATATTTCAAGGTAAACATAAATAATGACAATATATAATATTGAGGAGATTTTTCAACAAACCCGTACAACATTGGTAAATTTTGAATCATAATCCCCATGAAAGAAATAAAAAAAACTAAATTGTTAAATTAAATGAATTTTAATTTATTCAAAATATAAATTTTTAAAATTGGAAGTATATAAACCAAAAAAATTAATAAATGGTGAATGTGGAATAAATCTCATGAATGTAAATGTAAGACATGAAACCCTTACCTCATGTTCCACATTCGTAACATCTTAATAAAACAACTAAATAATAAATATATGTGTATTTTAAATCTTTTATTGAAAGATACCAAATAATCTAATTCCATATATGATTTACTGGTATTTTTTTATCCCCAATTTATTTAACAACCTTTGTTAAAATCATTTTTTCGTGTGATAATTGCTTCCGTTTTCATGTGTGTATTGGTTTAGAAATGTTTGGCCCTTTTAATTTCATGATACTTAAATAATATCTTGTATTTAATAAACTATATAAATATAATATATATTAATTATAAATTTTTTATTGTTATATATATATTTAATAGATATAAAATGGATTTCATCGCTCATGGAAACGTTATGTCACACTTATGCATGAATTATGAGTCCATTCTTATCAAAGGATGGACCAAAAGGATAAAACATATTAATAAATAAATATTGGTAAGATAATATTATATATATATAATTATTATTAATAAAATCTATACATATTACAATCTTTGTAAAAAAATTAAAAATACTTTACATTGATACATAGAGGTAGTAGTCAACACATATGTACAAGACACGTTATTTAATTCCAAAGGATTTTGAATGTAAAAAGTTATATCTGAATTTATATTTAAAATATATATTTTATATCATATATATTACATATATTAAATAAATTAATCTTTAATGATTTTTATTTAATGTGATTGGTAAAAACAAATCAATTCCCTTCATGAGGTGGTAGTCTACCGTACACATGAGGGGTGATTTTATCTCAGTGTATAATAGAATGTAAGAAGGAGTATGTTAAGTTTTATTTATTTAAGTATAATAAATTCTTTGATATAATATCCTTATGTGAAAATCATCATTATATCTTTCCTTTATAGGTTGGTAGTAAAACAAAATACCTCAGTTCACGGGGTGGTAGTATACCGTACCTAAGTTTGATGGTTTCCTTTTCCATTTGATACAATTAGAGATGGATCATGGTTATTATAATAAAATAATCACATCTTAGTTTATAATATACAGTATTTGTATTATATTATCATACATTAGGAATTTATGATGGACATGGATGAATAAATATATCATTTACACTTTTTTAATAATTTTAGCTCTAATTTGGGGAGACTCTAGGATTTAACCAAAATAATATATATAAGTATTTAATAATATATATATATAAGGTATATATAATGGGTTTAAGTAATTATGGTATTTATTTTTTAGTTTATTTTATTAAACAAACTTATTTTGAAATGTGAATAGTTGAGGATTGTGGGCGACCTTTTAAAAATGTGGGATATGATATACATTGAATATTTATAAAGATAAAGTCATACCAAAATTTTTATCATTCCAAAATCATAAAAATTGGTAATTATATATATTTATATGTTTTAAGGTATATGTATGTCATGAAAATCATATTTGTACATGTTTTATGTCATTTCAAACCCTTCTCTTCTTTGATTAACCCTCGATCGACCCATTGCAACATTAATATTGGAAAATAATTTTTTATAGTTTTTACTATAAATTACAGTTAGAAAATATGTTTCAATTATTATATAGTAATTTTTATTTTTAATATAAATAAGGAATAATTGTTCAATTTTAAATTCATATAATTTGTACTTTTAATTAAAATTTATGTGAAGATCTCATAAAAGAGATTTTTTCTAAAGAGAGAATTCACATAGGTATTAAGTGATCGAATATAAATATTAAATATGAAAATTATTTTAATGTCATAAATTAGATAATTATAATATAAGTGGAATAATTTTACTTTAAAATTAATTTAATGTAAAATTTAATATTTTAAATAAATTAAATGAAATTCCAAATTTCCATAAAAGTCATTCTATTCTAATATCTATCAAAGAATTAATATTTTAATCAAAAACTAATAAATTCATGAAAGGATATTTTTGAAATGTATAATTAATTAATTTTTTACTAAATTAAAATACAATTTCATTGCACTAGTGATTATTTGTTTCCAATCAATATATGACCATTGATTTTGTTTTATACTTGTTCAAAACATATAATTTTCATATTATAGTAGGTATTATTCACATCATCCTACATAATAGTCATGTTATAATGGTCATAATAATATTTTAAAAGAGTCTCTCATTTTTTTAAAATATGGCGGTGAATACATTCTAAGATATTGAATAGAATGAATTTATTTAAAAGGATATAAATAATAATTTCTATAGATGTTACATTCTCACATAATCTCATTTTTTCAAAAACTAATATGATATCAAATATTCTATTATTCTTTTTAAATATTGTGGGCTTACATACACACAAATAAAATAATATTGAAACATTTTAGGGTATTTCAATTGATTACTCTTGGAGTAAGGTATTATAGGTTGTTTTATGATAATATTTTTATTACAAACATGATGGTATCTATTATAACAAAATATTTGACTTATATTACCATACTAAATTGTAAATCTCAAAAATCATTCCCCTAATTTTTTATCACCCCTAACTCTCCCAGTCTATCGTTTTCTATCAGTTCACATGTCTTGTATGTAGGAATAATTGAACAAATAACTTTATTTAATTTTTATTATATTATATAATTTTTATATATAATTTATTTTGTAATAAAAAATTTCATTGATGAAATTGATATAAACACATATCTTTTATTATCTAACCAGTTCAAATCCATTTCTCTAAAACAAATTTACACCCACTAGACACAACAAGACAATATATAATCTACCAGGTAAATAGTAAAATATCCATGACAACAATCATCATGAAATATATTCATGTAATTATACATATTATATGTTTGGGTACGTTATTTTATTTTTCATATATGGCATATCTAATAATAAACACATTACTTATAATTTAAATATAGGGATAAAATATTATGGAAGTACTGAATTAATAAAACATCATTTAAAATTATTCATAATTCATTTTAAAATAAATCAAGAGCTCTTAATAAATATTTTAAAACATTTAAATATTTATTTTTTAAATTAAAATTTCAATAATAAATCAAAAATGAATTAAATTGTATGTATATTTGATCTTATTTGGAATACATCTTTTTTTACTATATTTCATTTTAATAATTGTTATTTGAATTTATTTAGAGAATATAAAAAATTTATTATGAATACTGACTCCAAATTAATCAAATACTAAATATCTAATTTTTGGAAATAATTTGTTTTAATTGACTTTTTAATAAAAATAATATTCGAGTACAAAATGTCACATTGAATATTATTATCAAGAATAATTATTTATATTTAATTGAATTAAATTCATATTCATCTAGGATAATAATAAATAATGAAAATGCAACAACCAATATCATTAAAGTAATCATAATCAAAGATAAGTATATTAATAAATGGAACATGAAAATACAAATATTTTTTAAATAATTCGATAATATTAGTCTCTATAAAAATATGTGGAAATAAAATAATGGAATATCGTAAACTTATTTGAAATAGAAAATCATGAAAAGGATATCGAGATTATTTATTTACACAATGATGATGATATTAAAAATAATTATTCATTACATTCATTAATACTAAAACAAATATGAATTGTTGAAAATTATTCAAAAACGTTGTTGTGAATATATAACATGATATGTTTTTTATGTAATAAGATTTACTATTTACAAGATATAAATCTTCATAAAGGGGTTTCATTTTAATGATTCAAATAGCCATATCATAATGTCTCAATGATAGTTAAAAATAAATATATTTCTAGTGTTACCATTTGAAATGTAAATCTGAAAAAAAACTATTTATAAATCATAGTTTCATTTCATGTAATCTTATGATTATAATATTAGGAACCATTTTTTTTATATCCTTAATGACTACATTTTCTTCATTTTCATTGTTATTAATTCTATGATATGAAACTTATTCTTTTTATGATGTTACATTTTCTTCATTTTAATTCATCTATCCACTACTAACCTTATCTTACCAAATCACCAATATGAGAGGTTCATTAATTTACTAATTAATTTTATTGTATTCATCCACAATAGAATGTATTGTTTTTAATAATTATGTTATATTATAAAAATGAAATATATGAAAATTTATTTTTCAAATTATTGGATAAAAAATAATTTTATTGTTATGATATCCCATAGAATATTTTGATGATATCTCATTATCATTAAAAAATATGTTAATCATATTTTTTATTGAATGTAGTGTTTTATTAACTCGTTATGATTATCTTCCACATATATTAATATAACTTTAAGGGAAAATGATTTGGTTATATTATTTTTCCAATATTTTTATAATTTTTTCTAAAATATATATTTTAATCTAATATGGGATATAAGTGATTTGTGTTAAAAACTATTTTTCTATCGAAATATATAATAACAGATACTAATATCTCCCTCATTTATAAACATCCTCATTAAAACATGAGTTCATTAATCCTAAAATTGTTAGAACATGGGGAATTTTTCATATATAAAGATTTAAAATGCTCTCCAAATATCAAATTCTATTAATATTTGTGTAATTCTTCATATTTTGTGTGATATATTTGAATTTATTCATCATTCCTTGATGTATATATCATTTGATTAACAAATAAATTTTTTATTTATGTAATTAATTATTCATCTTGATATCAAGTGTGAGGTTTTAATCATGAAATTTTATCATATAAACCTGTACAAATAATTATTATATACTGAATAAAAATAATCAGTATTTAGTAAATATGATCATAAAATAAAAATATTAATGAATAAAATGTAAAACTGTGAAGCATTTTCGGACATTTTACATCCTCCAAAAAATAGTTCCAAAATTAATTGGAGGAATTTTTATTGACTATAATATTTATATATAATTTAACATGAATCTATTTTATATTAAAGAAAAATACTCCTCTCAAAAGGCCTCAAAATCAAAAACATTATTCCCCTATCACGTATCAATTTTATTGAATTTTATTTTCTAAATATGGGTAAGAAGAAGATTATGTATTATATTTTATTAAATAATTTAGAATTAAATATAGTAAATTTATTTGAAAATTATAATGTAATATTATATTGATTCAATGATATAAGATTTCTATTCTATTACATTTATCTTTAGGTTATAATATTGTATTCCCTCTTGTTATTATGAACTCAATGCTAGTCACATAAAATTATCTCCAGTACAAGTATCAGTGCTTTAATATAACAACATAACTAAACATTATATACTCCCATGTAATGTATATTTTTAATAATGATACTATCATAGAAACTATATTGATACAATGGATTACCATTAATAATAAAAATACTAAAAAAAATTGATTATTAGTCAAAAACCATCAAGAAAAATTATATTCCCATGGAGATACTTGTTCCATCATAAACTAAAACCTCTATAATTATATAACTCCATCATTTAAATGATAATTAAATAGTGATAATAATTTAATTATAAAAATATAAATGAATATAATGATATAATTAAATTATTTTGGGTCTATGATAAAGGCCACCTAAACATATCCCCACACTACTAGAACACAATGAAATAATATTATTGATCAAAATAATTTGTTAATTATAAGATAAAACCAAGGATTACATATATAGCCCTGTTCACATGAGTTAATTAGTGCCAGTTTTCTATAAATGAAAAATTCAAAATACATGATATAAAATTGAAAAAATCAAATAAAATGGAAATAATATATAATATATAAAACATTTCTTACATTGGTTACATTTTTCAGTTTATATCACATCCATACATATATAGGAAACACCATCTCAAAAGTAAATTCAGTATTTTTATTCAACACATTATAGATTGAATTTGGAGTTTTTGATCTATTATTTATGAATCTAATGTATCATTATCTTCAACTACAATTCATAGTCTATATTTAATGTGATATTAATTATTTACATCTCTTAATTGATCGTGAGGGGATGAGGGGTTCATGTTTCATGAATCATCAAAGGAAACCCCTAATCCTATAACCCAAGTATTCACATGACAAGATTTGTTTTGTTTTTGTAGTGTAGATAGACGAAAAACTATTAGAACGGTATCAAGGAATGAACCTCTAAAATGGTTTCCCTAAAAAGAATCATCACATAGTTCTGATCCTCAAAGTGGACATTGCCCTTGAATATCATTGGAAATCTAGCTTCTATAGCCTTAGATATAAGTTTGTATTTATAAATATCCCATTTCATAAAAAAATGGAAAATAAATACAAGAGATAAAAGAACACATTAACTAATATTTATCAATATATATCTAAATGAATAATCATACTAGGGAGATATTCTTTTTAATGAATAAAATATATAGAATAGATGTTCAGTAGTTGGTAAAACATACACCATGAGTCCAAAAAAATGAAAACTAGATACTTTTATTATTATGAAATGGCTGTTATAAACCCATATAATCGCCATATTGTAAATATCCACTACTATGATTTTCCATTTCCATAATTTAAAAACATTTGAAAGAATAAATATATTATAATATGATCTAAATACAAAGATTGGTATCATATATGGTTTATGTAATACAATTCCACTTAGATACCACCAATAATTTAATGATCTACCCTTTTAGATTATTAGATTCATGATTGTAATTAATAAATTATATGAATGTATTCATTAAATATTTATAGTAATTAAAAATAATATGACTAAAAATTATTAGTATAAATCAGAGACATAAAAATAAACATTTTATAATAACTAACCATTAGAGAATCATACACATCTAAGATTTCAGGAACACAATGTCATTGTATTAACATATGAGCTAATGGAAAATTTGTGTGTGTACACAACCAATAAAGTGGATATGACATGGATAAGTGGAATTGAAAGACATATTCTAGGAAACCTCACCCAAATAACTACTACAGAATATATGACATTCCTAATTACTGTGGTGTTTCAAATCCACAGAACACTGACCGTCAATAAATGTCAATATTAACTAGTTATTATAGCCTATTATAAATAGAATTATTATAACTATAATTACCCAATTACATATTTGTGTTCCCATATTACAATTCCATTTATAAAATAACAAATTATATTTTAATGGGTGTGCATAAAAATGATAACTATATAATTCGGTTATTTATATTCAATTTATGATTATAAATCCATTTATCATCTCAATGATTTTGAAACTAGTTAAAAACTGATTCATAAAATCAATACTTTATACTCTTATAAAATAGTTATATTTAATTTAAAACCCCATTAATAATCATTCCCTAAATGTATGTTTCATTAATTAATAAGTATTAAAGGAAAATACAACATTTTAATTACCTAAAACCCTTAGCACTCAAATATGATGGGAATATATATATAATGTGTAAAAGGATTATAAATATTATTTTAAAGTTATAAACACTCTATAATTCATAATAACATCATCAAAAAGAATCCAAAGGAAACCACAACCAAGGAGGAGTTTGGAAACCCTAAAATAGAGGGAGGAAAATTTATGAAGAACAATGTGATGTACGCACTTTTATGAATCATTGAGGATATATGATAAATTTCACATAAAAAATGAAATACATAATAAATAAAAAGGGAATAAATATGTTTGAGAGGTTCCATGTTATAATTTTTTTTTGAAAAAATTGATCAATACGTTAAATTTAAACAAGTTATTGTAAGCATTTCATATTTTAATTTTTGATGGATGATTTCAATATACAACTCCAATATTTTCCAAACAATTATCCAACCATGAAATTATTCATTGACTCATTTTGTCACAGTAATATTTTTCTGAAAAGGTTAGTATATCATACACTAAGGGTTGGAAAAAACTATAAATGATAAAGAAATTTTATAGTGTTTCTGCATGGCTCATGCTAGAAATTATCTTATAAAGAATATAGTATTTATAAATACATTTTCACAAATATTAAAAAATATAAATTTAATAATTGATAGGAAAATATAATTTATACATGAAGATGACATCATGTTTGTGATAATTATTTTCACCATATAATTTGAATCCAATGAATGTCAACTCAAATAGAGATCAATAATTAAATGAGTCTATTTTTTTCACATATAATATTCATCCATCTGATCTCACTTATGAATATGATCTCTGTTATAATAAAATATGAACTAATCAAATTTCTTTTCTTTGAATAATCAGATCAATGGTGTTAACAATTCTAATTGGTCAATAATTAACCAAGGATCTATTTTCTAATTTAATCTCACCTATTTCATCATATATGATAGATAAAGTTATTATCTAATTAAGAGATAATAATGGAATAAAAAAATTATTATTTGATAATTTGGAATTTCAAAATTTTCAGTATCCTTCTTGACACAAATAATGAACTAAAATGGATTTTTAGCACTCAAAGTGAGTATTCACTATATGCATAGTTTTTAAGACATAAATGATGTGACATACTCAAAAGAACACAGTCACTAACTGAAATATATAGGGAATTAATCCATTAGTATTCATAATATTTATGATGACTCGATTCCATTTCCATACAATGTCTAATTAAGAAAAATATTCCAAGCCATCTCTTGGATGTTGAATGGTATTACCTAAGAGATTTCATTTACATATATTCAACCTGAAGGTGAATTTCATATGATAATCAAGAGATATTTTAATTGTTTCATACATATTGAATATTTTTAATTGCAATTATTACCAAAATAACCCAGTAATTAACAGGTATCCAAAATACATCAAACGTTTTTTGAATTATTTCTATTTAATATCTCACACACAACATCAGATCAAAATTGTCTAATGGGAATGGGCTAGTATATCCCTATTAACATGTGATGGAGATGTTGAAGTAAAATTATTTCACATCAGGTGAACCATTTTTGTTTCTAATGAAAATGTCACATTATTGGTAGAAAAAAATGGACCAAAATTAACTCGGTTGTCTATCACTATTTTCCTCTGAAAAACAATCAATAGTTAAATGACTTCATATCAGGTTCTCCATTTTATCTTTTCATAGAAAATTTTAGTGGTTCCCACATCCATAACTGAGTATGGACCTACATCCCAATGGTAGGAGGTCAATTGGGGTTTTATAAAAAAACATGAACAAAAGCACTTGCATTGGTAGAGAGGATAGAATTTAAGTCTCAAGACACTGTTTTTAGATGAATTTTTTACTCCTCTAGGAATCTCTTATAAATTTAAGTTATGTTCCATAATCTCTTCCTAATCCTGATATTGAACCATATAGCATAACAAAAATATCAAGTATTTACCCTTTCATTTGTATATGTGGTCTATTTATAATATGATCTATATACACCTAAGGTTCATTATCCATTTCTATTTAAGTGGGAATCCTCTTATATATTTAGTCCATATAACCAAAAAATACGAATTTTTCTATCATCTAGGGAGTTGATTGATATCCTAATGATGGAATTGAACTACATTCAGAATCCCTACATATCTTGTTTATAATTGGAATCAAATTCCAAATATTTCATTTGACCCAAAATTTTTATCATTATGTGGAAATGATGAATATGGGGACACTTAAATTCTGGGATCTTAGAATAAACCCCAGGAAGGCTTCTTATAAATCCTTATTATCGATGGAATTAGAGACATTGTTGTTTAATCACACCCTTGGGAAATATCATGAGGATGATTCCATTTAATGGGGGACGTCTTAACATACAACTAAATGGGAATTACACTCTGAAGTAAACCTAGGTTATAGATGTTCATGATATAAGTTATATGAATATTTTACATCCCTATGTCCTCATAACCCTTTCACGGTGTGAGAAATAAAGAGTTGAAAGGAATCAGTCTCACTATATATAAATGTAGGGCATATTCCTTGGAAATGCCCTATTAGATGACTGATGGGGAACTCATTACTTGGTAAATATGTTCTATGTATCATGGTTATCCATGTTATCAAACTCATAATTATTAAGTTGGATTATCTATCTTCTAATGGATGAGAAAAAATGATAATCCCATGAGTGAGATTGGATCCTGAAGGTAAATGTCAATGATATGGAGGTACATTCACAAAGGTGGGTTTCCATTAGATCTCATGACATATGAAGGAATCCAATGTATTCTATCTATAGAATGAACCAGAGTTATAATCTTTTACATATCTTCTCAATCCACTAATGGATGAGGAAAAATAGTAATCCCATGTGAGAGATTGGATTATGATGTTTTGAATGTCAGAGATATTGAGGAACATATATATATATATGGGTTCCAATTTGAGCTCATTCTATAGTATATAATCTACAATATCATGGTTAGTTTAGTTTTGGGTATCCACAAACATATCCACTATATATGGTGAACATTTCATGAGATGTAAGCCTAATGTTTCTTGATTATCTTTTTAACATCTCCTAATAATCTTTATAACTTTTCTATGGTGCCTACATAATATGTTTGATGATGTTTGCACATGTCTCGGTTCCCTAGAAGACATGTACAAAGACAATAGTGTGATATAGTTGACTTTTTTGAAGAAAATTTCACAATATTAATTTCATGTATCATGGATATTGTAGGATCAAGGATGACATGTATTTATGGTGTCTCAGGAACCTATTAGACATATATGGAGGGTGTCGCGTGAACTATATCACTTAACCAGTGGACATAACATGGAAGAGTCAGACATGTCACCAAGGAATCATAATATTTTAATAACATGTCTAGGCGGATTTTGTATGATAAAAAAACATTTCATGGTTCTATCGAATGAATTGGATGACATGTCTTTGTATTTCTGCAAGAATTTGGATGCATGTACTGGTTATATCACGAGAACAAGCTAAAATACCCTAGCATCTCTACATAAATGTGGCAACATGTCTAGAGGACATCATAGGATTTGGATATAAATATAGGTGGAATTCATAAGACATGGGTTATAGTCTGGGATAACATCAGTAGATTTTCATGACATGTCGAAGGGACATATCATGATCCACATGACATGTTAAGGGAGTGTCTAATGACATGGGATACATCACCATGTGTTGTCCCATTATCTATGTAGGTATGGTGAAGTAAATGAAGATCAACATATCTATATTCCTATAATTACCCCATATTTATAGTCTTTATTCCACCATTTATCTGATATGTGCCTCACGTTTCATCCTGTTATTGAATTTTTTGTTTTGTGAGACTCAACTGACATGTTGTACCTCCTTCATATTATCTAGTTGACATACTATGATCCAATTAAGTGGTCGATAGATTGGTCACATGAATATAATACTCATTCATAATGATCCCTCAAGCCATTACCCAGATTTTACCTTGTGGAATACCTTTCTAATCTTGTGACTAGATTATCCGGGAAGTCTTATTGTGTTCTCCATGCTATTTTTTGTTGGGATCAAGATCCATCATCCAACTTGTTTTGTGATGGGGGGGAGGGGTTATAGGCCTCTCCTCCCTAGTAATACAATTCTATGTGTTTATCATTTCTTTTGGATATGAGCTGGAGTTAGTTGAGGGATTTTGGTGTCATTTACATGACATGATCTCGTCATTGGTCATTCATGGTGATGCATGATTGAAGTGACCACTATAATTTCATGTTATTTCCTAGTTCGTTGTACCTGGAATAATCTTGTGAATTTCTCTTAAAGATAATGATATGTAAATTGGATTCAATATGGTCAAGCCGATATGTGTAGGGGTTTTTGTAATATCAGGATAACTGTTGAAAGGATCCATCATAAAAAAATGTCATCGTTCGGGTTCTTCAATAGAAAAAGGTTTCTTGATAAGGGGCCCTCTATGGTATCAAGAATAATGTTCTAAGGTACCCAAAAATATCATGTTGGCTTTTTGAGGGCTCCTCGCATGACAAAGGGTGATCAACTGAAGTGTATGATCCCTTTCTCATAAAGTACAACAAACAGTCTCTGTGTAAGAATCATCCAACATTCCCCTTGTTATTTCCTTATATATTGTAAAAGGATTTGAGATCATGCATAGTCATTCGATTGATGTCAATGAAAACAACTCTTCAGTTCTATAAGGTTGTTCAGGTTAAATAATGGGTCGTTTAGTTATAGATGTTCATTATTATGGACAACCCCTTTACTTGTTAAAGGAGTCATATTGTTAGCACATAATGGAATGTACATGTGTGATACACCTTTAAATATGACTATTATATGAGTACATTCACTTGTTTGATACGGTGGTCATGTTTTTAGGGCCTTCACAATGTATTTGGGATCGTATGATCACATCACATTAATATCCACACAGCTCTTCATCACATGATTCTTCCTCAATTATCCTCTTATATTTTACAAAGGGGTCTTATATGACTTTCAAGAATCCAATGACTGATGTTTTATGTGATCAGAATAGATTTTTTTGGATCCTTCTCATGATCCACAATGATCTTATTGTTGCCTCTCTGTTAATAGGGTGTATTATCAAACAAAGCCATCATTTTCAACATCTAATTATGAAATACACATGAACCATTCTCCAGACCTTCTGAGGGTCACTTGATAAACTTTCTGTATAAATGTTACACAATCCGCATGAGTATATCTCCTTCAATTTCTCTTTTGTATAGAAAATAATACCCATGCTTTTGGTATTTATTCCCTTCAGGAATATCCTAATCCCATTTGCTCGGTGGAAAACATAAACAACATCCCAATGAGTGATTTATGTGATGAAATGTACTCAGTATTGATTAAAGTAATTTTTTAACTATGTTTTTGGTCTATTAATAATTTGACTCTTGGAAGATGATTGGTCTCTCATGATATTTTTTGTATTCCATTTTGATTCTTATAAAAAGGGGAGAAAGAGTAGATCATTCCTTGAAAAAATTAAAATTAAATATCTCTTATGATCCACCTCATCACATGATCCCTTCTCAAGGCCTCATCAAAAGGTCCTATTCACAATACCTCTTTCAGAGACCCAACTAAGAGATCTTTTCCTCAGAGATTAGTGTGGTATTGTTTCATATTTATAACTTCGATCTCGTTCTATATACATGGTTTTCCCTTACACTCAATCAATCAAATTATGAATCAATTCTCAAGAATTTCTTGAACCATAACCTAGTTCCTTATTCATATATATTTCATGTAGGATTGGTAGTATCCCTTGGTTTATTAGTGTAAATAATAGTTCATTAATAAATTAGCATGACCATATAATGTCCATGCTATCTAAAGTCTTATATCATGCCACATAGTGGATCAATTAGCCATAATTCATGGGATATAAGATATCTCTGTGGGTTATGTGGTTCACAAGACCTGTATTTGTTCAGGTGATCGTGACCCCATTCAAGGATCATGTGATTTACATGATGATTCCACATTCATGAAAATACTTTGACTAGATTTATCTCATTTTAAATATATACTTAATACTAGTATACTAATGGATTACAGTTCTTTATATCATCCACTACGACTATTAAATGTTCCATGATTGTAAGGAATCCTAATTGTTACCTATAATACATTGTACAGTCAAAAAATGAGGATATGAAGAGGCTAATTTCATCAAAACACTATAACTAACCCCTATCATACTTGAATCATTTATATAGATTTGGATTGTTGTATTATATTTTATTCCGCTCTCTTGACTATGTCATTATGTATCAATGGTTTTTATCATACTATTATTATGATTATGTGATGATTCTTGAGGGAATTTAATTGTTCATGGTATAGTCACATGGGTTATCTTATATTTTAGAAAAACACCTCAGATTTTGGATGGTTGTGATTTCACCCACTACCCCATTTTTTAGAGTAATTCAACCATATGATTCTCTTCCATGAATAAACTGAAAAGTGGATGTATCATGAAATGGGACCAGTAACCTAGTTGAATTTTGGTTATGAATCAGAATTTTCATTTTTTGTAAGATATTTCTAATCAATGTTTTCTAAACAGATACATGTTATTCAACATTGAGAGGTTGTATGGATTTATTAATTAAACTTATGTGCTGAATAAGATCACCATAAAGAACTAAATAGATATTGTTCCCCATCACAAATTCATTCCATCTATCCCAAACCAATGTTGGAATCATCCTTTGGGATTTCTATCAACTAAGCCTAATATTTCAAGATGGGTTGATTTATGACAACATACATCATTCCACAGATATATGGGATGATGCTTCACAAACCCCAAAATTTTATTTGAAATTTTTTTATTGTGAAAGGGATGATAAATAAGGATTTTAATATATGCTACTATATGTCATTTCAATATTAGGTCAAAATTATTCACTACCATAGTGAATTTTAGCCAATATTTTATACCACATCACTGATTCCATTACTAGACATTTTATGATAGTACATGATTGTATTATGAAATCCTTGAAGTGGGGGTAGTATATCTAATGGGGTTACCATGTTATAAAAGATATATCCATATGAAATAGTTTTGACGGTTTCATATCCATATTGTTGAAATGGTGTTTATTCCCAATTAGTGATGCTCGCCTAGAAATTCATGTAATCATTTATGAGATGATATCTCATTTAAAATAGAGGATACCTCGAAATTTAGGGAAAAAAATTAATTTCTCTACTACCAACTCATTTAATATTTCAACAATTCATTATTTTATAAAGGATATGTAGAACATTTAGTTTTTATTTTTCTTGATATATAAGCATATCCACTGCTATGATTACCATAACCAAATTAATATCACTAATTCATCACTATATACTAGGGTTCTGAATATTTATGGGGTTGAGGTGATGCTTCAAGGACTTGTAAAGGTTGCTCACATGATAAGTTAGTTGGAACAATTTAATTTTATTCCTCATCCTCTAATGATTGGGCCAACTATTGAGAGTGGAATGGATCTCTTGGTGAATGGTTGTACAATATCAACCTTTTAAATGGGGTAATATTAATCCATAACAATAAAATGAATATTTAATAACCATATATTAATTTTCAATTAACCATCAATTTCTATTTCATTCAATGTTTTTCTCCACATCCCTCAATTATTATGCATGGAGAAGGAAATCCGGGGATTATTATCCAACTTTGGATGATATTTGTAAGGGAAGATACAAACACCGAGTTTATCCTACATCCTATAAAAAATATTATATTATTATCTCACAATTATTCCCATTAATGGGTAGAGGATAACCTAGGATATGTATTAGATATTGTGGTCATTCCAGTGCACAATCCATGTTCTTTAAATTCCCACAGTCATGTGGAAAGAATGGAATTTGTTCAATATTTGAGTGATCCATTGGGGAGTAATCCTCCCCCTTGTGATGACCACACTATAATTTGGCGGAAAAATTTATTATGATCCTCATTCAATATAATTGATGGTTGATGTATCATTTGAGGGAATAATATATGGAATATACACTCTTTTTTCATCATTCGCTCAATAAATAATTTCACCTTATTATGTACCACATCAAGCATTTGTAGAGAAAAAACATTAATTTGGACAATATGGAATTAGAATCACACCATGTTCAGTAAGACTCCCTATTAAACATTTCATTAGCAAGAGGAATTCCTTAGCTATCTTTTTCATGAATTACGGCTTAGTGGATTTGATCTCCTACCACTATATTACATTTTGAGAAAAAAATTCATACATTGAAACATTTGGCTACATGAGAGAGGGGATTCCATGATTTTAGTGATGTTAGTCCCCTTGATGAACAAATACCTTAATCTACTAAGATGATGGAATATTTTCCTCATATATTATCAGATATGCATGCCAAAATGGATGTCTTGATCACAAATATATTGTGTTTTTTGGAGATGATATCTCTTTCAAAGTCTAATCTCTAATATTTAGTATCCTCATTAATAAATAATTAAAATATATATGATGGGTTGTCTTCAATCATTGAGGCTCTTCATCCCTGGACATCATTAGAAGAAAAATGAAAGACAATGGTTCAGCGCCCAATCGATGCTTCTCGAAAGACTATAACTGAGAATGATAATTCAAATGCTCAAATATTAATACAGTTGAATCACCAATGTAGTCATTTTTTCTAAAATTCATGGATGGAATCCAGAATGTGGATATTAATATTTTTATCTATGTTATGAATGAAATAATCTTCTAATTTTTATATATCACTTTCTATTTTTCATTAATTCATGATTTTAATTTATTTTTCCTATCACATATAACATCACTGATGCCATTCAATTTTATAATATTACGAACACAAAAACTCAATGATCTGAATTAATAAATCATTAAATATTTTTCTTTTATAATTTTTTTGAATTTCCATGAACTTGAGATTCATTATTCATATATCGCTTCCAATTTTGTTGATATCACATTATTCAATGGATAATTTGGTTAATATATATTTCCTTTAGGGGAAGTACTTTATATTTTTTGATGTTAGGGGAAATATTTAGCATAATATTATTATTTATAATTAATAATGGTGGAATCCAAAATAATTATATATAGTTATTCTTATTGCAGCATATTTTTCATAAGAATAATTTTGGGGAAGTCTTAGTGGGTGTGGAATTAGATTCTTCCATGCCTACCCACATATGATTTTTCGAACTAATAGGTTCAGTGAAGTATTTATTTTACGAGTTCTCAATATTTTATGGAACCCAAAATATGAATGTCTAGTTAGAAGAGATATAAACATTACCTAGGGTTCCCTTATTTGTTATTCAACATGGAAAGAATTGTGTTTTACATCATTTGGATATTATATAGTATAATAATATTGTCCATTTTTTGGCCTTAGGTTAGGTACTTCCTAAATCATACATTCTATTATAGTATTTTTAGATTCTTTTATCTTGATCTTTTTGTTCCCGTTAACATATATTTCAATGTCTTGTTTTCATATTTCATTTTAATGTCATGTAGTAATGAAATCATCCATGAAAGTTAACATTATTTGGTATATATGTCTTATATGTAGTTTTTTGTCATACGGTAAAGGTAAATTTTTTGAATTTAAACATTATGTGGTATGGATTTATTCAATGTATTTATATTTCATCCAAATAAGAATTATTTGGTGATGTTTAACATCATGTGGTATGGAAATAAATATTTTATGTATTTTAATGTCTTGCTGATATGGCATTGAATTATATTCAATATAAATACGTCATTCAATGCATTAAAATACTTTTTTAGTTTATTTTTTTTCTATCACAAACTAATTTATGAATGTGGAATATGTGGAAGAAATGCTTTGGGTGACCCAAAACACCCTATGGTGTTGAATTCCTATGTAGTGTTTCTATGTCTCCAGAGGAATGGATATCTGTTCCTATAACTAGGAGGGCATATTATTGGTAAGTAAAATCCATTATTCATCACTACCATGGTCAAAATTTGTCGTCTCTACTATTTTTAATGGTAAATGAATGATTTTTCAAATGCTATGGGTCAGTAGAAAAAATATTATGCAAGCTGAATCATCTTAAGCAATTGGAATATGGGTTGTGTAAGTGATATGTAAATTTATCAAGTCAAGGAATTTGGAATGGTGAAGATATAAAAGGGATAACCTCAAAACACCTTGAGGTGAAGAGTTCCTCTGAAGTGTTTTTGAGGATCTTGAGGATTATACCTCCTTACATTAAATAAGGGGGTACCACTAGTTGTGAGATAAAATACCTTACTCATCGATATCAATGTCAAACCGTGGTGTCCCCACTATCTTACCATGGCCATGAAATATAATTTAATTCCTGTAAATTTATATAATGAAGTATAATGTGGATAGTAAGCTATCTGAGAATTGTTCTGCTTCCCTAGATTAGTTTATAGTTTTCACAGGGAGGCTCAAGTCTGATTCAAAGAGCGTTTAAGACATGTGGTATATGTCATAAAAAGTTTTTTGAATGGATTTTTGGATTCTTTATCTATGGATGAGTATTAGATATAGTGAAGAAACATTGAGTATTTCGAATCATCATGAATATTCTAGTAATGGATACTATAATTAATAGTCCACGGTACACATTCTATGAGAATGATATTGGACAGTCATCTCAATGAAGACCAAAATAATCTATGGTGTTGCATTTCGAAATAGTGACCATAGGGATAACAGGGATAAGAAATTCCATTTTCATGATAATTTTACCTTTTTATCGCTTCTAGGGGCTCATATACAAATTCCAGAGGAATATATACATAGTAAAAAATAGGTCCAATGTATTTGGGTGTCCTTTGGGAATGTCCATGGAAGTATTGAAATTTTATGAGTAATTATATCTATGAAGTGTAGAAATTGAAAACATATTATACATTTATGGTTTTAGTACCATAAAAGTTTTTTTCTATCTATTGAATTTTTTTTAATGTGAGGGTATGTGATAAATAATTTCTCAATCTTTTTCCTAAACATTGAAGTCTTGTGGGCATGACTTATCATTTACTAGGTAATCAAATTGGGAACTTTGGGCTTTATGCCTTATTTATTTGTATACAATATTTTTCTAAACTATAGTAATGATTAGTCTAGTGAGAATATATTTCACTTCTACTCCAAAATCTCTTTGTGGGTAATATACATAACATAATTTATGTCCCTTTAAGGTCTTACAACATTGACCAAAGTGTATTATGTTTCATGTTGTGGTTTATAAGGACTACACATGAGGGGAATGTTTCACAATTAACTAATTAGGATATCATAGTTCAAGAGTACTCTATCATCCATAAAAGTGGTTGATGAAGATGTTATAAATCATTTATTGAGTTTCTCATCCCATGATTAGTTATATTGGAAAATCATTCTATGGATGACCAAAAAATACATATGGTTTTGGGATAGGACATGGTGATATCAATATCAAAATGTTTAGAAACCCTTCCTATAAGGACATGATGTCTCTTTTTGATAGCTCAAAGTCATCATGAGTTGATTATATGGTCAAAAAGAGATGTATTTTCTATTCTAATTACTGTGAATGATTTGCGGAAACTATAGGTTCTTAGGAAATGATATGCTATTTATTACAGAGGGGATTAAAATATGATGGGATAACCCTATCCTCTAGTCATCTCAGGATAGGTTCTAGATAAAAAAAATTCGGGTGACGGCCTACAAATATTAATATCATGTAGTGGGGATGTATCAATCATGAATTATTAATGTTATATTGCAAAGAAATTATCTGTGATGTTTGTCATTATGAATTAAGGAATTTCTCATTTTAATTATTTATTTAAATTTCATGCGATACAAATGGGAAAACTGAAATGAATTTTTTTCAAAACATATCACTAGGGACACTTTCACTGGGTGGGAGAATTTAGATGTATGGAGCATTAATTTCCCATGAACATTTCTATTGGTGGGTATTCTTATGATATGTTTTTTTTGTGAATATCCCTCACACACTCTAGAATTTTATAAATAGATCTGGATCACGTATATGATGAATTAGTTTTCATGATTTATCCCTCTTTTAAATGTGGTGTAAAAAAAATATTTTTTGTCTATTTAATGTTACTATGTTGTTTTTGTTTTTTTTGTCTAGGATCAGGGATAAGGGTGTCTCTACATATCATATGAACATAGAAATCAATCTTTATATGTTTCTTGTATAATAATTTGATACGAAATTTTGGAACATATGTAGGGATAAGGGAAAATTATTTATACATGACTCGACACATGGATCAGATATTTAACTGTCACTATGTGTCATAAATTAATTGGAACCAAACCACATGTAGTAATTTTACTATAAAACATCTATGCATTTTTGTCCCAAACGCGGAGTTGGAAATTGTTCTCGTTGACAGTTTTTGTTAGATCCAAGACTATGAATCTGATGTTACAGTATATAATGTGATAAAATTAATCAATATACACATAGATATGGAATAGAAAACTCTTAAACTATGTGTGAACCATACACGGATTGGGGAATTGTTCCTATTGACTTCTCTAATTGGATCTGGGATTTGGGATTTGAGGGTCACTATGTATCTAGTGATATCAGTAATCTTTCTACTAACAGGTAATAATAAAACATGATGTTTTAAAACAAGAGACAAATATATATCTTCTCTAAAATTGAAATAGAATATTAAAACTCAACCCAATACTTGTGATATGGGTGTCATTATTTGTCCTCTAATTTCAGGAATCAAGATAGATGTTTTTAAGGTTTGTCGGGAGACCAAAATAGATGGATAGTGGTCTACTCGAGATAGGTACATTCTAATGTTAATTTTTTTAAGAAATAGACATCATCCTTTCTATATAACGTTGTGAAACAAGAACATAGAGTTTTCTTTTTATGGTCTTTCATCCATGAAAATTCTAACCCTATCACGGGATTGTGTGTTTTGACCATACTAGGAAGTCTTTACTGATATTTCTATTACCATGTGAGATATGATATTATGATAAATAAGGAACAATAATAATATTTTTCATGAGATAGAGGAAATAGTATGAAATATTTTGGGAATATTGGATAATTTTATTATTGGAACAATGTTTAGTATATAAGGGTCCTTATATATCATATCAGAATAATAATCAAGTCATACATAGTTTTGGAATGAAGAGAAGTTTGGTGTCATGTGACTAGGAAAACATACATGCAATTAACATCATGTGGTAAGGATGAAGGTAACTTGAAATGAAATAAACATCATGTGGTTTGGATATTAGAAATGCGGTTTAACGTCATGTTGTATGGATGATGTTTACCAATCATGAAAATGAAGTATTGAACATGATCATATTGTCGTCTTTCTTAGAATAAGTGCATATATATTATCATTGGACTTTACATTTGGGATCCTGGTGTCACCACATATCTCTTGATGGTATGAATGAATCCATTCATAATTCTTGGATGCATAACTCCTTATGTGGATCTGACTCACACATAGGGATGATGACACTTTATTTATATTTTTCACGTATCTTGTTCATGTGAAATTAATCCTCAGTGATATGATGCATCTGATGTGGATTACTATTATATGGTAAGGACATTTTGTTCAATTTAATATCATGTTGTTTGGATGGGAGGCACAATAACATTTAAATTATTCCTTCCCAGGCATCTTTTATACAATGTAATGTCATGTGGTCAGAATATGAGATTTCTATAATTGAATTTCATTCTTCCAAGGCCTTTTTATACAATATATCATCATTTGGAAGGACATATTTTTCAGTTTAAGACAATGAAACAAGGATGAAGGAAAATGTTAAATTAAAATTTTTTCTTAATAGAATTATTTCGTCTAGTTAAACATCATGTTGTTAGGACACGAGATATTGTAAATTTTAATATATTTCTTCCAAAACCATTTATATAAGATTTAACAACTTGGGGAAAGATGTATATTGAATATTTAGGTTGTATTACTATGATAAACACAATACATGATGGACGTTATGAAATATATTTCTTATGAATCCTCTCATTTGTATGGGAATGACATGTCCACCATCTATTGTGCCCAATGAGTAAGCTATGATATGATTAAACTATTATATGATGTAAGGAACTTCCCATTCACGCTCCATAATTTTTTTATTATTGTCACATTTCATTGGGGTTATGAAAATAATACAAGTTCTCCATGATGAAATTTGTATAGAAATACATTTGTATTTATGGGTTCTAGAGTCTAGCCCTAATGGATCACAAGGTTCTATAATGCATGAAACTTATTCTCATCCAGCCACTCTAATACATCCTATTTCTTTTGTGTCTACTAATCATATAAGTTTTATTCATATATATATATTCAAAGTGAGGTAAATTTGTCTTATGGGGGCATCACTACATTGGTTCTATACACTTATTAAAATGAATTTTCTCATGTAGCAGTACACAAGGTTGTATGGTGGGTCGATAGAGCATGGAGGAGCTGTTCTAGCCATAACTTCTTAAATTTATTCTCCATATCCTCATTATATTTGAAGTATACTTATTTAAGGCCCCTTTTTCATTTTCCTAATGCATGATTGTAGGATTATTGATTGTGTTATATGGTATACTCCTAAATCTATTTATTTAGATTATTAGAATAAAAGTTGATATTGTGGTTTGGCAGATTGTGAGAGGGACTCCAAATCTGGTGATGATATTATATTTTATGAAGTTTATGACATTATTTTTACCCACTTAATTTAGAGGTATTGGTTTATCCAATTTGAAAAAAATAGTTGTAAGGATGTACTTAAATTACATGGTAGTGGCTTGGGTATATGTCCCCACAACAGCCACTCTCCATCTAGATCATAAACATTAATATTTAGTGGTATATATCAGTTATAGGAGTTGATGACTAAAATTTGAATGAATCTACCTTGACTGATATTTCATGTTAAACTTCACATTATCTTGAATCATTTTTTAATAGTAATTACGACTCATAGTTTGGTTGTGGATCCTTTTAATATAATTATGAGTAACACATATTCCTGATTGCATTTCTTCCATGATGGTGTGAATCCGCCATTCTATTATTTATCCAAGTATGATTCTATCAAGACATATTTCGTAGATGGATCTAAAATTATTTTCCCATCCTGGGGGGGTTAATTTTTTTCTCCATGTCGAATATATCCCATTCCAGGTCGATATGTCAGTACAGTCCCATTTTGGAGAAAATTTGTTATGGGCACCATCCATCCAGGGGTGGATATCATTTCATCTTGCTCTTGGGTGGTTTTAGGTGATTTATTTCTTTCATTTTATTTATGACAATCACTGAGACCATCCATTGTTGCATGATGAAGAATATTTATTCATCCTTATCATGGTTGGTGAAGGTTGTGGCTGAATTAGGTAGTGTATCGATTCATAGATTCAATTATGGGGGTAGATGAAGCAATATGGAATTAAAAGGGAACTCTCCCACCATTCCATTGATGTAGCTTCTGTTATAGTACAATTATTCATTTTTAATGGAATATTTTCCATTGTTCTTAATTATCACTAAAATTGAATCACTTTTTACTTTTAGATAGGATATATATAGATATAGGATTAATTATAATCCATCAATTAGGGATTGGTAGCTACCCCCAATTTTTCTCCTCTTTAGATAGTGATAAATACTAATGAAATATTACTTTTTCCATAGAAACAAATACAATCTATATGAAAACCTAATTGATGCTTGGCTTTTCTATCCTTTTACTGATCTGACTCATAGAGGAGCCATAAAAATTCTTATCCCATGTTTCTAGAGTTTCATGGTCATATAAAAATCATAATATTAAATTTCAGTGTCCAATTGGGTACTTTATAGAGTTGGGTGTTCCATAAGGAAATCAACCTATTCTTATACTTTAAGTGCATCCCATTACAAAAACATAATTTCATACTATTGTACAATAACCACCCATCGGGCCGAACACGTAGTCATCATGGGATGACCAAGTATTTACATGATCTGGTCAATATGGGAGACAATGTGGAATTATTAGATCTTCAGGTAATTCCTTATATATATCACTACAAATATGAGTGAATGAAATTTCTACTTGACATCAAAATATTATTTCTTATATCTTAGATTCATTTATCAGAGTCAGTAGGGACTGTTATCATTCCCCATTTCATTTTTTTATTGATGGAGTGATCCTAATGATCATTCCATAGTGTCTACCTATAATATTAGTGGATTTCTATCCAATGGAGGAATCATGACCAGTGGGTGAAATAGGTATTTCATGAGACTCTCTATGGATTATTAAATTTCATTATCCCATTGATAGGATACTTGATTCTTAATTATCATAGTGAAGAAGAGGTATTTTGTAGACTAGTTGGATATGAAACATCAAATGTAGGTTATGTTCCGTTGGATCTCCCTTGGTGCAATAGATTTTATTGGGGTGGAAATACAAGGATTGCAATAGTATTTTTAGGAGAAACGTCAATTTCAAGGTTCATTCCATAAATTTGTCAAATTTCTTGAATGTTACAACAAATGTTCATTTTTGTTGGTTCAACATCAGTCTATGTAGTGGAAACCTATCTAAGACAGATTGGAAGTCCAGCATATGATCACATCACTCCCAGGACATGACCAGTAGGGATTCAACATAGCATTCCAATTTTAATATCAAGAATGGATTAATGATATGATTCATGGTGCTTTGATAAGTAGTTCAAGTAATCTTAAATCCAAAGGGAATATCATAATAGAAGAGGATCCTTGAGGGTTATCTATAGGTTTTTGATTCATCGTCTTCATGAGTCATGATTAATTTGTTGCACCCTGAGTACACATTCATGATGTAAATTCCATTCAAGATTGTAGTTTCATATATCAAGAGTTCTATTATTAGTAATTCTAAATCATTCTTTTGGTAGTGTCAATTGATGTATCTAAAATCAATTATGACCATAATATTCCCATTTTTCATTATAGGATGATTTTGGAAAGCTATCCTTCCTATTTCACCTATCAATAAAACTGCATTTGATGAATTTTTTAACATATGATTCATCATTCGTATCATTAGAGAGGTGAATCCGCATGGAATATTTTGGAAAACACGATGGTCATCTAGTAATACTAGATAGTTTGTATTCGAATTGGGGTTCTTGCATGAATATATGTGTAATTATATAAAAAACATATTAAATATTCATTAGAAATATATTTCACACCACTTTCTCTTCAAGAGGCTTGGTGGTGCAATTTATTATAGTACACAAGTCTTCTTATCTTCCCAAATTCATCAGCCTCATATCATAAGTGGGGGGATATGCCTTCCCCAAATAGGGGGGGGGGGAATTCTTGAGTTTATCTTCTTCTTTATCAACTCTTGAGTTCATATAGTCATTTTTAGGCATGGTGGATAACATAAGGGAATCTTGATCAATTTTTTGATGAGAGAGGCCATGGGAAGAGACATTATAATCCCCTATATTTTGGAGTATTTTACATATTGATTCTGGAGATGATTTATTCCTTCTAGACTATTACATGTAAAATAAGGATCCTAAACATATGGGATGATTTCCACAACCTTGATGAGGTTAATGGGTAATACATAATAACTATCAAGTATATTACAATGATTCATATGGGTTGTCCCCTTGCCACTGGGGGATGAAACCTTTGTATTTTCATTCACTGATGGTTTATTGACTTCCCATCACTAGAAACCTACTTAAAAAATATGGAATTGCAGATCTCGTATGGAGTTCTATCACTATGTGGTATTCAATCCTTTCTATAGATGTGGTATTTTAGGTATTGATAAAATGTTGATGTAAATCCCCAGCCTTAAACATTACTTAATCTTGAGTTATTACAAGATTACACATTGAGGATCTTTTCGGGTTTAGAGTTTTAGAGAATTAGATCATAAAACTTGCATTACATTCCACATATAAACAAAGTGGTTACATAAAGATAGTATTCTTCATTCCCATCAATGGAAACACATTTAAAATAAAACATGGATTATTTCTTGACACATCCTTGACTCTATCATCTTATCATGTACCTTTCCCTTGACCTGTGAAAAACATTTCAAAAACTTGGGATGAGCATAAAAACTCAGTATGGGTTATAAAAAAAACATGGAAAGGAAACATGAGTTCATATATACATAAGAATGAAATCATACTTTACCCATAAAAATAGTCACTTTAACATACCTCATAAAATCATGAATAAATCATATAAATCATAAGACATAAAGGTAACTTGAGGCATTCATAACATTCTTACGTAGGGAGTAACCCTCTTGGTTACGTTTGGAATACCCATCACAGTATATTCCCTAAAATCTCTTCGGAGAAACTTTAACGTTTCACTCCTTCGCGTTACCCAATGCATTGGAGAGCTATATCGGGCTCACCCACCCTTAGTTTATCACGGAACCACCCGTCTTCATAATAATGCCCAAGAACCATAACATAATCGTATCACATAAAACATGCATAAAGGAAACATAAAATTTCCACATTTCAATCACAAGATATCAATACAACACAAAAAAACATTGTGAAAACCATTTTCAATACCAAAATAAAAGAAAAATAAAACATGGTATTTATTTTTATTTTAAAAAAAGGTATGACTTGTAGAGGAAGCCGAAACTCAAATAACGGTCACGACGGCGGAGAAGTCGTTGTCGCCGCATATGTACGACAAAAACATTACCTTTTGTCATTTAGTAAACGCTTCGTATAAAAAATATTCCTTTTGAATAAACGTAAAAGTCAAAGGGGTTTATACACCGTATAAAAGAAAGTTGTGTATTAAATAAAATATGCCTCAACGAAAGGAGATTGAGACGAAGTCCCATACCTCGTATCCGACTTGACCCGACCGTTCTTTAATATCCTGAATAATAAACTTGAGTTAGTCTCTACTTTCTTATGAATCTTTTTCAAGTTCATTATTCCATTTATACCATGTTATGAACATCATGTAATCAGTTAAGTTAATAATGTTCATTTTGTCGGTATTTGGTTCTTATGTCAAAAATAGACTTCTTACACTTACATGTTGTTACTTTGGTCATAGGTTCGTTATATCCAGATTTATATTAATGATTTGGATAACATATATATCATATATATTCATCATATACATGTATTTATAATATTACATCACATTTAGAGGTAAGAAATGAAATGCACCGTTCATGGAGACGGTAAGCCGTACGTACGCATGAACGCTACTTCCATTTCTATTTCATATTTTCTGGAATGGAATAATAATGATATAAGAGTATATTATAATTCCAGTATAAAAACATATATAATATCATTAACTTTATCCTTTACACATCCCACATATGGTTTTAACGAATCAAATCACTTTCAGGGGGCGGTAGTCCGCACTTCCTAAAATGAAGATATTGTGTTTACCCATAATGGAAACCATAAAGGTATGCCCAAAATGAAAAAAAACAGAAGCTTAAGGAAAACATAAACATATTATATATCATATATAAAAATAGTTACATCATATTGGCCACTTTTGAAGGTGTTAAATGAGTATTGAACAATCATCGTTTCGGGAGGCAGAATTTCGCCATCCACGGAAACCGTATGTTCTTTAACCATTTGATGTAGTTGTGTGAGAGTGTAGCACAAATAAATCTTATAACAACATCCTATTATATTTAAGATACTGTTTTTGTTACAAAAGAAGTAAATAAAAAGAGTTTAGGGGGTTGGAGAAGCAAAATAAAACAAATGAACATGAGAGAATGAATTACCTTTAAAAGTGTAACGCCTTTTGATTTGAGCCTAAAGGCTTCATTTGAAAGGATTATTCCCAAAGGGAATCCTCTAGGATGAGGAGAGGGAAGTGGAGAGAGTAAATGGGCAGGGTTTGGCCGAGCCAAAGGCTTGAGGAGTGTGTGAAATGAGGTAGAGGTGGGGGCCTTTTATAAGAGGAGAGGAGGGGCACTTTTGGAATGTAAAGAAATATTACTTTATTTGAAAATGTGTTTCGGTTTTAAAAGGTCCCACATTGATATAATTCGTGGATAAGGTGATAAGGGTTCGAAATCCACCCATCCAATAAGTTTTGGACATGTGTAGTTCATATATTTTACATTTTCTTTCCATTTTATTTAAATCGTCAAATAATGATGTCATCACTGCATCATTAGTATGTCATAAATAATTTAGATTATTTAATGTCTAAAAATCATAAAAAAAATACTATGATGTATTAAATCTTTTTATCTTTCCAATGACTATTTATAATCAAATATCGGAGCTTTATAACCCCATGTAAAAATTGTTTTCGTAAAACATATTATGTTTGTTTCATTTTTACTTTTACATTAAATAAAAAGTTATTTATGTCATTTCCCAACCAAAATGTCTCCATGGGGTACCCAAGTTGACCCATGGCTTTTCTTGGTCGGCCATGACACAAACAATAAGGTTGGGATATTTGTCTAGCTCATTTCATATTATTAAAGCATTATTTATACCTTAAACTACACTAATTACCACTAATCACGATTAAAAACTTAATAAGTTACTATTCACCAAAAAATTATTTTAATCTCATTGAACAACATTTTACTTCTTAATGACAACCATGTATGTCGGATTTTCAAAATTTAATACACATTAGTGGTAAACTTTCATTTAACTGAAAAATCAGTTTGCTTGATTACCACTTAGTGGTTTCACTATTCATCAAAAATTGAAGTTTTTCAGAAAATTATCAAAAATTCACCCTAAGCTATATTTGATATTCTGAATTCAAAAATGAAGTCTATTTTACAAAATTCAAATCATATAAGTCACATAAATTAATTTAATAATTAGTTCCCGCTGCCAGAGCAAATAGCGTGTTTTTACAAAACAATAAGTATCAAAAGATTGACACCAGTTTAAGTCTAATTTCAAAGTGAAATTGATTCCAATGACCACCATTGGATAAAATGGTAAAAATATATTCTAATTTCACTTCAAAACCAATTCAAAACATAATCTAATCATATAAATAAATTAGATTAAAAAGCAGTTTTGATGTAAAATGCAGTATTTTTCACTATTCATTAAAAAATGAACATTGTCAGAAAAATACCAAAAATTCACACAAGGTAAATTTTGATGTCCCAATCATAAAGAATAAGTTTATTTTGACAAACATAGTTTATAAAATTGTCAAAAGATAGATTCAAAAATGGTTTGCCATCAAAAGGAAGTAAAACAATCTTTTAAGAATATTAGTGTATTCCATGCATAAGATTGTATTTATTTTCATTTTAAGCCTCTATAACACTATCTTAATCAATAATAGACAGATAAAAATATCTATTATTCATTACTTACTTGGGATGTTACATCCTTCCCCCCTTTAGAAAATTGCGTCCCCACAATTTATTTACTTATCGAATAAATGGGGGTACTTATCCCTCATTGCATTTTTAGATTCCCATGTTGCCTCTTCAATCATGTGGTTTTTCCACAAAACCTTTACCTACTTAATCACCTTATTCCGTAACACTTGCTCCCTGTGGTCAAGAATCTGGACTGGTTGTTCCTCATAAGATAGGTTCTCTTCCAACTGAACTACCTCTGGACTCAAAACATGAGATGGATCTGGCATATACTTTCTCAACATCGAAACGTGAAAAACATTGTGTACCTGAGATAAAATCGGAGGTAAAGCCACTCGGTATGCAACTTATCCAACTCTCTCCAGAATTTCGTATGGTCCAAAAAACCTTGGACTCAACTTTCCTTTCTTACCAAATCTCATCACGCTTTTCCAAGGAGAAACCTTGAGAAAAACATGATCACCTACCTCGAAAGATAGATCCTTCCTCCGGTTATCCGCATAACTCTTCTGCCTGCTCTGAGCTGTTCTCATGTGTTTCTGAATCAGCTGAACTTTTTCTGCCATCTCTTCTACCAATTCTGGTCCCATCAACTTCCTTTCACCCACTTCATCCCAGAAAGCTGGAGTTCGACACCGCTTCCCATATAATGCCTGAAATGGTGCCATCTGTATACTAGAATGAAAACTGTTATTATATGAAAACTCAAACAAAGAAAGATGTTGGTCCCAACTTCCCTGATAATCCATAGAACAAGCTCGTAGCATATCCTCCAATGTCTGAATTGTTCGTTCTGACTTCCCATCTGATTGAGGATGAAAAGCTGTACTAAAATTTAATTCAGTACCCAACGACTTCTGAATGCCTTTCCAAAAGTTAGAAGTAAACCTGGGATCACGATTCGATACAATGGAGATGGGAACTCAATGTAACCTGACTATTTCTTTAAGATTCAAACGGGAAAGTTGATCAAGAGAGAAAGTATCTCGTATAGCAAGGAAATGAGCAGATTTGGTCAAGCGATCAACAATAACCCAGATTTTATTATTACCTGGAGATGTCTTCGGTAATCCAACAAAAAAGTCCATGGATATATTCTCCCATTTCCACTCTGGCACTGGTAAAGGCTGAAGCATCCCTTTAGGTAACTGCTGCTCTGCTTTAACCTCTTTACAAGTCAAACACTTCACAGTAAAATCATCAATATCTCTTTTCATTCAATCCCACCAGTAATACTCCCGCAGATCTCTATACATCTTTGTACTGCCCGGATGAGCTGAAAACGGAGAACTATGAGCTTCACATAACAACTCTCTCTTCAACTGTGAATCACAAGGCACACACAATCTCTTACCAAATCTCAAAACGCAGTCATTATCAATGTTGAATTCAGGCAACTTACCTTTCTGAACCAGCTCTACCTTTTTCTACAACTCACTGTCTTGCTTCTGTGCTTTCTTGATTCTATCTGATAGAGAAGATCTCACTGATACCTCAAACAAAACAGAAGGACTTCCTACACCGACAACTTCTATGCCAAAGTTCATCAAATCGTTAACAAAAGGATCACGTTTCAAACGCAACATTGTTAATGAAGCATTACTTTTTCGACTCAAAGCATCATCCACTTTATTTTCTTTTTTCCGGATGGTAATGAATTGTACAATAATAATCCTTGATTAATTCCAGCCATCTCCTTTGTCTCATGTTTAACTCTTTCTGAGTGAATATATACTTTAAACTTTTGTGATCGGTATATATTTCACACTTTACTCCATACAAATGATGCCTCCAAATTTTTAAAACAAAAACAACAGTAGCTAATTCCAAATCATGTGTAGGGTAATTTACCTCATGAGTTTTCAAATGTCGTGAAGCATAAGCAATTACCTGATCATTCTGCATTAGGACGCAACCAAGTCCTTTCAATGAAGCATCACTGTATATAACAAACTCACCATTCCTGGAAGGTAGTTCCAAAACTGGAGCATTCACCAATCTTTTTTTCAATTCCTGAAAACAATCATCACATTATTTTGTCCAGATAAACTTGAAACCCTTCTGAGTTAGCTTAGTCATTGGACTAGATAACCGTGAAAAATTTATAACAAACCTTCGGTAATAGCCCGCCAAACCAAGGAAGCTACGAATCTCGGTTACATTTGTGGGTCTTGGCCATTCTTCCACAACTTTTGTTTTTGTAGGATCAACAGTTATTCCATCTTTAGAAACAATGTGACCAAGGAAAGAAATTTGTTGCAACCAAAACTCACACTTTCTGAATTTCCCATATAGTTTCTTTTCTTTTAAGGTTTGAAAAATAACCCTTAAATGTTTTTCATGCTCGTCTTTACTTTTAGAAAACACCAAAATATCATCAATGACAACCAACACAAACTTATCCAAGAACTCATGGAAAATTCTATTCATTAATTCCATGAATACAGCAGGTGCATTGGTTAGCCCAAAAGGCATTACTACAAATTCATAATGGCCATATCTCATACGGAACGCGGTCTTCGGAATATCCGCCTCCTTTACCTTCAGCTGATGGTACCCCGATCTCAAGTCAATCTTTGAAAAAAACTGAGCTCCCTGGAGCTGATCAAACAAATCATCGATATGAGGCAAATGATATTTGTTCTTAACAGTGATATTATTCAAGGCTCTATAATCAATGAAAAGTCTCATAGAACCATCTTTCTTTTTAACAAATAAAACAGGAGCACCCCATGGTGATGTGCTAGGTCTAATGAAACCTTTCTCTAATAAATCTTGCAATTGCTCCTTCAACTCTAAAAGTTCAATTTGTGTCATTCGATAAGGGGGTTTTGAAATTGGCTTAGCATCAGAAACTAAGTCAACAGTAAACTCAACTTCCCGATCTGGTATTATTCCATGAAACTCATCAGGAAAAACATCAGGATACTCATTTACCACTGGCACATCATTAATCTGAATAGTTCCTTTATTTTCAACAACGTGTGCAAGGTAACATTCATTTCCATCTCTTAAAAGTTTCTCGGCCTCTTGATATGTTATCAAAAGTAAGGGTTCATTATTGTAAACAAACTGAAAGTCTTTCTGAAAAGAAACTTCTTTAGCTCTACAGTCAATCTTAGCATGGTAAATAGATAGCTAATCCATACCCAGGATAACATCAAACTCTACTAGAGGTAGAACAATAAGGTTTGCAAGTAGGTTCTTTCCACATATAAGGATAGGAAGATTCTTATAAATTCTTTTTGCCTCGACATTTCCCCCAGGTGTTTTTACCAAAAGTTCAGGAGTCATTTCTTGAGATGGTATTCCCATTTTACTAGAAAAGGTTTCAGAGATGAAAGAATGTGTAGACCCTGAATCAAACAACACACTGGCATAATCTGAAAAAACAAACAAAGTACCTGATACAACTTCATTTGATGGCCCGACATCTGCTGAAGTAGTTGCAAAGGATTTCACCACCCCTTTCTGCTTGTAGTCTAACTGCTTCCCATCACTCAAGCTCCTTGTCGGACACTCGTTTGCATAGTGACCCATCTCATTGCACTTATAACATTTCACTAACTGTAAATCAAATTTTTTCTTACCTTCACCTTGATCCTTTTCAGTGCAATAACGAGCCTTATGTCCCATCTTACCAAATCGGTAGCACTTACCGGAATTCAGAAGACATTCCCCAGCATGCCTTTTGCCACATTTATCAGAAACTGGAAACTTAGTTCTCTTACCATCAGACCTTTTTGAAGAATTCTTACCTTTCTCCTGCCACCTCGGTCTCTTCTTCTGCTGGTTGTTATAGAAAACTTGGTCATTGAAAAACTCCATTTCCACCTTCTCAGCACATCGAACAAGCTTTTCATAACTTTTAAACTCACGATAAGCTAATGCCCTTCAATATTTTGGCTTTAATCCTGAGTAAAAACGATTTATTTTACTATCAAGGTCCTGGATAAAATTTGGAGCATACCTTGCCAATCGAGTGAGCCTTTCTTCATAGGCAGCCACTGAGTCTTCCTCTTGCCTCAATTCCAAGAATTGCTTTTCCATCCTAAGTCGAACATCCTTAGGAAAATACTTATCATGAAACATACCTTTGAATTCATCCCAGTCAAGAGCATCAATCTCATCGGCGTCCCTGATATTTTTAACCATAGACCACCACTGATCTGCTTCACCCTCCAAACGGTAAATAGAAAGACTAACCTTTTGATTGTCTGAACACCCCATGACATCAAAAATCTTCTCCAGTGCTTTAATACACCCTTCAGCTAGCACAGGGTCAGATGATCTTCTGAATTATGGTGGATGTTGCCTCATGAAATGTTCCACCACTGACATGTTCCTCTGCGGTTGTTCTGGCTGATCTCGTGCATGGATACCACCGCCATTTATCGCTTGAGTCAACTGCGCCATTACTGCAACAAACTGTTCAGTTCCAATTCCGACCATCTCAAGATGCTGATTCGGAAGGTTATTTCCTTCTGTATGCCTTCCTAGCACTGCTTCCCTGTTTCCTCTTCGGAAAACCATTCTGAGCAAACATGTCTTAGATGAAGCAACATGGTAATCTTTAAATGCTATACCATTTAAAAAAAATATTTTTTGGATAATAATTTAATAGAATTCTAACTCCTAAAGTTATCTAAACCGACATCTGATACCAACTGTAAAGCCCCAGCCTTAAACCTTACTTAATCTTGAGTTATTACAAGATTACACATTGAGGATCTTTTCGGGTTTAGAGTTTTAGAGAATTAGATCATAAAACTTGAATTACATTCCACATATAAACAAAGTGGTTACATAAAGATAGTATTCTTCATTCCCATCAATGGAAACACATTTAAAATAAAACATGGATTATTTCTTGACACATCCTTGACTCTATCATCTTATCATGTACCTTTCCCTTGACCTGTGAAAAACATTTCAAAAACCTGGGATGAGCATAAAAACTCGGTATGGGTTATAAAAAAAACATGGAAAGGAAACATGAGTTCATATATACATAAGAATGAAATCATACTTTACCCATAAAACATAGGCACTTTAACATACCTCATAAAATCATGAATAAATCATAGAAATCATAAGACATAAAGGTAACTTGAGGCATTCATAACATTCTTATGTAGAGAGTAACCCTCTTGGTTACGTTTGGAATACCCATCACAGTATATTCCCTAAAATATCTTCGGAGAAACCTTAACGTTTCACTCCTTAGCATTACCCAATGCATTGGAGAGCTATATCGGGCTCACCCGCCCTTAGTTTATCATGGAACCACCCGTCTTCATAATAATTCCCAAGAACCATAACATAATCGTATCACATAAAACATGCATAAAGGAAACATAACATTTCCACATTTCAATCACAACATATCAATACAACACAAAAAAACATTGTGAAAACCATTTTCAATACCAAAATAAATGAAAAATGAAACATGGTATTTATTTTTCTTTTAAAAAAAAGGTATGGCTTGTAGAGGAAGCCGAAACTCAAATAACGGTCACGACGGCGGAGAAGTCGTTGTCGCCGCATACGTACGACAAAAACATTACCTTTTGTTGTTTAGTAAACGCTTCGTATAAAAAAGATTCCTTTTGAATAAACTTAAAAGTCAAAGGGGTTTATACACCGTATAAAAGAAAGTTGTGTATAAAATAAAATATGCCTCAACGAAAGGAGATTGAGACGAAGTCCCATACCTCGTATCCGACTTGACCCGACCGTTCTTTAATCTCCTGAATAATAAACATGATTTAGTCTCTACTTTATTATGAATATTTTTCAAGTTCATTATTCCTTTTATACCATGTTATGAACATCATGTAATCAGTTAAGTTAATAATGTTCATTTTGTCGGTATTTGGTTCTTAAGTAAAAAATAGACTTCTTACACTTACATGTTGTTAATTTGGTCATAGGTTCGTTATATCTGGAATTATATTAATGATTTGGATAACATATATATCATATATATTCATCATATATATGTATTTATAATATTACATCACATTTAGAGGTAAGAAATGAAATGCACCATTCATGGAGACGGTAAGCCGTACGTACACATGAACGCTACTTCCATTTCTATTTCATATTTTCTGGAATGGAATCATAATGATATAAGAGTATATTCTAATTCCAGTATAATAACATATATAATATCATTAACTTTATCCTTTACACATCCCACATATGGTTTTAACGAATCAAATAACTTTCAGGGGGCGGTAGTCCGCACTTCCTAAAATGAAGATATCGTGTTTACCCATAATGGAAACCATAAAGGTATACCCAAAATGAAAAAAAAGAAGCTTAAGGAAAACATAAACATATTATATATCATATATAAAAATAGTGACATCATAATGGCCACCTTTGAAGGTGTTAAATGAGTATTGAACAATCATCGTTTCAGGAGGCAGAATTTCTCCATCCACGGAAACCGTATGTTCTTTAACCATTTGATGTAGTTGTGTGAGAGTGTAGCTCAAATAAATCTTATAACAACATACTAGTATATTGAAGATACTGTTTTTGTTACAAAATAAGTAAATGAAAAGATTTTAGGAGGTTGGAGAAGCAAAATAAAACAAATGAACATGAGAGAATGAATTACCTTTAAAAGTGTAACTTTTTTTGATTTGAGCCTAAAGGCTTCCTTTGAAAGGATTCTTCCCAAAGGGAATCCTCTAGGATGAGGAGAGGGAAGTGGAGAGAGTAAATGGGCAGGGTTTGGCCGAGCCAAAGGCTTGAGGAGTGTGTGAAATGAGGTAGAGGTGGGGGCCTTTTATAAGAGGAGAGGAGGGGCACTTTTGGAAAGTAAATAAATATTACTTTATTTGAAAATGTGTTTCGGTTTTAAAAGGTCCCACATCGATATAATTCGTGGATAAGGTGATAAGGGTTCGAAATCCACCCATCCAATAAGTTTTGTACATGTGTATTGCATATATTTTACATTGTCTTTCCATTTTATTTAAATCGTCAAATAATGATGTCATCGCTGCATCATTAGTATGTCATAAATAATTTAATTTATTTAATGTCTAAAAATAATACAAAAATACTATGATGTAGGAAATCTTTTTATCTTTCCAATGACTATTTATAATCAAATATATGAGCTTTATAACTCCATGTAAAAATTGTTTTCGTAAAACATATTATGTTTGTGTCATTTTTACTTTTGCATTAAATAAAAAGTTATTTATGTCATTTCCCAACCAAAATGTCTCCATGGGGCCCCCAAGTTGACCCATGGCTTTTCGTGGTCGGCCATGACACAACCAATAAGGTTGGGACATGTGTCTAGGTCATTTCATATTATTAAAGCATTATTTATACCTTAAACTACACTAATTACCACTAATCGCGATTAAAAACTTAATAAGTTACTATTCACCAAAAAATTATTTTAATCTCATTGAACCACATTTTACTTCTTAATTACAACCATGTATGTCGGATTTTCAAAATTCAATACACATTAGTGGTAAACTTTCATTTAACTGAAAAATCAGTTTGCTTGATTACCACTTAGTGTTTTCACTATTCATCAAAAATTGAAGTTTTTCAGAAAATTACCAAAAATTCATCCTAAGCTATATTTGAAATTACGAATTCAAAAATGAAGTCTATTTTACAAAATTCAAATCATATAAGTCACATTAATTAATTTAATAATTAGTTCCTGCTGCCAGAGCAAATAGCGTGTTTTTACAAAACAATAAGTATCAAAAGATTGACACCAGTTTAAGTCTAATTTCAATGTGAAATTGATTCCAATGACCACCATTGGATAAAATGGTAAAAATATATTCTAATTTCACTTCAAAACCAATTCAAAACATAATATAATCATATAAACAAATTAGATTAAAAAGCAGTTTTGATGTTTAATGCAGTATTTTTCACTATTCATTAAAAAATGAACATTGTCAGAAAAATACCAAAAATTCACACAAGGTAAATTTTGATGTCCCAATCATAAAGAATAAGTTTATTTTGACAAACATAGTTTATAAAATTGTCAAAATATAGATTCAAAAATGGTTTGCCATCAAAAGGAAGTAAAACAATCTTTTAAGAATATTAGTGTATTCCATGCATAAGATTGTATTTATTTTCATTTTAAGCCTCTATAACACTATCTTAATCATTAATAGACAGATAAAAATATCTATTATTCATTACTTACTTGGGATGTTACAGTTGAAGTCACGGAAAAATTTATTTAAATCAAATGATTTCCAAGAAAAACATTATATGAATTTTATTGACAGATAATAATGAACATGGAGTTATATATGTGATCCCTAAAATTATCCTTGATAGTGATCTTCCTGAGAAGTATTTTTTCATTCATATCATACACTTTAATTGACATATTTTAGGAGATATTTCCCCTTTTCTATATCAAAAATTTATTCTTCGGGATTGGTATCAGGATAATTGAGGAATAATTTTCAATATAGTCTATTTGGATGATAACATTCTTGAGCATGATCAAAACATATAGGGGTTGATGTGTCCACAGATGAACACCTTCTATTCTATCACTATAAAAGTGATGGATAAATGGAATTATGTTGGAATATTCTCTATTCTATAAACCATAAATGCCATTAATTTTACATCTAACAACTTTGGGATATAGAGGGTCTCGACAAGTTCCTCCCTTTTTTCTTATAATATATAGATTGAATATAGGATTTGGAGTTTGGGTGGGACAACCACCAGTTGTTTCATAATGTAATAATTTTTTTGCTAGTGTTCATAGCTTCCCAAGGTGGGGTTTACCCTTTTTTATGGGATATAGCCATTGAGAAATTTTAGTCAGACAGTCTTGGAGCATGTGTAGTGGTTTAAGGCGCATCTTCATACACTAGTGTAATTTGTTCCAACATTTCACATTGATTGGTTTGGTTAGGAAATCAAATCCGTATAGGTAGTTGTGTAATATTACTCGATTGGGGATTCCACGGTAGGTATCTGAGATTGAATTTTTTTTCTAGTTATCTTTTCCATGACCCATCCTAGTGGAGATCATACCACATATCACTATACACACCTACAATTGGCTAGGGGATATGTACTAAAACCGAGTAGGCATAACACTAACATGGGAGGCGTTGCATATGCACCTTTACTCCCACACTCATCTCCATACCCATTAAATGCCGAAATACAAAGAACAATAAGGAACCAGTGCATTAATATATCTTTATATCCTTAATTAGAGTATTATAGGAACTAAATAATGTCAATAGTTCCAAATGAAAGACCACAAAAATGATTCTATAAAAAAACCAACATCTGCGAAAAAACGTACTAGGAATTCTATATGGGAGCCCCAGGAACACACCTTGTTATGTCTAGTCACAATATGCACTATCTGGTTTTGGTTTGCATGGGAATCCATGAAATAGTTGATTATATGAAAATAACATGACCCGTGCAAGTAAATCATGTGTAGGGGTGAGTATAACAATACTTATTAGAACAACCTAGAACAAAAAACCAATACAAAAAAGGAAATAATAGCTATCTCTAGATAGGTATATGTATAATTTATATATAACATGAATATATAGAAATAATCAAACCATGAAATATAGTTTAATGGTAAGCCACAACCATCATTTTCCCACCACAATTATTTAGTTCAAATATCACCAAAAACACTTGTTTTAATGAACACACTCCTTAGTCTGATTGAACTGATGATGTCATTCCGAGAGGTGCTTCTCATTGGGTATATTAATGAGGGTGATACAATGATATATCTGATGTGAAATATTATACATAGGTTAGGATAACATCTAGGAAAACATGGTGATACCAACAAAACAATCCATATTAACCCACTATATAGATTGATGGTGCCTTTGTAGTGTTTTTCATGATGATACCATGAATTCCACCTAGGGTACCAATATTAATATAGGATCTCACACCTAGACTCTCATGGGATTTCTACAACTTTATCCTAGATGTCTGTATCAAGTTATCTCAATTCTTGGAGATAGAAACATTTAACACCAACATTTAGGGAATAGATAAAATGGACTAACCCTAATGATCCCTTTCATGATATAGTGGAAAATATATTTTTTCCATGTAGAAAGGGGAATATTAAATGTAGTAGGGAAAAATGTTTGGTCCCATAATCTTGGGTACTTCGAATGTAGAATGGCCTATTTTATTCATTATGTTTCATATAAAAGAGTAGTAAATAGCATGTATGAGGAATACATGCTGTGTAGCTACATCTGTGTCCCTCCCATTTACAATAGTCATGTTCCAGCACACGAAAACATCCTGTGTATCCTTCCCAGTGTACTAGCACACAAGGTTATCCCATGCGCATGGACCAATCACTTTCATGTGCAGAATTAAATGTCTTGTAGGAAACCCATGTATTCCACCCCATATCTATATTATCAAGGTACACACCACGATCACCCAAGGGGTACACACACCATGAAGTTAAGGGCTACACAAACTGTGTTTTAGGATTTCCAAGAATCACTCCTTCTTCATACTCACGGCCACACCGTCGTCACTTTGAACAATGGATCCAATCACACTAAAAACAAAGACCATCTCCTTTAGATCCTCAGAATCAATGAGAAACACACTCCAGCCATCTAATATGGTAGGAATATGGATGAATTCATCTGAATCATCTTACATTCATGGATGTCATTGTTTGGGTGTTTCTAATAATATCTGATTCACTCCTCTACTATAGGCATGCCTCTGTTGCATCATACCAATCTAAAATATACAATCTTAGATCATTGTGTCAAGGATCATGTTCACAATGATCAATCCATCAGTAGGGTGAATAACCATGGACCAGGGGGTTTACCACAAATGAACCAGAATATAGGGAGAAAACACTGAGAATAATCATTATGAATAGACCTCAACCATAATTCTAGTCAGTATTAAACAATTTTCATTAAGATAATAAATTAAGAGTATTAAAATATTCATAAGTAATTATCCAATTAATTTCCCAAAAATTAGACCCACCCACAATACTATTGAATCAAAGATTAATCTGTAAATTGATTGGTACATGTTCATTATTAAATTCATGAATGGGGAAAAAAATTGAAATAACACATCCTACCTCAAATCGGTTCCATCACCAGTGAATAATGGTCTGTTTTTTGTCATCATTGAAAAGATCAGTCTATTCTAAGGTTGCATTAATTGATTCATCCATGATCACCAACATTGTTGTTGTTCGTTTGAGAGAATTCTCCAAGGGTTATCTCTAATGATCCTCTAGATATTATAGGGTTATTTAGCTTACCCTATAATTCTAACATGTAGATATACTTAGAGAAATTGTGGGTCTTTGGGTAAACATAACAAATTTAAAAAATTTACTATATTATTTTATTCATTCCATTCCCATGTTAACTTTTTGACAAACGACCCACACTAACCAATGTCAAGTCACTCCTAGGGTAAATCCAAAAGTCTAATCATAACAGTACACTAATATTTCTAATCCATGTAGCCTTTTGGATATTATTCCACATAATATGGAAAATTTGGTGAGCTTACTATTTAATATTTTAATAAATTTCAGATATTATTCTGGTCACACTTGATCTCAGAATTGAACGTTGTCTCTGCACATGGTCTTTAAATAAATTCATATAATAGATAAAAAATATACAAGGAAAAAATCGGAGTCATTTAATTCTCACCGCTATGGGGCTTTACATTCTTCGAATGCAATAATAAAGGATACTCAAAATGTTTTGGGTACTGAGAACAAATATGATCCTCTTGCTCCCATGTATCATCCTGAAGATTCTCAGGTTACCATTAGAAATGGACCACTAAAATCAATCTCCCTTGAATGATATTTTCATACCAATACTCGATCTCCAGTGGGTACTCAAAAAGAGTAACTCCATCCTCAACTTCCAGATAGAACCATTCAATGAAATTCGATGGTTCAGGTAAGTAACTCATCATCGACAACATGTGGAAGATGTCATGTACCCGTTATAGCTGTGAGGGTAGATCTATGTGGTACGCCACCTTTCCAACTCTACATAATATCTGAAAATATTCTATGAAACATGATGATATCTTGCCACCCTATCTAAATCTCCATAATAAACATTGAGGTAAAATCCTTAGGAATTGATGTTCACCTTCATTATACTCCAACAACTTCTGTCGCCTATAAGAATACGACTAGTGAAATCTCTACTCAGTCTTCATCCATTCCAAAATGATCTAAAAATTATTTGTAGTAGATCTCACCAACTCTAAGTCCATGAATGCTGACTCTCGTCAGTCCATATAAAAATTTGGTTACCTACAAGGTAACCCATAAAAAGTATCAAATTGTTCCATACCAATGGTTAAATTTTATCTTTTTTTGTATGCAAAATCCACCAGTGGATGGTGATCTTACTATCTACGGATAAATTATAACATAATAGACATCTACATGTACTCTTCAACCTAAAAGGGCCACTCTATCTAGCCATCATTTTGTTGGTGAAATTATATGATCATGCATAACTTGATACCAAACATATCATGAGACACCCTCTATAGTCGAGATGTAAATAGAACATGATTATCAGAAAAAATATTTGATGGAACTCCATGGAGTCAAACTATATTCTGATTATAGAGGCATACCAAGCTCTCTACTCAAGTCTAATATCTAATATCTAGTAAGTGGGACAACATGGTGGGTTGGTCAAAATCACACAGACAGAATTTTGTCCCTTATATTCAAGTGGTATGATCTTCATGAAGTCCATATATATCCCTCCCTACTTTCACTCTGAAACCTCAATGGTTTGGGCAAATCCCACTAGAACATGGTACCTAGCCTTTAATTACTAAAATGTGATGCATCAAGAGACAATCATTACAACTACATTATTTATTCTAGGACACCAAATCTAAGGATGGAGGTTTTGGTACATCATATCTTCACCTGGATGTACCATAATTGGTAATGTATGATACTATTTAAAGACCTCCTACCACAACATCACTTTTATCATCGTTTTCCCTCTGAAAATAATAATGTGATAAAAACCATTTTAAAATCTATTAGAATAATTCATGGTGGAAATATGAGAAATTAGGGTCTCACACCCATTATCCCTATGTTATACCTCCCTAAATCATTGTGAGAGTGGATGGGTAATAACCATAGACTAGAGGTATGTTTCTCCATCTCCATCCAAAATGGATAACTTTAATGAGGCCAACTTATCTGATGCCCTGATCAGCTACTTATAACAAGATCCCCTACTAATATCATCTTATACAATGTTCCCCTTACCAATAGTATATAAAATATCAATGGCATGGTTGTAAGAACTTGGTTCTTACATTGAGTTATGGTTTTCATTTATTATATTTTTCATTTGAGTTGTGTTTGATAAAACAAGAAAAAAATAGACAAGTAATAGAATCATGATATTCATGTTGTGTATTCCCATGAACACTCAATGTACTTTAGCCATTTATGATGGGAATACCCAGTGTGTGGTAATGTTAGAAAGGATAAGTGGAAAAAAAATTACATGTCGTGTACTTCCAAGTACACTTCGTGTAGTCATGTCAATAGGTTTTGGAATGTAAGTCGGAAAAATTCATCCACCAAATGAACAGTAAAATGATATACATGTCATGTATATGGTCTTACATTCCGTTTAATTTGTGTAATTTTCTTTAAATGGGCAGTAGCCTCTTTTTCAGTAATTTTAGTTAGATAAGGCACCGGGTTCACGATGCAATAGTGCCGGAAGGGGATTTGGTTTTCTATTCAGCATCTGAACTCTGTTTCGATCATCATCGGTCTTGTGGAAATACAATCAGTGAGTGATTGGTTACTCTAGAGACATTCATAGGGATTTTAGTTCTCGAATTTGTTATTTAAGTTTTATTAAATATCATTGTTTCATATATCTCAACAGTTCTAGCTTGAACTGGAAGTTGAGGCTGGATGAGGAAAGTTATAAATCAAAAGGTAGGTGGTCTCATGCAAATTTTTTACTGTGAAGTTGTTTATATGTGTCATTGTGCTACGTTCCCATGTTTAGGCTATCTCTTGTTTAAGAATATCACATGTGGTAATACCTAATGACATTTAGGTAATTTAGTAAATTAATTTAACCATGATTAACCTAATTTGGTATGATTAAGGGCCACCTCGTCTGTGCATTTTCCCTCAGATGGCCATTATTTAGCCGTTTGTCCAAGGATGTTGATGAGAATGCCTTTGTTTCACCTATGAAGGGTTTTTGATATGAAATTTTTTAATTAAATAGTTTCCATGTGAATATGGTTTTTAATGATTTATGATAGTATAATTCACAAGTTAGACATGTTATATAAATTTTCACACATGAGTTATTAAATGCTAAATCCATGCCAAAATTTAATTATCATACCTTTCTTGATAAATGAAATGTTCCCACATGAGTTTATTATTGTTAACCATGTTATAGTGTAATTTACTTATGTTGTTTAGTATGGTTAAATGACGATACAGTGGGCTTGGCCCCAATACATGTTAAAATGATAATACATTGGGCTTGTCAATGATTTTAATATGCTAAAATGCTGATACACCAGGTTAGGCCCTAAAACATGATGAAATACTGAAACTTCAGGCTTCTATCTGATTTGAAACGTGCTGAAATTATTATACGTCAGGATTGGACTAGAGACATATTGAAATGGAATGACTTATGATGTGATATCCAGGCCAAAGCACAAGTTTGGATTCAGTCTTCACTTCTTTTGTTTAGATGTCCTACTGAGGTATATGTTGTGTTTACTTTCTATAGGGGACTAATAGGCCAAGGCCTACCCTCAATACATATATAATTCAATGGAATTGAATTTATTAAAGAACATTAAATGAATTCCAATACTTTTATGATTGGATAATTTTGATATCCTATTAGTATACTGAATTTTCGATATTGTACACTACCGTTGCATATACTCACTGACATATTGGCATAGACCTTCGGTGGTTACCTACTGGGATTTTTTTGTAAACCCTGTTTGGGTCATGTTTTTGGTCCCAAACAGACTATATTGATTCATGTGTCGATAGGAAAAGTGTTCCTTAAACAGGTACTTGATTTCTACTTAGGAAGAGAAGAGCATGGAACCAAGCCAAGGATTTCCATTCAACTGAGTTTCATTTTGTTTTACCATACATTGGTTTTGTTTTGTACTTGATTACAATGTAACATGTTATTAATGTCTTCTTGGAACAAGCAACATGCTGCATCATCTTGATATCATTCATTCTGGTTATCTTTATCTTGTAGTCTAAGGTTTTTTACTTAATTTTCATGATGTTTACCTCTTCTGCTATTGTTATTATTTATTAAGTTGTGTAACACTCTTCCAATGAGGGAATAGTTTCCCCACTGTCACACCTTAGGCCCATGATAATAGTTGTAATCTTTTGGCATTTGGGGAAATGCACTTGAGGCGATGTGGTGAACTCGGTACGTGGCATCTTTTAGTGGCTCTTAGATCCGAGATATTAAAAATTGGTATCGAGGTTGTCTATTTTCTTTTTTGTATAAAATTTTGGAACCTATAGACAATGATATAAAGGAATGTATAGTTGGTAATAAGATGTGCCTAGGAGTAGTAGACATGTGTCTAGGGAAAATCCATGTTACCTCGAATATTGCAATTTTTCTGGTTTTGCAATTATTATAGTTGATTTCATTACACCGTTGTGTGATGTACTTGATTTGTACTATTATTTTTGATATTATTCTGGTTATATTTTGTTTCATCCTGATGAGATGAGGGTGTTCCATCTCATGCATCATATAGACACTTTTTAGAATCACATTCCATTAAATATACCATGCCATCTGGGATGCATTAGATATTGCATTCTATTGTGATAGATGCCATGCTAGAGATGCATATTGTTGTGATAACACCTTGATAAATATTCATACTTTCTCAATAGGTATATTAGTACATAAAATGGTTTGAATTGTATATAAGCCAAATGTTGATCTCTGAGGTGTGTGGGCCCTCTTGGACAATAATTTTATGGATAGTGATTCAACCTTTTGTTTAGAATATATTGAGATATGTTATTTTTGTGTTCCAAACATTGATTTGTGGGGAGTATTGGACCTCATGGATAAAAATTTCGCAAACCATTGGTTGGGGTTTCTGCTGAACATGAGTTTTTGGGGGATTCTTAAGTTTCTATCCTTAAAAGCATAGTATACAGGGTGTGTATTTTAGCCTAACACATCGTGTGTTCTGCCTATTTGAAGTAGATGGTGTTACATGTTTTAAATATGTACATGCCGTGTAATATATGTACATGTCTTGTAATAGATGACTGTGTAAATGGTTGTGTGAGGGGAAACACGGGTAGTTATGTTTTGACTAGAACATGATGTGTGCCTTCGGTACACGATGTCTAGTTTACCCAAGCAGAGCCCGTGTTTACATTTTCAAGTGGGAGTACAGGGCTAGGAGGATATACCTATGTACATTACATGTACAGGTGGAACACACCATGTACCAGTGGTTGATACATTCCCAAGCCAGTGGTAGCACACGACCATGTGACTGCATGAGGGTGCACACTGTGTATTCTTTCTACACACTATTAAGTCCCTTTTTTCAAACATTTATGGTGTTTTCCTATTATGTTTTGGATATATTTAATGGAAAACAAGACAATTAGTTTGAATTAAGGATTTTTCATGACCATGTAGAGTCATGTCAACTCGACAACCATGAGATGCACACTAGGAGAGCAGCGGTTATCATACTCTGGAAATGGTAGGGCACGGGATAATTATGGAACCTCCAATTGTTCCATCTATGGCACCAGCTGTTATACCGAATATAGGTGATGATGCTCTATTTGTGAAGGTTTTTTTAGGTTTATACAGACTATTCAAGGAGCACTACAGGCTACCACAACTATGGAAGAGATAACGCATAAATTCCAACATCATCATCTACCTACATATTGTGGGGCGGTGGACCATAGGCTGCAGAATCATTGCTGGAATCAGTGATGACTATCTTCAAGCATCTAAAGATGCCTCTCGATAGGAGGGTAATGATCGCAACATATATGCTATGTGGTTTTTTCAAGAGGTGGTGGGATGTTATCACTCAGGAAGGGCATCATCGGGATATGACATGGGAAACCTTTTAGGTGGCCTTCTATGATTATTATTTTCCCGAGATGTTGAGGGACGATCGAGCCCCTGAATTCATGCACCTAGAGAAGGGTGCACTGTCAGTTATGTATTATTCTTCCAGGTTTATTGATCTTAAAGGATTCATACCTATTCTAATGGGTGATCTTGTATTAAAAGAGAGATGATTTGAGGATGGTCTCAGGTTTGACATCCTATCACTGGTGAATGTCTTCAGTTTTCCTTTTTCCTATGCTATTATAAATCAGGGAATGTTTACCAAGCACAACCTACAAGAATCTTGGTGTGCAAGCTAGGTTGGTTCAGCACCACGATCTATTACTATCTCAACCGGATGCAAGAAGAGTCATTTTTGAATTCCTATCAGGGATATGATAAGTCGTAACCTTTATTCTGGTATCTATGTGAGGTTATACCAGTGCGGAAATCTAAGGCATATGAGGCCCCGGTACCTGAAGGACCCGGTATAGTGCCGAGCTTGTAGCAAGATGGGTCATATATAGTGATTCTGCAGGATGATTCCACTAGTTTCTAGTGATTGAATTTATGTAAAGACACCACAAGCTGGAGCAGGGTTAGTAACTTATCACTAGTCTAGGAACTGGAATACGTCATGGAATTCATGCCTAGGTAGTGGTCCGGGAAAAGGTTTCTAGACCCTAGGATCTTAGTGACATGAGGTCGTGTTTGCTCAGTGTAGCCAAATAGTTTCTTAGGGTCTCGCTATAGGTCAGACTTTGCAGTTCAATAGACCATGCAAGAGAAGGATCTCAAACCTTCTACTGTCAGAGGTACTATTATAGTCGCCTATGTTTTATCTTCTACACTTTTTCATACTGGTGCTACAAATAGTTTTATATATGTTGATATTGGGGAAATACATGGGATCATTGTTTATATTACACCTAATTTTATAACACTAGAAACATTGTTAGGTGTTAGAATGGTAGGTGTGCATCACTGTAAGGAGTTCCCCTTGAGATTGTAGGGTGTCACTTTTTATGGGACCTCTATGTCTTATAGATCACAGGTTTTGATGTCATTCTCAGAATTGACCATTTGGTTTCTTTTCAATCCATTAATGATTTCTATCTCCATAGGGTGAGTTGCACATCACCAGAGGGCATAGAGATTCTACATAAGGTTGAATGGGATGTCTAGGCGAGCATAGTAGGACCCATGCATTGTGGGCTAAGAAGGATGATAGCCCAGATTGTGATTTTATATTAGAATGATCAGTGAACATGTTTGGAATATTATCTTCCAGTGATTGATCATTTTAGGGATGTTTTCTGGAATGACTTCTCATGATTACCTCTATTTAGAGAGGTGGAGTTCACTATATAACTAGTGCCATGAGTTTCACTGGTATCCATTCCTTCTTACAGGGTGGCCAAGATGGCGTTGCAAGAGTTCAAAGGTAGTTGGATGATTTGGAAGTGAAGGGTTTTATCTGACCCAGTACTTCACTATGGGGTTCACCAATCCTGTTCACGAAAAACGAGTATGGTCCCCTTAGTCAATTCCTGGTCTATCGGGAACTGAACCAGTTGACGGTTAAAAACGGACATCCCTTACTAGGGATAGATGACCCGTTTGATCAGATTTTCAGATCTAGAGTATTCTCGGAGATTGACCTAAGGTTAGTGTATCACCATGTATGCTATTGATCGGCATACATACCTCCTACAGCCTTTTGTAGTTGGTATAATCTCTATGAGTTCATGGTTATGTTGTTTGGCCTCAACAATGCACTAGCAGTTTTAATGGAGATGATGAACTGAGTGTTCCATCCTTAACTAGATTCTTTTGTTGTGGTTTTCATGTATTATATCTTGGGTTGTTCTCATAATCAACATCACCATGCCAAACACATTGATATCATTTTGAATACACTGAGAGATAATTAGTTTTTTACTATGATCAGAAAATGAAACTTCTATATGGATCATATTCACTTATTGGGTCACAATATCATAGAGATTGGAGTATCATTGCACCCAGAGATGGTGAGAGTAGTGGTGACCTAGGAGCAGGATTAGAACATTTTTGAGGTACATAGTTTCACAGGGATATCAGTGACTACAAAATTTTTATATGGAATTTCTCATGCATAGAAGCCCTTATGAAGGGATTGACTAAGAAAGTTGTGATGTTTGACAAGTTAGCTTCTAGTGAGATAGACATTCAAGAGCTGATGGGATGTTTGACATCAATATCGTTTCAGATATTGCTTGATATTGGCTAGAGTTAGACTGTGTAACATTATTCATAAGGTATTAGTCTACGAGCAGTGCTTATGTAATGGGATCAAGTCATTGCATACGAGTCTCGGTAGTTGAGGCCACATGAGGGGAATTACAAGATGCATGATATGGAGTTGGATGCAGTTGTACATGATTTACGTTGTTGGAGAGATTATTTTTTGTGAGATCATTTTTTGGTGTACACGGACCATGAAAGTCTCAAATACATCATTACATAGCATGATTGGAATTAGAGATAGCGAAGGTGGGTGGAATACCTTCAGTCGTTCGATTTTTAGCTTGCCCGTATTTCTGGAAAAGGCAATGATGTGGCTGACGCACTAAGAAGGAGGACTCTTATACAGGTAGGGAAGAGGGCCAATGGTGAATGTAAGGTTATGTTTTTCTCTCAAAGATGCATTTTGAGTTGCACGACTATCATGGACAGACATATCATTCATCTTGGGTTGTTACCTCTACCCTAATGGGAAATGTAATGATGAAGAATCTATGTTATTCCAAAGGCCATGATCTATGGAAATGTGTGGAAGGTGAGGAACCTCTTCTTTGATGGACCACATGCGAGTATGAAGTTCTGTATATCCATGGATGTGTGTGGGTTTAAGGGTATATATGCAAGTAGATGATGAGGAAGTTTCATGCTTCATCTGTGGATGTTAATTACAGATTCACCAAGATGTACCGTGAATTACGACATCAATATTGGTGGTCGTGAAATAAGTTAGAAGTAGTTGGTTTTGTTATGAGGTGTTCCACCTACTATTAGGTGAAGGTGGAATATCTATGGCTAGCTGGGGTTTTATAATAGCTACCCATTCCTGAGTGGAAATGGAATGATGTCGCGATGGATTTTGTGAGGGGGCTACCTAGGTCGCCTATAGGAAATGATGTTATGTGGCTTGTGGTTGACAGGTTTACTATGGTTGCTCATTTCATTGCGATCAAAGAGACCTTCGGTGTTGATGATCTTGGAAAATTGTATATCCGAGCGGTGGTACGACTTCATGGGGTCCCTTGTTCTATCATTTTAGATAGAGACACCCAGTTTATGAATCATTTGTGACAACATTTTTAGATGGCACTGTGTATATAGGTACTTTTGAGTACTGCGTACCACCCTCAGACCAAGGTCCAGTTAGAGTGTACGATAGAGGTTATTGAGTACCTGTTGTGTGCATGTGTCTTAGACTATAGGGGATCTTAGAAGAAGAAAATACATCTGGTTGAGTTTTCTCATAGTGATTTTTATAGGCGACTATTCATATAGCTCCATATGAGTCTTTATATGGGAGGCCTTGCTGATCACCCCTATGCTGGATGGAGGATAGAGAGGTAGCTTTGATGGGACCTCATCTTGTCCATGTGACCACTGTGTAGGTTCAATTGATTCGGAAGTTTATGGCTACCGCACAGTCTCATTAGAAATTATACACTGATCACCATATACGATCATTGGAGTTTGAGGTCAGGGATCGAGTTCTCATATGAGTCACACTGAGGTTGGGACACAAGAGGATCCGGAGATGGGGTAAACTTTTACCGGATTATGTCGGACATTTAGAGATTATTGGGTGAGTATGTTCGGTTGCCTATCGGTTATAGTTACCTCAAAGGTATCGCGCCACACATGATGTCTTCCATGTATCTCAGATATGCCTCTATCACATAGAATGAACTCACATTTTGATCTTGATGGGGTTGAGCTTCAGTTTGATGCATCATTTTAGGAGAATCATATTTGTAGAGTTGATCAGAGCACAATGGTTTTTAGAAGCTATTTAGTTCCTCTCATATGTGTGTTATGGCAGCACTGCCTAGTACAGGACGAGACATGGGAGAGTGAGGTTAACGTACATGTTCAATGGCCAGAGTTATTATCATATATTCCATCAATACCCTTGGAATAGAAATTCATGATTGAATTTTCTTATTAGTGGATGTTTGTATGAGAATTGTTCTTACTTTGAGGCACAGTTTTCTTTTATTCTTTTTCATTTGTGTTGTTTGTAAGAAAACAAAGGAAAACTAAACAAGTATTGGAATCATTTTATACACATTGTATATTACCTAACACATATTTTGTAGATTGGTCATATATGATGGGAATACATGGTGTGTGGGAATATAGGCAAGAAGAATAGAAAAAACAATCTACACGTCGTGTACTTCCTGTCACAGGTTGTGTAGTCATGTTGGCAGGTTATGGAAATTAAGTCTGTGGAATTCATTCACCAAATGAATTGAAAAATGATATAAAATCCATGGATATGGAATTACATGCCAGGAACAGTTTTTTCCCTTAAAATTAATATTAGCCTTGTTTTCTGTCATTTTGGACAGAGGAGGCACTGGGTTCATGAGGCGGTAGTTCTGGAAGGGGATTTGCTTCCCGGTTGAGTATCTGAACTCTATTTCAATCATCACCAGACTTGTTTGAATCCAATTGGTGAGGGTTTTGCTTATCTAGTGTCATTCAAAGTTATTTTAGTTCTTGACTATGTTATTTATAGTTCAGTTAATATACTTATTTCATAGATCTCAACCATTCGCGCTTGAATTTCATGTTGAGGCTGGACAGGGAGAGTTATAATTTGATGAGGTAGGTGATCTCATGATAATTGTCCAATGATATGTTTTTTATTAGTGTCATTGGGCCAAACACTCAATTTTAGGGTTTCACTTGTTTAATAATGTGACATATGTTAATACCTAATGTCTTTGAGGTGATTGATTAAATTAATATTAATGTGATTATGCATATTTGGAATGATTAATGTTCACCATGTTGGTGCATTTTCCCTTGAATGTCCATTTTTTATATATTTGGCCTAGGATGCTTATGGGCATGACTTTGTTTCCCCTTTGAAGAGTTTTTATTTGAAATTGGTTAATAAATTTGTTTCCATTTGAATATGGTTGTTAAATATTTGTGATATATTAATTCAAGTGATAGTGTTGTTATATAAATTTTCCCACATGAGATATTAAATTCTAAAGATCGGTCATAGTTTAATTTTCATGTTTTGATTGATAATGGAAATGTGCCCACCTGAGTTGATTATTGTAAACCTTGTTATAGTGTAATTTACATGGGTTTTTTACTATAGTGAAATGGTGATACACAATGCATGGCCCTAATACATGATGAAATAGTGATACACTGTGCTAGTCCCTCATTTTAATATTCTGAAATGATGATACATCTAGCTAGGACCTCAAACATGCTGAAATTCTAATACAATGGGATTTTCCCTGATTTGAAACATAGTGAAATGCTTATACATCGGGACTAGCCCTGAGACATATTGAAATGGAATGATTTATGACATTTCTACCAAGCCAAAGCACAAACATGGATTCAGTATTCACTTCTATTGTTTGGATATCTCGATGAGGTATCTATTGTGTTTAATTTATATAGGCTACTAATAGGCTTAGGCGGCACCCCCATAATTATATAATTAAATGATTTTGTATTTATTAATGAACATTAAATGAAAGTAAATGAATGCCAGTACTTGTAGGATTGGTTACTTTCGAGTACCTGTTAGTTTACTGCATTTTCACTATTGTACACTACTGTTGCATATACTCATTGATAGATTGGAATAGACCTTTGGTGGTTTCCTACTGTGATTTATTTCTCAACCCAAATTGGGTTAGGTTTTTTGGCCCAAACAAACTATATTTTTGTAGGTGTTGATATGAGCAGGTCCCCTTATACAGGTACATGATTGCTGCTTAGGATAAGGAGAGTAGGTGACCAATCCAATTCTTGTGATATAGATGAGTTTCATTTTGTTTTACCTTACTCTGGTATAATGTTTTTTTTCATTGTAGTGTAATATGCTTTCTTATAACATGTGACATGCTGTATCATCCTGATATCATTCATTCTGTTTATCTTTATCTATCAATTTGTGGTTGTTTACTTTAGTTTCATGTTGTCTAATTCTTCCACTATTGTTATTATTTATTCCATTATGTTGCACTCTACTAGTGAGGGCATAGTCTCCCCACTCTCACACCCTAAAACCACTCTTCTAGTTGGCAGCCTCTCACATTTGGGAAAATGTGTTTGATGTCATGCAGCCAACCGGGTATGGGGAATCTTTTAGTGGCTCGAGGATCCAGGAAGATATAGTGGTCATATAGAATCTATAGACATCATCTATTACTCATGTTGAAATCCTACTAAGAAATGATATACTTCAGACTCTTCTTATTAGAGTTGAGTATAATCCACTTATCCATAAGGTATTTTCACAACAACTTTAAAGTGGAGACTACAAAAAACAAATCCAGATCAATGGTCTTGTAGTTCTATCTTGTGGCCTCAACTAGAATGAACCAAAGGAAATAACTCAGTGCCTCTAAATTAGAACAATATGAAGATGTGTTCATGATTCATCATAGAACACCATGTACTCGAAACCATCCTTTATCAATCTTACCATCGAAGCACTCATCAAATAATGCATCAACTACTAAAATCCTATTTGTACATATGTATCCACAAAAAGGATTACCCTTTCGAGTCAATGTTGTCATAGGTGTTTATATCCAAGATAAATCAGTTATTAATCTTTGATAATATTCTTTTATCCTAAGGAATCGCTGCACCTCTATCATTCTCTTAGGCAGATCCCATGCAAACACTGCCTAGCACTTGGCCGGAACCGCTGCCACTCCATCCACGAAGATAAAATTTCCTTGGATTTGGACTACATGAATCCATAACTATCACAATGAAATATTTCTGTAATGTTTGTTCTCTCGTATTCAATCAAAACATATCCTAAAATGTCATGCATGATCCTACTATGACACTAAGTTCCCAGGTATGTCATTAATGAAGACCACCCGAAACTGGTCTATGTAAAGTTGAAAGATCCAGTTCATGAGTCCTATGAACACTGTTGGGGTTTTCTCCATTACAAATGCAATCACTATGTACTCATAATTACTGTAAAAACATCAGAATGTTCACTGAGATATATCTGCATCTCATACTCACAATTAGTGATATCCTAATAAGAGGTCAACCATAGAGAACAATCATGCCCCTATCAACTGATCAAAGGGGTCATCAATCCTCAATAGTGGCCAATTGTTCTTGATGGTCCCCAGGTTCATGTATTGGTAGTCTAGACACATCATCAAGCTTTCTTATACCTTTTCGGAAAACAAAAATAGGGATTCCCTTAGTGAAACACTTGGCCTGATGATGCCCTTCTTCTATAAGTCCTCCAACTACACCCTATTATATAGGAGATCTTGGGGAGCCATATGATATTACGGTAGAAATATTGGTGTCTTCCTGCAATTTATAACAAATTATAAGTCCACCTCCCTTTGAGGAGGTGATCTCATAACATATTCAAGAAAATCAGCGTCGTATATTGCCCCCTATAGGAAACTAGGGACTCATGACATCCACTGTACCAAGTGTTTATTATTACAAATGATGTGTAATAATCCTCACCATACTATGTATAAGTCCATTATGTACTTCCTAAGTTTCCTTTTCATTGATAATGGAAACCCTCAATCCATCACTAAGGAAACACTATATTCTTTTGATAAATTATTCAATATGTGAATTCATTATAGATAATTAATACAATCTATGAAAGGCAATGTAAGGCCTAGACACCACTAATAAGAGGCTCCAACTGAATTTATCTCCTCAAACAGTCAGGTCACACTATCGGTACAGGTGCGCGACCACTATTTCTTCTCATGTAGGTGTCTCCATGTGAATGGTTCAAGTCAATAGTTTTACCTGAATCTATAGGTCTTGAAAAGTTATGTTTAGGGAATTTAATTACTAGAACTTATGTTTATCAAAAAATAAGATAATGTATATAAAAATAAACCATACCTCAAATAATTCCTAGAGCCCCTGAGTCATAAGTCTTAACTGAATGTAGTTTTCCCCACCCTTTTCTTCTAAATCCCTGAGCCTAACATGGAAAACTTGTGGGTTGTGGTTGAAACAGGTTGAAACATCTACCACATCTTGGGGCTCCCCCAGATCCTATTCCACATTCCCCTCCATATGGACCTGATTTTTTCTTTTCTGATATCTACCTTGGAGGAATATCCACTATCATTTTATAGGATGTATTGTGTGTGGGAAATCTCAAGCAAGATATCCCCTACCATCATATGAATTGAACCACCTCTCCCTAGGTTGACTTGACCCACCCTGTGAGCCCTGAACTAAATATCTTCTATCATGTGACCTCCTATAGAAGTTTCTATCACATCAAGGTCCCTGATAACGACATTGACTCCCTATTACAGAGGTCTCTAATCCTTCATTCACACTACTGACAGTTATTTTCTGTATCTTCATAACTATGATGCTTTCATTGAAAATAACCCTCACAAGTACCCCAGCGTAACTAGAAATTCACATTGGGATACAATTTTATCATATATCTCAATGCATAACTCACTAAAAGGTATGATCCCTGAAGTACTGATCTCAATCCATATCCATTTAGTACATTTAATGGTTTGTTAACCTCGATTAATAATCATCCACTGACATACCTCCCTGCTAGAGCTGGAGAATCTCCTCGATATATAAAGCCTTAAATGTAGCTGCTGCGACTTCCACTCAATATAGGTTCTCAAAATATGTCCATGGAAGAGTTAACTCATCATAATTCTAGATATACAAACTCTATCATCATTCTACGGAGCTATGTAGATGTTTTATAACTAGGACCACCATCTATGTTGTTGGTGTCCTAACTAGATGAATTACATAGGCTGCCTCTTCAACAATGTCCTTAGCTGCCTATGGTTCATGATCACCTTAGAACATAAGGGGTATCTATTGTTGAAAATTTTGATGTGTTCTCAGTATGTTCTCCTCTTACACTGATACTGTAGGTACCATTTAGTTATCTTTATGTGGTTGTATGGATGGTTCCCCACATTGAAGTACTATATCATGAAATGCTCCATGTATCAAATCCTTGTAATTTAGGCTATCATCCCCATGGTCAATCTACTAATTCTTTGATGGAATATTTTCTAGAGGAATCGAGTATGAAGAAAATATTTTCCATGGTAATTGAGTATATCTAGAGAGATGACTTAAGAATGACATGGAAACCACAACTCATTCCTATGTGATTCATTTACCATTATTTTCCTTACAAATAGTTTCCTAATATATAAATTATAATAGCAGGATATTAGAGTTATGGTGTTTGGATATTTCAGTTGCATCACCAACACTAGATTCCTTATCATGAATGCTGAATTCAAAAAAATTAACAATATTTCGCCAAACTAGTCTCACAGACTCCTACTATGAAACTAGAAATGACATCATTGAAACCACTTGTGTCCCAACCCATCCTATTGGGAGTCGTGTTGTGACACCCCAACACCCCTTTAATAGGCCAGGGGTTGGTGACTAGCACCTAGTAAGAGTATCACTAATAAGGGTGGAATTTTATATGCACATGTGGACACACACACATCTCCATACCCAAAAAATGATAAAATTTTAAAACCACAAAGGAAATAATTCATGTATACATCAATATATCCCAAACCATAGTACTAAAGTATGTAAATAAAGTAATCATGTCCATGTACAAGACCACCATACTGATTATTGTCACATGTCCAACCTGTACGAAAATTGTAGTGGGATCTCTATTAAAAATCCACAAGAGCACACCTCGGTCTGTATAGTATAACTAATCACCATCTACTCCATGTCCACCTAGGACACCATCAAAATTTCACTCTTCTACACAAGACATGACATGTTTGAAAAAACATGTGTATGGGTGAGTATAACAATACTCACTATGTCACACTGAAAAACAATGAGATACAATAAAAGAATGTATAATGAGCTCTATATAGGCATACGTCTAAAGCACATGTGACAAGAATATCCAGATATACTCAAACCATGAAAAGATATATTATGATAATCCTCAACCATAATATACTAGCAGTTGGATTTTAGTTCAATGATACCTCAAATATCTCATCTGGGAGAACACCCTCCAGTGTCTGGTAGCACAAGTGACATCCATTTGAGAGGTGATGTTCATTGGGTACTATCATGAGAGTGCAACACTAAAAAATTTGAAGAGAAATATGATACACACATGATGATAACATCCATGTCCATTGGTTGATTCCAACCACTCAATATCGATTGACCCCCTAAGTGGAAAATTAGCTCCCATGTTGTGTTGGTCAAATCGATACCAAGTACTCCACCTTGGGCACAATGATGAATAATGGATCCCATACTAGGAATCAAGTGGGATTACAAAAAATATATGTAGTATGATATACTAAATGAATTGTAGTCCTAGGTGTGGAAAAAAATTCACACCAACATTCAGGGAAACAATAATGAGAAAAAAACCAAATCTAACCATGTCCAATATACGGAGGACAATAGTTCCATCCCATGTAGAAAGGGTTGCACAACATGTTGTATGGGAACAAGTTATGCCCCTTAACCATAGGTAATACACATATTGAATGACCCATGTCAGTCAATATTTTTCATGTAAAAAGTGATTAAATGTCAGGTTAAGTGGTATACATGTTGTGTCCCGGTATCCAGGGTCCCACCCATGTACTCCATTTGTGTGCCATTACATGATTTCATGATGTGTATCCTTTCCCAGGTACTAGTACACGGGGTAGCTAATTAACATGGACAAGTACATTTTTTGTGGGTAAGTGGAAATCATGTTGGTAGCTCAGGTATTCAACCATCTTTTTTGTTTACTTCCCAAGGGACACGCTGACCTCATCTAAGGGGGACCCACACAGTGTAGTAGAGGACTACACATCGTGAGTATTGGGTTTTCCTAGATACCATTATTCTTTATCCCCCTCATGCTCATGCCATTTTCCGGAAAAACACTAAATCTAATTGTTCCAAAAAACATTGGTCTGCTCTATTTCAGCCTTGTCTTTGATGAGAAACACACACCTGTTGTTGAATAATGTCTAAAAACGGAGGTGTTTCTCTGAATCATATACTACACATGATGATAAAAATTTTGGGGTTTCAAAATATATTTTATCCATTCTTCACTTCCATCATTGTGACTATATTTCATCATAGTTATCTCATATCTAATATATTGATTCATTTATCCAATGATCATGCATGAAATGATCAGTCCATTATGAGGTTGACAAACCACAGACTAATGGGTTGTCCCTGATGAACGAGAAAATAGGGAGAAATGTAAAAATAATAATAATGAGGAATTAACCTCAATGATTGTTGGTTCCAGCGACGATTGATATCAATTAAGATGATAAACATTGAAGGTTTGATAATCATTATTAATTCTAGCTATAATTTCCCCAAAATCAGACCCATCCCACAATATGATACAATCGCGGATCAATCTGTTTGTGGATTGGTCCACTGTCAACATGGAATTCAAGAACAAGGAAAAGTTAATAAAAAGAACACATCCTACCTTGATTTGGTTCGATTGCTGATGATGAATGATCCATTGTCATTGTCATTGAAATGATAGGTCGAATCTGAAATTGTGTCGATCGATCGGTCCATTATCTGAAACATCATCATCATTTGTTCATGATAATTCTCTAGATGCTCTCTATAACGATCCACCTGAGATTACAGTGTTACATGGGTAAAAAATGAATTCATTAATAACGATGTATTTAATGAAAGATTAGTTAATTTAAATAACACAATGAATTAAAATTATTTTATTAAATTACTTTATTTGTTCCACTCCCTTGAAAAGTTTTTCAAAAATGACCTGTGCTGACAAAGGTTACGTCCTTCCTACTGTAATGCCACTATTTTGAACTCAATTGTTCCCTCCGATTTCTGATTCCTAAATTGTTTAGAATCTATTTCAGTTTTTATAGAAACGTATGTAAATTTTATTTTTAATATTTTAGTATGTTTCAAACTTCTGTTATAGAAACATCGAGCCTCACAATCCCATGTTTTCTCAACTCATGGTCTCAAAATTATTCCATGTAAAAAATTATGAATAATACACTGAATGATTTGATTCATTACAATATGACTATAGTGCATTCCCATGGGTCTTGACTATGTATATATCCACCAAAGGGATATTAATGATTTATTGGTTCTAACCATGCCCACATTATCGCCTTTTATCTTCTTCTCTTATAGCTTGGTTCTCGCGTTCCCCAATATGGTGTAAAAAACTCATTGTCAGACGAATATTCATCATTACATAACGGATATTACATGTGTATCATGTTTACTAAATTAAATGTTGTCACTTTTCAGGATGAATGTTCTTATTGATATGGCAATGCTCATTCTTCTAACATTTAAAGACATAATTCTGAAAGATTTGGAGGACGCTTGGGGGATGATTATGGTTATTCTTTTTGTGTCTCTTCCTATATATAATAATGGAATCCACCTATGGGAGGGGAATTCGATGTCACCCCCACGGTGATGAGATCGGGATGGTTTTGTGATGTTATTCCCTAAGGGTGGCATGATCATTGTCAACTGACTATCGATTCATATTGTTGTTAAAATTGTTACCATTCATGGATGTGACATTTTACCAATCACCCACATTTTTTCATTGATTGGTGCTCACACAAGTCACCTATGTTTGGGAGTTCTACAAATAAAAATGTTTATAATCAACAGGGTTTGGAGGATGTCATTGAAGATGATGAAATCATGGATGGTTTAACCTAGCCTCTTATAAAAAGTTAGTAGCATGGAAAATTAGTGTGGTTGACCTCATCAGGATTCATAGGGGGTGGCATCTTTAGTAGGTTATTTTGATTGTCTATAAGGAAGTAACTATGGGATTTCTTATTTCGAAAGAAGTATTCATTATTGATTGGTTCCTCAAATCTTGGTTGAGCTTGACCTATGTTCACATATGGTTGACATCGATTTTTTTAGGTGACGAAATGGGGGATTTGAGACCATCTTATGTTCATTAATGGTATTTAGAACTAGTTTAAGTTAAATTATTGTAGTCTCTTCCCTACCCAATGATTACCCATGTGTTGAGGGAAAGAGATGAGAATTCAAACTATTCTTCTAAATAAAATCCTCTAGATGATGTGATATTTATATAAACTCAAAAAATCCCCCTATTTTATTACATTGGATCAGGGTTTTCTACAACTCACCCTATATATTTTCAGCACAAAGTTCCAAAAATTTCTCCTTTGAGGGAGGGATGCGGATGGAAATGGTTAGACCCTTCCATCTATCTGTGATTTTATAACATTTATCTTTTTCACATTTCATTCAGTTTTTCATATAATAATTTTATATGTTCTATATAGTATATATGATCTATTAAATGAATTTATTATTAATGTTTTCACACCCTATAATGGAAGATGTTGGATGACCATGGTACCATAAAAAAATATGGAACTATCAAATTCTTCACAAAACACCTCATTATAGTCATTACCTATTGATATAAAGGGACCATCATTAGACTGCATCTGGACACAATGTGCATGGGATAGTATTTTGGGTCACCCATAGTAACAATGGTGGGGAAGGAAGGATTGTCAGAATTAGGTATGGGAGAAGTGGTATCCAACCATTTGATATATGGATTTTTATTATGATGCACATATTTGTTTCAACCTTCAATTTCCACTTTTAGAAAACCTATATACATAATGGAACTAAAAAATTATAGAGGTATTTTTTTATAAGATGCCTCTTTTCTATAGGTTGTGGAGGGGGGATGATTTTGTGTCACATTTTTCATTAACATTTGATTATCAATTATACTAAGACTAAACAATCACCCTAAAGAGGGATAGGTTATTGTTGTAATGGATGGTAGCTGTGATTATCTTCGAATTACTCATGAATGTAGACCATTTAAAAATATATGGATACAGTCTATTTCTCACATTACACTCTTGTAGAAACATGTTCCCTTTCCTAGTTTACTGGAGGATGGATATTCATCTGAGACTGAAGCTGATACTAATTATGAACATCTCCCGTGAGATAATCATTATTGAGTTATCTTATATATTTAATATAATTCTAATATTGTTCAAAAATCAAATCCATTGAATTAATTTAGTCTCTTTGAGATAAAAAGTATAAGATTCCTCCATTATCCTTTTATCATTATTAGTGTTCTTCTATAGAGTTTGAAACTCTATATTTGGAGGTGTCTAGTTTTGGATCCTCCTCTAGATCCATAATCATATAGCCACAATGTGTGTATTTATATCACCATCCTCTCAGGTTATTTTATTTAAATTGCATCCCTCTACATCATCATCCTAATGCACGTTATCTTTTCTGTCATTAGTAGTGACATTCATAGAGGTATATCTGGAAGTGGTATTTTTATGATTATACGGAACACAATACGGTGATTTGACACTACTTTCAGCATGATCATTTCTCATACACTTGGATACATTTGACAATTTTATCTTATAATCGCTATAAAGATTGATTTTATTGGTCATATCTTCCTCCCATATTTTCTTGTGTAGAGTGAATGTGATGGAGTTTTTGATCATGTTTACTTAGTAGATCCTAAATATAGAAAGTTTCACATTCAATGAGATGACTTGGTGCGATATTGAATGACGATATTTTCCTCTCACCTTGGGGAAGATTTTTATCCACCATGACTATGATGATGATGAAAATTAATTCAAATCTATAGGATGGGGACAATTCCAGACCATAATAGTACTTTTCGATCATGTTTCATAAGATTTGATGACAATAATTGATGATATGATGAATCATATGACAGGGAATAAGTTATAAATTCCCCTGTCCCTATGGGGTGGGGATGAACTGGAAGTAGAAATAGTTCTTCCAGGACACACCTTTTTGTGATGATCTAGGTAATGATGATTAATACAAAAATATAAATTTTAGAATCATATGGGTTTTTATAATTCTTTTGATGATACTTCCTGAATCTTTTAGGGGGTCAATCCTCCGAGGGGTTGAAGAGGTTGTAAATATTCCCCTATCTATATAGGCTGAGGATTCTACTATACATATTCTATTGAATCTACTATCATGAGTTTTTTGGTAGGGAATATTTGTGATAGTTAATGAGATGTGTTAAATGCAAGACTAGTATGGGATTATTGCATACAAGAAGTTGTCATGTTAACAAAAAAATCAAATTACTTGTTTAAAATTATTTATGGTTCCTTGAAGGGGCCTAGTTCAATGATATGTTGGAAGTCAAATACCTCTATTAGTTACATCTTTCAATCATTAATTTGAGTTAATTTGGGTGTAGTGACCAAATATATCAAGTGTTATATGATCTCCAAATCTCTTCAGAGTCTATGGGACTTTATGACACCTTTTAGGGGGTTCTTTTATTCTAGGGGTGTAGTGAAGTTCAAGGAAACATTCAATCCCCACTCGTGAATAAGGACACAGTAATAGGATTCAACAATCATTTTATGGAGTGTTTTGAAGCAATGGAATAATGAGTATTTTCAATTTGGGTTTTGTAGTTTCATTTTCTAGTCATTATCCATTAATAGATATTTTCAAATCTAGATAACAATTGAATATTTTTATGTTCTAAAGGATTCCATTATATCATGGAAAAGGGAGGTGTTCATCATTTAAGAATTTATGAGTGTCAATTATATACTAGTATAGATAAAGAATACACTCTTTCCCTATATCAGATGTTTTCTAATAGTCGGATGTGGAGAGAGTCCAATACATATTAGGAAGGTCATTTCTAGTTAACACATTCCATATATAAATTGCTTCTTACTCAAAATCAGACTCACATGCCTCCAAGTGGAATGTCTATAGAAGATTCTTCTCATAGCCTCCTATTGTGATGGGTGTATGGTAGTATGTGGAGAACTATATGTAGTTGAGTCTACTATTATTAAAACCTCTATAGTTGAAGGAATTTCTCTTTTGAACACCACTCTATATGGAGGAGTATGGGAAAGTGAATTATTTATTTATCTTTGAGAGATATCATAGTGGGGAGGTTATGCATGGCAGATGACATGAGTAGAGTTCTAATGATGAACATTCACACTAACATAAGGAGAAATGTCACTGTAATTATCACCCTGTTCGTTCGTTGAAGAGTTTAAAGACCCTTTATTTATCATGGTTTCATCTCAAATGACCTCAAGGACAAAGTAATTGAGATTAATAGGGATATTATCCACATTCTACATCATGGCCATAATATATTGACCATACACATCATAATGAGTAGGGATACAAGTCTACTGGATAAAGGTTTTAGGATTATATTTTTAACTTCCATGGGATGAAGGAATATGATCCTATTGTATAGAATCTACTGCTGATTGGAAATGAACTTCTATAATGATAGTAGTAGTATGAGACAATTTATTTGTGTCTTCCGAAATATGTTGGTCAACCTTATCAGAATATAGGATATGAGCGATGTTCAAATATTAATTCCCTTCCAGAATACACTAGCATGCCTATAGAATTAAATAAGAAATATGTTTCCCCTTCTTTATAGTCTTAGAAGGATGCTGGTGTATGCATTCATTATTTGAAGCAGGAAATTGTTCATGGGTTCTATGATCTACTGGAATATTCCATACAATATCATGGATAAGAATATTATCCTTCTTTGAGGAATTCCTTATTCCAACATCGTGATACAAGGTTGGTTCTACAATATGATCTTGATTATATGAATATGGTGTATACCATAGTTATTATTTAATAGGGTTATGAGCCTATCTCGATGAATGTTCCTATTTAACATGGTGAGCCCTGATTGGAATGGGAATGTGAGACTAGTCATGTTACATTTTAGTATGTATCATATCTTCTTCAATAAGGATATTATCCTACCTTGTGGCATGTTCTACTCTGACATGGTGAGCCATGGTTGCAATGATAAAATGAGACCCATCTAATGCTTCTCCTTTTACCATATTATCCATATTATCTTATGGGATCCGAGTAATAATGTGATGTTTTTCTATAGAAAATAGTTATTCATACTCATCATAGTGTTGTGAATCCCTTCCTTTAGGGATATGAGTTTGTGAATGACCTTGTATCTGTACACATTCTGAAATATGTTAGTTGTGTTATTCATTTTTTTGAATGATGTGAAATTTTACTAAAGTTTGTATAATAATGTAATGATAAACATTTTATTTGTACACTATATAAGGCAATATATCATTGATTAAAATAGAGATATGATCCCACTAATTTCTTCCTTGTACCATCAGAATTTGATAATGGGATTCATATAAGGGGGTAGAGGTATGTTCCACCAACAAAAGTGCTATAAGAATATCCCCACCGGCATTATCCTTATGATTTGGAATATATTTTTATCCACTAGATACCACCAGAATATGTTTGTGGGCATTTTCAGTGGAATAAGGTTTATGATCCAACTCCACGTTATCCAAGAATTCCATTCCTGGTGTGATTTGCTTGGTGCACATGCATGAGAATAAGAGGTGGAAATGTGTTGGGTGGTTCCAATAGTAGGGGACTTAGAGGCACATTCATGAAGAAAATGATGTTAGAAGTTGAAAAGATATATAATATATGGCATTAAACTAGAGGGGATCCATAATTGACTTCTTGATTTACCATCATCAGATACACGTGTTTGTGTTTTTTTTATCTAGGGGTATGTTCTTAAATATATTTGTGGTGGAAATCGGTGCCCCTAACTATACCTTCATTTTTTAGTTAATTATGACTCATTTGTTCACGTATCTAAATACCCTTTTATGAAGCCTCATTTTTTCTGATTCTACTATGTTGATGGTACTCTCAAACAATTTGTTTATTCACCCAATGCTAAAGGCATCTGGTGGGTTAGGTTGTTAAGTGACTCACAAGGGTTGAAAATGTACCTGATTTTCCAAAACAGTCGATTCATGAAGACATGAACTTAGATTACGGTTTTTTAAATTATTATCTACTGCCATGACACAATAAGTAACACATTAACTTATCCGTTCAAATTTATTGTCAATATACATTCTCAATATTATTTTTACAAATAACACAATTTTACATTAAAATTCCCAGTTTGTCCATTATTCTCATATAAAAAATTAATAGCGAGCGTGGAATTATTTCATGAGGACACAAGTTACATTTGGTCAACTAATATTTTTTTTGATTTGAGATATTCTAATTAGTGTAACGATATATGTTTCTGAAAAAGGATATGTGGATGGTTGGAAATGAATGTTCCAACAAGAACTAGGCATTCTATGTTGTTTAACCTTTTAAAGAGATTCTGTATTTAATTTATTTCATTTCATGTTTAAAATTCTTGATTCCAAATAAAAAAATGGCACATTCATGGAATGATCAGAATGTTCCAGTGAGAATTGGATAGTCTACCCCATATAATCATGGAATGAGGTGTTTTAGTTATTGATTTGTCATCGGGTTCACTATTTTTTACATTCAATGAATCTCCCAATGGTTCCCACAACTATAACAGATTACATAACTATTTTTCCAAGGTATGTGGTTAATTGGGGTTTCAACCACTATGGAACTTATGAACTCACATTATCTGAGAGGAAGGAAGGTATAGAATATCACACACTTTTGGGGAGACTTGTTACCTACTCTGGGACTAACTTATATATTTCTTGATATCTTCATAAATATATTCTTAATACTGATATGATACCAGATACCCTCACAAAATGATCAAATGTTGATCGATTCCATGAAATAAGGGGTGTCTACTAATAAATCCAACTATACTTATTTTTGGTTATTTATCCATTTCCCTTAATTGGATAGATTCATATATTTTCATGCAATATAACTATACACTCTAGTGTTTACATCCATTTATGGAGGTGATTGATATCCTAATGATAGTATTTAACTGTTATGAGGCATCATATGTACCCTTCTTATAATAGTAATTAATACGGACATATTTCAATGGATACATGTAGTTTAACATCATGCAGAAATGATGTATATGAGGGATTCTAGGCACAATGTGTTGTTCAAGAACCTCATGATGGAATCCTATGTATCCTGGTTATGGAAAGAATTAGCATCATCATTTTTTGGTCATTACCTTGGGACATACCTTGAAGATGATGCCCTTGTATAGGGCTATCACTTCCTTCCGAAAAATATGGACTACACTGTAAGGTGGAAACATTGGTTAGAGGTCCATGGTATATGTTATATAACCATTAAAAATTTATATTCCCACATGAGGAATGCTTGGAGTGAGAATAATGTGTTAGTAAGTAATCAATTCCACATCCTATGGATGTTGTATTATGTATTGGGAAGGCCAATGAGATGTTTGACATGAAAATAAGGCCTTATGAAAACCATCCCATGTATCATGGATAGGGAAGCAATTAGATTCATCCTATTTTGGTTTTATTATCAATCTGTTGAAGGACGTTGAAGAATGATAAGACCATTGGAGGGATTGGATCTTGATGATTAGAAGGTTGGAGACATAAAGGTACTTCCACTTAGGTCGTATCTAATTGTTGCTCCAGAATTAAGAAGGTATCCATCATATCCTATTCAAGGTAGTAAATAGAGTTTCCAATGTTTATTGGACTTCTCAATCTCTTCATACATGAGAAAGAATGATAATCCCATTGTAGAGATTGGATCTCGATGTTAAGATTGTCATATACCTGGAGGGATATACACCAAGGTGGATCAAAATTGGATATAGGGACATAAGAACAAATCTTACATATCATGTTTATCAATGGAATAAAATTTAATTTAGTATTGTTTGGGGTATTCCAAAAAATTTCCTATGGGTTAGGTGCTCAAGTCCATAGAAAGTGTCATGACCATTCTTAATTATCTTCTAGATATGTTCTGATTATCTTAATAGCATGCACGGTCAATCTGTTTTACATGTATGAGGATGTCCAAAGATGACTTGGTTTCATAGAAGACATTTACAAATAAAATCTCTCACTCAATTTTACTTTCTCATATGAATTTTTAGAATATAAATAAAATATGTAGTTCATCATGTTACAATGTTTGGCATTCCTAGAAGGTGTAAAATGATCACAACCATCGTGTATGGAGGCTTTTAGATGACCTATATTACATTTCTTGAGGACATCACATTACAAATGACAAAATTACTAGAATTCATCATGAGATCTAGCAGACATTTCCTAGAAGACATCATGATATCTATGTCCTGGTGACTCCATTTAAAAAGGAATACATTTCTTAGTACTACCACATGACTTGGATGGCATGTCCTCATTTCATCATGCGACCTAGATGTTATGCTCTGTTGTTGCCACATAACATGTGATACATTTATGGGGGATATTGAATGATTTGTATAAGAACACCTGATGAATTCCCATAACGTATGTGTCAATATATGTGGGATTCAAATGATTTTTTAATAGCTAAAAGGTATATCACATGATCTATGTGACATGTTGAAGGAGTGTCACATGACCTGGGTGGCATGTCCTAGTTCCAAAACAAGATCATTGTATTACATGTGATGTTCATGAATATTATTATTTATTTATTCACATAAGTCTTCTATCTTTTCAAATCATAATTCCATTATTTATTTCATTTATGAATCATTTTTTCCTTGTATATCTTATTTGAGGATTCATGAGTCCCATCCAACATGCAAGAACTCCATTGTATATTTCAACCAATACACCAGAAGTCATTCATCTGATCTATAAGATTATTAAGAAATGAAAATATTCATGATGAAATATCTATAAGTCAATTCCTTGGACATCATATGGCGGAAGACCATTACTATTCTGTGACTAGTTTATCTATGATATTTTACACTAAGCACCCATGTAGAAATCACCCCCAGGATCTTGACCTATCTTTATCCATGTTGTTGATGGGTGGATTTATTGGCCTCACAAGCCTAGATATCCACCTCCTTGTGTGGAAAATATCTCTCAGATATGAAATAGAGTTAGAGGATGGATTTTTCTTCCCAATACTTTACATGATATTTTCATGATTCATCCATGGTGCCTCGTATTGATAGTGACCACTAGATTTTTCTTTCATTTTTATAGGACCCCATATGTACAAAGGTATTTCTCATAACCATTCTGATATGTGAAAGAGAATTCATATTTTATGGTACACATGCCATCTATTCATAATAAGATTATGATTCTTATGGAATTTATTTCACATGATTGAATATGAATTCCCCATGGTCTGTCATGAGAAAAATGTATCATATAAAGGGGCCTCCATAGGATTACACTGAAATATATAAGGTCCCTTAAGAAGATAATTATATATTTTCTAGGGGGTATGTGTGATCCATATTGATATCGTAAGGTGTATAAACCCAATTTCAGAAATTTAATCATATCATCACATCAAAATAATCTTCCAATGTTACCATTTTTATCAACATATTTATTCTACTTGGATACGAGCTATCACATCATCTAGAGAGTGATTTGACTAAAAATAACACTCATTTTTTCATCAAAAGAATAGACATAGATCTTATGTTGAAAATAATGAATTCTCATGAAAACCTCATCATCATGATTACAGAAACATAGGGGTAGAACATAACGGAATGGACATGTCTGACACCCTTCTCATGAAGAGGTGATTTGGATGCATGATCATGCACAACAGGGTGTGAATGTGTCCAGGCGAATCATGAGGTCATGTGAAACATATGTGCAAGTTTCATGATGACCAACATAAATCTTCATCACATGAGGTTTCCTCCTTTATCCAAATTTTTTTAAGTTGTTTCAGATGATTTTCATGATTGTTCTAATTGACATGTCATGTAATTAGAAGATATTTTTACCATCCTTTACATGATCATCCATGATCATCTTGGTGAATTCTCTAGAAATGGAGTTTTTTCAACAGGGCTCCACTTGATTAATGGATGATCATGAACTTCACATGACCTATTTGCATTGAATTTAAATGATCATTTTGTCTTATTTCCTTATAAATGTTGTGTAATATTGATAAGTTGTCCAGTATTAATTCTTTTTTTAGAAAATATTTCCCATTATTTCTTTATTTCATACCTTCTTGATTTTCTGAATCTCATTTTCATATCATCAACAAATGAATGGTCGAATAATATTTCTATAATCAATTCTTTCCATTTAGTTTGTCTATATTATATTGAATATAATTTTTAATTTTTTTCAACTGAGCTCTTATCAACTCATGGATATATCTCTTGAATTTAGAGGGAAAACATGTGCCTTGGAAAGATATTATGGAAGAGGTAAAACCATGTAGCCTAAAAACTACCAACACTTATTACCTATAAATACACCGCAATAATAATACTATCCATGATCTATATGATTCATTGGATCTAATTAGTTATGTTACTATTACTGAAATATTTTTCCGTCTCTAATAGATATTAGGTAGTTCAATTATATTATCCATTGTCACATTGTACAACAACCAACTAAGAAGAAGAAGTGGCTAATGCATGGTAGAGTATATTTATTTTTCAATATTTATTTATTGATAGGTATAAAACTAATATTTCTTATATATAATATCTCTCTAAATACCCTACCACCATTTTTTATGCATCATATCATAATAAATCTTAGTGAAACCAAGAATGATCACCTATTTCTACTAATGCTAGACCATTGTAAACTATTTTATATATTATAATGGGAGCATATGTATGTTTCTGAAATAAAGAGAACCTCTATGTGATAGAGAGAACACAACATTTGTCTTATAAAAATATAAATCTCTTTTATAGTATTTTAATTTGATATAATTTTATTTTTCATGAAAAATATTTTCAATAAAATGTTGTGTTAACGTAATTTTTTCAATAAAAAGAACATATTTCTCTGGATTTTTATCTTTTCAAATACTTTCTATAATACCCATGAGCATAAACTATTTTTAATACTCTTTTACTGCATATGATGTTAACATATTACCATGGTAATCTACTAAATATTTTCCACTTTAAGCTAAAAAATATGGATTGAAATAAAAATATCGAGATATTCAACCCAATACATCATCATGAGGTTTAAATATCTCTTTTAGAAAAAGTAACCCATGATTTTTTTATCTGAGAACATAGTGAATTTCCGAAATAAATTACATTTTATTTGAGAATGTCAATGATTGATATTAGCAGTAGTCGATTGGTGGGAAAATTACAATCTAGTAAATTATATTTTATTGAGATTTTATCTAAAAAAGTATATCCTTATATTAGATCAAATCTCTAAACCATGTAGAGGTATATCAATAAAACCAATATTTATGAAAGTTATTAGAAGTGATCAATATACGGACCATGGTAAATTTTTGATTGAAATCATTAAATGATGATAATAATTCAACTCTATATAAATATGACCCATTTATAGGAGAATATAATCGTAGGTGATTCCAACATAGATAAACTCTATTTAAACCTCACATTCTATCATGTTAAAAAACATTGATTTTTTATAATACTCCATAGCTCGTCCAGAAATAATAATTATTGTTACCTTTCAAGGATCTATTAATATGAACTTCATGATTATCAGAACGTCTTGTGAATCACTTCGTGAATCATGAATCAATATTTAGAAGGTATATCATGGATCTTTTTGTCACATTCAAGTTCCAAAATAATACTCATATAGTGGTAATAGTCTTCCTTGGTCCAATAAGAGACTAAGATAACTTAAGAAATAACATAAAAAATTAGTTGAGGTATAAGTGGAATATTAATTTCATGTATAACATAAATACCACCATATAATTACTCAAACAGAACTGAATCATCAAGTACTCTAAATGACTATACCATCTCTTTAATTCAATAATTGGAACATTATATTCATTCACCCTTACATGGTGATATCTAAAGTAGTTACTGATTATAAACTACAACATCACTCACATAAAATCATTAAATAATTCATTAATATTGTAAAATATGTAGTAATTTAGAACTATACCCAAATTCAACTTTTGATAATAAATACTTACATGATGGGTCCAACCAACTATACATAAATGAGAATCTGGGTATCCAAGTGGGCAATGCTAGGATAGAAGATTATTTTATCCTATATATCATCAAGATTAATATTTCAAACTTTAGTTATATAGGATTTACAAGATCGTATTTTAAGTAAATTTATTGATTCTTGGGAACCAAAAAATTGAAAATATTACATCCCACTATGGGAAAAATCATATTATGTCATTAATAAATACTAATTGGAAATCAGTCAAGAAAAGTGAAATTTAATCCCTTAAATTCAAATCATAATCATTATAAATATGAGAATATGTTATAAATAGGATACTAAAATCATCATGAATTGTTTTCCTTCATGACCATTTCATAGATTAGAATCCCATTAAAACAAAAAGGATTCCTTTTGAGATAACTAAAAGTATAATTTCAGAATAAAAAATAAAGGAAACCATACAATATAACCTAATCAGTTGATAAAACGAATCTATTTCAAGGATGAGGGTATCTCATTCCATCTAGAATTTTGAACTAGGGAGAATACAAGATGGAAAATTAATTCCATGCTCTCTATTCTTTCATTGGGGTGTCTATATCTCTATAAATTATGAATGGAGTTCCAATATATGATCTATATAATAAATAACATCGGAAGGGAAAATTAAATTTTAATAAACTAAATAATTTAAATAATTCACTATATATGATGAAATAAATACAAGAAACACATGGTCATTGATCTTGTATTTTTATCCTTGTGAGAAGAATATATCCAAAAAAATAAATTATTATTAACTCCAATACTGTACTTTTTTGGTCCAAATTTCATCAAGGAATATTTCAATATATTGATCACGTAGGTTCCAATGATAATTTTCCACATTTGTGAGTGGTAATATCCTTAAAAAATATTAAATGTATCCCAAAATCAAATATGTATATAAATATTTATGGAAATATGGGATGAAAACCAATTATTCCTAGTACACAATAATGATATCTAAAAGGAGGTCCCCCAAAAAATGATTACAATTTTTAAAACTGTGATGGGTTTATGGACCTAATATTACACACCCATATTAGAAATACCACACTTCTTCTTCACTTACATCTAAATGTGATTTCTTTTACTTACAAAAAACATAGGTATAACACCACTCATCCCTGACATCCCTATTTAATTAATCACTATCATCGATTCTGGATCCACAATATTTTTAAATATCTATATCCTAATGAAATATATATGTTTATATGACTGATAGAGGACCCATTTTAAACATTAGAGAATTAATTATATCATTTCAAACATGATATAGTTTAAAATAATCATGCATATTAAAAATGATCATAAATTGTTTATCTTATCTGTCACATTGTTAGATAGAGTCAAATTCATAGAACATGGTCAATTACATTGTGCTCTGATAAAAATGATTTTTGTAAATAACCCATAAATACACTAATTCAGGTTTCTCATTCTACATCTCAATAATGATTGGTACTAATAATTTCTATAATAGTATTTCATGAAGAATTGAAATCAATTTCACCAAAATTGTAGAAGTAGTCTCAAGGAACCTAAAAATCACATCAATATTTTTCTTTTTATCCTTTGAGTCATGAAATTTCTTTGAACCTCAAATTGTATGAGTTTTACGATTGATAAACATTGCAGATATTTCAACTTCTTGAGATATTTTATCTTCCAAAACATTAGAATTTTTGGAACTTGTTCCATGGATCATAAACAGAATACATAGGATTATTTTTGAAATATACATTTTGTTAACTAGGTGGTTTTCATTTTGGGGTTTATTTACATCATTCTTTTTAGTATTCATAAAATTAATTTATGTGGTAATTATTTTACATGAACATATAATAATTGAGAAACCCACAAAATAAATTATAATCTTACAATCCATAACATGAATTGATATCAAATATTAAAGTTAATAAAATGTGAAGGAATGTATCAAAAAATATCCTTCCTTGAAATGATTTTTATGTGTATAGTGAGTGGCATCTCCTCCCTACTCATGGGATAATACTAAGACTATTATCTATAATCCATTTCAAATTGATTTCGTGATAATCAATCATTATCTCTTTAGTTTACCCCATATTCCAAAATAATATAGTTCCAAAACATGTGGATCTAATATCTTTTTCCATTATCCATCCTAAACCCCTAGATTCTAGAAAACTATCAAGACAATGGGGATGACCAAAGTCTGTCATCTATCCCCATGTTCTTGGAATATACTCAGAGGAACTATGATGCACTGTATAGGAATTTTTTTCATAAAAATTATGACATAGACCTGGTATATGAAGTCATCATATTTTTTTCAATTATATGGGACACTATGAACCACAAGGGTTAAAAATATTAGAATTTTTATAATATAGCATAAATAATTTTAACAGTAAAAAATTAAAGAGAATAAATTTCTCATAACACAATTATCAATCAAATGTCTCCCAAATGCTTCTTCAATACTATCCACAATATAGATAACAGAAAAAAGGGATAAAATTGATATCAGTAAAGTGATACAGTGGAAAATATGTTCCCCCAAAAAGGAATATATGGATACCCATATCAATGTAACTTGACAGTAATAATTCTATTATTTTACCCCCATAAACTAAATATATAATAGTAAATGTGCATGAAACCACCATGTGGGACATTTACATTACCTGGATACATTAAAACAAGTCACACATTATCACATTGGGTATATATAGTGTATAATAAACACAATCAAAGTGGAATCACACATTGATTTTCAAAACATCCCTTTGAAACCTAAAACCATGCATGCTATTGTGAAATAAATAATATGAATGTATAAATATAAAATTGTGAGTCATGAAAAAACACACCAATCATAATTTTTTCAAATTAAAGAATTTCATGAAAAATAATTGTTACATTTACACACATTGGATAGTTCTTGGTTATTTATGGTTATGGGCACCCATGGACCACGTACTAACACGTGAACTAGTCGAAAATTCTATAGTTTCCATAAAATTAATTTTGGTTATATGTTATCCTAACAATATGTTGCCTCTCATCCCAATTCTTATAATCCATGAAACTACTAAATATCACCTTCATTGGACAACGTTTTTTTACACTTCTCTATAAAACTAGTACCATTTTTTGTAGTACTGTAGTTATTTATTGTAGAGTAATGATAATGGGATACATGATAGTAGACGTCCCCTTTAGATAATGATGTTCTAATATGCCTACTCAATTTCATTTATATCACTTTATATTTTCAATTAATTTCAAAATATAGGACATATTCACACTCTATTAATCATACTTAAAATAGGATTTTAAAATAATTTATATTCTCATTCAATTGGAATTAATAAAAAAACATTAAAAATTTAATTAACCATAAATAATAGAAAATCATGAAATTATTTATTTTATATATCATTTGATATTCATTTAAAGAATTAATGTATCATAAATAATGAGTTTTTTATGATATATCCTAAATTTAAGTCCGAAACAGACTTACAAATTTTCTGGAACCACATGCATATGATTGAAATTTATAATGAAAATAAATTGGGAACTAATAAACGCAATAAAAAAACGTTAATTCCAAATACGACAGTATAAATTATGTGAAATGGATACTCATGGAAATTGTAGATATACATGAGTGTGTAATAAAAGAAATAAATAAAACCTTATGATGATGGGATATGGGAATATTTTGGGATTGATTAATCAAGAAAATATATTATATCTCACCAAAAAGCTAAAAAGTAGAAAAAGGAATGATAGTTTGTTAATAGGAGAGGAACTGAGATTGAATTAAAAAAATGGATGTTATATGGAAGTGAAATGATGTGGGTACTATATTAATCTAATATTTTTAAATTTATGGGGAGACCATATGGTTTTGATTACGAGTTTTCAAAATTATGTACCAAATGTGTGTGAAAATAACTCATCAATTGGGAACAAAGATAGGTTTTTTCACACTGCATGTTATACCATGTTCCATATATGAGAAACAACACTTCTAATGGTTCTCAAAATAATTAATGGTATCCACAATTATTAAATCATTAATTATTATTTCGATGTAAGAGCCTCTTGAGTAATAAAAATCGTTCATTTCTTTATTAGTTTTAACTGATATTGGATTTTTAAATTTTGATTACTATCTCTAAAAGGATATGGAATCAATAATTAATTTTTTATTGAAGAATATTTAATTGATGTTGATAATCTTCCAACATCTGGTTGGTGGATTTATTTTTAGTATATATGCTTCTGTAGATTCCACTGGATGGAAGATGGAATATAATTAGTAAGTTAGTGGTGCTGGGAAAACCTAGGAGGGTTTTTCAAGGAATATTTTCATATTCTATTCTACTAACAAACCCACCATTTCTAGATTCATCTAGATGGTTTTTTCCACCAGTAAACATGTTCCCATTTTCATATGGTTCATTTAAAGAACCTCGTTAGTTTTAATTTCACAAAATTATAAACCTTATTTATTTATAAATATTTAAAAAATTTCAAATATTCTAAATATTTATGCCCATATTTATATTTGAGATATCCCATCTATATATCCTTACTTATTGTTGTAGAACCATTATATTAACGTTTAAATAGAGAATTTTCATATATTTAGAAATGTTTCCCCCCACTTTAATTTCAGTAGTTCATTATTTTATGATGTATTTATGTTTTTTCTAATGATACGATGATCAATTCTTCCTTTTATCATAGATAAGTGATAAATATAGTTATTTGATGATTTTTCTTTATCATAATGAGATCTACCTTTGATAAAAGATAGTATTTTTATATGTGATTAAGAATAATATTAGTTGAAATATTCTTGATGGTTAACTAATCATATATATGTAATTTGTTTATGATTCTTTGGCAGATTACTTGAGGATTCAATATTTTAATGAAATCCTCATTATTCGAGATTGATTATGTTTGAATGGTGAGTGGTTTGGTGTATTATTCTATAGATCAACCGTATTCAGATTTTATACTTACTAAATCTCGTCTTTATGTAATTTCCATTGATTAATTTATTTTCCATTCCTGATATATGGATATAAAGAAGTTACCCTCCTCAATTTTTGGAGGAATTTATTTTTTGTTCAATTATCAATAATGGATTTTTTGAATTGTAGATCCCTCCTTCAATATACCACAAAATATATTATGTTGATGCACTACTAATGTGATGTTATTCTAAAAAACCCATTATGAAATTGAAAATTTTAATTTCCCCATTAGGATAAAAATTTCCAAATGAATCTTTGAAATATGTGATTATTATCCATGGTTTTTCTATATGATTCAAAATTTGATCCATTGATAAAACATTAGGTACTTCATCAAAATCCATTTTATCTGGTGCTCCATGAAATTCTTGTCTCTTATATACACTTTTTTAGATGATATAATTCTAATGCTGGAATGCATGATGATTGTTCTTGATTGTGATCACAATTTTCATGTTTATAGTAGTGAGATTCATTTATGATAGTTGATTCTGATTGAATGATGCATTAATACTTTATATTTTATTCATTTTTATCACATTTATTACATGTTGATACTATTTAAAAAATCATATTCATTGTTGTGTATATTCAAATATTTTATTTTAATTTCATTTAATTTATATGTATTTCTCTTAGTGCCCAGAAATGTTTGGCCATCATGACTTGGTTATCTCATAGATGGGGTGTTCGCCTAACTATGAATATGGAGATGATGGATCTGAGTAAAAAAATTATGAAAAATATAATACCTTGTGGATTCCATGCAATAAACTCAATGAATTTTGGATGTTAGTGAGCATGTTCACTCAAAGACCAATGGATGTTGATTAGATGAATACTTGATTCTTAGTTGATGTTTACTAGTATGATTCAATTGATTCCTGATGAATTCAATTTAGTGTTTTCACATTATTTCTATCAATATAATTACAAGGATTGTGTCTGGTTCATGATTAAAACCAATATTTTGAAATTTTATCAATTAGGGATACATTATAGATATATCCTTGGACACTGGTGTATTTTTTTATAAAACATGCATTCTTTGTATGGGACGTTTTTTGATTTATTGTCAATTTAATATATTCAAGAAATAAAACTTTTATAACCATGATCTTTTGTTAATAATGCACTATGGCATCCTAGTTGCTTAAATTACACACTCTATATAATGGAATTTTGATTCACATGTAATAAATGTGTTTAGGAATCCCAAAAATGATAAGGGGACCATGGAGATGGTTGATCCAATGATTATGGAGAGAGTAAGCGAATCGGGATGGATGAAGGAGAGATTTCAACAGTTTTTATTATATTTAATTGTCTGAATCAATTTAATAAACTAGTTTATCATTCTACACTGATATCCTAATAATTTATCAAATAATAAGTGTTATATATGAAATTTTATATTTTATAAGTACTAACTGTGAGTTTATTTATAATTTGTTTTCAATTATATTACACTATCTGTGTATGAGGTCATGTGACTCTACGAATTGATCCTAGTCCATTAGGATTGGGAATTACAAAATGGTATTAAAGAACAATTTTTTTTTATTTTTTTCAAAATATAGTGATATATTAAAATGGAGAGTGGAAATATTGCACATGGATATGGTAGTTTCCATATTAGTAGCTTGTTTACGTGTAACAGATCTCTATGTTACAACTGATGAGATTATTGTACCTATTTTATGGGATTCAGGTTCATTCATGAAACATGATTATGAATGTAGGAACACCATCAATATATATATGTACACATTTTATTTTAAACATACTTATCTTTAATATAATTTATTAATTATGAAATCTATTTGGTATAGAATTTTTAACATTGATTGATTGATATACGTGTTTCCATGATGTAGATATATATATATATTAATTCCTTGCTTTTCTAAACATGAGAATACTATTATGTTTAGTGTACTTATGGTTCTTACTTACATATATGGATGGTCATCATGGTTATCTCTAAAACGGATCTAATATGGGCTATGAATAGGGTCGTAGGATAATATTGGTGTGATATCATAGAAAAATAACAATACTTCCTAACAAAATTAAATTTTTTCTTAAATTTTATGTTTCATTTCAGAAGATTCTTCCATGATAGAGACTAATGTTACTTTCAAATGACTTGGGATAAGATTATCATATGCAGAAAGATATTCTTGTTCAACTACCTACTATTCAAGAGTTTGTAGTAGATAATTTTCCCAGAGATTATTTAGTGACGCACGATATAGGCCCTCCTCATCCAAGATTTTGTCTGGTTGTACTTTATTGGCATAGAGGTGAATCAATAAACAGCGTCATTTAGGATGGAGACAGTATCCCCATTGTCCAACATCTATTCATAAAGCATTAGGGACAAATTATACAAAGGGATGTATATACATCATCATTATTATATTTGATCGTGGGGATATTTTTTTATAATGGAAATTAATTTTGGCACTGATCATGCACTAGGGGCCCCCTTGGAGTTTGTGCGGTGTAATGGAACAAGCTAGTAGACTAGAGGGTCTCAACAAGGAGGCCTCTAAGGAAATTTTTATTGTAGGATTCATTATTGATACATTGTTTATATACCATGTGAATGAGTTTATGAAGAAAAAATGGGGTCCCATATTGGTACAATCATACTTCTCTTCTATCACTAAGCTACATATTTTTTCTCCACTCTAGGATATATAGGTTGTATAGAAGGCCTAGCAGTCCAGGTATGGTATTTTTGATGACATTAGAGGAATGGTTTTTAACTTTTACATACTAAAATTCAATTTTATTCAATGAAATGAATTGACTATATAGAAGGGTTTGTAGGTGGATTGAATATTTTTTATCTTACATCATTCGATATAAAGTTGAGTTCCACACATACTGTAAGTGTAAGCATCAGTTCTGGTAGAGGGGATAGGATTAATTGGTATCTTTATAAGGGTAGTAGTATGAAGGTGGAGTATAGTTTATTTTATTTAGTTCGAAGATTAAGAGATACAAAAATTATAAATTAATGTTAGTAAATAATTACTATAGGTTCTATAAATCTCCCCAGTGGCAGTTTCCTCAATGTGTAGTTATTCAAAAAAATCAATGATCGTAAAACAAGGATTTTGGATTCATTTTCATAGTGGACTGAGTCATAAACAATATGCTAACAATAGATCATGACATGGTCCTTCTAGTGGCCAATAATTATACTGTTTTTTCAACATATTTTTTATTATATTTATTGTGTCTTAATCATAAATTAGATATTAAATGAAATATTATATAGTAGTAATTATTTTAAATTGAAATTAGTAATTTTTTATAAATTTGATAGTTCATTAACATTTTGTTTTATTTATCTATTTCTTTCTTTCTTTATTTATTTAATTTCAAAATATCTTTTGAAATGTGTTATTCTTATTGTTGTTGCAAATTATTTATTTTTTTAATTTAAATATTAACTTTCGAAAAAATTTCATTAAACTATTAATTAATTAGTTATATTTTATCCTAATTTATCGTAACTTATTTTAATTTTTTTAATCTGTTTTCATTTTTTTCAATTAAATCATTTGTAATAAAATAAACATTTTCTGTATATATATAGAAATAATTTTTTTTAACAATTAATGTTATTTTAATTCACTTCATGAACATAATTATTCATTAATTTAATATTTTTAAAATTTTTGTTCATAATTCCATTATTAAATAATTTCTGTATTGTTTTTCATTATATATATATATTTATTTATTTAATGATATAATTTTTTTATTTTTTTATTTTATTTTATTTGTGCATGTTTTATTTGTAGGCGTGGTTAATTGGTTTTTATTGTTTTGGTAAAAGCATCCATATATGTATTTTCATATTCATATGGATGATTGATTATCACAAAATATTAGACATGGGTGTATCAAACATTCAATGTTATGTAGTAAAGTCATTTGGGGATGATTGTTTGATTATACATAATCTTCTTGAAACTATATATGGGGATTGCGTAATTGTTTGAGTAGAATCTCATCACATATGATGAACTATGATCTAGGTTTTATCGAGATTATAAATGAATTGATCTGAGAATAATCATGCTTGATTATTTTAAGATACAGTAATTGAGATAGATGATGGATATGAATCTGTTGGATTGTAGATTCTGATATAATATAGATGAAAACAATATTAATAGTACATATTTAGGGGTTCTTATTTGAGTCATGAGAGTAGTTTTATGCAGAATTAGACAGCTACGACACCTTTTTATCGAGGATGAGGGAACGTGAATTTACCAGGGAACAAATGAAGAGGATTATTTACCATGGTGATGTTTAACTTAGGAAGATTGAAAATGTATGTAATACGTAAATATTAGATTATAGAATAACAATCACAATCAAACTATAAAAATTGATATTGAACGATTGATGATTAATATAGTTGAAGAACTAGGACAAACAATGTAGTTGGTACTAAAAATTGAGATTATGTGACCTTATATTTCATAATGCTCTTGTTTTTTAATAGTATAAGAAAGTAGTTTATATTGTTCTTCTAGTTTTCATGTATTTAATCACTGTATTGTTTGTTTCATAAGTGTCTAATTTTAAGGCAGAGGGTCTTGTGGGTTCTACTACGGTGTGGTTGGGAATATAGCAATTGGGGCACACCACCTATTAAAATAAGATCTTATGTGATTTTTTATCCCACATGTAATGGAGAGAGAGAGTTGGGTTATAGTGTAAATATGACCAATTTCATATAGGGGATTATTCAATTTTGTGCATGTCTATTTAGAGTATAAAATGGATTTTGTGAATATGAAAAAAAATAAATATTTAAGGAACAACTAGATTGATTTTCGATGATGTTGAATAAATTTTCATGTGAATTAATTATATTTTGTTTTGATGGTTCTTCTCGAACATGGTATAGGTAATACAGAATGATGACTAGTAGAACATGTTTAATGATTAGGTGTCAAATGACTTATTTTAGAGAATAGGGTCTGGTATAATATATTTTTTAAATGGGTTTCTAAATTGTTTTTTAGTGATGTGGTTGGGGGTATTTCCAAAAAAGGGATTGGAGAATCATGAACTACATTCATGTCTCTCCCCTCACCAGGAAGTATGAATATGTTTTATGCTTTTTGTGTGATTATTTTGATGAAAGTCTGAACAACGTTCACTCATCGCCAATATTTTTTTCAAATATTATTAATAATAAATATATATATATATATATTAGTAATTAATTATTATTAATAAGTAAATAAAATAAAATAAATTTAAATAAATTTAAAAAATATCATTAGTATTTATAATATAGCAGTAAAGATTAACTAAATATTTATAAATATTAAATAATTTAAATAAAAACTATATAGATATTCTCAAATTTTGGGAAAATAATAAATAATTAAAAAATTTTGATTAAATATTAATTAAATGATCCAAAATATAAATTAAATAGTATGAAATATTAATATATATATATATTGTAAATAAATATTAATAAATATAAATAGCAAGTAAAAATATTAATAAAATAGTAATAAATATTAATTTATTATTTACAAATATTAATTAAATAATAATAATAATAATATATATATATTCAGAAATACTAAAAAATTATACATAAATAAAAGTAAATATTAAAAAATATAAAGAAAATATTAATCACATATTTATCAACATTAATTAAATATTCAACAAAAGTAATAAAATGTTATTAAATATTGATAAATACTCATAAATAGAGATAAATATCAATAAATATAATTAAATATTTGTTTATATTTATTATATAATAGAAATATAAATAAAATACAAATAAATATTATTAAATATCAACAACATAATTTTCAAAATTGAAAAATATTTATAAATATTAAATAAAAATAGAAGAACCATCAAAAATATTTTATAAACAATAATAAATATTCATGATTATTAAAAAATACCAATCAAATACTAATAAATATAAGAAAAATATTTATTATTTTTAATAATTTTTTTAAAAGGATAATTGTCAAACCCAATTTTATTAAAAATATAAAAATTAATTAATCTTTATGAAATATAAATAAATGTTAGATAAATATTAATAAATTTTAAATAAATAGTGGTAAATATTTGAAATTGTTAATAAATAATCCTAAATAATAGATATCTAATAAATTAATATTCATCAATAATTTTAAATATTTTTGAATAAAATTAAATATCAATATTTTTTAATATTTTTTAAAATTATTAATATTTATTAATAATATTTAAAACATATGAATAATTATGATTATTTATTTAATATTTAATTGATATTTATTCATATTTAATGACATTTATTTAATACTAAAATATTATTTATTAATTTTTATTTAAATTTATTGATATTTATTTACTATATATTATTATTTCATTAATACGTATAAATATTAATTTTTATAAATTTATATTTAAATAATATTTATTAATTTTTATGATTATTTAAGACCTTTTTTATGAAATTTTTATTTATTAATTAATTTTATTTGAAATTTAGATGTATTGAAATAATTTACATTATTGTTTTTTAATATTTTTGTGTCTTTTATTTATATTTATGAATAGTTCCTTAAAATAAATTAATAATTACTTATATTTTTTAAATTTTTTGAAATTTATTGAAATTTAATAATATTTATTATTATTTATGAATTTGAAATTAAATTTTATTAACTTCTTGTGAATACTTGATTATAGTTGAATTATTAATTTTTAATATGTATTAAAAATTTATTAAGATATTTAATGTTTATTATTATTTAATAATATTTTTTAGTATTTAAAATATTTATCAATATTTATCAATATTTAATTAATATATGTGAATAATTAATTACTATTTATAAATATTTATAAATATTTTTTAATTTTATTTATTTTTTATTGATTATTCTATTCATTAATATTTATTAATCTTTTATTAGTATGTAAGAATTTTTATTTAATATTTAATCATTTCTTATTAATATTTTTTTCTATTATCAAAATTTGCGAATATTTATTTAATTTTTATTAATATTTATTAATCATTATAAATATAAAATTAATATTTTTTGGTATTTTATAAATTTTTGGGAATTGTTTATTAATATTTATTTATATTTCAATAGTATTTATTAACATTTAATTAATTATTGTTACTATTCATTAATATTTTTTTTATTATTTTATTATATGTCTATATATATATAATTAAAAAATTATGGAGGAAGTGTGAAAATCTTTAACTCTTCCTTCGGAAAATGTAGAGAGAAATCATGAACCATGTTCATGATTTCTGTAGAGGGGATATGTGTGAAAGGGGTTTATGCTTCCCCATACAAATTTTTTAAAATACGACATATCCAATACCTTTTAGAAATATTAAAAATCCATTCAAAATTTTTTGTGAGGTCTGGCACAAATCTAAAATACAATTGAAATAAGTTTAGATATGACACTCGTGGAGATTGAGATCAGATCATAGGGGAATAAAATTTTTCAAGGGGGGGACCATAACTTCTATATTATATTTTGGTACCAAAACAAGGTGAAAAAATATTTCAAATTCTCAAACACTATAATTTTTATTGTGGGTATTTGTTTTTCAACTTATTCAAACTTCCATTAATTTTTACTATAATTAAAAAATATTTTGTTTTATTATTGAAATAAAACATTATATTACATAATTTTTTTTGGAATTATAATATTATTCTAAGAAATTTCCTTTATTAATTCATGTAAATGTAAAAAACCCGACCATTTAATTATTTTTAATTAATATTCATTCATAGAGAGGTGATGAATTTTTAATGTAATTTTGATTCAATTTATCATATTAATATCTTAAATTAATACATTTTTATTTAAACATAATTTCATTAGGTGATTAAATAATATATAAATTGATTCATTTTACTCAAGAAATAGAAAAGAGAGTGAATAGGTGAAATTTTTTATATTCGATTGACTGAATCAAATATTCCTTTGAACGAGGAGAGATATATAGTTAAAAAATGACTTGTTTCATAAAATGTGTGTTTTTATAATCATAAGTTCAACAATGTTTTATTACTTCTTCAATTGAATAATCTATACCTTCATATGTGAAGTTATCTATTATTGCTTCTAAATTTTTTCTTTTGTTTGTATATAATATTAATTCCATTTTTTCAGTGTATTTGAACCTTCCATATGGGTTTAATAATATACACACTATTGAGTTATTATTTTATAATAATTTATTGATAAAAAACGTCTCCCTTGATGAAGAGGTAACATATTTTCAGACACCATTTCCATGTAGGTGCTTCGAGTGACGTAATTTAAATGGTGGAAAAATAATTCAAAAAAATGAAAAAAAAAAATTAAAAAAGGTTCATTTAATCTATATGTTCTACATTATTTTTTTTTTATTTTTATATTAAAATATTCTTGTTACATATGTTTCATAAAAAGTAGTCAATATTAAAAATAGATTATATAATTTTATGAATATAATTCAAACCCATCATTTTGTTTTTTGAAAAAAAAATTAATTTCGAGTTAGTTTATTATAGAATCTATGAATATTTTTTCCACCACTAATTAATGTATATGTGGCTGAGAGACACGACCATAATTAATTACAATTACCTTGAATCTCTAAAAACCCTTCCATTACCATGTTGTCACTTTTCTCATGAACTCTGTAGTAAATTATACGAAATTTTCCTAGGTAAAATATTTTAACAGTAGTCACACTAGAAATTATATAGACTTAATTATAGGATTTTATAGTTTATAACAACACTTTAGTTATATATGTTAGACTGGTGAAGAATTTATTGAATTAACATTTTTTATTTTTCCTGCGTAAAATTCATGTTCATTGTTTGAATAGTTAAAAAACAAAATTATAGCACAAGGGATAAATTTTTAATGCTTTTATCATGAATGTTTATCCAAATAAAATTACCATATACATGATGTATAAAATTATTAATTTTATTTATGAATATGGTGAAGTGTTCCATGAGTCTTATAACAAATTTAGTGATCTCCATATTAACAATCCCAATCACTAGTTTTATCCAATTTTATTAAATAAAACTATTTAAAAATAGTAGAACCATAATAACAAACCCTATTAATTAATTATTTTCATGGATATATAATATAAAAACAATTTAATGTCATAAAAATCATTTATACAAATGATTAAATTTTTCAAAATTGGTTTTTACATTGAATGAAATGGTTATAAGAGAATCAAACCATATTAAAAGTGATGATGATATTATAATCAATATTTTCAATTTTAAAATGTCACATAAGGAGTGATTCTAACACTATGGTATGTAAGTAAATATTATTTATTTTTTTCCTAGATTTTAAATTTTTCCAAGCCTTATGTAATTGTCATCCTTTTCGGGTAATGAAATTAGATTATTAAAAAAGATATATCCAATCATAATAGTTATAATCCAAGATATAAGATTCATCTGAATCATTCATTAAATCTTTACAATGTATTTAGACAACTTATTGCACCTAGATTCTAATATAATATTGGACAAAAATCTGAATACCATCTATGTTATGTGTTATTTGAATCCAAATGGAGTTCGATGGGAAATAATTTCATAATGATGTTGTTTATTTTTAGATTACTTTAGACTCAAGAGTGTATTTATAACTCAATAAAGGATCAAAACATTTATAACAAGGCTAAAACTGATTCACTATTTTAGACACATTAGCTCTAAGTTGGTCAACTATAAAAAGATGTGACATCTAGAGATATGGGTAAAAATCATTAGACATTCAAATTCATCCATATAGATAATTTAACTTCCATAGTTATAATAAGTTATAAAAAAACTAAAATACATTCTATAAATAAACCTAGGAAGGATCAAATAGTGAAACTGGGAGAATATGGAAGTCAAAAACAACATAAAACAAAATTTGGAAACAAGAAAATTTTATTTTAAATGATCATAATATCATTTACACCTAAACATCAACTGAAAATAAATACAAATTATAATAAATGTATTGATATAATTTATTTGAAATATGTATAATATATTTTTTTAATAAAAAATAACTCAATTATCCCTTTACGAAAAAAATTAGATCCCAAAAAAATAAAATATTTATATCCCTAAATTTCATGACCTTTCGAGAAACCTCTATGTCAATATTCCAACAATCCGTGCATTGAATCATATTCCTTATATTTGTCTCAAATCCAAAAAATTATTTCAAAATAAAAAATTATTAATGGTATTCATACATAATCCCTTACAATAAATTTATTATTGTTCTTGAATTCAAAATCCCTAATGAAAATAATGATTGATATATTTTTAATTACTTGCACCAAAGCTAATAGTGGATAACTCAAAAAATTTGGTTATCATGGTTCATTTGTAAACATTATTCCATTACCATTATATCTACATATGATATTTTGAGATATTATCATACCACTCTTATTATATAATTAGTTAAATTATCTCTTGATAATTGCATTGGAAAACTGATATCATCCTAGATGGGGTTTGTATTTTTTTAGCTAGATGATTTTATTACTATAGATATGGATTAGGACCCATGGATTACCATTAGTCTAGAGAAATAATTCATGGAAACCTGGTGTAATATTTTTATAATTAACATGGTTCAATATACTTCTATGATTGGGAGAAAATAGTTAGTTTCTAATGTGTATTAACATGGATGATAATTCAATAGTAGTGAGAACATATCTTAGCTGGATTTTTTGAGTATGAGAACTCATTATGTCATTTAAAAGAGTTTGGAAATATATATATTGTTGGGGAAATTCCAATTAAAAATTTTAATTACTTTTCATAGACTCTTTCCTCTACTGAAAGTGTAAATTTGGTAAACTCCTGAGATTTTGATAGAAACTATCACTATTTTATAAATAGTGGAGTTTATATTGAATCGTATATTTCTAAACATAAATATATTTATGGTGTCAGAAAGATGATTTAACATCAACGAATAATTTTGTACAATTTTTTAAAGTTGATGAGAGGTGTTATAAAAATATGATATTTTTACATTAAAACATTTTAATTTATGATGTGGAAATTCATGAATGTGGTCTTTCCAATGTGTAAAATTGTGAAGAAAAAATATTTCATTGAAATTTAAACTCCATTAACTTAACATACATATTTTACGTAACATATTTATTGCCTCAGAATTCCTATGAAAATGTGTCTTCCTTCTTGTGACCAATCTCAAACATAAGATATAAAACTAATCCCAACACACGTGATACAGTCATTTCTATGTGAAAATTAAACACAAATTATTAATATATAATCATAAAAAAACAATTAAATAGTGAAAATATTGTTGTTGTTTTTTGAAAAACCTCAAAAGTATAACATGACGATTAATAAATAACATCAAAGTTATTGGCCATAAATTTTTCAAGAATATGATTCATATTTAACTAAACCATAAAGTGAGTGTTGAGGTTCATTGAAATAGAATCCAAACAATAAAAATTTTAAGATAGAAGTGGATCTAATGTAATATGATGAAGGAATCATATATCATATTAAATATAGTTCATGGTTACAATATATCCATGTAGGTAGAAATAAGTGGATTTTACATACTATGAGAAAAGTTAATGTGAGAAAAATTAAGATAATATGAAAAAAACAAGAAAATTCCTTATAGATAAAATAAATATTAATTCACCCACTTGAAAATATAATTTTCTAATTATATTAATAGATTTATTTATTAAGATACTTCTTAAGAATATCTGTATTTGTTTTCTAGATTATTTTTCTAGACACAACACAAACCGTTTAACCCTAAGAGTCCAATAAAATCCAATTTTACCTTCCCGTTTGGATCCATTAACAACAAATAAATTCCCTTTGTATTGATTTTTTCCTTTTCCATAATTATAAATTTCATGGCGGTTATCCATTAATACCATATTTAGAGGATCAGTTTTTTTTATGGATGACACATCCATAATTTGAAGCTCCTTAGAGTGTTGTTAAAATATAAATCCACTAGTATTGGAGATGTTTTCAAAGGCTATCATTGGTTTTTATTTAGGTAAATGATTGTTCAAGGAAATATAAGAAATATTTTGGGGAAATAATGTTTTCAATTGGGGATTTTATAATGATAATGGTAAAATACAAGTGTTTTATAAATTCAATCCTACAATAAAATTAAAATGTTTTAAGAGTTTTTATGTAATGAATGAATTTACTATACATTTACTTTATTTTTTTTAAATAAATCATTACTATTTGATACTGATACATACGTTGTGTATTTTTTGAAAAGTGATTGGAATATTTTATATATAATAATCAATCACAAAAATTATTATTCATCCCAACTAAATTTTATTTTGAATTTCCATCTAAAATTTTCTTTAACACTAGGGATATGGTTTTTGGTAATAATGTTGGGTAAATTAATTATAAGATACTAATTTTTGTGTATTACATTAGTATACTACTTGATAATTCTAAGAGAAACTTTAGAATTACTAATAATAGGTTATTGTTATTTTTTAATTGGAAATGTTTATGAAATACCTATGTTTTTCCAAAGTCATTGTTGTTATGGATAAAAATGTCTTACCTTATATAATATGATCATAAGAGGTCAAACCTGGACGCATTGTCTGGATATATTTATCAACATAGTATTATTTGGATATTATAGCTAAATTGGGGATAAAAAATTTGTTTTAGATAATTCATTTATTAGTTTGGTACTAAATGTGATGAACCTATAGTGACTAATTCAACCTTTAATGATGAATAGTTATTTACTATTTAAGTCTTGAAATCATCATATTATTAATGTCTTTATAATTTCAAAAATTAATGAGTTATTAAGAATAATTTCCAATATAAGAAAGTGAATATATTTCATTTCAGAACCTATGTTCATTCATTTGGATTATCATGTGCTCTTTAGGTGGTGTGTAGATGGATTTTTCAGTAGGTGGGTTATAGTGGAAAAGATTTTTTGTATTCTAGAGAGTTATCATGCATCACACTAGGGAAGCCATAACAAGTATATAAGATTTTAAAAGATTACATCATACAATTTTTTATTTTAAAATATATTTTTAAATATTATGGGAGATTTTGTGGTCTTTGGTGACTATTAGAGGTTATGAAAGGTGTTATGAATGCAAGATTTTATTTATAAATGAATTTTTTATGTTAATAATTTTAATGATTGAGGGTGGATTTTGTGGCACCATTTTTTGACTACATAGAGGTAAAAGTAATATTTTTTGTGGATGTACACTATGTTTTAATGTTGATTGAGGAATTATAATATCCAAAAAAATCTACCTAGTTGTGTGATTAAATTCATTTAAAAGAATATCAGCTCAAATTTTATCGTGAAGAAATAATTCATCACTTATAATCGAACCCAATTTAAGAATTTATAATCAATATATTTCTATCCAAATTATGGTATTTCTAATTTAATATAAAAGTGTTTCCATATAAAATTAAGGGGACATGTAAAAATTTTACACTAGGGGAATAAATGATTTTATTGAAAATTATATCTATTTTAAGGATGGATTGATCCTAAAAACTAGATAAAGCACTATATGTCTAGATAACAACATTCAAAACACCAAAATATACCAATACTAATATTTTTTATATCTTTTAAATTAATTGTTGATTTGAAACACATTTCATAGTTCGATGTGAAAATGTGGAACATGAATTTTAAGCCTACTGTAGGGAAGAAACTTCTTGATTTTAGTTAAATGGATGATATTATATGATATTACTATTATAATTAAAATAATAATAAGGAAAGTGATAAATATTTTAATGATTTCAACATTTAAAATAGAAAAATATTTTTTGGACAATTTTTTTTGTAATTAAATTAATTAATTTATATCTATATATCAAAAATCAATATGGTCTAGACCAATAAAAATAATTAAATTACTTTTGAATTTCGTTTTTATAATATAAACAATATGAGAATAATGAATCCTTGATATTTTTAATTTATTAAATAATATATTATTAATCCCCTAATTGATTTATCATCCATCTTTTTTTATGTAAAATTTAGTTATCATTGAGTTCATATAAAATACTATAAATATAGTTTGTCATGAGAGACAACCCATGGTAATTTTTGGGAATTTTGTTTTAATTTTAATTAAATAAATTTTTAGGATGATTTATTTTTCCAAATCATTTCATACTAAATTTAATTAATTGCCTATACATCTTTTTGAATTAAATATTTTCTTATGGTTGAAAATGAATTGAAGAGTCCAAATTTTTTTAAATAAAACAAAATTTTCATTAAATTAATGTTTAGTATCCAGTAGTGATTTCTCGAAATTTTTAGAGGAAAGTGGTGAATATAATGAATATTAATATAAAAACATAAATTTATTGTTTTTTGTTACTCAGAGGTCCACTATAAATTTCATTTCAGACAATATAAATATTCAACTTCCCGAGGTCACCATTCCTTTTTCCTATAACCCATATCGAAAATCAAGGAAAATAGATGAATAAGATAGTGATTCATGTTGTTATGTTATTATTTTGTAACATCCCAAATCGAACCACCAGTTCTTAGTTGATTTCAATGTGACCTCATGTGTGATTCCCCATAGTAATGAGGTTTTATACTGGATTCCAATGTATAAGTATGTATGCGGGATGACTATACATTTTGTATAATGTCATATGATCAATTATTAAAAAATGTAGGGAATGGGAAATCAGAATAATAGTCATGTAGAAACTAAATAAATGTATGGAATGCATGTCACAATAGATAAAATATCTCTCTTTAGGGAAAACCAATCTAGGCTCAAAAAATAGGCAAATGAAAAAAGGAAAAACATTTGGTCTCCCTGAATTCACCTCATTCTTCTTCCATCTCAATCATCATTATCATAGTTTTCCACCATAGTTTCATTAAAGTTTTCTATATTTCTCATCAACTATATAACAGAAAAAATTTACATGTTATTGTGGGAGAAAATGACTTAATAGGATACTACCAATGAATCGTCAAAAAACATTTCAAATGTTTGACAAGTTCAAACCACAATAATAATAAATTTTTAAAATTGAATAAACCTACAACAACAAAAACTACATGGTTGTGAACTAACAAATACACCACTATGTTTTATCCAAAACTATTTCAGCTTCTCAATAGAAGAGGATGAACCAATATTTTATTTCAAAACAAGTATCTATAAGAATCCACATAGTATATTTTTTTACAAGAAACGTGGTTTTATTTCATCATTATAAATATCTGGTCACCAAAAAATCTATAAATCAGGAAATTTATGTACTCCATCAACTAGGTTTTTTCATTATGAGTGGAAGTTGAAAAATATTGGCTAACTTGACTATATTCTCAAGAAAGCATAATTAATAACTCATAAAATCACTATTTCATCAAGACCATCATCACCCAAAATTCAACAAAGTACACTCCCTCAAAAAGGGATAATTTTTTACAATTTTCAACCTTTCTGAAATAATAGTCAAAACAACAAAGTCATGGTAAAAAAATCAGGTTGAGCCACAAATAAAACGATTATGTCATTAGGAGTATATAGAATTACAAGTATCATCCTAGGATCAAACTAAATTATAGATGTAAATTACACAAATATAACATATGGAAAGAGTATATCATAGTATATAATATAGTATACAAATACATATATGCGATCATAATCAAGAATGGGGGAAGAATGAAAATTCTAAAAAATTTCCTATTGTAAGAAGGGTAAACATTTCCAAACAAATGTAAAGAACATCTTATATAATTTAATGGACTTCAAAGTCCAATTTTTTCATAAGTGTAATTTAAAAACATTCTCATACCAACCCTGAAATATTTTTACAAAGAAATTATTTGAACCGGTTCTGAACCCTCAAAAAATGATATAGAATAAAGAGATATAAAAATAAAAAAAATCTAGAAGAATCGCACATGATGTGTGATGAAAATACATTAGAGAACAAAATAATTATCTAAATATTATGTAAAGGAATTAACTATGGAATTAGACCATAGTAGTTCTTCTTATATAATCAGAATAGATCACACAGTTTTATACCTAAAATGGGTTACATGATTCATAAAAATGACATGGGTTAGGACACACAATGACTGTGGTGTAAATGAAAATAGGCATTGAAAATTGTGATAGATCCACTCTTAGTTACAGCTAAAAAAATGTAGATACTACATGGGTTTTCCCTATGGAACTCTAGCTTTAGAACCCAAGTACAACACTGATCGATGTGTGGTGGATGATGTATTTATAGGTATCATCCAAGGATCTATGTCACAAGAGTGAATTCCACATAATGTCCTATAGAATTTCAAAAATGGATTCCCCAATACAAATTTCATAAAATGTCATTAACGATGTAACTCCCAAAGACCATCCCTCCAGTAGAACATTTCTTATAGATATGGAAAACAACTCTGATAAAAAAATTATTCTTTTAAACTAGTTCATTTGCATCTATTTTTGTGTAAAATGGTGTATCACATAGTAAATATGACATTATTGTATCATTTACTATATAAAATAAATTAAACTATAAAAATTAGGGGTATATATTAATAACATAATGTAACACATTACATTATAAAGTGTCAATTTTTCCATAAAATGTGATAATTAGAAAATAATTCTATATATAAGGAAGGAATATTATGGATTTACAATGTGAATAAAATACAATATGATTTTTAAGTAGACTATATGGAAACATATGATCCTAACCGTGTTTACAAACCAGAATATACAAAGGTAACTAAGAACATCATAGTGAACCATAAATCTGTGTATGTAAATGATATGAATAAGTCATTAGGAATTGTATAATAATATAGGTAAAACTCATTGGAGGTCATTATGGACCCTATAGAAGAAATTCTAAAAGATATTGTATATATCAAATAATTATAGGGGGATGAAAAACTACTTTTTGGGGAGTTCTTTTAGATGTTCCCAAAGAGAAGATAGATTCATTGATTAACAATCTTGTCATATTTTTATATGAAGATTTAGTGAGTGTAAGATCACTCAGGGGGATTATATTCATACTTAAACCTAGAGGGGATTCCATTTCAAGGATATTATCAATGATAACATGAATACCAAAGCAAAAAAATACAATAGATCTTTTATATGTATAATGATTAAAATAATCAATAACATATCTTAATGTTCATGCAATTTATTATTTATTTTTTTGATAATTTTATCCTATATAATTTTAGAGATTCCACCATTCCCACATATGTCATTTTAAAAAAAAATAAAAAATTTTAGACAGGATTAGGTTCCAAACATCTCATTATCATTTCTATTTGTTTTTGTTTTCTATCTGTATTTATACAATTTCATTAAACCATTAAAAATTAATAATATTTTTTCACTATTATACTTATATTATATTATAATGGTGGTAAAATAATTATACTATTTTCAACTTTTCTTTTAGAAAATAAAAAAAATGAAAAATTCATACTGGTGTACTTCTGCAGGCAGGAAGTGACATGATTATTCTCATTAACCTAAAAATATTGAATTTTTTGAAATAAAATTTAATAAAAAATTTCAATAAATTTAAAATATTTTTTATTATGAAATTATTAATTAGGTTACTCTATTATCTTGTTTTAATTAAAACATAACAATCTATAATTTGTATTTCTAGACTACTTCCGCTAGTGAATATTGTGTTTTTTATTTCTTTACCCTCATTCATGAAATGTTCAAACAATGGATTTTCAGAAAAATTTTATTATTTTTTTTATCATAATATGTTTCATATAAAACTAATTTAATAACTAATTAATTATTTTAATGATTACAAATCCATAAAAAATAACCCATCTTGAAACAGAAAACTAAAAAAGAAAAACAATTTATTCATACAATGTAAAAATATTGTATCCATAATTTATCCAACATCATTATAATTTTTATATATAATAATAATGAAATCTATATAGGCTCATCATTCTAGGTGTATAAATCAATTCCAAAAATATCATGTCATAATCACCTATTAATAGTATTATGTCTATTATTAGTAAGGTTTGACCACATACTTGAATAATTTTATTATCTTATATAATGGATTAATAGGGGAAAATAACCACTAGTATAATATTAAAAAAAATATAATAAAATATTATTTATAAAATTGTTTAACCAACATATAAGTAATTAATTTCCAAAACACTATTATCTATTAATGAATAACTGAAATAATCATGATGTAAATTTCATCATCAAGGATAAACAATTAAATAGCCATGATATGAATGTAATATGATATTGACCCAAAAATCACCCATTATAGTTACACTTATTTTATGGGAATGATGTTATTCTGAAAAACACTTAATACTGACCATTGAACTATAAATGTAGTGTGGAAAAATCTTGATTACAGACATAAGATATTCAAAATATATAGAATTTAATAAATATATATATATATATAATTGAGAATAAAAAAGGATAATAAATTGTTTATGTTAGGAATAAATCCATTTGGTATGTATTAAAAAATTATTACTAAATTTATTGTTGTGTTCATAACATAGGAGAAATCTATCCAGATGAATGAAATGGATTTTTTCTCAGGTTTCTCCCTTTGACAAATGATTTTTATTTTTCACGTAATTTATTTTATGTGGGGATGTATATGATACCTAATTGAGATATTAAATCAGGAATTTAATTTTATTAATGTTAATATGTGTCAAATTTAGTTCACCCTCTTTTATGGGGTTTAGATTTAATGATCCATGATTATTTATGGTGTTTTTGTCTCGTTTTTAAATCAATGGGACATATTTCATATTCATCACCATAATATCATTTATTTAGATTATTCACAGTATAACTGAATTCAAAAATGAAAATATATACAATTTAAATATATATTAACATATATTTCAAGATCATTCTCTCAATATTGGTTGATTCTTGTGTTTCTACTTCTATAAGAATTTAATCTACATGACTTATGACACATGGGGTCATAATATTACATACATGAATATAACTTCAACTATATAATTAATCACAATCATACCATATTATATATATATATATATATAATATTTACAATTTTATTATGTTGAAATTATTTATCATCATATATTAACTAGTTTTTGATAAAATCACCTGTCAAATAAAAGTGTCACATTTTTTAGAATTACACTCATTATTACCATTTAATTATTTATCCCATTTCAATAATTTATATTCAAGGTTTTGGAATATATATTCTCGTGATGGATAAATGGGATTATTTTATATAAACTACATTAATAAATTTATGCATTTTAAAATTAAATTTTTTAATTAGGGTTATGATTTGTGTTTCTAATCAATTGTAATTAAAATTAATTTTTAGGTATTTCCATCCTTTAATATTAATATGAATAATCATAGACCCCACATTTTATTGATTTCCATTATGTTTATTTATGGAATCAATATTGATGCTTAAGTTTTTAAAAAATATTGATTTCAATGTTTTTCATTCCACATTTTTTATATCAACATTTTTACATAACCCTTAATTTCATATTTTTAGGACTACGGTAATGATATAATAAAAATAATACATAGTTTTTTATTCTATTTATGTCATAATTATTATTAATATAATATTTTATGTTATAATTTACCTCAAAATTTTAAACTATCTATAAATTATATGTTTATCTCCGTGAATTATAAATTATTTTCTATAAATATTATTGATAAATTAAGGGCACTTTATATATCCCATGGTGTTTTCAATTAAATCATAGAAATTAATTTCATCTATTCGATTTTCCATTGAAACATATTTTTAATGAAGTATAATTTTATTAAATTTTTCTAAATATGTTATCTCTCATGATTGAACATGTATTTTATATCATTTTCGAGGGATCATTGCAGACCTCCATTTTCATGAAATTTCAATTTCAGTGTATTATGATAAATTTTCCTCCAAATTTTTTCTATTGTGAATACCCAAAATTTTATTCCTTTAATTTAATGGTTTTAAACTCGATTTCATATATCAGTTGATTGGGTAAAATATTTTATTTTCTACATATACCATAACTAAATGTTTTTCAAATTACAATGATAGTTATAGTATTTAAAGAGGTGTAATTGAAATAAAAAATGATTGTTGTAATCAAAACATTAATTTACCTATAGAATATAGTATTTATCATTATCACATGGTTATATGTGTTATTTCAATGAATTTATAGATTTTTTTGTGTATCCATTTAGTCCATGTATTAATGTTTGATCTAATTTTGTGTGTGAATACCATGTGAGACATATCAATGTTTTTTTATCACACAAGGTGAGTTTGTAGCCTCATGCAACCAATGTTTGATGTTTTATAGGTGTCTATTATCATGAATATGAATATTTTTTTATATGATTTTATTTTTGATAAATAGACTTATATATATTAATTTTATGTGTTCCCCTTCTTTTTCATGTATCCATTATACAAAAAGTTCAATATGTGATATCCCCCTAAGAGGGACATGTCATAAATTTGTAAAAATTTACATGATTTATCAATTATAGGGGATGGAAAAAGTGTATCATTGGGATATCCATTTTAATAGAGACATGTTAGACATTTCTAGAGGACCACTGTACTATATTTGGGATGATGTTAGTAAAGCTAGTCGATAAGAACTCTATATGAATATATGATATTCTTGTTTGATTTAAATTTCACTTATCATTTATTTGTTTATGTTCATGGAATGAACCCTTAAATCTCATAAATATTTCTATGTATTGTTTTAGTATCATAATCAGTATTGTAATGAGAACCTATATAGGCATCTTGAATAACTTATAGATTTTACTTGTTGGGATCTGGTGAATATAAATGGTCATGGAATTAGTGTTTGAGTATGATTAGAATAGGTTTTGGGGAATTATTGGATATACAATGATCATAGATTTAAAATTATATTATAGTAGTCAAATTATTATTAAGATTAATAAAACAACTATGGGAATCCATTTTTTGTGGTTTCTATGACTTTCATTTTATACAATTACTAAATGGTTGGGGACTTCATTTGTATATTGTTACCCTCATGATTAATTTTTTTTATTCATTATCTTTTGTTTCTTTTTTCAAATACATTATGATATATGTTGTTTATTTTATTCCAATTATATATTATCCCTTTAATGTCCCTCTTTTCTTATATAGATTGTTATAATATTCTACTATCTAGGGAGGCATGGATGAGGTTATCTAGAATTTCATATTGAACTCAATGATTTGGGTTGTGTTGTTACATTAAACAGTTCTAATAAGATGATTGTTTCCTTTATCATGTCATTGTGATAATTGTAGGTCAATTCCCTCATTCATCATATATTCTCCTAAAATATGTATTATTCATTAATTTAATAAAGAACTTATTAGTGAATTACAATATACTTGATGTTGTTTTTTTGATGGAATTCGTGTTTTTAATGATCATGTTTATTATAGTTGATGATATGGGGAATTCAATTTATTAATATATATCACCACTGATGATTTATTTCCATTATATTATTTTATTTGGTCATTATATAGACTAAAAATTAAGATAAAAATATATCATGTCTAGTGAAATGCATTTATTAATATTCAATGTCCATTTTAATAAGATAAATATGGTTTCACTTCTATTTTATCCCTGTTGTCTATCATTGTCACAACCCATCCCCCGGGGTCTATTTCGTGACTACCCCAAGCCCACCTTCTATAGGCCAGGGGCAGGAAACTAGAACCAAAGGCGAAAATCTCTAAAACTATAAATGCATTGCATTTATAACCTGAAAACGCACACAACTGAGTACATGCTGGAAGAAAAAAATAAGTAAAATAGTATAACAAAAGATTTCTGAAAAGTAAAAGGGGCCGGAAATAAAATCCCCACTGTAAAGTAAAAGAAACTGAAAGTACAAGTACTTGAAAAGGGAAAATAGCTCCTATATCGTCCACTGGAAAATCCTACATGAAGGGTAGGTACATATAGCCTCTGTAGCACTCCACGTCTGTCTATCTCTTCCATGTACCATCACGATGTGTGGTCCAACACCGGGTACCATCCAGTCATGGTACACTCAACCTTGGTCATCGTTGTATGTCGTCTGCATCCAACACAACGAGGTGTGGGAATAGCCCGTGCAGTGGGGAGTATAATGATTCTCAGTAGGGACCCTGAGACCTTTAAGGTCTCACAAATCCAACAAGGATAAACCACAAGGTATGAAATCAACAGTTAACCCCACATAGGTATATGCCCATACATATACCTACGTTATCAAGTAATCCATCTCAATCATGAGGTAAACACAAAAGTTACTGACTCAGCTCACACATGTATACAACTTTTATAGAGAGTTAGAGATGATTAAATGTAGCCAATAAATCATTTATTCAGTCGAACCTTTGTAGGATCCTAGTACAGAAATCAGAGTTGTCGAACCCACATAGGATCCTAGAATAGTAGTTAGATCTGTCGAACCCACACAGGATTTAGGAATAGTAGTCAAAACAGTCAAACCCACAGAGGATCAAGGAACAGTATTTAGAGCTATCGAACCCACACCGGATCCATTAACTGTTGTTAGAGCTGTCAAACCCACAGAGGATCCAGGAATAGTAGTCAGAACATTCGAACCCACACTAGATCCAGGAACAGTAGTCAGAATTATTGAACCCACACAAGATCCTGGAACAGTACTCATAATTTTCCAACCCACATTGGATCCTGGAACAGTTGTAAGAGTTGTCGAACCCAAATAGGATCCAAGAACAGTAGTCAGAACTATCGAACCAACACAGGATCTAGGAATAGTATTTAGTGCTGTCGAACCTAGACAGGATCCTGGAATTGTAGTCAGAGATATCTAACCCACACATGATCTAGGAACTGTAGTCAGAGAGTAGCCAGCCACAGGGTTTCCACACAATCACGCTTGATTCTGAGAGGGTCCACTCTCAAGCCATGTGTCGATACATAAAATTCCATGAATTTCCATGAATAAATATACCAAAGAACTTACACATCATAGAGGCCTCAACTCCACTGACGGCACGTCAATCGGACGCCTGGTCTATAAGTAATTAGCCTTTTAGTTCCGGGGCCCCGGTTGGATTTGCGCTCCATCCAACCTGAACGTATCTCAACAATACCCAAAACACTAGTGGGGTAAACACAAAGAGACCTTCATGCTCCAATAACACCAGCACCGCTGACAGTACATCAAATAGACGTCCGCAGCCAAAGATATGACCAAAAGAAAGTAAAGGTTCGTAGTGGGCATAGGGTTCGGTCCGACCCAGTCTGGGTCCACCCATCCCGACCCGTTGCATCTGGCCCGACCCATTAAGCGGGTCAACCCATTAGATTTTTCCCCACCCACTGTGCCTAGCCCACCAGGCTGCGAGAGCACGGACCGGTCACAAGGGCGCGGACCGGCTGCAGGTCGGCGCGAGTGCGGTCTTGCCCGGACGGTGTCACATAGGCGGCTCGGCCCAGAGGTGCGAAGCCGGTGCGATACAGAGCGCCGCGGTGGCTCGGTTCGGGAGGCTCGATCCGGGAGGGCGAGGCCGGTTTGACCAGGAGCACCGCGAGGGGCATTGTTTAGGCGGCTCAGCACGGGAGGCCGGGGGGCCAGCGGGTGGCCGGGAGCCGGGAGGCGCATGCCGGCGCAGTTCAGTCAGGGCGCACGAAAGGCCAAAAGCTACTGCGATATGGGTGGAGCGGGCCGGCGTGGTTCGTTTAGGGCGCATGAAAGGCCAGCGGTAGCCTAAAGCTGGGCGGCACGGGCCGGTGTGGTTCGGGCAGTCGGGAGCCCGACGGGCGGCCTGGAGCCAGTTTGGACAAAGCGTCGTGAGGGCGACATGGGTTGCGGAGGCCGTGGGTAGAGCGGTCGTTTCATGGATCGCATTCGTCGTCTCGTCGCCTCGTCGCCATGCCGAATATAATCACAAACAAGAACGGTGGAGGGGTCATGCTATGTTGGTTTGGACCGCACTTTCTGCATTTAGGGTGGTAGTAAGCGGATCAAAGTTTTCTGGAATTTCAAAAAAATAACAAGAATAAGATAGAAGAAGAAAAGTCTATCAAAACCCCACTTCTTCGCGCAAAAAAAATTCACAACCCGAAATGAAAATCATCCACAAATATTATTTGTTTTAGAAGGGAAGAATCCAAGAAATAATATCATATTAAAAAAATTCCTTACTTGTTCGTTCTTCGTTGACGTTGGCACAAGAAAGTGGATGGCGTTTCATTGAAGACGATCACATCCTACGTCGAAGGAGGTTTCGAAGAAGGTAGTCGAAGTTGAGGTTGAGGTTGAAGTTCTTCGTCGGTTGGAGCATTCTTCGTCGGTGGAATAAGTTCATTGTCTAGAGCTTTCACCCAAGTCCTATACTCTCCCAAGTTCCACCAAAAAGATAATTCCAAGACAAAATAATAGATTAAGTAATCGTTTATTTTTATGGCATAAATTAGAAAATCCAATTTATTAATGTGGGTGGCCCAATAAAATGTTATAGGGGCTGCCACATTTAATTGGATTGTGTGTTGGCACAATTAATAGGCATGTGCATTGGCACAATTCATTGGGTAGAGGAGGTCAAGAGGCTCCCATCATTTATGTGGGATTTGAGTGGTTTCCTCATTTAATTGGGGGGTATCAAGAGATTTTAAAACCCGAGTGGTCCCCACCACAATTAACATGAAGAAAAGGATAAGTTTGGGTGGGATCCACCATCATAAACTCTCATGGGAGGTTAAGGTGTGGTGGTCCCCACCTCCAACCTCCACATGGAGGCTTTAACAAACAAAATAAAAATAAAGCTACACAACATTATTTTTATTTAATTCATTCATTATAAACAAAAAAACTATGTTTTATTCTCGACACGCTATTGTCGAGGTGAAATTCTCCTTAAGCGAATATCGGCGTTGTGAGTTCAATGGTGACCTCATATTTCAATTCCGAGCACTGGTTCAAAAGTTATAAAATTCCGCTCGCGCGTTTACCAAACGTACCCGAACAAAATATTGGAAAACTATTATCAGTCACCCTCGACCTGCGTCGGTGGAGGTTAGGCTCTTCCTAGGTGAAACACACCCCAACTAACCCAATGGTACTCTCGGATTTATAATTTGATTTACCGTTTAAAAGTTATGATTTTTTGCGATAAAATATTTGTTACTAAATTATTTTATTTGCGGTCAAAAACTACCTTTCTCTGGTGGTCCACACCGGCCAAAGACAGTATCTTCTTAAAGAAAGCATACCCTCACAAGTTCAATGGTGCTCTCATATTTTTAATCTGATTTACCATTTTTTATTTATGAGCATTTGAAAAATAAATTAATTTATTTAAATATTTTATTTACGATTATTCCATTTTTTTGTTTTCTCATAGGAGGCTCGTGCCGACTAATCATAAGTCACTCCTAGGGTAAAAATTCCATCCTAAGCGCAACGGTGCCATCAGATATCTGATCCAAGTAACCATTTAAGAGTTATTCCACTTTTTCAGGAAAACTGCATACTCGCGTTAACTTAAGCTTAACAATACATTGACAGATCATTCTGGTCACTCCAGTCCTCTGAATCGTGCGCTATCAGATTTTGTGGACACGTAAAATTACCATAAAATGATAAAAAATTAAAAAAAAATTACATGGAAATTCTGGGTCTTTACATTCTCCCCATCCCAAGGATCTACGTCCCCGTAATCCATAACTCAAACTAAGAGAACAAGTGGGGCTACTGAGCATGTATCTGAGCCTCCCGCTCCGATGTGCTCTCCTCGAGGTTCCCATGCTGCCAGTGAATGTGCACTAGAGGTATCGAGAGTCTAAGAAGGACTTGCTCCTATTGATCCTCAATCTCTACTGGAACCTCTGTGAATGTTTCCCTAACGTCAACATCTGACTCTTCATAGTCGGTGATGTGAGAAGGCTCGTGCAAATCTCCTCAGCTGGGATACGTGGAAGTCATCATGCACCAAGATCAACTGACGTGGAAGAGATAAGTATTAATCCACCTCGCCAACTCTTCTGAGGACCAAGAAAGGTCCGATGAATCTCGGAGATAACTTGTCACCTCAGCCAAATATCCATAGACCTCGTCCAGGTGAGAATCATTGAAAGATGTGGTCGCCATCCTTGAACTCCAGAGGCCTCCATCTCATATCTGCATATGAATTCTTCCTGATCTGTATTGTCTTCATCCACTCCTGGATGATCTTCACCATCTTTGTGGTAGCTTGTACCATCTCTCATCCCACTAGTGTTAAGGCCCAGGGTCTGTCTAGTACAAGGGTGATCTGCAACGTCACTCATATAACACCTCAAAAGGTGTCATCCCAATGGTGGAGTGATAACTATTGTTGTATAAAAACTCCACCAAAGGTAATTGATCATCCCATTAGTGATCATAGATGAAGACAGAATCAAACAGCATGTCCTCAAAGGTCTGAATGGTCCGCTCAGTCTGACCATCCGTCTGAGCATGGAAGGTGGTGCTCAAATAAAGTTGCATCCCTAAAGCCTCCAGAAACCCTTTCCATAGCTAGGAAGTAAAATGTGTATCATGATCGGAGACAATCGTCGAAGGTACTCCATGTAGCTGCACAATCTCTTTCACATAGAGGTGTTTGAAGCTCTCTACTGAACCATGTTCTCTAATCGGTAGGAAGTGGGTCGACTTGGTGAGTTGGTCGACGATCACCCAAATCGGGTCATGACCTTTGGATGTACGTGGAAGTCCCGTCACTAAATCCATGGATATCCCATCTCACTTCCAGTATAAGACCTCTAAATACTGGACCAAGCCTACTGGTACCTTGTGCTCCACCTTCGCTTGCTGACAAGTGTGGCAACGAGAGACAAACTATGCAACTGCCTTCTTCATTTTTGGACAAAAGTGCTTTCGTTAGATATCCTGGTACATCTTCGCCACTCCTAGATGTACCACTAGAGGGGATGTGTGGAACTCCCTCAACACATCCTCCTGATGTGACACTGGTACCACGGTACATCCTCTGAAGAGGATGACGTGCTCCCCACCTTCAGATAACCCAATAGGTGCCTTCCCTGTGAATATCTAAGCATGTCGTGTCTCTTAGTCATTGTCCCCATGTTGTGCCTCCCTGAATTGATAAAGAAGTGGGGGAGTGATGGTAAGAGACTGAAGGAAGGCTGCTCTATCACCTCACTCAGTAGATGCAGGCCAGACCTTCTGTTGAGTGCATCTGCAACCATGTTCCCCTTCCCAAGAGTATAGACTATATCAAAGTCATCTTATACTTCCACGAGGGTGACTTTGGCTGACTAATGAGTGATTAGATGAACCCCCCTATGCATGATATTATCCTATACTGACGAGGTTTCCTTTTTTTCACTGACAAAGGAAAAACCCATCCCAATGTTGTAGATAAACCACAACCACTTTCTGCCTAACACAGTCAATCTGAGTATGAATTGTGGATGTCCGGTCATACCCAAACTAACATCCTAAGGCTTTGATGCTGCCACCAAGAGGTTCCAAAAAAAACTCTTGATTCAAGGGCTATATCACACCATCATTGTAAGTGAGATTATCGAGTCTCCTCCCAATGGTGTCTCCATAAGTGAGGGTGAATTCAATGGTTTAATCGAAAAAACTAAGCCTTGGACAAGATTATTGGATGGAAAGAATGATGGTACATATGTCTAGTGATACATTAGCTAGTAGTAGACACAGACCGTACCTCAAATCATTCTTAGAGCCCTAGGGTCCCACTCTTTGACCCCATGCAGCTACTCTCTTCCCCCCGTCCTCTAGCTCCCTGAGCCCGGCAGGGACCACAATGGGGGGTGGTTGTAACATGTCGAAATGTACACCACCTCATACTACTCCCCTAGCTCTGCTTCTGCATCTGATGCCCTGCAGACTCATCTATTCCTAACACTTCTTCTTCTTGTAACATTTTACATGCCCAATTCTCTGAGACTGGCGGCAGTTTCCTGCTTTTCCACTGCTAACATTCACTGGCTATATCCGCTTAGCCAAAGAACATTCAATCACAAAGGTTCTCTCTAGCACCTTAGCATAAGTAGGTATGTATAGATAAATAGTGATGTCTTGGATGTCCTTTAAACATGCCTCGCCTTGAAGTTTGAGTCCTGAATCATTGATCATATCGTATTCATCGAGTACTAGGAAAGATCGGTACGCATTGACGAATACTCAGCTACCGACATGTCGTCCTGCCATAGCTATAGAAGTTCAAGAGAGCTCTCAGCCACCTCTTCGAGCTAGTCCTCAACTACCTGTGAGTCAGGCTCGCCACATAACCTGAGGGGTATCTGATTCTAAAACATGTGTAAGGCACTAAGCCTACATGTGTCCTCTACTGGTACCACTAGTTGTAACTACTAACCAATGTGTAGTGATATAGCTCTCACACTACCCGAAGATATGATCTCAGAAAACATTCTACTTACCGAAGCCTCATCACTAAGCGGACCATCCTCATGGTCCCTCATTGAAAAAGACTAGAATCTATGATCATTGTCTTCTCTACTAGCATCTCAACTAGACGGTAAACTCTAGAAATCACCTCCAGCCAGAACTCGGCTGCATAAGAAACTGTCTCTCCTTGAAACCTCAAAGGCTCTATTGTTGGAACTCGTGCAATGCACTCAGTTGGAATGCACTATCCAACAGTGTGGCTGGTCGTATCGGCTGCCCAACAGGTGGTGGTGCTGCTGGTACACCACCCGAAGGTGCCAACATAGTTAGAGGGCCCTGCACCAGAGCCTCGTTGCTCGGTGGGCTATTAGCATGTTCAACTATCGAAACTCTAACTGGCTGTCTATGTGGGGGAATCCTGAAAGGAATTGGATTCTCCATGGTCAAAAGATTATACCTAGTGAGGACACTCAAGATATCACAATGAAATCGACTGAAAACACACACTCAATCAGTGTTTTCATGAACTGAGCCAGAAATCAGAAGTCAGGGTCCTGGTGTATAGATACGTCGGTCATCGCACCAACACTAGACTCACTGAACAGGAAAACACACTTAGTACCCTTAACACTATTTCTTGACAGAATAGATCAGATTCCTATGTTCTGTGGTAGAACTGACTCCTCTGATACCAATTTGTCACGACCCATCCCCCGGGGCCTGTGTTGTGACTACCCCAATCCCTCCTTCAATAGGCCAAGGGTTGGCGACTATCACCAAAGTCGTAAATCCCTAAAACTGGGAAGAGATTTCCTTTATAACCTGAAAAAACACATAACAGAGTAAAATCTAGAAGCAAAACACTAAGTAAAACAGTATAACAAAAGGGTTCTGAAAAGTTAAAGGGGCCAGAAATACAAGCCCAACTGTAAGTATAAGAAACTAAAAGATAAAGTACTGGAAAAAGGAAAAATATCTCATGGATTGTCCAATGGAAAATCCTACCTTAAGGGTAGGTATAGATAACCTACAAAGCACTCCAAGTCCATCAATCTCCTCTATGTACCGTCACTCCGTGTGGTCCACCTCCGGGTATTATCCAATCCTGGTATACTCATCCTCGGTCAGCGTTGTTCGTCATCTACATCCAACACAATGAGGTACGGGAAAAATCCCGTGCAGGGGTGAGTATAACGATTCTCAGTAGGGACCCCGAGACCCTCAAAGTCTCAAAAAATCCAACAAGGATAAACCAAAATGTATGAAATCAATAGTTAACCCCAATTAGGTATATTCCCATATATATACCAAAGTTATCAAGTAATCCATCTCAATCATGAGGTAAACACAAAAGTTACTGACTCAACTCACATAGGTATACAACGTTTGTAGATTATTAGTGATGATTAGATGTAGCCACTAAATCATCTATTCTATCAAACCCATGTAGGATCCTGGTATAGAAATCAGAGCTTTCAAACCCACACAGGATCCAGGAATAGTAGTTAGAGCTGTCGATCCCACACGGGATCCAGGAACAGTAGTTAGAACTTCGAACCCACACAGTATCCATGAATATTAATCAGAGTTATCGAACCCACACAGGATTGAGGAACAGCAGTCCGAGCATCCGAACCCACATAGGATCTAGGAAGAGTAGTCAGACCTATGGAACCCACACAGGATCCAAGAACAGTAGTCAGAGCTGTCGAACCCACATAGGATCCATGAACTGTAGTCAGACCTGTCAAACCCACACAGGATCTGAGAACAGTAGTCAGAGCTGTCGAACCCACACAAGATCCAGGAGAAGTAGTCAGAACTGTCAAACCGACTCAAGATCCAGGAACAGTAGTCAGACATGTCGAACCCACACAGGTTCTAGGAACAATAGTCAGACCTGTCGAACCCACATAGGATCAAGGAATAGTAGTCAGATCTATCAAAAAAACATAGGATCAAGGTACAGTAGTCAAGGGTGTTGAATCCACATAGGATCCAGGAATAGTAGTCAGAGCTGTCGAACCCACACAGGATCCAAGAATAGTAGTCAGAGAGTAGCTAACCACAGGGTTTCCACACAACCACGCTTCATTCCGGGAGGGCCCACACCACAATCCAATTGTCAATACATCATCTTCCATGAAGTCCCATGAAGAAATATCCCAAATGTCTGCCACGTCATAGGGGTCTCAACACAATTGACGGTGCGTCAATCAGACACCCGGTATGTGAGTTATTAGCATTTTAGTCCCGGGGCCACGGTTGGATTCACACTCGATCCAACCTAAATGTATCTCAACTATACCCAAAACTCCAGTGGGCCATGAGATCGCGGACCAGCCGCGGGTCTTCATGAGGGAGGGCAAGCCACGGGGGTGCGGTTTGAGTGGCTCGGCCCAGGAGGCTTGGGTCGGTTCGGCCTGGGAGGTCGGGGCCAATTCGGCCCGGAGTGTTGCGAGGGGCACGGTTCGGGTGGCTCGGCCCTGGAGGTCGAGCAGCCAGTGAGTAGCTGGTAGGTGGGACATACAAGACGATAGGGTTCAGATATGGTGCATAAGTAGCCGATGGTGGCCTAGAGCTGGTGGCGCAGGCCGGCGCAGTTCGACCGTGGCGCATGGGAGGACAGCTGCGGCCGAGAGCCGGGTGGCGAGGGTCGGCTGGTGTCCATGAGGCCGGCGGACGGCCAGGAAGCCGGGAGGTCGGTGGGTGGATAGGAGTCGGTTCGGATGAAGTGGTGCAAGGGCAGCATGGGTTGTAGAGGCCACAGGTAGCACGATCATTTCCTGTGTCGCATTCATCATCTCATCGCCTCATCGCCATGCCGAAGATCATGACAAACAAACACGGTGGAGGGGTCGTGCCATATTGGTTTGGCCCGCACCCTTCGTGTTTTGGGTGGTAGCAAGAAGATCGATTCTTTATTTAATTTCATAGAATTACCAAGAAGAAGATAGAAGAAAAAAGTCTATCAACACCCCGGATCATCCAGCAAAAACAATTCCCAACCCGCAAAGAAAATCATCCACAATGATTATTTGTTTTAGAAGGGAAGAATCAAATGAATAATATAATATTGAAATAAATTACCTTGTTTTTTGTTGTTCTTCGACATTGGTGTGAGAGAGTGGACGTCGATTCATTGTAGACGAGCACGTCCTACATCAAAGTAGATTCCAAGGAAGGAAGTCGAAGTTGAGGTCGAGGTCGACGTTCTTCGTCAGTCAGAGCATTCTTCATCAGTGGAATACATTCTTCATTGGGAGATTTCTCCCAAGTCCTCTCCTATCCCATGTTCCACCAAAAAGATAATTCCAAGACAAAATAATAGATTAAGTTATCTATTATATTGTTGGAAAGAATTTGAAAAGCCAATTGATTAAGTTGGGTGGAACAATTAAATGTTATAGGGATTGTCACATTTAATTTTCTTGTGTGTTGGCACAATTAATTGGCATGTGGATTGGCACAATTAATTGGGTAGAGGAGGTCAAGAGGCTCCCTTCATTAATGAGGGATTTGAGTGGTTTCTTCATTTAATTGGGGGGGGGGGGTTCAAGGGAGTTTAAAACAATGGTGCTCCCCACAACACCTAACATGAAGAGAAGGTTAGGTTTGGGTGGTCTCCACCACCATAACCTCTCATGGGAGGTTAAGGTGTGGTGGTCCCCACCTCCAACTTCCACATAGAGGCTTTTACCAAAAATATAAAAATAAATCTACAGAACTTTATTTTCATTTAATTCATTCAATAAAAACCCAAAAACTAACATTTATTCTCGACCCACTGTCGTTGAGGTAAAAGTCTCCTTAATTGAATACTAGTGCAGTGAGTTCAACAGTGCCCTCATATTTCAATTCCAAGTACCGATTTAAAAGTTATAAAACGTCACTCGCACATTTACTGAATGTACCTGAAAAAAAGTTGCTAAAATTATTATCAGTATCCATCGACCAGTACCGGCCAAGGTTAGCCTCTACCTATGTTAAAAGAACCCCAACGAACCCAACTGTACTCTCAGATTTTCCATCTGAGTTACCGCATATAAGTTATGAATATTACAATAAAATAATTGTCATAAAATTATTTTATTTGCGGCCAAAAACTATCTTTCTCTTGTGGCCCACGCTGTCCAAAGATAGTATCTGCTTAAACAAATCATACCCTCATGGGTTCAGTGGTGGTATCATATTTTTAATCTGAGTTACCATTTGTGTGTTATAAGCATTTGAAAAATAAAATAAAATATTTAATTATTTTATTGACGATTATACCATTTTAGGTTTTCCTCATAGTAGGCCCGCGCTGACTAATCTTAAGTATCGGCTAGCTAAACCCGCCATCTTGAGTGCAACAGTGCCCTCGTATTTCTGATCCGAGTAACTATTTATGAGTTATTTCACTTTTTCTAGAGAATTTCTTATGTGCGTTAACATAATCATAAAAAAACTTCCATAAATCATTCCTGGCACTCCGGGCCTCGGAATTGTGCACCGTCAAATTTCACGGACTCGTAAAATTCCCATAAAGTAAAAAAAAAATTGTAAAGAAAAATGTTCATTGAAATTCCGGGTCATTACAATCATGTAATATGATGATTTGAAAATTATTATTTTCGATATTCCTATATAGACAAATTAACCGAAAAGTAAAGTCATGGATCTCTAGAGATATAAAAACATCATTTTGTGCGACACTATTATGGATTATGGTATCAAAAAATCATAGATTCAATCTATACAATAGGTAGGAACACTTCATTATCACAAGTGAATTCATCTAATATATTAATTATTTATTTATTTTTTAATGATATACTTTATTGAAAAATATGACATTATTGATTCAATCATATTCAAAAAATAATATTTTGTGATATATCTAATCTATTTGATGTGAAATTATAAAAATTTGACATATAAATTTTATTCTATTATAATTATTATTTCCTCAACCCAAATCAAATTAAAAAATTTGATAAAAATTGGTAAACATCATTTATATATTTATAAAATTTAATAACTATTAGAAATTAAAATATCATTTTTATTTGAATTTAATGTTATTTTTGAATATATTATTGAAGGTAGATGTTTGGTAAAAATTTTTAAAATGAAAACATTGAAAAAACTATTAATTTATATAATTAAATATAATTACTAAATTTTATATAATATAAATAAATATAAATAATATATATTTATCCAAAAATATATTGATTTTTTAGAAACCATGAAATATTACCACCTCATTATCATTCATTTAATTATTCTTATTTGAAATTTGTTTTGATTATAAAAACTATCCGGACTTTCCATGATTTTAAAGGATAAAAATTACAGTAAATAATAACTGATAATTTTGAAATATTTTTTACATGATTCCTTAAGAGACAACATTATTTTATCAATACAATTCATTCTCGTAAAATTTTATATAATTTTACATATAACTAATTTTATTGGTATTTCTCTATAAATTACACTCCCTCTTTCTTTGTTTTCAAAAATTCAGTATTTCATGCACTGTAATATTCAAGTCCATACAAAAAAATTGAACATGCAGTTTTATAAGTGATTATATATTTTTTTTCTTTTTATTTATTCTATATAATATGGGATAAATGGAATAGTTATTCTTAACGAATTATTAATATATTGAATAATACCATCCAATTCTTTCAAAATGGATTTTTTTCTGAGAATACAAAATAATAAATTATCAAATTAGTCACATCAATAGAATTTTACATTTTACATGACATAAATATCATAGAAATTATTAATGACCATTAGGTATAATGAAATGTAATTCTAAATGTAAAATTTTTGAGGTTTGTAATTCATCATATAATCAATCAAATTCATGAAGATAGGATTTATTAAATTAAATATTAATTTATATTAATCATTTAATAAATCTCAAATTATAAAAATCATGTTCTAAAAATAATTAATTAATACCAGGGTGTTACAATTGAGATTGGATATCACATATGTAGATTAATTTTTTTTTGAGAAAGCATAACCTATTTTGGAATTTAATTATCTCATTAATTCATTAACTCATTCAAGAGAATCAATGTATGAGTATAGGTATAAATCCATTCTGATAATGGTTCCATAAAAATATTTGTATAAGAATGAAATATGATGTGTAGAAATCAATTTTATTAGATATTGAAGATAACATTTAATAAAAATTATGTAATTAATTTCTATAGAATAAATAATCATATAAAATCATATAAAATAATTCTGATAACTAACTTATTTATTTAATGATATAAAAACATTATCAAATAATAAAAAGAAAAGGTGTATTGGATTATATAATGTGTCACTTCCATATATGTACAATCATGACAACATCATTGAGGCATTGTGATTGTAAAATAGAAATGTAAAATTGTGAAATATTTATTATCGAATTCTTGTTTTTCTATGCACACCAATTTTTACACTAAGCTTCTTTATACCGAGAAGTACCTCCTAAGACATAGTAAGTTAAATTCATCCATTATATGAAATGATTGGACCAAAAAATTAATATATAATATTACATTATGAAAATCATAGTAAAAAATGGATACTAAATAATTACTTATCCATAAATAAATATAACCTAATATAATGTAAGATTCTATAGATAATGAAATTTAATGTATTTCTAGTAGAATATATATCAATCATATTGTTAAATAATATTTATATCACAATGAAATTTAAAATATCATAATTAGAGAAATTGTAATGTAGTAATAGGGTGGAGTATTTTGATTATATATATATATTTAAATAAGAATTAATAATTTAATATAATATTTTTAATAGACGAAGAACAAACATGTTACATAAAAAACACAACTAAAATTATGATAATATGAAATATATATTTGATAGGATTTAATAATATAAATATTTTTTAGATACACACATAGGATGAAATGATTTATAAATATTGTTTAATAGAATGAAAATAATATTTGGTCCACTAGAAACTCGATAAATGATGAACCAATCACAATATAATAAACCATTCATATATATAGTTTTCTTTATCGATGTTATATACCTATATTTCTAGAAATACATTTCACATAAACGGATTTAAAAAATGGAGTTTATTTATTTTATAATATTTTAGAATTATGAGAACTTTTGAAAATTTTATAATTAGTTTAATTGTTTATCTAATTTATATTTTCAAAAATGTGATTAATAGAAATGATATTAAAAATTACTGTATATAGAAATTAATTTCATTAGATTCGAATTGATAAATTATGTGAAGATATTTGGATAACATAGAATTATAGTAAGATCATTAATACTTATAAAATATCTACATGGAGATAAAATACAATTTTGGGGACACTTTTGATAGACAAAAGGAGAGGATAAATTTTTTTCATATTTTTTTTAAATGCTGATAAATGTGATGATTAGATTTTATTTATAGAAATTTGGAAGACTAGGTAGATAATTTTTTACTATTTATATATAAATATTAGATGGTGAATATTTAATACCATTGTATTACTGATGAATTAATATATTATAATTTTATATTTAAATAGTTTATTTTTATAATTATAATTTCTTGAAGCAAAAATCCATTTTTTCATATGATTTTGAATGGTTGAGACAATTTTTTTAATATTATATTTCCAATCATAAAATAACATTTGGTTGTCACCTACTTCCTTTTAGACTATGTAAATGTTTTCCCTTGTTTTAAATCATTTTATTTTCATAAGTATTATAATTTGTATTGTAAATGAATTTTTACTATTAAAAACATTGTTATTTCATCAAAATTTAGTCCTATTAGATAATTTATAAGAATATATTATTTTATATTCCTCATAATAATAAATGTTATTAAATGTAACCATTATCTATTTTTTCGGAACATAAAATTAAACTGAAATTTTTATTTATGTGAATATTTTTGAATACTAGAAAGTTTAAATTATTTTTAATTATATTATTTTATATTATATTTATTTCATTAATAAAAAAATTAATCTACATTATTTTTACATATATAAATTATTCCATAAAATATATTTTAAATTAAATTATAATTATTGGATTAATATATATTAATTAAATTTATTAATTAAAAATTATCATATTATATTTTAAATTTTAATATAAATACGTTTGAAAAAAATTATATAATAGAAAAAATTTCTAATACATTAATTATATTTTCAATTCAATAAAAACCAAGACCATTGAATAATTATATTAACCATTATACATGTACATTATTTGGACTTTTAGAATCATTCATATTATCCTATTGTTATCATTAAAATGTTCATAGGTTTATTTATTTTCATTCTAATGTCATTTATTAATTTTTATTAATTATTATTATGTAATATGTTAACTTGATATTCAATATTATGGTTTTGTAACATATTTATCACTTATCTATATGTATAACATAGTAATTAAATTTAATTTAACTCTATATATTTAAAAAAATAATAAAATAGATGAAATATAAATATTTTTCATAAATTTGATTAATATTATTTTCTATTTTGGTAAAAAAAGAAGAATTATATCCTGTAAAAAATAACTTTATCATCCAAATTAAGGAAAATATAAAATATAACAAAATATTAAATAATTATCAATCTATCATTTGTATTCCCACATCAAATTAATAAAAATAATTCCATTAATGTAACTTCGATAACTATTTTATATTATATCATAGTACTATCATTATAATAACATGACCTCAGGTGGGATCTTTATCACATGAAAGGTTTTATTATAAAATATTATCATCATTGTTGAGTAAATATACATCATATAATATGTACATTAAAAATTAATATGTGAAAAATATATCATATGATTTAGAGACTATGTGTGGCATAACACAATGTTAAAAATTACTTCAATTATAACCATAATATCAAATATCAAACTATAAAATGTAAATTGAATCGAATTCTTAATAATATTTATATATTTATCCTATAGTGATATTTTTATGATAATTTGGTTTTGTACATGAAATACATGTTCTATCTGTTATGTCCTCGATCTGGATGCCACTTTAAGGTGCCCCATACATGGTTGGCCACAAGGCCTCAATCGTTGTTCCCCAAATGTGAGAGGCTTTCGACTAGCAGTGAGGGCCTAGATGTGATAGTGGGGAAACTATGTCATCATTGGGAGTCTATAATACATCATAAATAATAATAATTCTATAGTGGAAGTAGTAATACCATAACATAATATAAATAGACGAAGAATGAAAATAAAAATATCCAAATGTCATATCATACAAAGGATGACTCTCCAAATCACATGTTCTAGGAATACATCCAAAATTGGATAAACATCAGTAATATGTAATACAAGTACCAAATGTACAAATGTAACAAAAGAGACTCAGAATCATTTCAAGCCTCGTATTAGTCCCATGATATCCTTCTACTAACAACAAATCAAGTAATTGTTGAAGGGTTCTTAACTTTATAGACACATGTAGTAATATATTCTATTTGTGACTAAAAACATGACCCAAATAGGGTGTGATACTAAATCACAGTAGGCAACCACCAGGATCAGTGCCACTCTATTAGTGAATATATATAACAGGCAGTTTACCATCACGTATGTAGTAAGCTAGTATGTACTCAAATGTAAATAGTTCTAAAATCACTGGTATTCATTTAAATATCTTTCATTTCTATTAATTAATTGAATTACATTTAGTTATATAAGTCTCCATCTATGGCCTAATCTTGACAACCCCCTTGTGAAATAAATCACAACATATACCTTTGAAGGTAACTTAAACAAGTAATTGAATATTGAATCCATGCATGTGCTTCAGCTTCCCAGATGTATCATAATGAATTTCATTTAAATGTTCAATTTATAACATGTGGTTGTCCAAGACATTCCTAAATTGAAACACAATTATCACTCGAAGATATGGTCTATCTACAACTTACACTCCTATACCGATGAACCTCTTCGGAAACCTAGTATCACTCTAGGTGAAAACCTTCTAACATCCTACAATCCCCTCCTGACTAACCTCTCAGGAATCCTTGTATCCATCTAGGTGTGGTATATGTCAATGTAAACTAATAAAATTAATGAAGGTCCTATAAGTAAGTACCATGTGTTACTCATTTAATGTAAACAAAGCCAACAGAGTCTGTCCATGGCATCCCTCAACGATCAATGTTTCACTCGAAAAATAATTAAAGCATCCATGATCCTGACCGCTACATTTGTGGCTTGCCCATGGATTGAAAATAACAAGAAGATTGTATCATAAGACTTGGCATTTCTATTACTCACATGGTTAAATAACACAACAATAAACACATTTAAATTACGCTATTATATGGTTCTACATTAATCAAATTACATGGGAACAATTCAAATGACAAGGAACTAATTATAATAAAACTATGGCATGACTTTAGCATTAAAAAGACATGTGGAAATTTCATATAATAAAAAACATTTTAATTAAAAGATTATATGGTTTTATAATAATGACTCTTGTGGGCATCAATTATTCCTCAAGACTATCATGTAATCTAAACTATTACAAAGCTTTAACAAATATAAACACAAATAGAAAATTCATATCACAATCTTGACATGTGAATTAATCTTTCACAAGGCATAACCATTAATTATATCATGTGGTAAAAATAATAAATTAAAAAAATCATTTTAAAACCCCATAATATGGAATCAAAGGCATGCCCATATGCATCCTTGGCCAAATGGCCAGAACTGGTCCTCCAAGGGAAATGCACCCATGGGGTGGCCCTAATACAACATAAACAACCTAATTCATGCATTAAATCACTTAACCAATTTCCTAAACAACAAAAAGTAGTAACATTGGTTAATTATCAATCAATTCAACACCCAAAAATGGGTGCATGACACTCTGTAACATATAATCAGCATGAAAATTAATGAAGGGTGCAATACCACCTACCTTGTACTCGAAGGACTCTCTTCGTCCAGTGTAGACCTATAATTCTTCCTAGAATGTGGTAGATCTACATAATAATCATAAAATATTAACCTTATATTTCTTAGTTGAGACAATAAATCATGAATAATGGATCATGTGGAATTAGGAGCGTACCGATTGAGTTCCAATGCATCTGACGGTTTCCAAATCAGAGTTTGGATGGAGATTTCGGAGGAAAAACATGACCGATGATACTGGTTTTTGAACCTGGTGAAGAAATCTACCCAAATGAAAAAATATGAGGCAACTATCCATTTTAGTAAAAAAAATCTGCACCGTGTGTGCTAATATGCTACATGACATGTATATACCAAAATTGTCCACTTTTTTCGAATTCCTATACACACCTTGTACAACCATTACATAGGAAAATTACTCAGTCTATACTAGTATGTACATGGGGAGTAACTACATAAACTTGTCATGTAAGTATTGGAGTCACAAGTTTAGATATTTTACTCATTTTCCTCATAAAAACTGAAGTATATTATTTGTACCTCAAAAGAATAATCATGTTCACACAAACCTACTGCCTTAATAAAATATTTTCAAGTATTTCCTTTCTATGGGTGGTGATAAAATATTTATGTACAACATCAGCCACTGTGATTGTACATCATCTTCCCTCTCCTAATTTATATCTTGTACTCGGATAGGCTTCCAGATCACTTGTACTAAAAGGATAAACAGTCCATCAAGAAACTTCTTTCTACAAAACCCAATTCGAAAAGGATGATCCTCAAATAACACATCTATCAGTAACTCAAAATCCTCAGGTTGAAAAGCATGAGACGAGTATAAAAAGTAATGTCGCAACAGAGAAATGTGGAAGAATTCCTATATAGGTTGGTAGCTTTAAGGTTCATGAAACTGATATGCAACCGGCCTGACCCTTTCGAGAATCTCAAATTGCCCAATGTATCTCGGTGAATGTTTACCATGTCTCCTAATCCTCATGTTTCCCAAACTTAGAGAAACATGTAAGAAAACATGTTCCATCATTTCAAACACCATGGGTCTTCTTCGTCGATCGACATAAGATATTTAACAGGGCAGTTTTGTCTCCATCTTCTTCTGAATCAACTTAACCTATTAAGTGCTCTCTTGGGAATGATGATGTCACAACAGAGCTACCACTCCTGCCTCCATCCTACACAGGGGGTGATCTACATGGTCTACATTAAAAAGTATCATATTGTGTTACCATAATAGTATCTAGAATGCTATTATAATAGGAGGACACAATAAGGGTTATGTGTCACTCCCAAGAACCCCCAAAATCTAAGATGCATGTCGTATCATGTCCTCTAGCACCAAAATTATTCTCTTTAACTTGTCATATGTCTAAGGGTTGTAAGCTGGGCTGAAGATCACCTGTGTACCTAGAACCCTCTGTATCCCTTTACAGAAATGAGATGTAATCCCGGAATCCCTTTCTAAAATGATAAAATTTGGGACCCCATGAATGTGTATATACTGTTTGATGCAAAACCTCTCTAGATCATCAACACTAAGAGTTTCCTTGACCGAATGGAAATGTGAAACCTTCATGAGACTGTCAACAAAAACTCTTATGACATCATTACCACGACACATGCACCATTGCAAAAACCCACAAAGAATTTCCTTGTGAAATCATGTGATGTTAAAGACAAGATATTCATTTAACTGGGAGAACCCAAGAACAATTGAGGTCATATCAAGAGCCTCATGGAAAATAATGGTTTAATATTGATCGAAATCATCAAATCATTTCACATTATATTCCCTTATATTATATTAAAATCATTCAAACCACACCTAGTATAAACTGGTAGAGTTTTCAAACTAGGTCACTCAAACTATACATGAGGAAGAAGAAGGATAACAAGCCAAAACCTCAATGGATGACTTATCTCATAAATGTCTGGCTTTATAATTTGATGTATTATAACAAAAACACAACACCATCTCTTAAGGCACCACACACCCACAATGAGAAAAAGTGATATTTAGAACCACCCCAATATGACCATTACCTCTTTTTTAGCATCCCATCTAAGCCCAAAAATATGTCAGAGATAACCTATGATTCATAAAACTGTAGTCTATGGAACTCACCAAAGATGTACATACTCCTTGTTTTAAGTGAGACTTTGGTACAATGCCAAAAGTCAACATAGAAACACTGAAATAACTCGAAGTGACATCCACTTAGAGGTCACGTCAAATAAATAAGAATTAATTGATGTGAGAATTATTTTTCATGAAATCCACAATCAATTAATATATCCCCGAAAAGAATGCAATATAGAAGTCCCTAGATAGTCACTAGAGGAGGATGCAATTTGAGTTGCAAAACTGTCACTTTTGTTTTTTTTGTCTTCACATGAAATAGAAATTTAGGGATTTTATTAAAAACTCCAGAACAGAATATATTTATAAACTAAAGAGATAGAAATTTTATAATCAACCTAGAAAATTGACATGAAAAAAATAGGTTTGATACAATAATCAATATAGTGGTTACCGACAAGCTTTAACCTCCCGGACACTCCCCTCTTCCTTGTTTAAAATTATAACTCTAATTAATCTCTCAATGCCTACCCAAATACCTATGGATAAACAACTAATTTTGAAAGGATATCAAATTAAAACCTTAAGATTATTTTTCACCTCCTATATATGTGATCCAATTACTCGAAGACCTCCAAATAATCAAACCTAATCGAAATCACTATGCTCAATGGAAAAACCCCACCGATGAAATTTAAAATGGAAAATCGACTATTTTACTTCATATATTGGGAAACCATAAAAAACAAGTAGAAAATATATTCCTGAAATAAAACTATCATTGTAATTGAAGAAATATAAGTTCAAGAGAGATGCAATAGAGATTATACATAGAGATCCAAACTCGAAAGGGAGTGTCTCTCGGTTGTCGATGTATGCAACCACTTGTTGCATAGCCATGAATAACTTCAGTACCCAAAATCATCTCCATTTTAGCACGAGTTCACACCATATTCATCATGGTTTCTACAAAGCCAACCCCCCCTGAAATGAAATAAGATATGGGAATATAAGGGGAGGCGGGATGGAAATTCTTCTCTCCGGATTATATCCTTCTGATGTTGGCTTCTATTTGGACCCCTTCCCGCACTAATCACCCACTGGAATCTTCGAAAGAGTTGTGCAATATTATATCATCTATATGAACTCCAATTTTTAGCCTATTTTGTGATGTGATGTAAATGTTATGAATTAATTACTCAATATATCTTTCTCTCCCCGAGGAGACTCTTCATCTTCCACATAAGTTTCTCACTCACATAGTGATATAATGATATAATTTGTTCTCGAAACTCATCATGAACTCGAACCATTGAATCCTATGGCCTCTCCAATTATAATTAATATATTTGGACACATTTATCAATAGTTATTCTTCCATGAATGAGGTAGGATCCGCACAGGTAACCATAAAATGGTTTCATAAAGAATGGATTATTCTAGCCTTTAGCTGGATGATATAGAACATGGTCCATTAACAAATTTGAAGATAACTTATTTTTGGTTCCCTAAAACAATCATTCGAATTGTATAAATATTTAGAAACATATTCCCAAAACATAAAACAAGTGAAAACTGTTAAAAATATAGAATTAGGGCATTTTCACAATTTAGCTCAAAATACAAAAAAAATTCATAAATTATGAAATATCATATATAATGACACATTGGTGAGAATTAATTCATTGAAATTTAGATAAAATATATTGAAAATACTTGTTCTATCAATTCCCCCACACATAGCACTAGGACTCATGGACACGTGAGAATCAAAACCAAATCAGTGCATATTCAGAACCCAAACCAATGAGGTTCACATATTAACCAACAAGAATACTATGATATAATGACTCATAAAAAAATGATTCAAGTTTTCAATTAAGTTCATTTAATCCATTTCTACTACTATTCTGCTCTCATTCCCATAACACACCTACCTCAGAAACATTTTCTCTAAACACACAAGTATTGATTTTCAACAATGATTTTTTCATCCAAAGACATGAAAGAATCATCATGGGATTAAACAAATTCTATATCTCGACTCGATGTGAGACAATAAAATGTGATCATCATTAGTTTTTTTCATGGTTTTTCTAGGGCCAAAGGTCAGTGGGATTCAATAGTCAAAAATTCTGAAGCCGAATAAGGATATTTTGGAAAAAAAATAAGAAAAAAATACATGAATCTAATCTCCACTCACATGTGGTATCCTCCTAAATCACCTCAAAAGAAATTTAGATTTAAGCATCTCAGAGAATATCTTTTCCGCCTCATTCCATCAATATTTTAGTAGAAAAACTGTCATTTCTCTTCTTTTTCTTCTTTTTCTTAAACTGTCCAGATTGTTCACAACGGTTTTATCATTGAGACCTCCAGATAGGCACAACTCTCTTCCATTGAGAACTCTAGATAAGCACAACTCCCAAGAAAAAAAAATTTAACAGTAAAAACATCTCTTCAGAGTTTGAATCACCACCCAAACTAACACCAGATGAGGTAGCACACCACAATTCATCTCCCCACACTTTAGTTCAACTAGATCATGAATTTATACTTATAGAGCATGTTGGAAAGGAAAAATGGCTTGTAATGTGGCCATCTAGAAGACAGTACATTGCTAATAAGGGAAAAAGAAGGATAAAATGTTCTAGGTGGGCCAGAATAAAAAGGATAATAATGAAAAGGAAGCATTTCAATCACAAACAAATCGCCTCAATCATTTTGAACACAATCTTCTTTAAAGCTCATAAGATATGACAGAAATAGATCAAGCTCTAGTTTAGACATGTATTCTTCGGATCACATAAAAAGTAGGATGGATGTGAAGAAGATGAAAAATTGGTTCATAATCCTCATGGGAATGTGATTTTCAATATTAGACAGTATTCATGGCATGTAATTAAAAATTAAACGGTCATTTCATTAAATTTTTTTAAAAAAAATGAACTTGAAACATTACCTTTTTCAACATTAATTTATAACCAGATTCAAGGTATCAATTTTTTTACTCATTGACAGGGTTATAAAAAATTAAAAATATCATCATGTATGCTCACAAGTTGTTTGTTTTCAAAATTTTAAGTAAAACACTCAAAATATGAAAAAGAAGAGAACACACTAAAAATTGAAAGGAAAAAAATTAAATGAAAACACAAAAAATCCTAATCTACCCAGCATGTTCCTCCCCCCACACTTATTTTATGCAATGTCCTCATTTTGGGAAAAAAAATTATGTCAATATGAAATTCATGAAATTAAAGACGTGAAAAATAAAGTGAGAAGGAAAAACACAACCTAGCCTCAATTGTATTCAACTTCATGAAGATGGATCTCCTCCCATAGAGGATCTTGAAATTTCTCTCTAAACCACTTCAACCTTTTCCTATTGACTGTGAATAGTTTCCCTTTTCCTGGTTCTTTTACCTAGAATTCACCAAACAGAAAATTATGTGTAACAACAACTGGACCAGACAGTTTAGAACGATATTTACCTGGGGACAACTTCAATCTCGAATCAAATAACAACACATTGACTCCTTCCTTAATATTTTTTTGAGAATAATATAATCATGAAATTATTTGGTTCATTCATTATACAACCTATAACTTTCAAATGAATTCTTTTTTATCTCATCCAGATCATGCAATCAAAATTTTCTTTCTTCTCTAGTAGAAAACAGATTCATGTTACATGTTTTAACAGCCCAAAATGATTTGTGTTCAAATTCAACCAGAAGGGGAAAATCCTTTCTATAGACTAATATAAATAGTGAAATGAAAATGGGTGTTTTGAATGTAGTTTTATAAGCCCGTAGTTCATCATCAAGTCTCAAGCACAAATTATTTCTTTTCAGGTTCATAGTTTTTTTCATAATTTGTTTGATTTCTTTGTTGGACAACTCATCAATTCCATTTATTTGAGGGTGGTAGGGTGTAGAGACCCTATTATGAACTCTATAATTCTTTAATAGTGATTACAATGTCTTGTTACAAAATTGAGTACCTTGATCCATAATCAGGAACATTTGAAATCAAAACCTTGAAAATAGATTTCCTTTCACAAACTTGTACATAGTTTTGGCATCATCAGCTCTTGTGGGAATAGATTCTAACCACTTGGATACATAATCAACAACAAGAAAAATGAAAATATATCAAATATAATTGAGTAAAGCTCCGATGAAATACATACCCCAAACATTAAATACATCACAAAACAAAAGAGGTTGTTGTGGCATCTCATTCTTTTTGGAAATTCTCCCTTGTAATTGACAAATTCTATATGTACAGTAGAAATACAAGGCATCTATAAAAATTGGGGGATAATAAATACTAGAATTAAGAACATTTGTTGCAGTTCTTGGAGGCCTAAAGTGTCTCCCATTGCTCAATGTGTGACAAAATTTTAGGACATATTGAAAATCAGAATTTGGAATGCATCTCCTAATCATTTGATCACTACCAGCATACCAAAAGTGAAGATCTTCCAAAATTTAATTATTTTAATCACTCATAAGTTCAGAAATTTGATTCCTAGAAAACCAATAGGGAAAATCATCAGAAGATAAAAAATATACTAGATCAGCAAACCATGGCCTTTTAGTATGACACGAATACAACTCCTCATCGAGAAATTTTTTTTTAATTGGTGGAAAGATATAAAGATTCCCATTCATAAAAGATTGTATCATACTCAAATGATTGGAAACAATGTTCTCAATTCCTTTCTTGTCCTTTATTTTAACATAAAACTCTTCTAAAAGCAAGATCCATCTCAAAAGTCATGGTTTTATATCATTTTTCTCATAAAAAATTTAATTGCAGAATAATCAGTAAAAACAATCACCTTAGATCCATGTAGATAACATCAAAATTTTTCTAAATCAACTATAATAGCAAAAAGTTCCTTCTAAATTGTTGTATAGTTTTATTGGGCCTGATCTAATGTTTTAGAGGCATAGTAAATCACATGAGATTTCTTTTCCATCCATTATCTTAAAAGAGCCCCAAGAGAAAAGTCAGATTCATCAGTCATGATTTCAAAGGGGAAGTCCCATTTGGGAGGTTGAACCATGGGAGGGGTTATCAGTTTTTGTTTCAACTCTCGAAAATCCTATTTAAAATTGTTATCAAATACAAATAGGTTGTCTTTCAGGGGAAATCTAGACAATGGAAGCTCAACCTTACTATAATCATCAATGAATCTCCTATAAAACCCATCTTGACTGGGAAAAGATCTCACATCTCTGTATGTATTTGGTTATGTCAATGATGAAATAACCACAACATTGGATTTATCAATGGGAATTCCATCTAGATACACAACATGCCCAATAAAAATTCCTTTACCCACCACGAAAGGACATTTTTCATAATTAAGAACATGGTTCTTATCAATGAATGATTCAAGTATATGAGCCAGACCTTACAAACAACTTCTAAATGATGAGCCATAAATAGTGAAGCCATCCATAAAAACATCCATGCATTTTTCAATAAATTCTGAGAAAATTCTCAACATACACCTTTGAAAAATTCCATGAGCATTACACAAACCTAAAGGCATACTTATATAAGAAAAGGTACCATAAATGCATGTGAAAGTAGTTTTTCTATCCTCCAGGGAAATTTGAATTTGGAAATAACCCGATAATCCATCAAGAAAACAATAATGGGTTTTTACATCTCATCTTATAAGGACCTGATCAAGGAATGGAAATTGGAAGTGGTCTTTCCTTGAAGCAAAATTGAGCTTCCTGTAATCAATGCACATTTTCCATTTATTTGGAAGCCTAACAGGAAGAATCTCACCAAATTCATTTCATGAGATTGTGAGTCCACTTTTTTTGGGAACAACTTGGATTGGGCTCACCCAATGACTATCAGAGATGGGAAAAATAATTCTAGTAGCCAAAAGGGTGGTAACTTCCTTCCTAAAAACCTATAAAAGTGTTGGATTCAACCTCCATTGAAATTGTCTCACTGTTTTAACATATTACTCCATGAAAATTATATGCATGCACACTAAGGGGATGAATCCAGTTAAATCAGATAGAGTCTATCCAATAGCTTTCTTGTGGGTTTTGAGGACTCTTAACAATTTTTTATCCTGATCCCTTGACCATTATTTTGAAATGATAAGAGGGAATGTTTCATTTTCACCTATGAAAGCATATTTGAGATTCGCAAGAAGTGGTTTCAACTCTAAAGCAACTGGGGTATTTTCATTGATCAAGGAAGATTTATCACAGGTGTGATTGTTTAGTGGGGATTCGGATTTTAAAGAACATTCACCATGATGATCAATTTCAATGTACTTATAATTTGTTTCTAGTGGAAAATTATCAACTTCTCCGAGCAGACCACTAGTTGTATTATAGATTTGTAGAAATGCATCTACATCAATGTTGTGATCAACAGAATCTTGAAAAGCAGTATCAACATTCCAAGACTCATCACAATCTTTCTTTTCCCTCTCTTGTGGATTAGATTCAGTAACATACCAATTTCCATCATTAAAAACAACAGTTGGTTCTCATTATAAGAAAAATTAGGGAACAACTTAGTTGAAAACCAATCAATCATGTTCACTTGGGGGGGTGAATGATCCTTGACTAAGTGTTTCATGGAATGAAAGGTATTGAAATGATCAGCATATCCCCCAAACACCAGTGAATGTGTTCCCTTGTGAACATTGATTCTTTCTTTTGTAGTTATCATAAATGTTCTACCTAGAATGAGAGTTTCATGGGTACTAAACCGATCATCTTCCGTATCAAAGAGATAGAAACACACAAGAAAATCATATCTCTCACCTGAACCAGAACATCCTTTATAACTCTAGAATTCCTGGTTGTACATTGGTTGGAAAGTTCAATAATGATCCAAGAAGGTTTCAATTTTCCAACATAAATATATTATTAAATATAATTTGGCATAACATTGATAGAGGCCCCAAAATCAAGAATAACATCCCTGAATTCACATTTCCCCATGGTGTAGGTAATCGTAAAGTTTATTTGGATTTTACATTTGATGGAAAAATCATACTATCTCATGGATGAATCATTCCTCCCTAATTTAGCCTTTTCACCTCCTTTTAATTTCTTCTTGTGGGTAACATTTCATTCAAGAAATATTTCTTATCTTAAAATTGTTTTTTTCTTCAATGAAAATCTAGAATATCCATAATTTCAATCAATTGTGGGATTCTTATTAACATTTTCAACAAAAAATTTTGGTTTCTCAATTTTAGTGGCATTCAATTGTTCTCCACTCCTAAGTTCAATTGAACTCACATTTTCCTTCAATATATCTCTCAGATTCACTTGAGGCTGTGAGGGAAAACCCCCACTCATATGATTTTTTTTGCAACTAAGATCTCAGGCTAGTTGACACATTTGATTCATCAGGGTATTCAGCATGTTTTTTTTATTTTAACCTCATTGCTTCTTCAGTATTTCCCTCTGAATTTTGAGTGGGAGGGATAGGATGAATGTTTCTTCCAGAATGAGAATTGGCTTGCTCATTGAAATATCTTGGTTTTGAATTACTTGATTTTTCTTTGAAGAATTATCTATGTTGTTTTGGATGTCAAAATAATTAATTAGATTGGTTTTTCTAGCCGTGATTGAATTTTTTATTTCATTGAAATGGTTATTGTTGGATTGATTGAAATGGTTTTTAGGGAAAACAGCATTCCAATTACCAGGAGGTTCTTTCATTTGTGGGCATTTGTAACTAAAATGGTCATTGGAAGATAAACATCCATAGTGGACTTCCATTTGAAATGTTTCTTTAGGTTTTGGTGGTGTGGGTGGGTTGTTGGATAACATCATTGAACTCACCATGCTGGTTAGATAAGAATTTTTACTCACAATCTTGTTTGTTTCTAGACTAGAAATGGGGAACTCTTGGGAATATTTCACATGAAGAAGGCCTCTTTTTCCAAACTATTGAGCGTTTGGGGCCACGTTTGCAATTAATTTTCTAGCAGCAGTTGGTGTTTAGTCACCTAGATACACTCATGTAGTAGCATCAATAATTATTTTATCATTAATACATAATCCCTCATAAAAATTTTGAATCAAAATTTTGTCACTGGTTTGATTGTGGGGAAAACTGAAACAATGTCTTTTGCAGTGTTCCCAGTACTCATGAAATGTTTCACCTTGAGTATTCCTAATTCCACAAATAACCATTTTAGTGGAAGCAATTATTGAATTAGGGAAAAAACATTCAAGGAAAATTTTATTCAAATTATTCCAATACCTTATCAATTTAGAATGTGAATAAAAAACCATTCTTTGGCAAATCTTTCTAATGAAAAATGAAATGACCAAAATTTTATTTTATTTTCATCAAATCCATTGGGATTCATGCTGAAAAAAGGATAAGTAAATTCATAAAGGAAATTATATGGATCTTCATGAGAAAAAAAATTAAATTTTGGAAGTTGGTGAATGAAACCAGTTTTAATTTCAATCTAAACAAGTGTGTCAAGATATTCAACATGATTTTCTTGATTGGGATCATAAGATGATGCCAATTATTTTAAGGTTCTATTTTTATCCATTGGAATTTCAAATTCATCCAAGTTCCCTCTTAGTGTGTTATTGGAAGATTCACGACTTGGGATAGGGGGCTTTATGGTAGCTCTATATATACAGTGAAAAGTTCAATCAATTTCAGAATCCTATGGGAACAAATTTGGGTTTGAATTTCAGGTCATGCAAAAACAATTTCCACACCAATCAACCCAAGAAACCTCCCCAGCAATGGTGCATGTTTATGTTAGTATTCTTTGTCGGGAAATCCACAATCAAAAAATTTATCACCAAAAATAATGAAATATAGTAGTCCCTAAATTTTCTCTCGAGGAGGTTACAATTTGAGTTGAAAAACAGTCACTTTTATTTTGTTTATTTTCACACGAAATATAAATTTGGAGATTTGATTAAAAACTATAGAACAAAATTTAAATATAAACTACAGTGAATGAATATTTATGATCATGCTATAAAATTGAAAAGAAATAAAATAGGTTTGATACAAGAATCAAAACAGTGGTTATAGACAAGCTCTAACCTCCAAGACACTCCCCTCATCCATGTTTAAAATTATCTCCCTAATGAATCTCTAAATTCCTACAAAAATACCTCTTTATAAACACCTTATTTTGAAAGGATATCATATTAAAAACTCAATATGATTGTTTTTCCTCTTATAAAAGTGATTCAATTACCTGAAGACCTCCAAAAATTCTAACCTAATCAAAATCACTATGCTCAATGGAAAGACCTCACTGAATAAATTTATATAGGGAAATTTACTATTTTTCTTCATATATTGGGTATAAATCCCAAAAATATATTTAAAATATATTTATTAAATAAAACAACCTCTGTCATCCATGAAATATAATTTTAATAGAGATGTAATAGAGATTAAATATGAAGATCAAAACTCAGAAGGGAGTGTCTATCTATTGTCGCTGTCTGAAACTACTTGGTGGTTATCCTCACGTCACTTAAGCAGTACAAATTATCTCAATTCCATCAAGATTTCTCACCATATTCATCAAGGTTTCTACGAAGCCACTCCCCTGGAAATGATATAAGTGATAAGAATATAAGTGTAGGAGTCTATAAATTCTTCTATCCAGATTATGTTCGTCTGAAATTGGATTATGTTTTTCACCCTTACCGGCCGAATAACCCTTTATACTCTTCTATAATGTTGTGAGAAATTACATCCTCGGTATGTCCTCCATTTTTAGCTTCTTTTGAGATGTGATGTAAATTTTATGAATTAATTATGCCGCATCTCTTGCTCTACCCGTGTAGAATCTTCATCATCCACATAATATTCTCACTCACATAGTGCCCTAATGATCGACTTTTCCCTTGAAACTCATCATGCACACACAAAATGGAATCCTCTAGTCTCTAAAATTGGAATTAATGTAATTGGAAATAATTATTCAGAGTTATTCCTCCATGAATTAGGTGGTATCCACAGAGCCGAAATTAAAATATTTTCACAAATAATGATTTATTTGATCCCTTAGCTAGACGATTAAAAACATGGTCCAGTTGACAAATATTAAGCTAATATGATAGGGGATCCACCAAAAAAATAAACATTCGAATTGGATCAATAGTTTAAATATATGCTCAAAATACCAAACTAGTGAAAACATTTAAAAATCTATAATTAGGGAATTTTAATAATTTTCCTCAAAATACAGAAAAATTCTAAAAAATATGCAATTTCACATATAATGACATATTGGTGAGGATTAAATCATTGAAATGTAGATAAAACATATTGAAAATATCAGTTCTATCAAACATCAAGAGTCTGTACAAGTTGTTCCTACACTAGAACCCATATATCACTCACGATTAACTAAAACTCATTGAAACCCACGCATCAATGCAAAACACATAAATGATCATGAACAAGCCCAAGGAATATTCATTGTAATATGGAGAATAACTAACACAATATTAGTGAATGCATGACCACATGAATATTGGGGACATTCTAGTATACTAAGTTAGAGTACACTATGAGAATTTCAAGGATTCTAAGAAAAAGTACAATTGAACCACAATAGTGTCATGCTTCCAAGAAAGCATCAACATGAAACAAGACTGCCAAAGGCAACAAAAAAGAACCAACAATTTCCAAATGGTCCCTAATTGTGATCCTTTTACCTAGAAGGACACATTTAATCAGAACTAATGTGATGCACCCCAAAAAAAGTGATTTAAACATCCAGAAGGACTATCCACGCTCAAATGATCAAGTTCATAACAAAATTATACTCGCATGTTCCATTCCACAAACCATGATCACCATGTCTCATCACATGGCATGAAAGAAGAAATTTAACTCATTGGTATGCCAAAACCCCCATGTCATAGGAAGTCCTCTTGGGTAGTGTGGAGATTTTGGTTTTATATACTTAGTTCACTCTACTCAGGGGATAACTTGAAAAAAAAAACAACAGGTCAATGCTCAAGAATTTAATGAATCATGGTAGCTTGTTTTAAAATTTAACACTCATTTGGTACCACGTATGTCAACATAAACTACCCCATGTTTACAGTAGTAAATGGCACATTCTTTGTACTATTCATAGTATTTCCATCCTATTCATTATAGTACTAGATGAAACATGCAGGAATTTAATCATGAGAACATTATCCACAAGACCATTTAAACAGATGAAAATGTACCAAGTCACCCATCACATCAGAAAGGAGAGGTTCACATGACCTTTTAAGTAGTAGAGCATGTATGAGGCATGTATAAGCAATTAAACCTAGAATTCCTCAATTATCATTTCCATATTAAGGGTCAAATACCACAATCACTCATTATAACAAGAGTATACTCTTTAAAACCTAAACTTCTTACCATGGACAACGATACCTAGGCAGAACCAACATGAAGAATCTCAGATAATAAAAAATCAACAAGATCTAAGCGTCGTTGCCTATCATAAGATATCCCCTTACGAAGGATAATAATTGAAAACCATCACTAGGTCACATAGAATCTTATTTTCTAGGCACAAAAGCCCTAAAAATTGGAAGGATTTCATGTGAAACCCCATAAATAATTCTATAAAACAAGGAACATGAAATATACTTCAGCTCATTACATAATGTAAAATATGAATTTCTCAACAACATCCTTTTAAATCATTCAACAACATTTACATTCTTTCAAAAATAGAAATTTACCATGTAGGTACCTTTTTAACAAACAAAGTGACCTACAAGGTTCTCATTAAACCAATCGAGGTCCTTCAAAATTAAACACAATAATATTTTTTTAACCACAAGAATCATGAACAAATTAGAAGAATAATCCTATAAGAGATCCTTGAATGATAAACAGTTGAGGCATCCTATAACACAGATCCTATAAAAGATACACAATCGGTGGATCCTAAAATGGACTCCCTAGATCAGAATATAAGAATCAACAACCCTTTTGGGGACTTTGATAGCCAGATAATAGGTAAGGGCATCCTAATGGGAATCTACTAGGTCTAAACAAAAGTAGAGGAATCCTACAAAGTATTCCTGATAACAATCGGTATCATGACCTCATATGGTAAAATGGAACATCTCACATAGAAACATCCTTAAAGTATAGGTCAAGAGATATAGCTCATTGATCATCTCAGATCATAGGTCTCAACTAAGCTGGTTTGAATACCCAACTGATCATTTACACTCTGACCACACTCTCAGTAGACCACTAAAATGATAAATGGAGGAAGAACCTCTATTTTATGATAAAAAGTCCCTAAAACACCCATTTTGATTCTTTATAACTCTCCATGGGCCTCAGCATAATGATCTATGTGGAAACATACATGGAAAGGATTACTCACTAGCCCAAAACTGAAAAAAGGGGAATAAAACCGGAAATGAACCCTCAAGGGTACCAGAAGAGAAGTACACAATGCTTACCCTAATTCTCTCACATGGTCATGAATTCATGCTAACTTGTTCATGTTAGCACCCTAATTATGCGGTGTGTATGTACATTACAAAGTGTGTTCAAAATTCTCCCCTCATGGCCAAGAACTTTTACATGGGTAGATTCACATGGGGTCTGCCTATATAAAATTACAATATGTTTACCAAAAGTACATAGCCATATATTTTTTAAAGGCTAATATTCCATGTTATGTGTCACATGACTGAACACATGGTCATATACCATATAAAATGTATTCTGAGTACATGGCGTGTACATAAAAATGATTTTCTCCCCTAACAGAAGAACACATGGCATGTTTCTATAGCATAACATGTCGTGTTGTTTGGGTTTTCAATCAAAAAGTCTATTAACTCAATGAAACATCCTTGAAACACATTTTTTGAAAATTAACCAATGATATACCCAATTACAATCTATGGGGCCCATACTCCCTCTAAATCAGAGTTTTGAATCCATATATTGCATAACATAGCACAATTTAGAACCAAAACATGAGCCCCAGAATTTTTATCCAATAGGGCCCATACAACCCAAGGACCAATGTTTGAAACTCATCCAATTATAATAATAACATGTACCTGTACACATATCACAATAATAGGAATACTTATCACAGTATACATTACAAAAACATGCAATAAGTAAGGCACTATAAATGGCATGGAAGGAACGCATGACATGTGATTTCTAAAAAGTGCCTACATGATGCATGAGATGGAATACCCTCATCTCATCGAGTGGAAACAAAATAGAACCCTAAAGATATCAATTATAATAGCACAAAATAATTTTTTAACTCAAAAGTTAAATCGAATCAACTATAACAGCTCAAAATCTAAAAATCCTAATTCAATTCGAGCCAATTTAGATTTCCCCTATACATGGGGTAACTACCCCTGGGCAGAAACTATTAAAAAACTCTATTTCATTCTTATCTCTATATAATGTCACCACATACTAATGAAAAATAGAAAATAACATCCTCTTATACCACTTTGTAATGTCATGGATCGGGATGCCACATTAAGGTTCCCCATTACCGGTTGGCCACATGGCCTCAAGCACATTTCCCAAAATTTCTATGGCGGCTGACTAGCTATGGGGTCCTAGGTTTGTTAGTGGGGAAACTATTCCCTCATTGGTAGAGTGTAATACTATGGAAATAATAAAAATTTAATAGCATAAGCACCAATACCATAATAGAATATAAGCAACAGAAGACGAAAAAAATTTACCAGATTCCATAGCATACAAAGGATGATGCTCCATAGAAGTTGTACTAGGAAAATAAACAAAACAAGATAAACTTTGTTAATATTATATTGATGTTCCAAAAGTAAAAAAAGGAATAAAAGTGACTCAGAAGCATCACAAACCTCCGGGTGGTCCCATACGGTTCTTCTCCAAATAGATAATCAACTACCTATAGAAGGGTTCTAACCCTTATCGACACCTGCAACAATATAATCTATTTGGGCCAAAAAAACCTGACCCATACAATGTGTCCGAAAAAATACTATTTTGTAAATTTTTAAAGATCTATTTCAGTCTATCATTTAATATATATATATATATATATATATATATCATGAAATATAAAATAATAAATGTTGTACGTTAGGAAGTACTCAAAAGTAAACAGTCATGCATGAATTTGAATTCATTTAAATTAATCTAATGTTTATTAATTAATTCAATTACATTGACTTGTATCAGTCTCACGATTAGGGAGAAGCATGGAAACCCCCAAGTAATAGAAATCATTCTATATACATCATAAGTCTACCTAAAAAATTAAGTGAAGACCGAATCCGAGCTTGTATTGCGGCTTGGAAGACGTGTCATAATTCATTTCATTTAAATATTCAATTCTTAACCTGTTCTCATCCATGAAATTCCTAATTTCGAACTCATGTATCACTCTGGGTGAAGTTCTATCATTAACCAACAATTATATTTCAATGAACCTCTTTGGAACCGCGGTATCACTCTAGGTGAAAACCTACAAACATCCTAGAAGCTCATCTCGGTGAATGTCTCTAGATCCCCGGTATCACTCTAGTTTTGGTACTAGTCCACATCAAATAATCCCGTTACTAGAAGTCTTATAAGGAAGCCCCATGTATCTTCCATGACATGTAATGAAATCCAATAGAGTATGTCCATGCAATCCCTCAACGATCCATGTTTCACTCAGAAAATATGTAAAGCCTCCAAGAGCCCGACCGCTGCATTCATGGATCATTCATAGCATGAACATAACAACTAAACCAACCTAATAAGGTCTAGTCATTTGATTACTTTAATTTTTAAAACACACAACATGAAACACAATTACATTACACTATTACATGGCTCATCATTAATCAACTCATGTGGGAACATTTGGAATGATAAGAAACTCATAGAAATTACACTATGGTATGTATTTAGCATTAAACATCACACAGGGGAATCTCATAATATAAAAAACATATAAATTACACGATTACACTATTTGATGACAATAACTCACATGGGCATCATTTCTTTAAAAACATATCAAGTTATCTATATTGTTACAAGGCTTTATCTATTATAAAATCACATAGAGAATTCATATCAGAATCTTAACATGTGCATTAATCAATCATAAGGCATTACCATTAATTACCTCACATGGTAAAAACACTTAATTACCAAATTTCATTTTAAACAACCAATAAAAGGAAATCAAAGGTATACCCATTAGAATCCTATAAGAAACTGTCATAATAGATCGTCAAAGGGAAACAAACCCATGGGGTGGCCTTAATTTGTTGTAAACAACCAAATTCATGAGTCAAATCACATAACTAATTACCTAAACATTAATAGTCCATAAAATAGGATACTTTTCAGTCAAAGAAACACTCTAAAATGGTTTTTCATCACTCTATCACATATAATCAACTTGAAAATTAATGAAATGCATAATACCACCTAACTTTTACTTGTATAACTCTCCACATCCAACATTAGCCTCTAATGCAACCTCGAACAAGGTACATCTATGAAACAAGAATAAAATCTAAACCTTCTATAACTCTATTGAGAGGAAAAATCAAAAATAATATATCCAATATAATCAAGAGATTACAGATTGCATTCCAACACATCTAACGGTGTTTGAATCAGAGTTCAGACAGAGAATCAGGGGGAAAAACTAGGTCTCACACAACTAGTTCACAAACCCAGTGAGTCATTTTGTCCAAATGACAATAGAATAGGGTGATGTTCATTTTGGCCAAAAAAAGAAACTACATTTCATATATTGATAGGTTACATTCTGTTTATATACCATAACCATCCCCTTCTTTTGAATTCCCGTAAACATCAAGTACAACCATTACATAGGATAGTTACATGGTGTGTAATATTAAGTACAAGACGTGTAACCACCATAAAAAGTTGTGTAACGCGTGTAGTCTGAAATTAACCAATTTTACACATTTTTGTCTAAAACAATTCAAATGGAAAAGATCCGTACCTCAAATGATGGATGGGTTTTTTACAAACATCCCCCTTAAAGTAATTTGTCCCTAAAATTCCCTTCCAATGTTGGTGAAGAAATATTTAAGAACAACACCATCCACTATGATTGTACATCATCCTCCCTCCCACAATTCTAGTCCTATACTCAGTTGTTATTTCATACCACTCGTACTAAAGGGATAGACCAACCATAAAGAACCATCTTTCTGTGGCTCAAAATTTGAATAGGAATCTCCTCAAAAAACACATCTACCTGTATCTCATCTTCCTCAGGAGTAAAAGCATGATATATTTCTGAAAAGTAACACCAAAACTATGAAATGTGGAAGATTTTGTGCGTATCCAAGTTTCTCAGAGGTAACTACAACTAATAGGAAACCAACCCAAACCATTATAGAATCTCAAATTTCTCGACAAATCTTGTTGAAAGCCTACCTCATCTTTTGATCCTCTAATGTCCCAACCTAAGTGTAACATGTAGGAAAACTCAACCACCGGCCTCAAACTCTAGAGTAATTCTTTTGAAATTGGCATAAAACTTTTGATGAGACTTCATAGTATCCATTCTTTAACGAATCAACTAAACAAGTTAAGTGGTCTCCTAGGCAAGACGAGGTCCCAATATACCAGCCTCTCCTACCTCCATACAACACAAGGGTGATTGCCATGTTATCCTATAAAAATTATAATATGAAAACATTGGAATATAATCATGAAAGATATTGTTATAGAAAAACTCAATAAGGTGTACGCGTATCTCCCAAGAACCCCTGAAATCCAATATGCATGCACGTAGCATGTCTGGAAACTCTTGAATAGTATGCTCTAATTGGCCATCTTTTTTAGGATGTTATGTTGTGCATAGAATCACTTGTGTACCCAACACCCAATTGGGACTATTATGGATGAATAAGGATGTATGAAAATTTTCTTGTTATAGAGTGTTTCCATTTGTTGTCATACGGGATAAATCAATTCACTTTGTAAAGGACATGAAAATCTAACGATGATAATGATATTCTATCAAAGCATACATATCACGATAGTAGATTTCATGATGAAAGATGAAGAATTATTTTGGGATGTAGTGAAGAGATCAATGAAAAGTGTATGTACAATCTGGAGGTGTTGCAAAAGAATGTTTTACGGTGGTGTTGTTTTCTAGTGTTTGCTAAATTTTTGGGCCTGAAAATCTGGAGATAATGAAATGTGTTTTTTATAAGGATGTTGTGTGAATGTTTGACGATGGATTGGTATGTTGTGTGCAAGTGTATTTCCGTGATCCGAACATCAAAATCTGGAAAAGGCGAGGCTTGTGCAAAAGATTGGTTTTTGCACGCAAGATTGGTATTTTCGCGCTAGATTGAAGGGTGTTTGGAATCTTGCGAGCAAGGAATGATTTGAGGTCCAAACATCAAAAAATGTAAAATGCATGAAGTGTGAAAAATAATCAACAAGTGCACGAAAGATGAGGTTGGTATGAAAGAGACTTATGTGTCGAATGCAACATCAAATGGGGTTTTGCGCGACATACCAGGATCTTGCACGACACATTGGGTTTTTCTGCGTAGGGGTCGATGAGGTCTATAAATAAGAGTTGACCCCATAACATTTGTGAATATCAACTTAGAGAAATCCTGAGATCTGAGGTGCGGAAAAAAATTATGAAAAGGATAGTGCACGAAAAAATGGATTTCCACACAAGAAAGAGAATTTGAATGCAAGAAGAGAGTTGCAAGCAGGATTGAAGTTATGCGTAAGAGGTTTTTAATGAAAAAATTCAAATCATGAATGTGTGGCATAAAATTTGTGCAAAAGACCCCTAAAAGGGTGCATGAATGATTTTGGTTCTTCGCACATATTCATATGTGTGTGAGACAATTCTTACCAGATTCTAGGTAGGAAAATGAAGATTTATACTTAGGAGAATACAAATGTTCAATTTTAAAGAAGCACTAAAATACTATAATTTTCTATTTGTTATAAGAGGTTGAACACACAATTGTGGATTGTTTTCCAATTTCTACATGAGTGTAAGGGTATATCCTACTCGTTGTATTCCACATCAAAGGTATTTTTCTAGTGGATTGTGTGGTATGGGATTATTTTTGTACCATACCAAGGACGTATCTACTAATGTTGAGTAGTGAACATGTAAATATTGTGTTTATGTAGTTGTGCATGTTCACCATGGAAGAAACTCTTTAAGAGGAGGAAGTGGTGGTTTAAAAAATAATGAATCATAAAAATCAAATGATATCATGGAATCACTCCCTCCCCCTCTCAGTGATACTTAGATCCTGACTGGGAACTTCAATTAGTATCAGAGTGACATGTTCCCTTTGTTTGTTCTATGCTGATGTTTTGAAGAGTGGTTTTGATGGATAATTTAAATTTACTGAATAGTAAGGGGATTCTGATATTTGATGTGATGAATGAGCATATCTAAAAAAATAATAATGCCTTATATTATGTCTCTTGGATATGATGTTCTTGAAACAACAACAGATGGATTTCCTACAATTGACGAAAAGTTTCCTCTTACTATTATCCATAAGATGAATCTTGAGAATGATATATAAGCTAAAAATTTGTAACTCTAATATCTTTCTGAGAGTGAATTTTTTAGAGTTAAATTCATTGCTACAGCTAAAGGAATCTGGGACAAACTAAAAAACATCTATGAAGGAAATACAAAAGTGAACAAGGCTAAACTCTAAATCTGGAGGCTGATGTATGAAGACTTAAAAATGGGTCAGCATGAATCAATTGGGTACTTATTTACCCTGACAAACAACATTTTCATTACAATTAGACTTCTTGAAGAAAAGTGGTATGATTCTACAATTGTAGAAAATATCATGAAAAATCTTCACAAAAATTTTGATGTTAATGTTTCATCACTAGAAGACATATATCTTGAAACATTATCCATGGATGATTTTTATAGAACTCTATTCAATTATGAAATGAGAAGGGATAAGACCATGAAGAATATATGAAAAGATGATAGTGAATTGTCTTTCACGACAGCAAAGAAAGAGATGTCGATGAAAATTCTTATTGAAGATGAAGCTAGTAAATATAGCAATGAAAATGAGGTTTGTCAAAATTTTGAAGAAACATTTTCCTCATATTCTAAAAATGTGAAAAGAGGCACAGGAAAATAACAAGGGAAACTCCCTTTGAAATGATTTGAATGTGGATATGATGGCCACATTACAGCTAATTTCCGTCAAAAATGAAAATATAAAGATAGTGATAAAGAAGAAAAAAGACCAAGAAGGTCATGGAAGAAATAGTTTGAAAAACAAATTTTCTGTAAGAGGTAAGGATACAATGTTCATTAACTCAGAAAGAAAAAGATTTTTTCAAAAAATGAAAAATTTGATAATAGAGATACTGAATCTGAAAAATCTATTACTGAGAAAGCTATAGAGAGTACCTTTTGTAATAGTAAATAATGATGATTATGAGAGCATTATTACTGAAGAAGAAGAAACTCAACATGAACAGTATCTAAAAGAAGAGCTGAAGGAATGTTTGGGAAATACCAGAAGGCTTGAGTTATAAAATGGGAAATTGAAAAATGAAAACTCTTCATTTAATGACCAATAATGTTTTCCTGAAAAGAATGAAAAATCGTAAAAGGAGATTGATGATCTGAAAATTACTATTGAGAGAGAAATGCATCGTAATGATCATCAAAAAGTAAACCTGAAGGCAAAAGAAAATGAGTATGAATAGGTCAAACATAAACTTTCTAAAGCTGATGAAACAAACAAAAGGTTCAAAAATTATGTTACATATGTTTTAGAATGTTCTTCTAAGAATGATCCTAATAAGGATGAAAACAATTTCCATCCAAGGTTGAAAATAAAGATGGCGAATTTACTTATTAGAGACATGTTGGAAAGGCTACATATGTGGTCAATGTTAGCAATACAGAAAAATCCGAAGCATCTAAAAATATTGAGTCCATAACGATTTCTACCACATCTATTTCTTGTAAGACAGTATAGAAATCTGAGCTGATGAACAAAGTTACAATTGAAAATATGAAGGCCGATAGACAAGAAAATTCTGGTAAGAAGACTCTTGAGAATCATGTTCACAACTCTGGTCAGTATTGAAATTTCTGAGGAAAATATTAATTCTTTGGATATTGCTGGTATTGTGGTGGATTTAGACACATAATAAATATGTGTTGGGTAAACAAATAACATTGCAACTATTCTCCATGTTTTGAAAGGCAAGTATTAAGGGGGAGTCAATCCGTTTAAAGAAAAAATTTCTAAAAAACGTCAGAATATATCTGAGATGGTTCGTGTGAAAGTTGACAATAGGTTCCAACCACTGGAAACTATTTTTAAAATATGTGATCGACCTTGACATATTGCTTATGGCTTCTTTATTATGTAATGAGATAAAAAAAAAGTTTCTTAATATTCCTCAGAAGGTGGATTTTTTAAAAGCTAAAAGGGATAGTTCTTCTTCATCTGAAAAGAAAGAGTGCATGGTTAGCTGACCAAAATAAATTGACTTGGCTAGGAAATTAGAGTAAGCACAACAGAAAGTAGAAGAAATGGAAGAAAAAAAATATCTTATTGTATAATCTTCTATGAAAGCTATAAAAGGGGAACTTCCATGTATTCTTGTTGTGGGTGTTCCTCTCATATGAAATGAGACTTAAATCTGTTGAAGAATGTGAAATATTTCAATGATGGAATAGTGGAATTTGGAAATGATGAATCTCTAAGGATCAAGGGTGATGGATCATCCATCATTGGAAAAGAAAACATGAAATCCAAGAAAACAATATATGTTGATGGGCTGAAATATAACCCATTATGTGTGTCAAAACACTGTGATGAGGGAAACAATGTTATCTTCCAAAAATATGGCTTTGTTGTGAAAAGTGAAAATGATGGAAATATAGTTACAAGAGGATAATGTACAAGAGGGATTTTGTCCCATATTAGTGATGTATAGAACTCTTGTTACATGGGTGTGGTGGATGAAAATCAGTTATAGAATAAAAGGATGGGACATAAGTGTCAGAGAAATATGTGAAAGTTTTAAAAGTTATATCGTGTCTGAGATATGCCTAATTTCTCATGAAGAATAGATTGGTATTGCACTATTTGTGAGAAATTGATAATTACAAACTCTATGTATAAGAGGGTTGAAATTCTATCAAAAATACCCTTGGAACACATTCACTCTGATATTTATAGACCAATGTGAAATCAATCTACAAATGGAGATAAGTACTTGTTACATTCATTGACATCTTTACTCACATTACTTGTGTTATGTCCATGAGACATAAGTCAGATGCTCTGAAAATGTTTAAGAGTTTCAAGAGAAAATTAGAGAAGGAATGTGAGTATTCAGATCAAAATTTCAAAAATGATAATGGTGGTGAGTATAAGAATGAAGATTTTTAATGTTTTCTTGAGAAGCATAGAATTCGGCATGAGTTTAGTTCACCATACACACATCAAAAAAATGGGGTTGATGAAATAATGAATCGATGTTTGGTCGAAATGGGGAGAACTATGTTACATAAAGATAGAATTTCTCAATATTTGTGGAGGCAAGCCCTGAAAACTGCATTGTGTATACTGAATGGATGTTTCTATAGTCCAAACTCAGATATGACCCCATAAAAAATGTTCTATAGAATGACTCCAAGCCTAAACTAATAAATAGTTTTTAGCAGTACATGCATTATAAAGACGAAAGCTGGAAACCATGGAATGTATAAACAAAGAGGAGATGGTGTAATTTTTCTTGGATATGCTCCAGAAGGAAGAGGATATAGATTCATCCACAATGAAAAAATAAGAATTATTGATTCATCTGATGTAAAAGTTGTTGAAAATGTTGAGCATAAAAATCTATCATATGTTGATGTGGAAGTAGAGCCAGAGAGAGAATATTTTGTTAATGATTTTTATAATGCTTCAGACTATTTTAATTCTACTCAAGAAGAGGAATTAGACCTAGCAACTTCGAGTGATGAGGTTCATGTTTTAATAGCTCATCCTAGGCTACGTAAAAAAGAGGAGGCTCATAACATTATTAGATATCAACATCAGAGGGTTCAAACTATAAGAACAACGAATGCTATTACACACACTTCTCACAATTCGAATGTTAAACCGAATGACGTAAATGAAGCATTTGGGAATCCAAAAAGTGTCCTATTAATAAATGAAGAGCATGATCAGATGTAGAATAATTATACTAGGTAACTTGTACCCAGTCCAAACAACTGGATCATTATTAGTACAAAGTGGGCTTTCCTAAACAAGTTGAATGAAGAAGGTGAAGTGGTAAGAAAAAAATAATTATTGTCTTGCAAAGGGTATTCATAAATTGAAGGCATTGATTTTGATGAAACCATTGATCTGGTGGCAAGGTTAGAAACAATTAGAATATTTCTTGATATTACTACACAACGAGGTTAAAAAATCTTTCAAATGGATGTAGAATTTGTATTCTTGAATGGTGAACTTGACCAGAAAGTTTATATTGATGAACCTTATTGAATATTTATTGGGAATGATGAAAGTTATGTGTTCATGTTGAAGAAGGATTTGAATGGACTAAAATAATCTCCAAGGTATTGGCATTCAAAATTGGATACTTTCTTGAGGAAGGTAAATTTCAAAAAAGGTTGAGTTTACAAAATTCTTTACATCATGGAATGTCATGAGTTTTCACTGATCGTGATTTTTTATGACATTATCGTTGTTAGAAATGATGAAAGATCTTGTAAATGATTTTCTGATGAGATGAAGATGTTGTTTGAGATGTCCACGTGGGGAGAAGTGAAATACTTTCTTAGGCTACAAATTTCACAGAAGAGGAATCATGTTTTTCTATCTCAGGAAAATCATGCTAACGAACTTCTAAAGAAATTTCTCATGGAAAATTTGAAACAATTGTCCACAAAAAAATTAGGGGGAACTATGTTTTCTAAAGATGGAGAATTCAAGGAAGTTGATCAAAAATATTTTAAAATGCTGATTTGAAGTCTATTTTATTTGACTACCTAAAGACTCGACATCGTCTATGATTTCACTTTATGTGTAAGATTTCAAAGCTATCCTAAAGAATCACATTTGATTTCAAGAAAAAAATTCTCAAATATATCACAGGCACAATTTTTTTAATCAATTATGATGGATTAGGAAATATTTATCTATTCGGGTATTCAAATGTTGATTGGGCAGGAAACATTGATGATCGAAGATCCACATATTTTGGAATTTTCATTCTGGGGAAATGTTGTGTTAGTTGGCATACCAAGAAACAGAATTCAATAAAACTTAGCATAACTGATGCTAAGTATGTTTATTCTACTCATTCTACAACTCAACTTATGTTGATGTCGACTCAGTTGGAAGATCTACTTGTTGAAGTAAAGATACCCTTGCTCTTGGGTTGTGATAATCAGGGTGTAATCAATCATACAAGGAATCTCGTACAACATTCTCGTTCAAAACACATTGACATAATGTACCACTTCATCAAATATTAGGTGGATAAGAATTAATTGAAGCTTGTGTATGTTCCTATAATGGAACAAGTGTCTGGCATATTCACAAAACCTTTACCGAAATAACCATTTTCTAAATTGAGGTTAAACATGGTTTTCCAACCTCTTTCTCATCAAGGTTGAGGTACATGTGTCTATCCCCAATCTCATCTTATCTTTGGATAGTTTTGTCAAGGGGGTAATTTTTTCATAAATCTATCCTTATGGAAGCATGCATAAATGGGAAGTTGTGCGCAATCTGTGAATCTAGATAGTATTTATGTGAAGTATTCTAACTATTTGTTAGAGTGGTTGTGGGAATAAAATTGTATTCCAAGAAAGATGGAAAAGTGAATAATGCTGAGGTGGATGATTAGAAGATGTTGTGAAGAAGGCTGATTGAGGAGATATGATAATGAAATTTCATAGTCACTATTTTTTGATAGCATGATTTTGGTTGTGAATAATTCTTTTTTCCTACAATGAGTTATCTCACATAAGCTAAGAATTGTAAATATGTAATCCATTTATTGATGTTACAAAGCTTAGTGAGTTATGAATCTTGGTTGAAAAAATTTTCAAAGGGCGAGATTTTTGGGATAGTGGTGGATGGAGAAGTAAGTAAGAAGAGTTTGTTATTATAGAGTGTTGTATTTTGTGGTCAAAAAGGATAAATCAATTCACTTTGTAAAGAAAATTAACATCTGGTGATGCTAATTCTATTCTATTAAAGGATACATATCATGATAGTGATTTTTTTGATAAGAGAAAAATAATGGTTAAGGTATATTGCGAAGAGAGCCATGACAATGGAATAGACAATCTAGAGGTGACATAAAAGAAGGTTTTAAGGTGATGACCTTTTCCAGTGCTTTCCAAATTTTTGGGCTTGAAAATCAGGAGATGAAGAAATGTGTTTTCAGAAAAGGATATTGTGAAAAATATTAAAGATGGCTTGGTATGTTGAGCACAAGTGGAGTTCCCTAATTCGAACATCAAAATCTGGAAAAGGGGAGGCTTGCACAAAAGATTGGTTTTTGTACACAAGATTGGTTTTTGTGTCCAGGATTGAAGTGAGTTTTGAATATTGTTTGAAAGGCATGATTAAATGTCCAAATATTGAAAAATGCAAAATACATGAAGTGATCGAAAGATACAATAAGTTCAAGAAATATGTGATTGGAACGAAAGGAACTTAAACGCCCAATGCGATGTCAAATGGGGTTTTTGTGCGACGTTTCAGGATCTTGCGTGACACATTGGGGTTTTTGCGCGTAGAGGTCGACGAGGACTATAAATAAGATGTGAACTCCTTACATTTTGGAAGCTCAACACATAAAGAAAATCTCATGCTCTGAGGTGCAGAAAAATATTATGAAAAGGAGAGTGCACGTAACAAATATATTTGTACACAAGAAAGAGAATTTTCATGCAATAAGAGAGTTTAACGAAGGATTGAAGTTGCGTGCATCAGGTGTTTCACAAAAAAAGTAAAATGTTGCATGTGTGGCATAAAATTTGCGCACAAGACACCTAAAATGATTCATGAAAGGATTCACAATGTCTTCTTTGGTTCTCATCTTCGACATTTATTTTCAGACCCGTCTCATGCCTTCCAACCCGAGGAATTTGAGTTGGAGGTGGATGCATCATTTGAGGAGCATCCTATCCAAATTTTTCATCACAGTACGAAGGTTCTCCGTGGTTGTTTTGTTCCTCTTGTATGAGTGCTATGGAAACTTGGGTGGTTGCAAGATGAGACTTGGGAGAGGGAGGCCGACTTACGATCACAGCGGCTAGAGCTGTTCAGGGTTTCTTCTTCTACGACGCGCTAGGGAAATTTAGGGATGAATTTATTTAAGGGTATAAGGTGTTAAGAACCAGGATGTTCTTTTCAGGTATTTTTTTCCTTTTTCTAGAGTTTTTGAGAAAAAAGTAGTTTCTGGAAATTTTTGATGTACACGTCGTGTACATTATGAGTACACGTCGTGTACTTCTTTGCCGCAAGAGGTCATGTTCTGGATGTATCACGGCCACACACACGGTCGTCTGGGGTGATTTGGAGGCCACCTAAAGTGGAGTATTGAAAGGGAATGTACACATCATGTACTTCAAAATTACACACCATGTATTTTGTTTTTTTCATTAAACAGACCGGGGTCACGTCTAATGGACATGGGTGTCTTCTTCATCAGCTGAAACGTCTTGAAGCACCTGTACAACACTGATACTTCCCTGAGCCCCTGATCATGCATCCATTCTCTAAATCCACTATCATTGATTGTCTTGGAACCGCAACGGTAATATCTTCCTTCTCCTAGAGTTTCGCTTCCAGATTTCTCTTCTTTTCCGAGTTATCGGGGGTTGAATGTTTTATACATTTTCTTAGATCTTCGATGTTCTAAAGAGATTCAAGCTTCAAGATTCAAGTATATTCATCTCCTAACCCCAAGGTTGGTGGTTTGTGACATTTTTTAGAATTTATTTTAGTTTTATAGGAAAATTTTCCCAATACCCTTGAACGGTGTATTGTGCATTAACCGTTTTAGCCATATTGTTTCCCAGCATTTCTTTTATGCCTGAGTAGAGGTTATTGTTTATAAATAGGGAATTTTTTTGTGCTTTTTATGTATTTACCATGCATGTTTTTCTTGTATTTGACGTTTGGTTATAGTTTTCCTATTAGGCTTCTGTTTACTTTCCCATGAATAGTGTTATAGGATGGTTTGACTATTGCTCTAATATGCTGTTATGCTATAGAATGCAATCCAAGTAGTTCTTGAGGTTTACTTTGGCCTTTACGTAATGATGTTCTTGCTTGAATTACTCAGGGTTGTGAGAACCTAGTGTATAGACTATAGGGATATTTGACGTTGTGGGATTATCCAGAGTGTCTTTATAATATTACGATGTGATGCCACAAGGGGAATTGATGTTGAGTGCTTCCCCAGAGTTTCCGTAGTTACTCAATGTGGGCCATAGGGGGAAATTGACATTGATTTTTTCCATAGAGAACCTTTAGAATGATATGATACTAAAGGGGGAATTGATGGTGAGTGCTTCCTTAGAGAGTCTATAATTTAGTAGAACTAGAGGGGTGAGACTGTGTGTGCTCCCCAGAGGGTTGCTTGTACTTGATAGGTAGGACCAGAGGGGATAGGTTGTGGGTTCTTCCTAGAGGGTTACCTGTTGTGATATTTGTTTTGTTGTTGCATGCTGTGTGGTGTTTTGAATGCTTAAAACTGTGGATTGTTTACTGCTTTGTGCTTTCCTTGTCTACTGCTTTTTGTACTTTTACCTACCATATAGTCACTGAATATTAGGAATAGATATCTGTGTGGTTTCCTACTAGGATTTAGTCTCACACCCTATTTGGGCCATTCTTTTGGGCCCAAACATATTATATTGCTATAGGTATAGACAAGGGAAAATGCCCTTCCACTTCAGGTACTTTATTGTATTGGAGTGAGAGAGCATGGGACCAAGCTGAGGCTTGCGATGCTGAGGAGTTGCTCATCTGTTTTTCTTTATTCTTCGGTTTAGTACTATATTCAGCATTGTGACTTGTCTGGCTACTTTCCTAGAAATATATGTATCATTCTTCATTAATATATATTTTTCTCTAGTTGTTTCTTTATCAGTCTTCTGTTGTTTACTGTTGTTGGATATTTATTGTTTCTGCTATTGTGTGTCGTTACTTCTGTTGTGTACTCTGCTAATGAGGGTATAGTTTCCCCACTATCAAACAAAAGGCCCTCATTGATAGTCGGCAGCCTCTGGCATTCGGGGAAATTCGCTTGAGGCCATGTGACCAAACGGGTACGGGGCGCCTCTGGGTGGTTTCTGGAATAGGGATGTTACAATTTGAGACATAATTTGTTTGTTTCTATAGTGTACTTGTGTGGATTAGTTCTTAGAACATAACATGATGCATCATATTTTGTATTGAATGATTCTTGGTTATTTATCTTATTAGTATTCTCTTGTTTATTACATTTATATGATGTTTAATACTTTCTCTGTTTTATATTCGTATTCCGTTTTGTTACACTCTACCAATGAGGGAATAATTTCCCCATTATCACACCTTCGGCCCTTGTTTCTAGTCAGAAGCCTCTGCCCTTTGGGGAAATACAGTTGAGACCAAGTGCCCAACTAGGTTCAGGGCACCAGTTGACTGGGATCCAGATCTAGGGCATTGCACTTTTAAATGAAAATAAAAATATAGATTACAAAAATGTGTTTCTTTCAGTATTCAAAGAATGAAAAATATTTTCCGAGGAATAATAAAATTTCCCAATTATAATCGTGATATGTTAATTTTAAAACTATATAATTTTCTCTAAAAATTATCATATTTTATGAAATTGAATATAAATATTTCCTCAAAGAAGTAAATAAAACACATTTTTGTTGTTTTTTTAATTAAATGGATTTAATAAATATAGAGTTCTTATTTTAAAAGAATTAATCACTATATTTTATTTGATTTATGACCTTTATATATATTTATCATTTTTTTAATTTAACCCATTACCCACTAATTTAATAGCTATGTTATAAGTTTCATATTTAAATAAATATATTTTTGGATTTTTTTTGGTGTTTTGTATATTTGATGATATCAACATAGTCATTCAAAATAAATTAAATTATCTATAATATATATACTAAATTGTGTACCAGAAATTTAAAAATGGTTTTATTAATCAAATAATTGTAATTTTAAAATACATTTATTAAAATTGAAAGTTATATAAAAGGTGATTTAAAATTATTCTTGATAAGATGGAATGGAATTATAAAGGTCATCTGGATTAACATATAACCATGTTTTCATAGAAGAAATAATTATTTAAATGTGTAATTATTTTGATGGTAGAAAGTCATGATTTATAATTAATTATGGTGTTTGACAAAGATTATTGGTCAAAAGAATTGGAATCATCATGAGAAGTTCGATGTCCTCTAAAAAACAGACCAAGTGTGTTGAAAACAACTATCAATACCACTGTAACAATGGTATTATGATAAAATTATTATTTCATGAACCTCTAAATGTGTTGGATAACTATATTACCATATATATAGAAATCATATAGTAATAAATAAATGAAATGTGTAATTTAATTCTCTAATAAATTGCCACCACAAAATCATCTATTGGTCCACAAGATGAGTATTCAAGATTTATTTTTTATGCAAGATTTATAAGAATCAAATTCAAACTAATAACATAATATAATGGGATACACACTTATTGATCCTATATGTAGTCCTTAACTGAAAACAAAATTTCTTTTAGATGACAAGAAAACTCCCAAAAAAATATAACTTTACATGATGATACACAATACTAAATTCAAAAACCTCTACCATATCACCCAGTTTTAAAAAAGATACATTATCAAATAAAAGCATTAAAACTATTCCAAATATTTTTTACAAATATTGATAATCAAAATCATATCTTTTTTATCACGTATTTTTCTTTAATAAATATTAAATTTGTATATAAATAACATTTTTGGACCAGAATATAATATACATAAAATGGTATATTACCTAGTCATATAATCTCTAACAGATTATAATCATTCCCTTAAATATCATGAATTACCATAAATCCACAATATAGTACAATTTATATTAAAATGATAATACATCCTCAAATCCTAATATAATAATTCATGTTAGACATGTGGTTCACTCATACCTTATCCTAATAGAAGATATCATAAAAGTATAAGTAGGAACCTTAAAACTACATCACTTAGAACCCATAAAGGGTTGTTCAAGACATTGAAATTTTTTTATGAATAAAATCATAAACCCTTGATGGTATCAATTTTTATTAAAATAACCTCTCATGAAATCATCATAATCTATAATTTTTCCTAATCCTTTCCCAGATCTGAACTATAACATCTATGAATCTATACTACTTGATCTGCTGCTAAAAATATAAGTATTATATTTCTAGCCTTGAAAACAATAAATGAGACAAATTTGTTTCCAATATAACACATAATTTTTAAATATTTTATATCATACATGTCCATGTACCCTATTGGTCTAATATTTCATTATTAAGTACTAACACTTACAAAAACGCCATAGATGACCTCAAAATAGTATTTTCACTACGAAGAAAAAAAATATTATTCAATATTAAGCCTCAAATATCTCCCCTAAAATTCATCACATTTGTTTATTTTCTATACATAAATAATTTATCATCATTCTTCATTACTTGTGAAAATATGAAACATAAAAAAGGTTGATCTCAAATTATTTGTAATGGTAAATACTTCCCATAAAAATAGAAATCCATTAGTGAGAATAATTGTATAATGACATAATTGAAATGAATTTGTTTGAAATAAGACAACTAATATTTATCAATACCAAGATCATGAATCATGAAACATGGCATAAATAATTACAAAAAAATAAGCGTCATAATATCATTAATCATGAGCCATGTGTTGTCAATCAAGATTCAATAAATCCTTTATAACTTAACGGAAACATAAAAAAATGTGTTCATATCTATTATAATTATCTTCATACCCCATTTAAAACTCATGTAAAAAATAACTAGAGCCAATTAAAATCCATAGTTGAATCCACCTCAGTAAACTCAATCCATATTTCCATTTATAAGAGGGTATTTTACCCATTAAACTAAAGAGATATAATGGATATAAACCATCATATATTCGATATTAGAGTCACCAATTTTTAGGAGATCAAATAAGGATCAACCATTTATATAATATATTATAGGATCATGAATTCATCATTATTAATTTACATATACCATTTAGGAATAAATCATTTAGAATATATCACATTTCATTCATAATAATAATCGATGGCATGATTTAGCCATGGAAAAGTAATAAGTATGACTACAATCTATTTTTCAAAAATAGAAGACTATCTAGATAACGAATGAGGATTGTATAATTAAAAAATCCATATAATTGATTATTTAACATTAATGATCATTGAAATTTATAAAGGTAAATACCATTAAAAGATTACCAAAAAAATTCCTTAGGAAAACACCCTGTTCACTTTGAGAAACAAATATTTCAAAAATTAATAAATAATGTCAAATACCTTTTATTTAAAAACCCACATGGAAAAATATAATTTAATATTAAAAAGAAATGTTATATATTGTCTGAAATTTTTTTAATGTAATAAATGATAAAAATAAACATTTTTTCAAACATAATGCAACATAAGTAAAAAGTAACCCACGTAGAAAATGTTAATATATTTTCCTCTTAAAATTGATTTATAGAAGGTAATCAACACTTTAAAATAAAACTAGGAAATATTTTTTCATTGTAAAAGAACATTCGTAATAATTATTTAGATGACTTTGATATGTAATAGAATGATTCATGATGAAAAATAATAGAAAATATTAGAATCACTTGGAAATAACATTATTGATGGATCTTTACAAAAAAAATTTAAATAGAAGTTGAATATATAGACAGAATTCATGAATATTGATTAATAAAATATATTTTGTGCTAGAATATAAATCGAATGATTTAACATAATGAATGTTGAACAAAAAAATATTTAAAGAAACTGATATTGTAACATAAATCCTTTTTCACTTTTTGAACGTTTAAATATGAAATAATAACATTAATTGAAGTATTGTGTACAATTTGTATACGTATAATAATTATATAACATGTAAAATGGGGTTTTATATGAATCTTTTTTAATATTATCTGTTCAAATCATAAATGTGTTTCCCAATAAAATAGAGTTTGAGATGAATAACACATAACAGGAACATATCATTCAATTGAAAAATAATAAATGGATAAATTAAGTTTATCAAAAGTAAATATTATTTTTCTAAAAATATAAAATTCAAAAAAAATAGATATAAAATCCCACAAAATCATGGAATAACAGTTAATGAATGAAATTTATAACTCAAATAAAGGAAATTGAGTTAATAACCCCTTTTTCACTTGGTATAATTCATTTATCTCATGTTGGATGAAATAATTCTAATTTCTATATAAATGTCTGTTAATTATGAAATATTAAATATATGAAACTAAAAATTGAGATTTTATGTAAAATAAAAAAATGAATTAGGTTCATAGCCAAAAAAAATTCCTCAATGAAAGGAGGTAGGAAAGAAATTTTTTCCCTCAAGTATTGATATTCAATGTATTCCCTATAACACATTTATAATAAACATAAATCAATTATAACATACCTTAAGTATAATTTTAAGTCTTAAAAAATTATCAATAATCCATATTATTCATTTATTTCATTTTCATATTTAATAAGTTATCATTTAAGTTAGCATAGTGTGTTTTGAGGAAGTTTGGTCTATAATTTAAAAAAAATGAATGTTGAATATGGTCAAATGGGTCCTTGTTCGATCATCATTATAATAAAAATAACTAAATAATAATACATTTTAATAATAGATTAGAAATTAAAAAACCATGATCAATGGTTATGAAAAATGAATTAAGTTAAACTCATCGAGATGGTATATCATAATTAAGCATGATTAACATTTTAATTATTCAAAATTCAATATTCAATGATGGTAAAAATTATTTTATACATGAAAATTGATAATATTAACCTAAATTTTCAGATTTATTTATACTAACTTATTTATATCAAGCATAATATGGTGTGATGAAAAATGAATAACATTTCTTCATGTGGTGGTAGTCAACAAGTACGTTAGAACAACATAATAACTTTTATTTGAATGGAGAGGTAATAAATTAGTTGTTATATTTTGTTTTTATAAAGATAAATATGTCATGAATACATTATATAAACAATAATTCCAATTTTATTATCTTTTTTGAGATTTTTTGGTATAATAAGATTGACATAGGTTGATGAGATTGTAGTCTATTGAACACACTATTCAAATTCATTGGAAAACTCATATGGTTTGCACCAAAATCCACCCGAATATGGATTTGATTTAAATATGTACTCTACATTGTATATGAAAATTTAACGAAATTTTTTTGATGGTAATTACATAATCAAAACTGATTTTTAAGTATATATAAATGATAATAATATGTTCCCTTAAATATGATAATGGAGGGACACTTTTCAAATTTATAAAGTAATTAAATTCATTTAAATTCATTTCTATTTTAATATGGAAAAAATTAAAATATTTATAGGTAATATTATTATGATTATAACTAAAATAATTCAACAATATTTGGAAATGTTAAGATAAAATTTGTACCCTTACCATATTTTTAAATCATATGTAAAACTTTTGAAAATAACAGTGATATATATGAGTTTAATCATAAGGAATTTATATACTAAATAAAAAATAAAAAATGGATCATATATGAAACATTAATGATGAAATAGAATTTATCCCATTCACATAAACCAACAAAATAATTTTATTTATATTAAATCATTTAATACAATATAATTAACATTAAAAAGTAAATAAATCTCAAATGTTGAAATATTTCATTAATTAGGATATTTAAAAAAATAGAAAATTTGAATTCTAATCCAATGATTAAAAAACTATATTATATATTTTTTATCTATAAGTTTTATGTATCATAATGATTCATTCATTCTAATATTTTTTTATAATATATATAATCATTTACAATATGTTTCTATTAATTGAATAATTACTGTTTCAACGTTGTGTAAGATTTTAAAGTTATTATTTATTCTTAAAAAAATTTCAAATAAATTATCATTTTTATTAAAATTCACTTTAAATTTGAAATTTAGTTATGAAAATTTCCTCTTCTTATTACTATGATACAAATATTATATTTAATAAAATTATTAGTGTTATATTGGTGGCATTATATTTTCATAAAAATTATTGTCGTCTATGTCATGTACAAATAGAAAAAATCCTTATATATTATCTTTGGAAGATTAATAATTATATATAATCCTAAAATTAAATTACGGAATCTGTTGGGGTTATGTTTTATTCCATATAATTTTATATTTAAATTTAATAACCTGATTTACCCTTTTTCTGGATAAATAATTACTAATGTTACTCTCCATAAAAACTATAAAAATGAACATATTTATAAAAAATTGGACCCAATAATACCAAATATGTAATAAATTATTCAATATTCAACATATATGTTTTTTAGAAATTACATTTAATATAAATGATTAAAACTAAATAGAAAATAGTTTTTATAAAATTTTGTTTTTAATCTAAAAAATGTACTTAAGATAGAATAAATTATAATGATTATTAAAATGAAATAATCAGATTATAATTAATTATATTTTACAATATATATATTAGATAACTTAGATAAATTATTATAATTTAAAATATATTGAATATAAGAGGATTTCAGAACTAAATATTATCATAATTCACATAAAAGTCATTAATTTTAAAAAATAAAAATAAAATGCCTAAAGAAAATTATGATATGGTATATATAAATTAAAAACGTTTTTTAAAAAATAAATATATTAATGAATTATTATTTATTACATTATCAGAAATGGAAATAAAAAACTTTTTGAAAAAAAACATGTTTTGATGGTTAAAATATATTTAATAAAACATTGACTAAATGTTTCTGAATCATTATTCAATGAAATGGTAATAACTGAGGAATATTATATATATTTCTTATTTCAATTAATCATATTCATTATCCCTCAATTTATATTATATGTTATAATTGTAAAAATTATATAATATTTTATGATTTTTTTATGATTCCTACTGTATATTTTCAATGATCTTGATCACAACTTTTCTTTTATAAATCTCCTAACATTACACATTAACCATTACATTGTGATTTGTGTTTATTTCCAATAGAAATTATATGTATAGATACTAATTTCATTAGAATTTTGAGGTACCCATGAAATATTATATGTTTTATTTTTAACATTAATTAGAAGTGTAGTTTGATTATTAAATGACTTCCCATGTCTAAAATAAAATTGTATATAAAAGGGATATCCATATCATGGAGCTCAATGAAGAAATAGAATCCCCAGATGATGGTGTAGATCATTTTATTATGAATATTTTTTATGAAATTCTATCAATGTATGAAAAGCTTATTTTTATACATCGATGTTGTTCATTATCGGTATCAAGAATATAAATTCCCAATTAATTAAAGAGCATTTCATGGTATTATGTTATAATGTGTAGAAATGGGTGTTTTATTTTCTATAATTATATAGATGTTAGAAAATATATTTTTCTAACATTAAACATTTAGTCAATGATAAAAATAAATGTTTAAATGTAATCTATGATTAAAATAATATGATTTTTTAATTTTATGACATAATTTTTTTTTATAGAAATACATAATTCATTCTCCATGGAATTAATAATGAATATATAGATTTGGAATGAATAAAAATGAATAACCGGAACTATAAAAGAAATTCTAGTATTGAAATAATGTGAAAGCATTTCATAATATTTTGATAAAGATCAGTAGGATGAAGTTTAATGTATTATTCACATATAAGTATCCCAAGACATTGGGAATCACATGACACTTGTGCACTACCTCACTACACATAATGATAATATTTATCCTTTTTTAAAGATCACAGAGAATTAATATATTGATAATATTTAATTTTAGGTGTTTCGATATTCTAAACATTAGACATGAAAAACTAGGACACTATAATTAACATCAATGTGGCTTACATAGTCAAAAACAATTATCAAATGTTTCTTAAGTGCTACATATTGTTATAAATCATTATAATATTGACAATCATCTATAATCCATTACTGTAATTTTCAGTTTATGGTTTTGAATGTTAAAAACCACATATTCATTATCATATAAATATAGTCAACAACTATAACAACAAGAGTGAATAGTCAAGGTAAAACAAAACACAATCATATAATACAATAATTCTCAAACATAGCTATTAAAAAATAAGGCCAAAAACCACATAATAGTGAATGGGAATATAGTCCACAACATGGACTTATCCAAAATATCAGGGTTTACCATTTAGTTCACATATCTATCAGAATTATGTCATAATTTTTTTATATATGAATCAAAAATCTTGGTTATTAAAAAAAGAATATCATTAGAATAACATGGGTTTATTAATGGTAGTGTACAACTAATCCATTTTAGTGATATTTATTATTCACCTAACCATAATAATATTTATTTAGTTTTTAGTTTTTTAAGATAAATATATAAACTAGTGGTTAAAAAAAACTCATGATAAAACTTTTTAAATTATTCGACAACTTACTTGAGATGAATCACTGAGCTAAAAATGGGCCATTAAAATATTAAAACCTCAAATTTAAATTTAAATTTATAAAAGTTTGAAATATATTATTAAATTTATTACATAAATCAAATTGATTAACTAAATAATAAATAATATGTACATAATTTCAAATGAAGTAAATTTATTCTTAAAAAATATTTTTTCTTCAATATTAGTTTTAATTAATTTTTTATATAGAATTTAAGATAAATTTATTTTA